>OY987328.1:72862043-74062043 GCA_963920685.1 Polydrusus tereticollis
ATGTCATTTCTGAAAATTGTTTACTGAGTGTTTAGAATTTAGTAAAAAATTAAAAAAAATGTTTTAACGTTATTAAGCCCTGTGAAACTTTGTAAAAAATGACTAAAACAGTCGCAAATCGTCCTATTTTCTTAAAAGTGTATACTGAGTGTTTAGAATTTAGTAAAAATTAAAAAAAATGTTTTAAATTTGTTAAATCATGCGAAATCTTGTATAAAATGACTAGAACCGTTCTTAATCAAGGCATTTCTGAAAATTGTATACTGAGTGTTTAGAATTTAGTAAAAAATTAAAAAAAATGTTTTAACGTTATTAAGCCCTGTGAAACTTTGTAAAAAATGACTAAAACAGTCGCAAATCGTCCTATTTTCTTAAAAGTGTATACTGAGTGTTTAGAATTTAGTAAAAATTAAAAAAAATGTTTTAAATTTGTTAAATCATGTGAAATCTTGTATAAAATGACTAGAACCGTTCTTAATCATGACATTTCTGAAAATTGTATACTGAGTGTTTAGAATTTAGTAAAAAATTAAAAAAAATGTTTTAACGTTATTAAGCCCTGTGAAACTTTGTAAAAAATGACTAAAACAGTCGCAAATCGTCCTATTTTCTTAAAAGTGTATACTGAGTGTTTAGAATTTAGTAAAAATTAAAAAAAATGTTTTAAATTTGTTAAATCATGCGAAATCTTGTATAAAATGACTAGAACCGTTCTTAATCATGGCATTTCTGAAAATTGTATACTGAGTGTTTAGAATTTAGTAAAAAATTAAAAAAAATGTTTTAACGTTATTAAGCCCTGTGAAACTTTGTAAAAAATGACTAAAACAGTCGCAAATCGTCCTATTTTCTTAAAAGTGTATACTGAGTGTTTAGAATTTAGTAAAAATTAAAAAAAAATGTTTTAAATTTGTTAAATCATGTGAAATCTTGTATAAAATGACTAGAACCGTTCTTAATCATGACATTTCTGAAAATTGTATACTAAGTGTTTAGAATTTAGTAAAAAATTAAAAAAATGTTTTAACGTTATTAAGCCCTGTGAAACTTTGTAAAAAATGACTAAAACAGTCGCAAATCGTCCTATTTTCTTAAAAGTGTATACTGAGTGTTTAGAATTTAGTAAAAATTAAAAAAAATGTTTTAAATTTGTTAAATCATGCGAAATCTTGTATAAAATGACTAGAACCGTTCTTAATCATGGCATTTCTGAAAATTGTATACTGAGTGTTTAGAATTTAGTAAAAAATTAAAAAAAATGTTTTAACGTTATTAAGCCCTGTGAAACTTTGTAAAAAATGACTAAAACAGTCGCAAATCGTCATATTTTCTTAAAAGTGTATACTGAGTGTTTAGAATTTAGTAAAAATTAAAAAAAATGTTTTAAATTTGTTAAATCATGTGAAATCTTGTATAAAATGACTAGAACCGTTCTTAATCATGACATTTCTGAAAATTGTATACTGAGTGTTAAGTATTTTAGTTGAAAATAAGATCATAAATCATCTATACAAAACAAGCGCCCCTTATGGATTTGAACGAAAATCATAGATTCGACTATTTTCATGAAAAATAAATCTAAGTACGGAATAATGCAGGAAGATTATCTATTTTCTTGGTTTAGAAAGTGATGTAGTTAAGATTTATAACTTAGGAATAAATAAATTATTATTAATCTTTTCGACCTATTTCTCTTGCATATTTAATTTCTTTGATAGTAAGAACTAATCTTTTTATTTTACAAAGTAAAAAAAAAAGCTAAAGATCGGCGTTGTCAGTCAGGTATAAGAACTGATTTAACACGATGGTTTTTATACAAACGTTCACATACAATTGTATGCTTTTTAACCGATTGTGTCGGAAAAAATGACGATTTATAGATTAGATATTTAGACGAAGAGCTAACCTTCTCAATAAAGTATTGATTATTGCCCTGCTAGCTAGACAACACTTTTTATGTTAGTCAAAAAAAATTTTTTTTTTCGGACGCTATTACAGATTTCATCGTTAACTAACAAACATTAAGACCAAAAAATTAGCGTGCAAGATGAAATGTATAGGTTCACTTCATTTCTACATTATTTTACAACTCTCAATCGCATTAAAAACAAGATCGAATAAAAAATAACTTATGACATATGGACGAAAAATGTTTTTCGGGCTATTTAGGTTAGCGACCGCATTACGTCTGAAATACTACATTTTTCGAGCTTATAACATAATTTACTATTTTAACGTTAAAATAGGGGAAATGATGTATCGAAGTGGGTACTTTTTTTTGTCGGTCACGAGATTATAGTTTCTTTTAAAATGAGCTCTAATATTTACAACACAAATTATCCTTTAAGCCACATTAGTTTAAAACTCGTCTGTCGCTTTCCCTCTATTGTGAGTTTGATTAAAGTATAGCGTAGTATATATTTAGATGAATTTCGTAAATGTTGAATACTTTCAAAACTGAAAAAGCCGCCCTTTGCAATAAATATCTCCGTAGAGTTAGGTACCCTGCAGATTAAGGGTATTTCAGCGGATAATCATATACAAATTCAAATACCTCATTTGTTTCGGAGCAGTAACCATCAACTTTTACACCATTTAAAACAGCTTCTTTACCATTAGCAGCATGTAAGATGTTGATTTTTCTGTGATTCTCGATCCAAAGTAACCAATCTATGGCAATTTTGCTCTGCCTGTTTCTCCATCGGTATCCATTTTTTGGTATGATTCCTATAGTATTAGGCTTCAAAAAATGTCTTCTAAAAATTGTATTGCATGCTGAAGCAATAGTTGTAGCTTCAGTAAATGGACATACATTGGTAGTTTGTATAAGTTGTTCTCTAAACTTTAAACATGATTGCGCAAGGATTTCGACATCCGATACGCAGTAGTCTACCAGATCTCTTTGCATATCGAAACCATCATTTTCATGTTCTACAAACCATTTAAGAAATTTGGCTCTGTCTTCTTCTTTCATACTATCTGAGGAGTAATATTGAATTGATGGTAGAGGTCCTATATAGTTTTCATTTGCCTTTGTATTAAATAGGTGCGGGAAGTAGCCTTTTTTAAAAATATCCTCAAGTCCAAATGCCTTTGGTAGTTTGGCTTAAGGCATAGGGAAATAGTTAAGTGAGTCGATAAATTTTACATTTTCAAGTTGCATCGTAATTATTTTGGTACCTCTCATGATTAACTCAGGTGTAAAATCTGTCTTTGTCATAATATAGTTTAATATAAACTGGTGATCAAAAGCCTGACCATTATGGGCTATTACAATAATTTCTTTAAAGTTTTTCCTCATTTGTAACAAGTGGTTAGTAAATGTTCCCGCTGGGTCTATACCTCTGACTTTTTGTAACTTTAGACCACATTTTTTTTTTTTTTACAAGTATCTGCTTCAGAATCCATGCACTCATCGCAGTATTGTTTGAAAACACAGAGATTGACTTGATGTAAAAACGTTGAATTTTCCAATAGTTTGTCTTGGCTCGTCTCTAAATCGTAGAATACAAAAAAGATCATCTTTAATCTTAGGTTTTCCCTTATCAGGCCGAATATAACATAGATGATCCTCGGATGCATGTTTATTACAAATTTTACAATAAATTTCACCACATGCATGTGCTCTTTTGGCTTTAATGGTTTTTAAACAAATAGAACATAGTTTAATTTGTTCGCATACTGTAAATTTGCCTGACGAATAATCCTTTTTATGATTTTCGTAACAGTTTTGACTTCTAAAAAATCATAGACAGTCCTGGCATTTAATTTTTATTGCTATTTCGCAAGCAGAGGCTTGCTGACATGCCTGACAGCTTCCACCACATCGGTGCTCATTTTTGTGATCATATGGGACGTAACACTTTTCACAAAAATAGTTAGAACAAAAAGCTGCTGTCAGCGATGTAATTACATTAAAATGGCTTTTGTAATGTAATAAGTTCAGCCGTTTATTGCTTTCAGTTGAACCTTCAAATATAATATTTCGTCCTTTTGATCCATAGCTATAAACAACTAATTTATATTCTTTTAGATGATTTTGAAATTGTATTAACTCGGGAATTCCACCTCCTGCCTCAGGAATGCTAATTTTAGCTCTCTCCAACAATGATCTTGTTCTTTCGGTTTGAATTTTACTAATATCTCTTCTAACCTTACTGAATTCGGGATCTCTTTTATTATGGGCAATGGCGACTACCAAAGCACGTGGTAAACACAGGTTATCGGTATTTTTAATACTTATAATACCTCGTCGCTTGTCGCATTCCTCGTGAAAGCTGTTATAATTTTTTCCTCTTCCCCCACCAACAGGTAATCTAACAGTTGTCACACTAAGACAAAATGATTCTGTATTAAGACCTGCTGAGTTTGACTGATAAATGCCACTTATAACACTCCAAACATCTTAAAAGGTTATGTCTTTAGCTGCTTTGAAGCGAATCTAACCTTCTCCTCGGTTGAAGTCTTTAGAGCAAAAACTAAAAGCCACACGATCTAAGGGTTGTAGGCCTTCTGTAGCGTTTTCCACCCAACCAACTGGTTCAACTCCCTGTGGAACAGGTTTTAACTTAAACTCTAGAGTGCGTCCTGTAAGGTTAAATTCTCGTAACTTTTTAACAACGTCTTTAACAATAATAAACTTCTCCATCTTTCTTTTTTTTTTGTTGTTTTATAGTCTACTATCTACCTACATAAAAAAAAAAAAAAAAAAAAAAAAAAACAAGTATATTTTCATATTTTTATCGGTCTTAAGTTCGATTTCAAAAGCACACTCCCACTTTTTGATAATTTCACAGTCTAAGCACATAGATCTTATATTTTTTATTTACGATCAATTCATCTTTATTCGCCAATCGTCTCAAACGAGTCTGCTTTTGAAAGTAATATAGCCTTAGTATTCAGAAAATATTAATGATATCGGAGCCTAAAACATCCTTAACACTAAAAAATCATTGTGTTTCCTAACAAAACCCATCATCTTGTCTATTTAGCTTGCTTTCCTATTGTTTAGCAGGTTAAATAAAATTATTATTTCGCTCTTTTTGTCTGTACTGAATCGTTAGGGGAATACGATTCTAGTCCTATAAGAGAGACAGTTAAAATTTATGTGAGCAATCAGAAATCCTACACTATGAGCTACTTAGTTAAAATTTCATATTTCCTTCCTGGATCAGCTAAAATTTGTGTTGTGTCGGTCAAAATTGATAAAATACGAAAAAAATGCTAGATACATTTTATCATGACTTTCTATCTAATACCATCTTATTTCAAGGTATAATTCGGTTGTCAAAATGAGAATCTAAAAAATCCTCGTGTTTCCTCACAAAACCCATCATCTTGCCTATTTAGCTTGCTTTTCTATTGTTTAGCAGGTTAAATAAAATTATTATTTCGCTCTTTTTGTCTGTACTGAATCGTTAGGGGGATACGTTTCTAGTTCTATAAGAGAGACAGTTAAAATTTATGTAAGCAATCAGAAATCCTACACTATGAGCTACTTAGCTAAAATTTCATATTTCCTTCCTGGGTCAGACAAAATTTGTGATGTGTCGGTCAAAATTTATAAAAATACGAAAAAAAAATGCTGGATGCATTTTTAGCGTGACTTTCTATTTAATACCATCTTATTTCAAGGTATAATTCGGTTGTCAAAATGAGAATAAAATAATTTTCCCATGGTTTATGTCATCTTAAAAAAGTCAAAAGGTTATATTCTGTAGAGGGTCAGATACATTCAAATTTAAATATTTTCTCCAAGAAGAATTTTAAGATAGTATTATAGTAAATAAAAATTCTATACCTCCAATATTTCATGGAAACATATCGTGTTCTAGCGACATAACCCAAAAGTACCTCTATTCAGAAACGCATCGTACTTTTCTTGTCAATAATTGTCTCATTGTCCCATCCATTACATTATTATAATCTTAAAGCACCTGTTACCAGCATTATCTGTTTTTATGGTTTTCATAAAACATAGCGATTACCGATGAAAATTAAACGAAAACTTAATAAATAACTTTTTTTTCAACTGAAATAGACTGATTTTCGATGGAAAAATGTTACTTATAACTAAAAATGAATATAAGACATATACGCAATGATATTTAGAATAAATCAATCTTTTCTAAAATTACTATGAAATATTCACAAAATCGTTTCGTTATAACCAAAGTAGCAAGGCTTGCAGATTTCGTATAGAGTTCAAACGCGATACTGAGATGATCTTTTTTTTTTTATATTTTTGTAGGATAATGCACCACTACGTTGTAAGTACTTGAGAGAGGACTTTCTTGAAAAATCCTCAAATTTCTCTGCAATTTTGTTCCTTCTAGAGTTAAATTCACACAGAAAACCCCGTATTCTTATCTTTCAGGTTGGTATATTAAAAAGGGCTTATTAGTATGGTTTAGAAAACAAGCAATATTAATTAACGGATGTTTTTTTCGTCGTATGAAGAGTTGAAAAATTTTTTTTTCCACTCCAATGGTTACGATGCAGAGAGTCGGGTTTCATCATAATCTTTCAGGGTAGCTCAGGTTTGATTGCATGTAGAGAGTCGGGTTTCATCATAATCTTTCAGGGTAGCTCAGGTTTGATTACATGTACTAAGGTTAGTGCTCCTTGCAATCGGTTTCAGGTTTGACGCGCCCCCCTCAGGTTTGTTCAGGTTTCTCAAACGTTTGAGAAACCTGAACAAACCTGAGGGGGGCGCGTCAAACCTGAAACCGATTGCAAGGAGCACTAACCTTAGTACATGTAATCAAACCTGAGCTACCCTGAAAGATTATGATGAAACCCGACTCTCTACATGCAATCAAACCTGAGCTACCCTGAAAGATTATGATGAAACCCGACTCTCTGCATCGTAACCATTGGAGTGGAAAAAAAAATTTTTCAACTCTTCATACGACGAAAAAAACATCCGTTAATTAATATTGCTTGTTTTCTAAACCATACTAATAAGCCCTTTTTAATATACCAACCTGAAAGATAAGAATACGGGGTTTTCTGTGTGAATTTAACTCTAGAAGGAACAAAATTGCAGAGAAATTTGAGGATTTTTCAAGAAAGTCCTCTCTCAAGTACTTACAACGTAGTGGTGCATTATCCTACAAAAATATAAAAAAAAAAAGATCATCTCAGTATCGCGTTTGAACTCTATACGAAATCTGCAAGCCTTGCTACTTTGGTTATAACGAAACGATTTTGTGAATATTTCATAGTAATTTTAGAAAAGATTGATTTATTCTAAATATCATTGCGTATATGTCTTATATTCATTTTTAGTTATAAGTAACATTTTTCCATCGAAAATCAGTCTATTTCAGTTGAAAAAAAAGTTATTTATTAAGTTTTCGTTTAATTTTCATCGGTAATCGCTATGTTTTATGAAAACCATAAAAACAGATAATGCTGGTAACAGGTGCTTTAAGATTATAATAATGTAATGGATGGGACAATGAGACAATTATTGACAAGAAAAGTACGATGCGTTTCTGAATAGAGGTACTTTTGGGTTATGTCGCTAGAACACGATATGTTTCCATGAAATATTGGAGGTATAGAATTTTTATTTACTATAATACTATCTTAAAATTCTTCTTGGAGAAAATATTTAAATTTGAATGTATCTGACCCTCTACAGAATATAACCTTTTGACTTTTTTAAGATGACATAAACCATGGGAAAATTATTTTATTCTCATTTTGACAACCGAATTATACCTTGAAATAAGATGGTATTAAATAGAAAGTCACGCTAAAAATGCATCCAGCATTTTTTTTTCGTATTTTTATAAATTTTGACCGACACATCACAAATTTTGTCTGACCCAGGAAGGAAATATGAAATTTTAGCTAAGTAGCTCATAGTGTAGGATTTCTGATTGCTTACATAAATTTTAACTGTCTCTCTTATAGAACTAGAAACGTATCCCCCTAACGATTCAGTACAGACAAAAAGAGCGAAATAATAATTTTATTTAACCTGCTAAACAATAGAAAAGCAAGCTAAATAGGCAAGATGATGGGTTTTGTGAGGAAACACGAGGATTTTTTAGATTCTCATTTTGACAACCGAATTATACCTTGAAATAAGATGGTATTAGATAGAAAGTCATGATAAAATGTATCTAGCATTTTTTTCGTATTTTATCAATTTTGACCGACACAACACAAATTTTAGCTGATCCAGGAAGGAAATATGAAATTTTAACTAAGTAGCTCATAGTGTAGGATTTCTGATTGCTCACATAAATTTTAACTGTCTCTCTTATAGGACTAGAATCGTATTCCCCTAACGATTCAGTACAGACAAAAAGAGCGAAATAATAATTTTATTTAACCTGCTAAACAATAGGAAAGCAAGCTAAATAGACAAGATGATGGGTTTTGTTAGGAAACACAATGATTTTTTAGTGTTAAGGATGTTTTAGGCTCCGATATCATTAATATTTTCTGAATACTAAGGCTATATTACTTTCAAAAGCAGACTCGTTTGAGACGATTGGCGAATAAAGATGAATTGATCGTAAATAAAAAATATAAGATCTATGTGCTTAGACTGTGAAATTATCAAAAAGTGGGAGTGTGCTTTTGAAATCGAACTTAAGACCGATAAAAATATGAAAATATACTTGTTTTTTTTTTTTTTTTTTTTTTTTTTTATGTAGGTAGATAGTAGACTATAAAACAACAAAAAAAAAAGAAAGATGGAGAAGTTTATTATTGTTAAAGACGTTGTTAAAAAGTTACGAGAATTTAACCTTACAGGACGCACTCTAGAGTTTAAGTTAAAACCTGTTCCACAGGGAGTTGAACCAGTTGGTTGGGTGGAAAACGCTACAGAAGGCCTACAACCCTTAGATCGTGTGGCTTTTAGTTTTTGCTCTAAAGACTTCAACCGAGGAGAAGGTTAGATTCGCTTCAAAGCAGCTAAAGACATAACCTTTTAAGATGTTTGGAGTGTTATAAGTGGCATTTATCAGTCAAACTCAGCAGGTCTTAATACAGAATCATTTTGTCTTAGTGTGACAACTGTTAGATTACCTGTTGGTGGGGGAAGAGGAAAAAATTATAACAGCTTTCACGAGGAATGCGACAAGCGACGAGGTATTATAAGTATTAAAAATACCGATAACCTGTGTTTACCACGTGCTTTGGTAGTCGCCATTGCCCATAATAAAAGAGATCCCGAATTCAGTAAGGTTAGAAGAGATATTAGTAAAATTCAAACCGAAAGAACAAGATCATTGTTGGAGAGAGCTAAAATTAGCATTCCTGAGGCAGGAGGTGGAATTCCCGAGTTAATACAATTTCAAAATCATCTAAAAGAATATAAATTAGTTGTTTATAGCTATGGATCAAAAGGACGAAATATTATATTTGAAGGTTCAACTGAAAGCAATAAACGGCTGAACTTATTACATTACAAAAGCCATTTTAATGTAATTACATCGCTGACAGCAGCTTTTTGTTCTAACTATTTTTGTGAAAAGTGTTACGTCCCATATGATCACAAAAATGAGCACCGATGTGGTGGAAGCTGTCAGGCATGTCAGCAAGCCTCTGCTTGCGAAATAGCAATAAAAATTAAATGCCAGGACTGTCTATGATTTTTTAGAAGTCAAAACTGTTACGAAAATCATAAAAAGGATTATTCGTCAGGCAAATTTACAGTATGCGAACAAATTAAACTATGTTCTATTTGTTTAAAAACCATTAAAGCCAAAAGAGCACATGCATGTGGTGAAATTTATTGTAAAATTTGTAATAAACATGCATCCGAGGATCATCTATGTTATATTCGGCCTGATAAGGGAAAACCTAAGATTAAAGATGATCTTTTTTGTATTCTACGATTTAGAGACGAGCCAAGACAAACTATTGGAAAATTCAACGTTTTTACATCAAGTCAATCTCTGTGTTTTCAAACAATACTGCGATGAGTGCATGGATTCTGAAGCAGATACTTGTAAAAAAAAAAAAAATGTGGTCTAAAGTTACAAAAAGTCAGAGGTATAGACCCAGCGGGAACATTTACTAACCATTTGTTACAAATGAGGAAAAACTTTAAAGAAATTATTGTAATAGCCCATAATGGTCAGGCTTTTGATCACCAGTTTATATTAAACTATATTATGACAAAGACAGATTTTACACCTGAGTTAATCATGAGAGGTACCAAAATAATTACGATGCAACTTGAAAATGTAAAATTTATCGACTCACTTAACTATTTCCCTATGCCTTAAGCCAAACTACCAAAGGCATTTGGACTTGAGGATATTTTTAAAAAAGGCTACTTCCCGCACCTATTTAATACAAAGGCAAATGAAAACTATATAGGACCTCTACCATCAATTCAATATTACTCCTCAGATAGTATGAAAGAAGAAGACAGAGCCAAATTTCTTAAATGGTTTGTAGAACATGAAAATGATGGTTTCGATATGCAAAGAGATCTGGTAGACTACTGCGTATCGGATGTCGAAATCCTTGCGCAATCATGTTTAAAGTTTAGAGAACAACTTATACAAACTACCAATGTATGTCCATTTACTGAAGCTACAACTATTGCTTCAGCATGCAATACAATTTTTAGAAGACATTTTTTGAAGCCTAATACTATAGGAATCATACCAAAAAATGGATACCGATGGAGAAACAGGCAGAGCAAAATTGCCATAGATTGGTTACTTTGGATCGAGAATCACAGAAAAATCAACATCTTACATGCTGCTAATGGTAAAGAAGCTGTTTTAAATGGTGTAAAAGTTGATGGTTACTGCTCCGAAACAAATGAGGTATTTGAATTTGTATATGATTATCCGCTGAAATACCCTTAATCTGCAGGGTACCTAACTCTACGGAGATATTTATTGCAAAGGGCGGCTTTTTCAGTTTTGAAAGTATTCAACATTTACGAAATTCATCTAAATATATACTACGCTATACTTTAATCAAACTCACAATAGAGGGAAAGCGACAGACGAGTTTTAAACTAATGTGGCTTAAAGGATAATTTGTGTTGTAAATATTAGAGCTCATTTTAAAAGAAACTATAATCTCGTGACCGACAAAAAAAAGTACCCACTTCGATACATCATTTCCCCTATTTTAACGTTAAAATAGTAAATTATGTTATAAGCTCGAAAAATGTAGTATTTCAGACGTAATGCGGTCGCTAACCTAAATAGCCCGAAAAACATTTTTCGTCCATATGTCATAAGTTATTTTTTATTCGATCTTGTTTTTAATGCGATTGAGAGTTGTAAAATAATGTAGAAATGAAGTGAACCTATACATTTCATCTTGCACGCTAATTTTTTGGTCTTAATGTTTGTTAGTTAACGATGAAATCTGTAATAGCGTCCGAAAAAAAAAATTTTTTTTGACTAACATAAAAAGTGTTGTCTAGCTAGCAGGGCAATAATCAATACTTTATTGAGAAGGTTAGCTCTTCGTCTAAATATCTAATCTATAAATCGTCATTTTTTCCGACACAATCGGTTAAAAAGCATACAATTGTATGTGAACGTTTGTATAAAAACCATCGTGTTAAATCAGTTCTTATACCTGACTGACAACGCCGATCTTTAGCTTTTTTTTTTACTTTGTAAAATAAAAAGATTAGTTCTTACTATCAAAGAAATTAAATATGCAAGAGAAATAGGTCGAAAAGATTAATAATAATTTATTTATTCCTAAGTTATAAATCTTAACTACATCACTTTCTAAACCAAGAAAATAGATAATCTTCCTGCATTATTCCGTACTTAGATTTATTTTTCATGAAAATAGTCGAATCTATGATTTTCGTTCAAATCCATAAGGGGCGCTTGTTTTGTATAGATGATTTATGATCTTATTTTCAACTAAAATACTTAACACTCAGTATACAATTTTCAGAAATGTCATGATTAAGAACGGTTCTAGTCATTTTATACAAGATTTCACATGATTTAACAAATTTAAAACATTTTTTTTAATTTTTACTAAATTCTAAACACTCAGTATACACTTTTAAGAAAATATGACGATTTGCGACTGTTTTAGTCATTTTTTACAAAGTTTCACAGGGCTTAATAACGTTAAAACATTTTTTTTAATTTTTTACTAAATTCTAAACACTCAGTATACAATTTTCAGAAATGCCATGATTAAGAACGGTTCTAGTCATTTTATACAAGATTTCGCATGATTTAACAAATTTAAAACATTTTTTTTAATTTTTACTAAATTCTAAACACTCAGTATACACTTTTAAGAAAATAGGACGATTTGCGACTGTTTTAGTCATTTTTTACAAAGTTTCACAGGGCTTAATAACGTTAAAACATTTTTTTTAATTTTTTACTAAATTCTAAACACTTAGTATACAATTTTCAGAAATGTCATGATTAAGAACGGTTCTAGTCATTTTATACAAGATTTCACATGATTTAACAAATTTAAAACATTTTTTTTTAATTTTTACTAAATTCTAAACACTCAGTATACACTTTTAAGAAAATAGGACGATTTGCGACTGTTTTAGTCATTTTTTACAAAGTTTCACAGGGCTTAATAACGTTAAAACATTTTTTTTAATTTTTTTACTAAATTCTAAACACTCAGTATACAATTTTCAGAAATGCCATGATTAAGAACGGTTCTAGTCATTTTATACAAGATTTCGCATGATTTAACAAATTTAAAACATTTTTTTTAATTTTTACTAAATTCTAAACACTCAGTATACACTTTTAAGAAAATAGGACGATTTGCGACTGTTTTAGTCATTTTTTACAAAGTTTCACAGGGCTTAATAACGTTAAAACATTTTTTTTAATTTTTTACTAAATTCTAAACACTCAGTATACAATTTTCAGAAATGTCATGATTAAGAACGGTTCTAGTCATTTTATACAAGATTTCACATGATTTAACAAATTTAAAACATTTTTTTTAATTTTTACTAAATTCTAAACACTCAGTATACACTTTTAAGAAAATAGGACGATTTGCGACTGTTTTAGTCATTTTTTACAAAGTTTCACAGGGCTTAATAACGTTAAAACATTTTTTTTAATTTTTTACTAAATTCTAAACACTCAGTATACAATTTTCAGAAATGCTATGATTAAGAACGGTTCTAGTCATTTTATACAAGATTTCGCATGATTTAACAAATTTAAAACATTTTTTTTTAATTTTTACTAAATTCTAAACACTCAGTATACACTTTTAAGAAAATAGGACGATTTGCGACTGTTTTAGTCATTTTTTACAAAGTTTCACAGGGCTTAATAGCGTTAAAACATTTTTTTAAATTTTTTACTAAATTCTAAACACTCAGTAAACAATTTTCAGAAATGACATGATTAAGAACGGTTCTAGTCATTTTATACAAGATTTCACATGATTTAACAAATTTAAAACATTTTTTTAATTTTTACTAAATTCTAAACACTCAGTATATCATTTTCAGAAAATAATACAATTCTGTACAGTTTTACAAATTTTCACAGGTCTTAATAACATTAAAACATTTTTTTAATTTTTTACTAAATTCTAAACACTCAGTATACAATTTTCAGAAATGACACGATTTAGAACAGTTTTTACAGATATTTACAAAGTCTTAATAACATTATATTAATAATTATCTAACATAATGTATACAATTTCAAGAAATAGTAGATTTTTAATCCATGTACAAAATTCAAGAATCTAAAATACAATTAAATGTAGGCTTTTTTAATTGGCATCTCAGGCAAATTATTTCCCCCAAAATTATCTAAAAAAGATATACCAAAAACATTCTAAAGCGGTTTTTTTACCTCTATAAGTATGCAGGCCGATCCGACCCTTGTCGGTTTTATTACCCGCATAAATTAACACAGTAGAGGAATATGGACAGAGTTCTGGGGCAGCGGTGTTTCACTAAAGCTTTGGTTTCCTACAAAGCGGTACCGCAAAAGAGTGGCCGTAATTTGACGGCGAGCTTTGCCGCGACAAAGCGTGTATGTACTTGCAAATCGGAGTGTGTTCCTCCAGAGCGTTCGGCGCAAAAAATACGGCACCGTATTTTCTGAAGCGGACGCTCTGTACGTTGGGATAGTGCAAGCACGATTTTTGACGGTGCGCCAGTGTAGTGATTGTATGTTTTAATTATAATATTTGGAAATTAATTGGTTTAGCGAACAAGATAAAATTTTAATCGAGTTTTTTTTACTATATCGCTTTAACAGCGGCGTTTCACTAAGGTTAAATCATAAAAAGTCGGGTTTTATCTCGGGTCAGATCATAAATATTCAGGTTCAAATTAGGGTTAGATGAGAAGCCGCCTCGCGAAAGCATCCGGGTTAGGTTGTAAAAAGTCGGGTTTTATCTCGGGTCAGTTCATAAATATTCAGGTTCAAGTTAGGGTTAGATGAGAAGCCGCCTCATGAAAGCATCCGGGTTAGGTCGTAAAAAGTCGGGTTTTATCTCGGGTCAGTTCATAAATATTAAGGATCAAGTTAGGGTTAGATGAGAAGCCGCCTCGCGAAAGCATCCGGGTTAGGTCGTAAAAAGTCGGGTTTAATTTCGGGTTATTTTGTAAACAGCACCACCGAACCACCCGGGTTAGGTCATAAAACGCACCACCGAACCACCCGGGTTAGGTCATAAAACGCACCACCGAACCACCCGGGTTAGATCATAAAACGCACCACCGAACCACCCGGGTTAGATCGTAAAACGCACCACCTGCACCACCTGGGTTAGTTGCACCACCAGCACCACCAGCACCACCTGATCCAGCTCTGTCCGTTTCTAGCTACTCACAACAGTAACGGTAAATATGAATCACGAAGTTTCCTCAAAAGTCGCCTAGTTAAGGTATCCCGAAAATAACATTTTTGTATATTTCGAAGATTTATTAATAAAATTTACCTATAGAACGTGTTCGTCACTTTTCAAATAAAGTGGTGGGGGAAGGTTGAACATTATTTGTAATAAATGCTGATAACTCCGGTCTGGCTTAACATAATTTAGTAAACTTGGCATATGTGCAATTTAAACAACAAATTAGTATTAGATTAATTGTTAGAGACTTGGGCGTTACTCGCTCTACTGTGCATAGGATTTTATTAGAAGAAAGGTAAGTAATTATATCTATACGTTATAACTCTTAAATAGTTTAGAATAATGCCAATATTTCTCTTAATAGTTTTCAAGTCAATGTATTAAGTGTTTTGTTTTTCTTTAGGCTACATCCCTACCATATTGTGCTCCACCAGGCTTTGACCCCGCAAGATTATGATAGAAGATTGGATCATTGCTATTGGTTGCTCAATATGATATTGGAAGATAGAAATCTCCTCTCCAGAATTTTGTGGACTGATGAAGCTACTTTCCATAGTAATGTAGGAGTAAACCGCCATAATATGCATTATTGGTCGCGGGATAATCCCCATTGGATGCGGGAGGTGGAGCATCAAGGAAGATGGAGTGTCAATGTCTGGTGCCGCATTTTGGGTGGCAGAATAATTGGCCCGTTTGTATTTAATGAGTCGCTTACTGGGAAAAGATATTTACATTTTTTAAATTACGCTCCCAATTCTTCTCGAAGATGTGGCCTTGGATATTCGCAGAACTATGGTTTTCCAACACGATGGATGTCCTGCACATTTTGCGGCAAACGTTCGTCAATTTCTTGACGACACATTCCCTGCAAGGTAGATAGGAAGAGGGAGTATATTTCCGTGGCCTGCCAGGTAATATTATAGGATATATTGTGATACTGTTAATAAAAGTGGTAATTTCTATTTTAGATCACCTGACTTAACATGTCTAGATTTTTATCTATGGGGGAGATTGAAGGATCTCGTTTTCGTTACCAGGCCCACCACAAGGGAAAACAGGATAGAAAGGATAATGGACAGCAGCCGCCGTATCCCTATGGCAGAGGTGTAAACTGCAGTATTATCAACCAGGGAGAGATTGGAGTCGTGTATACAGAACGATGGGCGACAATTTGAACATTTAGGACGCCACTGAGAATTATTGTCCTAACGATATATTTGCTTGAAACATACGTACCTTCATATCTTGTTTTTCCAAGGCCTATTTGACTCTTAAAAAAATCTTTGCAATGGCAACTTGAAAATAAAATCATAATGTTCCGTAATTATGATTATTGTTGTTGATATCTCCGGATTGAAAATATATATTAACTTGCGGTTTTCGCTGACTTCTTAGACTTTTAATCATCCTTGTAATTAGGTAAAATTGAATATACTATTATATTTGCAATTATGAAAAAAACGCGCAATGTTTGTGAAGTTGTAAGACAGCACCCCCTAGCGCCTAGTGTAAAACACATATTGCCGTAGTTCATAAGATGATATATAAAGTGAGAAAAGCCCTTTTTAACAAAACTAAGTTTACTAAGTTATGTTAAGCCAGACCGGAGTTATCAGCATTTATTACAAATAGTGTTCAACATTCCCCCACCACTTTATTTGAAAAGTGACGAACACATTCTATGGGTGAATTTTATTAATAAATCTTCGAAATATACAAAAATGTTATTTTCGGGATACCTTAACGAGGCGACTTTTGAGGAAACTTCGTTATTCATATTTACCGTACTGTTGCGCCCTCTAGCGCCAGTCTGAGGAACTTGAAAATAATTTCCAGCAATTTCTCATGACCACCTTACCCAATATATTTTTTTTCCGCAAGCCATACGACTAACACTTTCTGAGATACGGCCGACAGCCATTCTTAGTGGGACACCCGGTACAGTTGCATACGGTGCAGATGCTTCTTGACGGCCATGTGTCCTTATTCTCAACTGATTTCTGCTCATCAGAAGTAGCTGTTTTGTTAGTTTCGGGTCTGGGTCCGCAATGAAAGATTTGCTATGGTTTAATCCTAGTCTGTTGTTCCATTAGATTTTGTGTTGATTTCTTGTCCAGCGTTTTATGACATCTTGTGCTGTGCACCTTGGGACTCCGAGTGCCGGTTCTGGACCAATTAATGTTTTTTCCGACCCCTTTCTTGCAAGTCGTCAGCCTTTTCGTTCCTTGTAATATCTTCATGTCCTGGTACCCATTGTAGTATTACTTTGTTGACTTTTGTCAGGGCCACTAGTTCCTCTTGGCATTCCCATACCAGTCTAGATGCCCCCTTATTGCATGTTAGCGCTCTAAGGGCTGCTTGGCTGCCGGAGTATATGTGGATCTGCTTATTAAGATAACTCCTCCTGTTGTTTTCATACACACACTGTGGGATGGCGTAGATTTCTGCTTGGGCATCTCTCTTCGGTCTTAGTCCGCGTATCTCTGCTCCGCTACCATCTTTCGTTTTTGAACCGTCTGTGTGTCACATTATTGCATCAGGAATAGCTGATGTTTTATTGTTCCACGCATCCCGTTCGTCGATTACGGTCTTGAATGGTATGTCATAGCGATATGCAGGGTTTGTGTGGTCTGATTCACTGTCTTCCGACAGTGGAATGTTTACTCCTTGTAGGGTTAGGGATCCCAATATCTCCAATATCCTGCGTTTTGTAAAGGGTATTATAACAGTCTATTGAGAACTAATGTTAAGTATTTCGTGTCCTACCCATCTTTCCACGATGTTGAGAGCCCATTGCATTCTCTCTCTTACTGTCGTGTTGTATTTGCCTTGGGTCATTATTGCCAGGTCGTCCGCATAATCCATGATATGAAATCCTTCTCTGCTGACTGAGCGTAGCAGCCCGTTCACGACAAGGTTCCAGAATAGAGGAGAGAGAACCCTCCTGCGGGCTTCCCCCTCACGCGCGCTGCCAAAGTCTCACCAAGCAGATCCGTATATACAATTTTGCCTTAAAGCATACCTTCTACCCACCTGCAGCAAGTTTTCTCCAGTCCGATGGGCTTGGTTGCCCTAGTGAGTGATGTGAGGGATGTGTTGTCAAATACTCCTTCTATGTTGTATGTCTATATGTATGTCTATCTTTTTAAACAAACTTCAATTTTACGGCATTCGGGGTACTGCTCTTAGTCTCTTTAAATCTTACCTTTCGGACAGATCCCAACATGTCTTGTTTTGTGGTGAAATGTCACAGAAGAAAAATAACGGTTTTGGGGTGCCCCAGGGATCCATCCTTGGCCCATTATTATTTATCATTTATATAAACGATCTATGTCATTTTATGCGACCAACCACATGTATGCTATATGCTGATGATACTACCATTGTCTCTTTTGATAGTAACGCAGACGCGTTAGATACAATCTCAATCAATTGCATCGAAAAAGCCCAAGAGTGGTTTCAGGCTAATAAGTTTAAACTTAATACCGAAAAAACACAGTCATTAAAAATTTCAACAAGTAACGGTGTAGGTCAGGGCAGGTGTGTGAATTTGTTGGGTATTAAAATAGATGATAAATTGAATTGGTCGTGCCATGTGGAAATGATCCGTGGCAAGCTTTCCGGTATTAACTTTTTGTTGCGCAGACTCAGAGCGCTCGTACATTTTGATGTGTTGAGGATGAGCTATTTTGCCTTGTTTCATTCTCAACTTTGTTATGGAGTAGCTTTGTGGGGAAATAGTTCCGCAGCCCAAATTGTATTTAGAACTCAAAAAAAAGCCATTCGAACTATTACTGGCTCTCATTATCGAGCACATTGTCGACCCATATTTCAAAGACTCGAAATAATGCCGTTGCCATGCATTTTTATATTTTATTCGTTGGTGGAAATTCACCAGAAAAAATCAAGTTACCAGTCATCCAGTACGATTCATAAGTATAAGTTAAGAAAGGATACTCTCCTGATACCAAGATTAAGATTGGCAAAGTCTGTTAAAAACTTATTAAACCTCCAACTTTATAATAAATTGCCCAGCGAAATGCAGAGTTTGGGCGAGAAAAGGTTTAAGATGGAAATAAAAAATTATCTTTTAAAACACTGTTTTTATTCTGTTCAGGAATTCCTTGCCTCAAATCTTTTTCTGTGAGGCAGTGCGTACCATTCGTTGACCACGTAATATTTTATTTTAGCCATGTATCGACTTTGTACTATGTTTATGTCTAGTTATATTATTTTATTTTAGTTTGTAATATTTTCTTTTGTATGTTACTTTTTTTCATTGTCATATTATTTACTATGTATTTTAAACATTGTTTTTTTTTTTGACCTGCTATAATGTATATTTTTTGTACAACCATAGTTAAATAAAATTCTATTCTATTCTATATTCTATTCTATTCTATGTCCAGAAAAGCTCCCAGTAGACTTCACTGTTTTCTAGAGCCTTCTTCACCCTGCTAACTACCTGGTGAAGGGCAGATTCCGTTAATTTTCCTGTTCTGTAGGCATGCTGGTGTTGATGAAATAGTCTGTGTTCCAAGACATATTCCTTTATATGTCTATCAACCAGTTTTTCAAATGTTTTGAGTACGAACGACATCAGACTGATCAGTGTCTTTGCCGCCGAACAGTCTGGTCGTCCAAGTTTAGGTATAAGTTCCGCCTTTGTCAGTCTCCTAGATTTCGGAATATATCCTGTAGCCAAACTGCCTCTTATTATGATTATTATGAGGCAAAGCTTATCAATTAGCAAGACCGTTCCCTGCTGAAGCATTGCTGGACAGACTTTGACTGGTCCCAGGGCCGTCGAGAGGGGGGGCAGACGGGACAAATTCCCGGGGCCCGGGCGTGAATCGCGAATTGATCCGCATTAGAAATATACCTACTACAAGCACGGTAAAAAATATATTTAAATATATATTTTAAATTTAAATGAAAGGCAAAAAAAGTGGCATGCGGCACTATCTACTTGAAAAGCAAGCACTATCATCAAAATAGGGCGTGGCATCCAAAAATGTTTCGCCTGCGCCCCTATTTTTTTGCCGCCTACGGCGCATACCTGGCAACTCTGGAGGCTGTCCAGTCCCAGGGCCCGTGTCGGCTCTCGGCGGCCCTGTCTGGTCCCGGTGACTTGAATGATTCGAATGAGTTTATTGCCCATCTGATCTGCTAAGCACAAGAATAGAAAACAACTCTATTCTTGTGCTGCGAAGCACTGCCTTGAATTTCAAAATATATTTGTATATTGTATATATTGTATTTTTACTACTAATGGTACAAGTACCTGACAAGGAAATAAAGGTCTAAATACCATTAAAATGGCATGCCTAGCAACACAGCATAACCATAACATCACTTTAAGTTTAGCGGTAGGTACTTGGTGGCCATCCCTTCGTGTGTATGTTTGGTTTCCTATCTTGAAGCCTGAAATAATTTGTAATTAGTACTGATAGTTTAATGGCAGGGTAGACATGCCGACCCCAGCCTGGGCTACTTGAAAAGTAAAACAATTTATTTTATGGCGGCTCGGCTGTAGTTTGCAAGTATGGGGTCCGGAGTTTCAAGAGGCAATTTAAAAAGTGGAGGGGTTATTCGCTGGCAGTTTGAAAGTTCTTAAAATGCAAATTGATTTAGATAAATAATAAATAAAATCATAAATCATCCAAGTGAATAACAGCCATTATATGCGAAGAATACTATACTTTGTCCAGGGCTACCAAATAATTTTAGCTACAATTAAGTACCTACCACATATCTTTATTTTTAAATAACTAACATTGAAACAATATATTGGACTTCTCACTAACTAGCAAGAAAAATTATTTGTTAACATTAATATTAATGTTTGTATTTACACAGTGTGTTAAGTTAAACGTAGGAATCGAACTTAAATATAAATTGATATTTTGGAACAACTAACCTTTTGACGTTTCAAATTAAAACTAAAACCGAAGCGCAATTGTCAAAATAAAAACAAGGTGTCATGGTGTTGCCATAGTAACAAGCGCTGCGACTTGACGTTCATGACATGCTCTGTTTTTTATTGTACGTACAAAATCCTATTGAAATCATATAATTTCATTATACACCGTACCGTGTATAATAAATATTATACACTGGTGTATATTGAATATTATTATTATTAAGGAAACACTTGTATAATGATCATGTTATATAGTAGTCGTGGACAAAATCCTTTATCCAACAGTTTGATATTAAGTAAACATTATTAGTTCGATTTTAGGCTAATAAAGTAGCTTATAACTCACACGTGGGGTATAACCATAACTCACCAGTGGGTTATGATTATAACTCACTGGTGGGTTGTGGTAAAATATGCATTCATATAAGGCTTTGTCATAACTGAGACTTGACTTGTGGGGACTAATAAATGAACACGCAAGGTTCGCTTCTTTTTGCATTTCGGCTGAAGTTTCTTCCATATTTTGAAAAACTACCCTCGAGAATCGCAAAAATAGTTATTTTCCTAACAAGTGCGCAAAGTGATACTTTTCCGCACGCAAGTATAGTTGGACGAACGACGCGTAGCGGAGTTCGGATAAATTCTTGCGTGCGGAAAAGCACTTTGCGCACGTGTTAGGAACAACATTTTTCCTACGAGCTTAACATCAGATAACAACAAAAATAAAAATATGATAATTTATTCAATAATTTTTGATTTAACTTTAAAAAAAGAACTAGGTACCTATAGCACAACTAAAAATTACATAACAAAAAAAATAATAATAGAAAATTCAAAATATACATAACAATAAAAAATAATAATAGGAAACTAAATTATTTGTTTATAACATTTATAACAAAAAAGCAATTGCTGACATTATGCAAATTGATAGCCGATGCAGTAAGTTCATTCAGTGGGTGGTTTATGGTATGGCTTGATGAGCACTGACTTGGCGTGGAAGGACAGTTGTTCAAATAGGTCGATGAAGTTGTTAACTGAGAAGGATTTATGTAGCTTGATGAAGAAGGCCAGTTGTTCGTGGCCAATATTTTAATCGACATGTCCTTTTTTTGATTTGTCGAATCTTCAATGTAGCTTTCGGCGACAGTCGTCGATTTCCAGCCTTCGAGTCGCTTTACATTAGTGATTCCTGCTCCAGAATCGGCCAACATGGTAGCCGATGAACGACGGAAACTATGTCCTGTATAATGCTTTGGATTTTTCAATTGTAGATATGCAGCTATTTCCGAAGGCATCTTACCGAATGAATTTATTCCAATACATTGAGTACCGCATATTCCTTGTCGATACTGTACAAAAAAGCGTTTGTGCGGAGTGGATGATTTTCGCAAATTTGCATATTTATGATAGAGTTGTAAATAATATCCCTTATTTGCTTCATTAGATACTAAAAAGGTTCTTGAAGTATCGTTTTTACTGTCAGGAATTTTCCCGACTATCAAATTTCCTTTATCCTCTATGTGATCAACCATTATCTTGCAAAGCTCATCGCGCCTGCAAGCACCGGCCAACCCAAAAATGGTGGCGACTTTTATTAGAAGGTAAATTTGATCAGGTGCTTCTTCCATAAATCTGGAAACTTCAATTTTGTCAAAAATTTTGGCCTTTTTCGGACGATATCCCACGTTTTGCTTTTTTAGAAACAATATTAGCTTGAAATATTGACTTAAATCCAAGTTTATTTTTATTTTAAGGACACTTTTTAACATAGAGTACTTACTCCATAAAGTATTTGGCTGAACTGATTTTCGTAAATCTGCAAAATACGCTAAGAAGACCTCCTCCTTAAAACTATTTGTCCCTTTGTTGCGGCACCAGTATTCAAATTGTTTATATTGCTTCTGGTATTTTTCTTGGGATTTAGCGGGCAATAAATTTAAATTTGCAGAGTTTGCGGCTTCTAGAATGGAATCCTGGTAGCTCCTCGTCAGAGCTGCTCATTTTAACAGCGTTTATACTTTTTGAGGATTTGATGGAAAGAAAAGTGTCGGTGTTTGTAGATTCTTGTTGACATAGAAACGGAGGAAAAATCTGACGTCATGTGCCAAAATCAACATGTACATTTATTGTTGCTTGGCAATATTGTAATCATTTATCACTATACGAGGTACTTAAAAAATATAATTTTTTTTCGTTTTAGGCTGAAATACGAATATCGTGAATTACGATTAAAAGTTAAAAGAGAATACACTTGCAACGGCTTCGCACATTGCATAAAATTGTCTACAGCTACTAAAATAAATATAAATATTCCCTGCCAAGGAGATTTCTGAATAGTGCTACTTTTCCGCACCCGGTGCGGATAAAAATCTTATCCGCACTAATGCGGAAAAGTGTAACTTTGCACACGAAAATGCGTGCGCAAAGTACTACTTTGCGCACGCTCGTAGGAAATAATAATTTTATTTACTGCTCTCAAATTTTTATTGTTAATCAATTCCATAACAACAAAAGTCACCTTAGCCTACTTTACGTGTCAAATTTGTCATTCAAAAATATGTCAATTACAATGTAATACACGGTTTTCCAGTTTACATTGAAACAATATAATTTTCTATTTTTGATATCTATCAAGTGTTGGATAAAATTTTGTAAGGCACTCGTGTGTTAAGTCATATAAGTCATTTGGGAATTAGCCCTTGAGGCCCAGCGGCCCAGCGTGACCTATATGAATAATACAGTTGTACCGTAAATAACTATTACCCCCGCCTTTCCCCATACCTTTTCCTCACCATCAGTCGCAAACAAGACACGAGGAAAACAAAATAGGGCGCTTCTATCTGAATAACCACTAATCCACTTATTTTCTAAATAGGTGTCATTATGAATTTTGCCCGATTTATTCGCACCTGAGTAGGTGGGTATACATACCACTTCTACCGTCATGCTTTAAGTTAAAAATCCATAATGTATATTTTCGTGATCTTAAAATAAAACTTAAAAAATATTTTATCGGTTTAAACTTTTGGTTCGTTTTCGATATAAGTATGTACTTTGATTATCGAGCAATAATAATTTTTAACGTCCAAAACCGTAAGGTGAAGCACGTTGTAATTTAAAAAATTGACGGTTTATTACTTTCTATACATATTATATCAAAACCAGATTTTCAATTTTAATATTAATTATATTAAATTAATTTAATTTAAGCTCAGTATTTATTTAAATATGAATGGCTTCCCACGTATCTTTGTATACCTGTCTATGCATTTCCCATCAAGGCAATTACAAAAGAAAGCATTATAATAATTAAAATACGATTTGAATGGATTCTGGGCTTTATTTTTTATTTAAAATATTTCTGTTTTATTTTCTCTTGAATGCTAGATTTTCTGAAAAGAAAATACATAATTAAGATTATGTTCAGATGGATTCATTAACCACATTTTTCAAGGTTGGGCTGCTACTTACCAGCGGATGTTGTTGAGAAATTTGACGAGTGAAGTTAAAATCAACTAAAAAGAGACCACGGCGTTATCCAGTGGCGGCTCATGTCTCGCGTATGCAGGTAGGCGGCGCAGGGGAAAGTTTGTGAGAATTTTGACAATATTGGTAACAAATAAAGCGGACGGGATTTTTCTTTTTTAATTTGGTATTAATAAATAACACAAACATTTAAGTATCGCAATTTATTACAATTTCCGTAAATTCTTCTGATTTCTGAAGAGAACCAAACAATTCTTTTCAATTGAAATATTTGCAATATGTTTAAATACGTTGTAAACACAAAAAACCTCTCTCAGTTGAGCTACTTGTTGCTGGAATTGTAGATATTAAAACGAAAAGTTTGTAGACCTCCAGAAAAATTCGACAATAATCATTATTAACGAAAATCTTTAACACAAACAAACTGCTCGTCGTGATTAATGACTCGTAACTTATTAATTCATTTTTGTTGAAGCTAGTTAAGGTATTTGTAACAAAACGATAGACACTGTCCTTTGTAAAGTACGACACACGATAAATGGTCATGACTAGCTAACGCCTTTATGCTTTATACCTGCTTGTGCTTCTATTTTGGCAAATAAATCATTCCGGTCCAGGGTGGTAGTAGGAAGATTGAAACAATATGTACAAAAATGTATTGTGTATTGCTGACTTTGACGTAAATTATTAATATGCGTAAAAGCAGTAAGCCGTAACATATAATTTTTATTATACTTTGTTTTCTTTAGTTTTTGAGATATCGGAATAATTTTTTTTTGTTTGAAAACGAATGGCAAATGCTTTTTTGACATCAGCGTAACTACCGGGTTAAAAATGTTAAACTTCTACATGAAACACCCTGTATGAAACCGTATGAGTAAAATGAGTCATCTCAATAGTTTGAATCTGTACTATCACTATCAAGCACTGATATAATTAAAAGTTTTACGTTTTTCCAAAATATTTTTTAATTATTTTCGACTTCAAGTACATTATTAACGCACGCTCTCTGGTATTAATTTACACTGAGTTTTAATTACTTCAATTACATTAGCGGACATTTTTGGGTTTACATTATTGCGTCTAACTTTGTTTTTTAATTTAGACCATACCATTTGTATTGGATTCAAATCGCAATGGCAGGGAGGCAATCTAAGTGGTATGTTACCGGATGCTTTTATAGCCTCATCATTGCAATATATTTTATCATACGATTTGGTTTTTAGTACCTCAACTAGTATTTTTTTTGTAGTAAGTAATTCATCCAAGTAATTCAAAATGGAGATCATGTTGGTAGTACCTCTTTTTTGCTGCTTATGGTTGGTATTTTCTCAGCTAAGGTGCTGTGATAACTAGCATTATCATAAACGACTACACTGCCTGGTTGGATATTTGGAAGAGGAGAATTTTTTATCCAATTTTATGCACTTTGATAAAGAATCTTGCCATCCTTTTTTCATAGTGTCATGGGTGTCGAACCAAGTCTAATCTAAATAGTAAGTATTTCGGTTTTCTGCGTGAAACTGATGAATTTTTGTTAAATATTTTTGCCTCCATTCCACTATCCGTTGGGTCTCTTTAATTCAAATACGCTTGTCAATTTTTTTAAATCGAAATCCAATTTTGTGCAGGAATCGGCGCAATGTTTCGCGACTAGCAGCAAATCGACCATTTGCTAATAACTTTTCTTGCAAAGAATCAAGTGACGAAATCTGCTTAAGCTCATACATCGCATACACTTCCCTGCGAATCAACTCTGCATCACCATTTTCAAACACTTTCAATGTGCCTTTGTCAGATCTGTCCTTCCTTTCCGGTGAATTGTCTTGGTTAAGGAACCGACGCAAGGTAGACCTTGGAATGCCGGTTAAATCCACTGTCCTCTTAATGGCAGCTTCTATGCCCTCTGACGTTTTTAGAAGACCTGCAGATAAATATTTCCCGTATGATTTTTGACCTGATTTTTTTGTATCACCCTATATGGCGACAAGGTCGGTGCAATGAAAGAAAATGCTTATTTCAACTTCCAAAATAACATACTAAAGTTTTAAAAAAATCTGTTCGAAATCCATAAGAATTGTAAGATGTTCTTTCATTTCAAAACTAAAAAAAAAATAAATTTTACCTTGATATACTCGTAAAACGATCCTTTGGCAGCACATCTGTAAATGGCACTTTGTTTTTTGCTCGTTTTTCTCTTCAATTTCGTCGTCGGATTCACAGTTTACAACCTGAACATTTCAAAAATTGCTAATATTAATAACACCACTGAACACCGCTAATCCCACAGTTCAAATGATTTATTAATAATTCGACAATTTTTAATGTGTCGACAGGTATAATTAATTATACCTAAAATACGGTACATTATCAAAATAAAAATAAAATACCTCCCTGTACTGAGAAACGCTTGCAAACCAGCCCTTAATTGCTTTATGGGGGGTAAAGTCACCCGATCGCTTTAAGGCAGGTAAAATCATGACCATTTATCTTGTGTCGGACTTTACTTTTCTGTTTATAAAATTATCTCTATAGCCTTCGGCTCTGGATAATTCTGAAAATATTTGTTACCTCGAAAAAATTTCCATTAATAGTTTAAGCACTAAGATAAGATATTAGTGAAAATTTAACACCAACAAATCTCGACCAATGAAAGGCTTGTTTTTTGTATGGTTACCGTGGCAACTTAAAAGATTTCCGGAGATTTTTTTTCCTCTTGAGTACCCTAGGCATGATTACAGTGGTGATTTGTTAACATATTATGTCACGTGATGTAAATAACTAATCCAGATATTGATTTTCGTTTGTTTTATTTGTTTTAACGAATACATAATATGTAATGTAATATATTATTAGAAAGGAAAAATCATCAAGACCTCTATCATCGCGTATACGAAAAGTCACAAAGAGAATTTCTTCTATATTAGGAATATGAGTTAAACAGAAAATATCAATTTAAACTATTTTTAATATAGTTTAGTATATTTCATATTACTAAAAATGAAGAACAACCGTTTATTTTAACCCTAATATTGGTATGTCAAATACCGTCTTATTTTTGTCATATGATATAAAAAAAGCTTTAAAAAGTAGAGTTCCCTCAATTTTAGTAACACGAGTTAATTTAAAATTGACAGTTAAAGACATTCTCAATCTAATGCAGTATAATTGACAATACTAAAGTTTGAGGAAGTTTATTTTTTTATATCATTACTTTTAACCCTATATGCGTAGGTATTATTTAAATTAGGTGATTGTTTAAAATAGTATATTAAAGTACAAGTTTTATAAAGCTCATTTTAGCGCATGCGTCCATGTTAGAAAACGAGCCGCTGGCGGCGAGTTTTATAACGGGCAAGTGTGCTAATGCTAATAGCTTTATAAAACGTGTACTTTATACTATTTTTTCTATTTTGGTATTTTTTTTAATAAATAAATCCATATTTAAAGAGAAAATAAAACATACAATTTTTCAAAATTTTTGGACCTAAATTTTATGTTGGTAATACATTCAAATTATTTATCAGAGTAGCCTTGAAATCAATAAATATATTTTTCTACGATCATGCAAAAAGGGACAACTTTTGCAGTCACCGTCTTATGGCAAAAGTTAGCTTTTATTGCACGCGTGCAATAAATAGTACTTTTAAACCCTGACAATGGAACATTATGCTGAATAAAGCTCCAAGAAACCTAACCAAATTTATTTCTTTTATTATTGTAAATTTTATTTTGCTTGAAAATATAAACAAACCCTAAATTCGGCAAAACTTGTTTTATTTAATATTATTAAGTTACAAAATGAAAAGACGAAGTATACAAAAATTACACTTGTACAACATTAGAAAGTGGTTATTTATTGGAATGTGTGTTTATGGTTATATGGATTCATAGTCGCCGTAACGTAAGCCGTAAGACGTACCTAACGTTAAGCAGTAAGAAAAATAAACATATGATTATAAATACTGTAGTAGTGTAAACACACCTTTAGTAGTTTAATGGCTGATTAGACAGTTGACGGAATGTGAAGTTAGTTAGGAAATGAGAATAAAATGGTCGAACACGTTTGGAGTTCTTTTTAATGAATTTAACTAAATTAACAAGCATCAAACAAACAACCCAACAATCTAAATACGACATTTTGGCGACGAGAAGTTTTATCAACCCACGTAGATAGCCATGGATACACTAGGTACCGTAGAATCGTTTAATGTGCATGAAGCAAATGTAGGGGTAAGATGGCAAAAGTGGATCAAGCGTTTTGACAATTTTTTAATTGCCTCAGGCATTATCAATGATGAGAGACAAACTGCAATGTTACTACATTGTGTAGGAGAGGAAGTTTTTGACATTTTTACATCCTTGCCAGACCCTCTGCAAGCTACTAATCCCACAACAAATTCCCCAATACAAAGATTAAAATATGATACTGCTAAGCTTAAACTGAACACACATTTTTCTCCACAAATCAATGTTGAATTTGAAATATTTAGTTTTCGTCAAGCAAAACAATTATCGAGTGAAACAACTGATGAATTTTATGCACGCCTTCTAAAACTCAGTTTAAATTGCAATTTCGCAGACAGAAATAGAGAAGTCAAGTCCCAAATCATTCAAGGAACGTCTTTGACTAAACTAGGAAGATATGCAATGACAGATAACCCGTCCTTACAAAAAATTATAACACAAGCCAAAGTTTATGAGTTAACAGAGAAACAAGTAACAGAAATGGAAAACAATGATCAGTCAGTAAACAGAATAAGACATAACACACAGCAGTACAACAACAGATACAACATGAACAGAAACAGAGATTTACAAAACAAAAATAACAATGAATCAAAAGAAAACAGAGTTTGTAGAAATTGTGGCAACAGCTGGCATAAAAACGGTCGACAATCATGCCCAGCCTTGAATGTAACATGTCATTCCTGTTCCAGACGTGGTCATTTCGCTGGAGTTTGTTTATCTAGCCAAAATCGAGCATCAGGGTATTCTCAAACACACCAGAACAAGAACAACCACCAAGCACCCCAGCACACAAGACAACAAAAAACATATCAATCAACAGGTAACAGGCAGGAAAATGATTGTTCTTTTAATATTTGCTATAGTTTGAATAAAAGATCATTACCAGAAGTAGTTGTTAATGTAAACGAGAAGCCAATCAAGTTTATTGTTGACACAGGAACATCAGTTGATATAATATCAGAAAACACATTCTATCAGAACTTTAATGTTACACTAGAGCCAGATCACACTAAAATATTTCCATATGCACAATCAGAACAGCTTCATATAGTTTGAAAATTCACAACTACGTTGAAATATAAGAACAACAGCGTTCAGTCTGAAATAAAAGTAATTAGAAGCAACTCAGAATCGCTTCTAAGTTATGAGACTTCAAGAGATCTGAAAATCGTATCATTCAGCAACAACATACAGATTCTTGAGCAGAGCATTGATCAACATTTTGTACAAAAGCATTATCCAAAACTGACAGATGGAGTTGGAAACTTGATAAACACAACTATAACACTTCATATTGATAAAAATATACCACCAGTTGCAATAAAGCACCGCAGAACACCTTTTCATCTGAGAGAGAAAGTTGAACAAGAACTTAAACGCTTAGAAGAACAAGACATCATAGAGAGAACAACAGGCCCAACGCCATGGGTATCACCAATAGTAATTGTACCAAAGCAAGGAAACCCGGATCTAATACGACTCTGCGTAGACATGAGAAGCCCAAACAAAGCAATTGTAAGAGAAAGACATATAACACCGACCATTGATGAAGTCATAACACAACTAAACGGAGCAACACTTTTTAGCAAGATAGACTTAAAAGATGGATATCATCAGTTAACACTAGATCCGGAATCACGGTATATAACCACATTTTCAACACATCTAGGACATTTTAGATACAAATACAAACGTTTAAGTTTTGGCATCAATTCAGCATCAGAAATATTCCAAAACACAATAAGCAAGACTTTATCAAATATACAAGGAGTTATCAATCTAAGTGACGACATTTTGATTTATGGAAAGACAAAAAAAGATCATGATATTGCTCTTAGTCAAGTTCTTCAGAGATTACAAGAAAATAATTTAACGATTAACAAAAACAAAACTATTTTGAGTGTATCAAAAATAAAATTCTATGGATATGTCTTTTCCAGTGAAGGTGTACATCCTGACCCTTGTAAAGTAGAAAGCATCATCAACCTAAGAAGACCAGAAAGCCAAGCAGAAGTTAGATCACTTCTTGGTATGATAAATTATGTTGGGAAATTTTTACCAAATCTAGCTGAGAACACTAAGATGTTAAGAGATTTAACACTAAAAGATGCTACATTTGACTGGACTGACAAACATGAAGAAGCCTTTAATTTTTTAAAAGAACAGTTAAGTAATGCAACAAATCTATCATATTTTGACATAAACAAGAAAACGCACCTATTTGTAGATGCAGGACCAAATGGCATTGGAGCACTTCTTACTCAACAAGACAAACAGGACAAAACATTTGTTGTAGCTTACGCTAGCACTACGTTGACACCAGTCCAAAGGAGATATAGCCAGTTCGAGAAAGAAACCTTAGCATGTACGTGGTCCATTCAACATTTTCATAACTATGTTTTTGGATCAAATTTCATTTTACACTGTGATAACCTTCCTTTAGTCAGAATACTAGGAAATTCCAGACAGCCTCCAAATGCTAGAGTTGAGAGATTACTTCTACGAATTCAACCATACAATTTCACCCTAGTACATGAAAAAGGCAGCTCTAACCCATCAGATTATTTATCTAGACACCCTCAAGATCGTGACAGCACCACTGAAAATGACAAAATAGAACAGTATGTCAGTAGAGGAAAACTAAGAGAGCTGGACCAGGTGGTGCTGGTGGTGCTGGTGGTGCAACTAACCCGGGTGGTTCGGTGGTGCGTTTTATGATCTAACCCGGGTGGTTCGGTGGTGCGTTTTATGATCTAACCCGGGTGGTTCGGTGGTGCGTTTTATGACCTAACCCGGGTGGTTCGGTGGTGCTGTTTACAAAATAACCCGAAATTAAACCCGACTTTTTACGACCTAACCCGGATGCTTTCATGAGGCGGCTTCTCATCTAACCCTAATTTGAACCTGAATATTTATGAACTGACCCGAAATAAAACCCGACTTTTTACGACCTAACCCGGATGCTTTCATGAGGCGGCTTCTTATCTAACCCTAATTTGAACCTGAATATTTATGAACTGACCCGAGATAAAACCCGACTTTTTACGACCTAACCCGGATGCTTTCGCGAGGCGGCTTCTCATCTAACCATAATTTGAACCTGAATATTTATGATCTGACCCAAGATAAAACCCGACTTTTTATGATTTAACCTTAGTGCAAACGCCGCTGTTAAAGCGATATAGTAAAAAAAACTCGATTAAAATTTTATCTTGTTCGCTAGACCAATTAATTTCCAAATATTATAATTAAAACATACAATCACTACACTGGCGCACCGTCAAAAATCGTGCTTGCACTATCCCAACGTACAGAGCGTCCGCTTCAGAAAATACGGTGCCGTATTTTTTGCGCCGAACGCTCTGGAGGAACACACTCCGATTTGCAAGTACATACACGCTTTGTCGCGGCAAAGCTCGCCGTCAAATTACGGTCACTCTTTTGCGGTACCGCTTTGTAGGAAACCAAAGCTTTAGTGAAACGCCGCTGCCCCAGAACTCTGTCCATATTCCTCTACTGTGTTAATTTATGCGGGTAATAAAACCGACAAGGGTCGGATCGGCCTGCATACTTATAGAGGTAAAAAACCGCTTTAGAATGTTTTTGGTATATCTTTTTTAGATAATTTTGGGGGAAATAATTTGCCTGAGATGCCAATTAAAAAAGCCTACATTTAATTGTATTTTAGATTCTTGAATTTTGTACATGGATTAAAAATCTACTATTTCTTGAAATTGTATACATTATGCTAGATAATTATTAATATAATGTTATTAAGACTTTGCAAATATCTGTAAAAACTGTTCTAAATCGTGTCATTTCTGAAAATTGCATACTGAGTGATTAGAATTTAGTAAAAAATTAAAAAAATGTTTTAATGTTATTAAGACCTGTGAAAATTTGTAAAACTGTACAGAATTGTATTATTTTCTGAAAATGATATACTGAGTGTTTAGAATTTAGTAAAAATTAAAAAAATGTTTTAAATTTGTTAAATCATGCGAAATCTTGTATAAAATGACTAGAACCGTTCTTAATCATGGCATTTCTGAAAATTGTATACTGAGTGTTTAGAATTTAGTAAAAAATTAAAAAAAATGTTTTAACGTTATTAAGCCCTGTGAAACTTTGTAAAAAATGACTAAAACAGTCGCAAATCGTCCTATTTTCTTAAAAGTGTATACTGAGTGTTTAGAATTTAGTAAAAATTAAAAAAAATGTTTTAAATTTGTTAAATCATGCGAAATCTTGTATAAAATGACTAGAACCGTTCTTAATCATGGCATTTCTGAAAATTGTATACTGAGTGTTTAGAATTTAGTAAAAAATTAAAAAAAAATGTTTTAACGTTATTAAGCCCTGTGAAACTTTGTAAAAAATGACTAAAACAGTCGCAAATCGTCCTATTTTCTTAAAAGTGTATACTGAGTGTTTAGAATTTAGTAAAAATTAAAAAAAATGTTTTAAATTTGTTAAATCATGTGAAATCTTGTATAAAATGACCAGAACCGTTCTTAATCATGGCATTTCTGAAAATTGTATACTGAGTGTTTAGAATTTAGTAAAAAATTAAAAAAAAATGTTTTAACGTTATTAAGCCCTGTGAAACTTTGTAAAAAATGACTAAAACAGTCGCAAATCGTCCTATTTTCTTAAAAGTGTATACTGAGTGTTTAGAATTTAGTAAAAATTAAAAAAAATGTTTTAAATTTGTTAAATCATGTGAAATCTTGTATAAAATGACTAGAACCGTTCTTAATCATGACATTTCTGAAAATTGTATACTGAGTGTTAAGTATTTAGTGAAATGGTGGCTATTTAGTTAATTCGTGACTTGTTTTGTACAGATTCTTTAGCATTTCTTAAGAACCGAAAAAGAAAACAGAAAAGAAAAAAATAAAAGAAAAAAACAACTCCAAGTGTCTTTGCGAACAATCGGCAATAAAATAGAGTATTTCAGTTTTTAATTTTTCGTAAATAAAAGTTGGTTAGATTAATAGTCTCTGTGAATATAATAACATAAACAAAGTGATATGCCGTAAATTTAGGAGTACAGTATAAATTATGCCTCTATTAAAATATACCGCAATAACTAACTACCAAAGGATTTTTGATATTTTGAATATATTTGATGCTCATAGCATTATCACATTTCCAAAGGCTCTAAATTTTAGAAAAATGTTCTAATAGAATACGTCTATCAATATAAAGTAAAGGTATTGTTAGGTTTTTTTAAAAAATACGACCTACAACAGTCTCTGCTACAGCATGGCTGACTCTGTAGAAACTTCTGTGAAACCATAATAATTATATCAATAATCGAGTTGTCGTTATGATAATATTTTCCTCCAATATCCGACTCCACTATCCATAAAAGTTATGTTAGAAAATTCATAATTGAGCGCATTGTAATTTTTTAAAAAGAAATTCACTTCACACACAAAGATGTAGCCATTCAATCCATGAAAATAATGCAAGTCAGTATGCGTATGTTATGGCTAACTGTTTAAATGTCTATTCCTTCCACGTTTATCGGAAGAAATACTTTTTTATACTAGTATTTTAGTTGAAAATAAGATCATAAATCATCTATACAAAACAAGCGTCCCTTATGGATTTGAACGAAAATCATAGATTCGACTATTTTCATGAAAAATAAATCTAAGTACGGAATAATGCAGGAAGATTATCTATTTTCTTGGTTTAGAAAGTGATGTAGTTAAGATTTATAACTTAGGAATAAATAAATTATTATTAATCTTTTCGATCTATTTCTCTTGCATATTTAATTTCGTTGATAGTAAGAACTAATCTTTTTATTTTACAAAGTAAAAAAAAGCTAAAGATCGGCGTTGTCAGTCAGGTATAAGAACTGATTTAACACGATGGTTTTTGTACAAACGTTCACATACAATTGTATGCTTTTTAACCGATTGTGTTGGAAAAAATGACGATTTATAGATTAGATATTTAGACGAAGAGCTAACCTTCTCAATAAACTATTGATTATTGCCCTGCTAGCTAGACAACACTTTTTATGTTAGTCAAAAAAAAAATTTTTTTTTTCGGACGCTATTACAGATTTCATCGTTAACTAACAAACATTAAGACCAAAAAAATTAGCGTGCAAGATGAAATGTATAGGTTCACTTCATTTCTACATTATTTTACAACTCTCAATCGCATTAAAAACAAGACCGAATAAAAAATAACTTATGACATATGGACGAAAAATGTTTTTCGGGCTATTTAGGTTAGCGACCGCATTACGTCTGAAATACTACATTTTTCGAGCTTATAACATAATTTACTATTTTAACGTTAAAATAGGGGAAATGATGTATCAAAATGGATACTTTTTTTTTTTATCGGTCACGAGATTATAGTTTCTTTTAAAATGAACTCTAATATTTACAACACAAAATATCCTTTAAACCACATTAGTTTAAAACTCGTCTGTCGCTTTCCCTCTATTGTGAGTTTGTTTAAAGTATAGCGTAGTATATATTTAGATGAATTTCGCAAATGTTGAATACTTTCAAAACTGAAAAAGACGCCCTTTGCAATAAATATCTCCGTAGAGTTAGGTACCCTGCAGATTAAGGGTATTTCAGCGGATAATCATATACAAATTCAAAGATTTTGTCTATTTTAATGGATTAACAAACAATATCTATAGGATGACTTTACTGATAAAAAAAAAAAATAACAAAAATCCATAAAGTCTAGGCTCACATGAAATTCCATAAAGAGCAGCTGCATAGCCTTATCACATCAAACTATATTTTTATTTCGTTCTATTGTCAAAAGTCTGTGTTTAGGAGATTATCGTTCATTTTAAAATGAACTCTAATATGTACATCACCATAAACTACCTCTTAAGCCGTCGTAAAAATACACTTTTCGATTTACCTATATATTGATTTTCTAATATTAAATATCTACAATAGTCGAAATTCGCTCGCTAATACCTATGTATGCAAGGTTTCTTCAAAAAATGACAATTTTGTTGTTTAATGGCTTGAAAAAATGGAAAAAGGAGGTTTTTGCATTCATTTATTTCCAGATGAGTGTTAAAAATACTTATAAAACTCGGTATACCGAAGATCAAGCATTAATGAGAGGGTTGAGTCCTGTTTGCCAAATCCTGATTTTTAATTTGACGCTGGCAACGGTACAATTTTTTAACATTTATCATAAGAGGCGTATATTTTTGGAGCTTAGATCTACCAGTTTATCCACGCCCCATTTATTGTTAGTGCTTTAGTAATTTTACTTTCCAATTATTTTTTACCAAAACGCGTAGTTGAAACAGTGTCTATATCAGACGATATAATAAATTTTAAGGATTAATTTGCTTACAAATGCACTTTAATTTATTTAGGCTAAAGCAGCCAGACATATACTGGAACTACGAAAACCCTATTACAATTTGGTTGCCTAGAGAAAATTTTGTAAAAAACATAGCTTTCTACACAAATGCTTGCACATTATGTACCTATCATTTCAAGATACCTGGCGACATCAATGTAAGCATTGACATAATGACGCAAGATATAGGTAGGTACTAGAATATTCAAGATTTCTATTAACGATACACTTCAGCATACATGCGAGATGTCATTAATGTCTACGGAAGGCAACAGACATACCAGCTATTTTTACATGGGATTCCATAGACTTGGACGCTTCTTGTTTAGAAATATTTGATGTCATCTTGAGGAGTTCCGTATTGAAGCATCAAACCTACCTGCCAAATAATTGACGAAATATGGGATATCATAAAATATGCCCCCCATCGAACTAAATGATCCTATAAACCAGCTTCACAGACCGTAATTTGTGATGCTAACACGATTAATACGCAATAGAACAAGATTAAGAAACAAAATTTAAAGTAGCTCTTTATCACACGAAAATAATTAAATAATTTACGGTTACAGAACAATAATTATTTTAAAAAGCTGTATAACTAAATATATTATGTTATTAGGAATATTCTGTCTAAAGTAACAGCTGATCTTAGTCGAAAATGAGATCGTATTATTGATTGTTGAATTCGTTAGGTATGAAATAAAATTAGAGATTTCGTCTATTTTTTCACGATTAAAAAAGAATACCTCTATTTAGCTAAAAATGAAACGATTACAGTGGTAGATTAATTCACTTTACCAAGCATGTAAACTACTAATTTTGCAATAAATATCTTCTATATTTCTAGGTAGGTTTACTCGAAAATGTGGGGCTATTTTCATCAAAAATCCCGATACGAAATTGAAAAATTTGCCTATTTTTGTCGGTTTACAAAGTGATAGTGGAATATTGGTTTGATCAAAGAACAATAATTATTTTAAAAATGTTGTATAATTAACTAAATGTCGGTGTTATCAGGCAGGCAAGAAGTTATTTATCTGAATCTTATTTGTACCATTAGCGTTTATATACAAATGTTAGTGGTTTTCAAAAATTGATATCTCGGAAATTATTAGGTTTAGACTTATAATACGCTTATTAAAAAATAATGACTACTTTATGCAAAATTCAAAAATATTATAAGATGTAGGGTATCCCAGTAACTTAACCAAAGATTTTCGGTCTTCGTAAAGCTTTACACGTTTCTTCAGCGTACCAAACATTCACTTTTTTTAAATATTGACATCGGGTTAGGATTCTGAACATAGGATTAACATCACTCCAATAGTGAACATGTTGCGTTGTCACAGTTCCATTCGTTGAAAAGTAAACAAAACCGTTTGAGCTACGTGGGGAATAAATAAAGTTGGCTTGTTGAAAAATTTTAATATTTATTAAGGTAAAAGACTATAAATATATCGATACAACACTTTGGCATTTCTAATACTACAAACATGAATATCTAAAATGTGATATTTACAACCGTCAACTCTCTCTCCCTTCTCTAATTTTGGTACACCAATGCTGTCTTCTAAGTTTATAATATATGGCGTCCTGCAGTTTAATTCCGAAAATGTTTTAACTAAAAATTCCTCTTTAACACATCCTTTAACGTAAATAATGTCTGCGTCTATCAGATTGTTGGATATGATATTATGTAGTTCCTTGTAATCGGTATCACCATAATTATAAAGGATACCATGATGATTTCCAAATAGATATTTGACTTGTTTCTTGCAAGCCTTACTTAAGGTGTCGAATGGTTTAACTGGTTTAAAAAAGTAACTTTTCATACTATTCCCATCATAAATAGCCAATTCTTTCGCGCAAAATTCAGGTATGTTAAATCCTTGAATATCGACTACAACGAACTTCATTGTCTGAAGACTCAAATCAAACAAGTATATTTTCATATTTTTATCGCTCTTAAGTTCGATTTCAAAAGCACACCCCCACTTTTCGATAATTTCACAGTCTTAGCACATAGATCTTATATTTTTATTTACGATCAATTCATCTTTATTCGTCAATCGTCTCAAACGAGTCTGCTTTTGAAAGTAATATAGCCTTAGTATTCAGAAAATATTAATGATATCGGAGCCTAAAACATCCTTGACACTAAAAAATCATTGTGTTTCCTAACAAAACCCATCATCTTGTCTATTTAGCTTGCTTTCCTATTGTTTAGCAGGTTAAATAAAATTATTATTTCGCTCTTTTTGTCTGTACTGAATCGTTAGGGGAATACGTTTCTAGTTCTATAAGAGAGACAGTTAAAATTTATGTAAGCAATCAAAAATCCTACACTATGAGCTACTTAGTTAAAATTTCATATTTCCTTCCTGGTTCAGGCAAAATTTGTGATGTGTCGGACAAAATTTATAAAAATACGAAAAAAAAAAATGCTGGATGCATTTTTAGCGTGACTTTCTATTTAATACCATCTTATTTCAAGCTATAATTCGGTTGTCAAAATGAGAATAAAATAATTTTCCCATGGTTTATGTCATCTTAAAAAAGTCAAAAGGTTATATTCTGTAGAGGGTCAGATACATTCAAATTTAAATATTTTCTCCAAGAAGAATTTTAAGATAGTATTATAGTAAATAAAAATTCTATACCTCCAATATTTCATGGAAACATATCGTGTTCTAGCGACATAACCCAAAAGTACCTCTATTCAGAAACGCATCGTACTTTTCTTGTCAATAATTGTCTCATTGTCCCATCCATTACATTATTATAATCTTAAAGCACCTGTTACCAGCATTATCTGTTTTTATGGTTTTTATAAAACATAGCGATTACCGATGAAAATTAAACGAAAACTTAATAAATAACTTTTTTTTCAACTGAAATAGACTGATTTTCGATGGAAAAATGTTACTTATAACTAAAAAATGAATATAAGACATATACGCAATGATATTTAGAATAAATCAATCTTTTCTAAAATTACTATGAAATATTCACAAAATCGTTTCGTTATAACCAAAGTAGCAAGGCTTGCAGATTTCGTATAGAGTTCAAACGCGATACTGAGATGATCTTTTTTTTTTTTTTTTTATATTTTTGTAGGATAATGCACCACTACGTTGTAAGTACTTGAGAGAGGACTTTCTTGAAAAATCCTCAAATTTCTCTGCAATTTTGTTCCTTTTAGAGTTAAATTCACACAGAAAACCCCGTATTCTTATCTTTCAGGTTGGTATATTAAAAAGGGCTTATTAGTATGGTTTAGAAAACAAGCAATATTAATTAACGGATGTTTTTTCGTCGTATGAAGAGTTGAAAAATTTTTTTTTTGACGCGCCCCCCTCAGGTTTGTTCAGGTTTCTCAAACGTTTGAGAAACCTGAACAAACCTGAGGGGGGCGCGTCAAACCTGAAACCGATTGCAAGGAGCACTAACCTTAGTACATGTAATCAAACCTGAGCTACCCTGAAAGATTATGATGAAACCCGACTCTCTACATGCAATCAAACCTGAGCTACCCTGAAAGATTATGATGAAACCCGACTCTCTGCATCGTAACCATTGGAGTGGAAAAAAAAATTTTTCAACTCTTCATACGACGAAAAAACATCCGTTAATTAATATTGCTTGTTTTCTAAACCATACTAATAAGCCCTTTTTAATATACCAACCTGAAAGATAAGAATACGGGGTTTTCTGTGTGAATTTAACTCTAAAAGGAACAAAATTGCAGAGAAATTTGAGGATTTTTCAAGAAAGTCCTCTCTCAAGTACTTACAACGTAGTGGTGCATTATCCTACAAAAATATAAAAAAAAAAAAAAAAGATCATCTCAGTATCGCGTTTGAACTCTATACGAAATCTGCAAGCCTTGCTACTTTGGTTATAACGAAACGATTTTGTGAATATTTCATAGTAATTTTAGAAAAGATTGATTTATTCTAAATATCATTGCGTATATGTCTTATATTCATTTTTTAGTTATAAGTAACATTTTTCCATCGAAAATCAGTCTATTTCAGTTGAAAAAAAAGTTATTTATTAAGTTTTCGTTTAATTTTCATCGGTAATCGCTATGTTTTATAAAAACCATAAAAACAGATAATGCTGGTAACAGGTGCTTTAAGATTATAATAATGTAATGGATGGGACAATGAGACAATTATTGACAAGAAAAGTACGATGCGTTTCTGAATAGAGGTACTTTTGGGTTATGTCGCTAGAACACGATATGTTTCCATGAAATATTGGAGGTATAGAATTTTTATTTACTATAATACTATCTTAAAATTCTTCTTGGAGAAAATATTTAAATTTGAATGTATCTGACCCTCTACAGAATATAACCTTTTGACTTTTTTAAGATGACATAAACCATGGGAAAATTATTTTATTCTCATTTTGACAACCGAATTATAGCTTGAAATAAGATGGTATTAAATAGAAAGTCACGCTAAAAATGCATCCAGCATTTTTTTTTTTTCGTATTTTTATAAATTTTGTCCGACACATCACAAATTTTGCCTGAACCAGGAAGGAAATATGAAATTTTAACTAAGTAGCTCATAGTGTAGGATTTTTGATTGCTTACATAAATTTTAACTGTCTCTCTTATAGAACTAGAAACGTATTCCCCTAACGATTCAGTACAGACAAAAAGAGCGAAATAATAATTTTATTTAACCTGCTAAACAATAGGAAAGCAAGCTAAATAGACAAGATGATGGGTTTTGTTAGGAAACACAATGATTTTTTAGTGTCAAGGATGTTTTAGGCTCCGATATCATTAATATTTTCTGAATACTAAGGCTATATTACTTTCAAAAGCAGACTCGTTTGAGACGATTGACGAATAAAGATGAATTGATCGTAAATAAAAATATAAGATCTATGTGCTAAGACTGTGAAATTATCGAAAAGTGGGGGTGTGCTTTTGAAATCGAACTTAAGAGCGATAAAAATATGAAAATATACTTGTTTGATTTGAGTCTTCAGACAATGAAGTTCGTTGTAGTCGATATTCAAGGATTTAACATACCTGAATTTTGCGCGAAAGAATTGGCTATTTATGATGGGAATAGTATGAAAAGTTACTTTTTTAAACCAGTTAAACCATTCGACACCTTAAGTAAGGCTTGCAAGAAACAAGTCAAATATCTATTTGGAAATCATCATGGTATCCTTTATAATTATGGTGATACCGATTACAAGGAACTACATAATATCATATCCAACAATCTGATAGACGCAGACATTATTTACGTTAAAGGATGTGTTAAAGAGGAATTTTTAGTTAAAACATTTTCGGAATTAAACTGCAGGACGCCATATATTATAAACTTAGAAGACAGCATTGGTGTACCAAAATTAGAGAAGGGAGAGAGAGTTGACGGTTGTAAATATCACATTTTAGATATTCATGTTTGTAGTATTAGAAATGCCAAAGTGTTGTATCGATATATTTATAGTCTTTTACCTTAATAAATATTAAAATTTTTCAACAAGCCAACTTTATTTATTCCCCACGTAGCTCAAACGGTTTTGTTTACTTTTCAACGAATGGAACTGTGACAACGCAACATGTTCACTATTGGAGTGATGTTAATCCTATGTTCAGAATCCTAACCCGATGTCAATATTTAAAAAAAGTGAATGTTTGGTACGCTGAAGAAACGTGTAAAGCTTTACGAAGACCGAAAATCTTTGGTTAAGTTACTGGGATACCCTACATCTTATAATATTTTTGAATTTTGCATAAAGTAGTCATTATTTTTTAATAAGCGTATTATAAGTCTAAACCTAATAATTTCCGAGATATCAATTTTTGAAAACCACTAACATTTGTATATAAACGCTAATGGTACAAATAAGATTCAGATAAATAACTTCTTGCCTGCCTGATAACACCGACATTTAGTTAATTATACAACATTTTTAAAATAATTATTGTTCTTTGATCAAACCAATATTCCACTATCACTTTGTAAACCGACAAAAATAGGCAAATTTTTCAATTTCGTATCGGGATTTTTGATGAAAATAGCCCCACATTTTCGAGTAAACCTACCTAGAAATATAGAAGATATTTATTGCAAAATTAGTAGTTTACATGCTTGGTAAAGTGAATTAATCTACCACTGTAATCGTTTCATTTTTAGCTAAATAGAGGTATTCTTTTTTAATCGTGAAAAAATAGACGAAATCTCTAATTTTATTTCATACCTAACGAATTCAACAATCAATAATACGATCTCATTTTCGACTAAGATCAGCTGTTACTTTAGACAGAATATTCCTAATAACATAATATATTTAGTTATACAGCTTTTTAAAATAATTATTGTTCTGTAACCGTAAATTATTTAATTATTTTCGTGTGATAAAGAGCTACTTTAAATTTTGTTTCTTAATCTTGTTCTATTGCGTATTAATCGTGTTAGCATCACAAATTACGGTCTGTGAAGCTGGTTTATAGGATCATTTAGTTCGATGGGGGGCATATTTTATGATATCCCATATTTCGTCAATTATTTGGCAGGTAGGTTTGATGCTTCAATACGGAACTCCTCAAGATGACATCAAATATTTCTAAACAAGAAGCGTCCAAGTCTATGGAATCCCATGTAAAAATAGCTGGTATGTCTGTTGCCTTCCGTAGACATTAATGACATCTCGCATGTATGCTGAAGTGTATCGTTAATAGAAATCTTGAATATTCTAGTACCTACCTATATCTTGCGTCATTATGTCAATGCTTACATTGATGTCGCCAGGTATCTTGAAATGATAGGTACATAATGTGCAAGCATTTGTGTAGAAAGCTATGTTTTTTACAAAATTTTCTCTAGGCAACCAAATTGTAATAGGGTTTTCGTAGTTCCAGTATATGTCTGGCTGCTTTAGCCTAAATAAATTAAAGTGCATTTGTAAGCAAATTAATCCTTAAAATTTATTATATCGTCTGATATAGACACTGTTTCAACTACGCGTTTTGGTAAAAAATAATTGGAAAGTAAAATTACTAAAGCACTAACAATAAATGGGGCGTGGATAAACTGGTAGATCTAAGCTCCAAAAATATACGCCTCTTATGATAAATGTTAAAAAATTGTACCGTTGCCAGCGTCAAATTAAAAATCAGGATTTGGCAAACAGGACTCAACCCTCTCATTAATGCTTGATCTTCGGTATACCGAGTTTTATAAGTATTTTTAACACTCATCTGGAAATAAATGAATGCAAAAACCTCCTTTTTCCATTTTTTCAAGCCATTAAACAACAAAATTGTCATTTTTTGAAGAAACCTTGCATACATAGGTATTAGCGAGCGAATTTCGACTATTGTAGATATTTAATATTAGAAAATCAATATATAGGTAAATCGAAAAGTGTATTTTTACGACGGCTTAAGAGGTAGTTTATGGTGATGTACATATTAGAGTTCATTTTAAAATGAACGATAATCTCCTAAACACAGACTTTTGACAATAGAACGAAATAAAAATATAGTTTGATGTGATAAGGCTATGCAGCTGCTCTTTATGGAATTTCATGTGAGCCTAGACTTTATGGATTTTTGTTATTTTTTTTTTTTATCAGTAAAGTCATCCTATAGATATTGTTTGTTAATCCATTAAAATAGACAAAATCTTTGAATTTGTATATGATTATCCGCTGAAATACCCTTAATCTGCAGGGTACCTAACTCTACGGAGATATTTATTGCAAAGGGCGTCTTTTTCAGTTTTGAAAGTATTCAACATTTGCGAAATTCATCTAAATATATACTACGCTATACTTTAAACAAACTCACAATAGAGGGAAAGCGACAGACGAGTTTTAAACTAATGTGGTTTAAAGGATATTTTGTGTTGTAAATATTAGAGTTCATTTTAAAAGAAACTATAATCTCGTGACCGATAAAAAAAAAAAGTATCCATTTTGATACATCATTTCCCCTATTTTAACGTTAAAATAGTAAATTATGTTATAAGCTCGAAAAATGTAGTATTTCAGACGTAATGCGGTCGCTAACCTAAATAGCCCGAAAAACATTTTTCGTCCATATGTCATAAGTTATTTTTTATTCGGTCTTGTTTTTAATGCGATTGAGAGTTGTAAAATAATGTAGAAATGAAGTGAACCTATACATTTCATCTTGCACGCTAATTTTTTTGGTCTTAATGTTTGTTAGTTAACGATGAAATCTGTAATAGCGTCCGAAAAAAAAAATTTTTTTTTTGACTAACATAAAAAGTGTTGTCTAGCTAGCAGGGCAATAATCAATAGTTTATTGAGAAGGTTAGCTCTTCGTCTAAATATCTAATCTATAAATCGTCATTTTTTCCAACACAATCGGTTAAAAAGCATACAATTGTATGTGAACGTTTGTACAAAAACCATCGTGTTAAATCAGTTCTTATACCTGACTGACAACGCCGATCTTTAGCTTTTTTTTACTTTGTAAAATAAAAAGATTAGTTCTTACTATCAACGAAATTAAATATGCAAGAGAAATAGATCGAAAAGATTAATAATAATTTATTTATTCCTAAGTTATAAATCTTAACTACATCACTTTCTAAACCAAGAAAATAGATAATCTTCCTGCATTATTCCGTACTTAGATTTATTTTTCATGAAAATAGTCGAATCTATGATTTTCGTTCAAATCCATAAGGGACGCTTGTTTTGTATAGATGATTTATGATCTTATTTTCAACTAAAATACTAGTATAAAAAAGTATTTCTTCCGATAAACGTGGAAGGAATAGACATTTAAACAGTTAGCCATAACATACGCATACTGACTTGCATTATTTTCATGGATTGAATGGCTACATCTTTGTGTGTGAAGTGAATTTCTTTTTAAAAAATTACAATGCGCTCAATTATGAATTTTCTAACATAACTTTTATGGATAGTGGAGTCGGATATTGGAGGAAAATATTATCATAACGACAACTCGATTATTGATATAATTATTATGGTTTCACAGAAGTTTCTACAGAGTCAGCCATGCTGTAGCAGAGACTGTTGTAGGTCGTATTTTTTAAAAAAACCTAACAATACCTTTACTTTATATTGATAGACGTATTCTATTAGAACATTTTTCTAAAATTTAGAGCCTTTGGAAATGTGATAATGCTATGAGCATCAAATATATTCAAAATATCAAAAATCCTTTGGTAGTTAGTTATTGCGGTATATTTTAATAGAGGCATAATTTATACTGTACTCCTAAATTTACGGCATATCACTTTGTTTATGTTATTATATTCACAGAGACTATTAATCTAACCAACTTTTATTTACGAAAAATTAAAAACTGAAATACTCTATTTTATTGCCGATTGTTCGCAAAGACACTTGGAGTTGTTTTTTTCTTTTATTTTTTTCTTTTCTGTTTTCTTTTTCGGTTCTTAAGAAATGCTAAAGAATCTGTACAAAACAAGTCACGAATTAACTAAATAGCCACCATTTCACTAAATACTTAACACTCAGTATACAATTTTCAGAAATGTCATGATTAAGAACGGTTCTAGTCATTTTATACAAGATTTCACATGATTTAACAAATTTAAAACATTTTTTTTAATTTTTACTAAATTCTAAACACTCAGTATACACTTTTAAGAAAATAGGACGATTTGCGACTGTTTTAGTCATTTTTTACAAAGTTTCACAGGGCTTAATAACGTTAAAACATTTTTTTTTAATTTTTTACTAAATTCTAAACACTCAGTATACAATTTTCAGAAATGCCATGATTAAGAACGGTTCTGGTCATTTTATACAAGATTTCACATGATTTAACAAATTTAAAACATTTTTTTTAATTTTTACTAAATTCTAAACACTCAGTATACACTTTTAAGAAAATAGGACGATTTGCGACTGTTTTAGTCATTTTTTACAAAGTTTCACAGGGCTTAATAACGTTAAAACATTTTTTTTTAATTTTTTACTAAATTCTAAACACTCAGTATACAATTTTCAGAAATGCCATGATTAAGAACGGTTCTAGTCATTTTATACAAGATTTCGCATGATTTAACAAATTTAAAACATTTTTTTTAATTTTTACTAAATTCTAAACACTCAGTATACACTTTTAAGAAAATAGGACGATTTGCGACTGTTTTAGTCATTTTTTACAAAGTTTCACAGGGCTTAATAACGTTAAAACATTTTTTTTAATTTTTTACTAAATTCTAAACACTCAGTATACAATTTTCAGAAATGCCATGATTAAGAACGGTTCTAGTCATTTTATACAAGATTTCGCATGATTTAACAAATTTAAAACATTTTTTTAATTTTTACTAAATTCTAAACACTCAGTATATCATTTTCAGAAAATAATACAATTCTGTACAGTTTTACAAATTTTCACAGGTCTTAATAACATTAAAAAAAATTTTTTAATTTTTTACTAAATTCTAATCACTCAGTATGCAATTTTCAGAAATGACACGATTTAGAACAGTTTTTACAGATATTTGCAAAGTCTTAATAACATTATATTAATAATTATCTAGCATAATGTATACAATTTCAAGAAATAGTAGATTTTTAATCCATGTACAAAATTCAAGAATCTAAAATACAATTAAATGTAGGCTTTTTTAATTGGCATCTCAGGCAAATTATTTCCCCCAAAATTATCTAAAAAAGATATACCAAAAACATTCTAAAGCGGTTTTTTACCTCTATAAGTATGCAGGCCGATCCGACCCTTGTCGGTTTTATTACCCGCATAAATTAACACAGTAGAGGAATATGGACAGGGTTCTGGGGCAGCGGCGTTTCACTAAAGCTTTGGTTTCCTACAAAGCGGTACCGCAAAAGAGTGACCGTAATTTGACGGCGAGCTTTGCCGCGACAAAGCGTGTATGTACTTGCAAATCGGAGTGTGTTCCTCCAGAGCGTTCGGCGCAAAAAATACGGCACCGTATTTTCTGAAGCGGACGCTCTGTACGTTGGGATAGTGCAAGCACGATTTTTGACGGTGCGCCAGTGTAGTGATTGTATGTTTTAATTATAATATTTGGAAATTAATTGGTCTAGCGAACAAGATAAAATTTTAATCGAGTTTTTTTTACTATATCGCTTTAACAGCGGCGTTTGCACTAAGGTTAAATCATAAAAAGTCGGGTTTTATCTTGGGTCAGATCATAAATATTCAGGTTCAAATTATGGTTAGATGAGAAGCCGCCTCGCGAAAGCATCCGGGTTAGGTCGTAAAAAGTCGGGTTTTATCTCGGGTCAGTTCATAAATATTCAGGTTCAAATTAGGGTTAGATAAGAAGCCGCCTCATGAAAGCATCCGGGTTAGGTCGTAAAAAGTCGGGTTTTATCTCGGGTCAGTTCATAAATATTCAGGTTCAAATTAGGGTTAGATGAGAAGCCGCCTCATGAAAGCATCCGGGTTAGGTCGTAAAAAGTCGGGTTTAATTTCGGGTTATTTTGTAAACAGCACCACCGAACCACCCGGGTTAGGTCATAAAACGCACCACCGAACCACCCGGGTTAGATCATAAAACGCACCACCGAACCACCCGGGTTAGATCATAAAACGCACCACCGAACCACCCGGGTTAGTTGCACCACCAGCACCACCAGCACCACCTGGTCCAGCTCTCTTAGTTTTCCTCTACTTATGTCAATCTATGCATAAAAAGTGCATTACCAAAAGCTATCACGTTAACAGAAGTTCAAGAAGCTACTAAAAGAGATTCAACTTTGCAAACGTTAGTTAATGCAGTAACAAGTAAAAACCCAAAATATTGGAAACTCCCTGAAATAATACAGTATTCCAAACTGAAAGATGAACTCGTATACAGCCAAGAAGTAATTTTACGAGATCATAGAATCCTAATGCCAGACTCACTACAAAAGAGAGCAATTGAGCTTGCACACAAAGGGCATTTAGGAGTCACCAAGACGAAACAACTATTAAGAACAAAAAATTTGGTTTCCAAACCTAGATATTTTAACAGAAAGTTATATCAAATCTTGTATTCCATGTCAAGCTGTGACAATCCAAAAACTCGAGTTGGTCAAGATAAGGCACAAATTCAAGTACAAAGAAGACAAGAGAAGACTGCATACCGATGGAAGTTTGTAAATGATGTGAACATGGTTCCATATGTGCTTCCACCCACTCCAGGGCAAAGTGAAAACACTGAACCACCTTCCCCTGAGCAAAATGAAAGGCTCACTGAAGAAAGCTCCGACAGTGAAGTTGATGATCCACTCCGAAGTATTTTTCAGTTATTTAACAACTCTTTAAACGACATTGAAATAGTTGTTGAAAGCAGTGAGTCAGAGACGGTACTCTCCGAGCCCCCATCTAGTTCAGACAGCGATGAGTTTGTAGACTCTATATCAGATGTCACTAGCCCTGATGGTTCGAAACATGATTCAAGACCCCAGAGAAATCATAGAAGACCAAATCGTTTTGATGATTTTATTTATAAGTAAAGGTCTTTAATTAAATGTTATTATCTTAAGTTTTAAGTTGTTAAGAAAAATGTTTTAGCATTGTTAACATTTTTTTTAAGATTTTTATAAGTTTTGGTATTTGTGTAAATTTGACTGTTTAAATTTAGCGCCATTTTGTATTTAGAGCTGAGGGAGAATGTAGTAGTGTAAACACACCTTTAGTAGTTTAATGGCTGATTAGACAGTTGACGGAATGTGAAGTTAGTTAGGAAATGAGAATAAAATGGTCGAACACGTTTGGAGTTCTTTTTAATGAATTTAACTAAATTAACAAGCATCAAACAAACAACCCAACAATCTAAATACGACAAATACATGCATTCATAGTTGCCGTAACGTAAGACGTAAGTTGTAAGCCGTAACACGAAATGGTTTATTTCCATTTCTTACGTCTTACGGTCTTACGTCTTACGTTTCGGTCGGCATCGGTCGTACTCGTGCATAACCGGCCGTCATTACCAAATTTGACAGTCGACGGAAGGGAGATTTCCTTTGTTTATTTTTGGTGATTTCATTTTATCGCCATTTGGCTTTTTGTCTAGCGAATTTTGCATTTTCCTTGTGTTTTTACAGTTAATATTATATTTAAACAACGGGTAAAATGAGTAAGGTAGTTGAAGAACAACTTCTAATAGATATCCTATAACCTACATTTTCGAAATTTCTTACGTCTTAACTTTTGACTATGAATGGTATGTTTTCTCTTACGTCTTAAAGCTTCATACTCACTACCGCGAATTCCGCCTTTTTTTGACAGATATACATTTTTCGGGCGAATATAAATTTTGGTCCATACTCACTTACGCGAAATTTCGTCCGCGAATATTCGCGAAAAAGTTAAATCAGTTTTAACTATTTTGCGGATTTGCAACAAGGATTTTAGGTTTTGTTTATTTTTGAAGCTTTTTAGGTTATATTCCATAGCTTTGTATTAAATCGTAAATTGAAATTCTGGTTGTAAATCTATATTATGAAGAACAATTACTTTATAATTACAAAAGCCGTAAGCGGACGTAAAACAATCAGTTTTTGTTTAGATAAAACTTTTTCCTCTGGTGCCGTGGTCTGAGTGCACGTGTTCTAGTAGTACGGTAGTTAGCATAAAGACGTAAAAGGTAGATTGTATAATAATAATTCCACAAATAAAAATTCAAATTATGATCCATTTATAGGTTTGAGGTTGTGTTCATGTTTATCATCAAAACCACATTCTACAATTTTTTGACGTTTCAAATCCGCTGAAAAGTTAAGATTTTCCGCCGCGAATTATTTCAAATCTCGAACTGACACTTTATGTCAAAAAAAGGCGAAATTCGCGGTAGTGAGTATGAAGCTTAACTCTTACGGCTTACGTCTTACAACTTACGTTACGGCGACTACGAATCCAGCTTAATTGGAGATGGACCGGGCATTGATGATAAAAATAAGTTCGATCATAGAAAAAATATTATATATATAAATAACTATTTTTCACTACTAACCTATAACATCGCCATTATTGACCGTTTATTAACGTTAGAAATCGTTTTTCTCTACCTTATAAGTTATTATTGACCATGGTCAATAATAAGGCGTTGAAATCCATTATTGACCGATCTCCAAGAATCTATTTGAACGCAGGTAACTTGATTTTTTGATTCTACAACATGAATTCATAAACATGAATGTGGTTAGGCAACCAGATAATTATCAATACATATTAGATTATTATTGATATTGTAAAATATCGATACAATCAACATTTTTTCTGCTTCCATCCTTAATTCTGGAGGTGTACACATAATAATATCACTAACATTTTCTTCGCTCATTTTTTAAAAAAACGGAAAACTCGTGAAATCTGATGACATAAATGAACAAAAATTGACGTTAACAAAGCCACCTGACAAAACAACAAAATATTTTGCCAATTCCAAAGCGCAGGTAACTTGATTAAAAAATATACTTATAGGTACCTACCTATCATTTCTTATAATTATTAATACTATAAAGATAAATGTCTTATAAAAGTTTGTAGTAAGTAGTGGAAAAAATATTATATTAACCACGGTTTAGACAGCTTATAGCCCTCGCGTCTTAAATCCTAAAAACTTGCCGCTCGGGCAATAATGATAGCTGTCTAAACCTTGGTTAATAATATACTATTATTTCTGTGTCAACCATTTTGTCACGAAGTTGTCTAATTTTTCTAACATACCTACATAATTTTAAAATATGGAGCAAGATGAGTTTAGTTTAACTCCCCCAAAGTTAAGGGAAATTACGGTAAATTTTATAGTTCTATGTTTTATAATATAGTAAATTTGTAAGATTATTTGATATTGTTTTAACTACAAACATACACGACAGCGAAATAAAACATTTGTGAACATCATTACCAACCTTAGAAAAATAAAGAAAACTGTTTCATAAAAAGTTCATTACGATACTGAAAACGATATCGAAGCAGCTTTTTTATGAAACCAAATTAGGAATAAATATTTTTGTAATAATTTGAATGGGAAAAATAAAACATTAGCTACATTTTCAACCTCGAAAAAAGTAATATTAATATTAAGAAAAAGAAACATAGGAAAAACTCAATTTTGTACTAATTCTAAAAATTATTTCTACGCGCTCTCCTTGGATCGCTTTGTATTGCTTTGAATTGAATTTCCTACTTTTTCTCTTATATTTTCTACGTATTCTTCTCCGAACCGTAACATTTTGAATTTTAACGCGAAATAACTTGCAATTAACTGAGCACTAGTAAATTAAGGTATATGTCAAAGTAAACTGTAATCCATGACCGACTTGGCACTCGGAATAATTTTCAAAAAATTGTATACCAGTAATAATTCAAGTACTAGAGAGATTATAAGTGAAAATTGCACCTCATATTACTACATAATAATCAACATAATAATAACAACAATAATACTAAACATAATAATAATAATAGTAAGGCCTGGTCATCAAGAGAAAAAATCTATATTTAGAATGAGCAGGAAAATAAAAAGATGTCACTTAATTCAATAAATGATATGTAATAACACTTTACTCTTAAGGTATGTACAAACCAGACAACAAAATGTTGCCAACTGTTGGCAACATGTTGACGGGTGTTGGCAACATATTTGTTGGACACAATAACTTGTGTCTGGCTACATGTTGTCAACAGTGTTGCGCGTCCAAACCAAAACCAGTTGAACGTTGAAACTAAACGCAGTGTTGGCGAAAATTAACCCCTCTACTGCTGCTGGTGTAAGTGCTGCTTTTATCATAATAGCTTCCCACGCCCAGAGACGAAAAAGAAGATGGTGGCAGCGACAGTTCTTACAAAATGGGACAACCTATGGTGACAACCTAATGGCGGAGTTACTATAAATCATTTCTAAATAAATGTAAATGTAAAAAAAAAACAGCGAAATTGACCAAGCTACCGTGAAAAAACATGTCCATATTATTATATGAAGTTAACATTATTAACGTACCTGCCAGTTGTAACAAATAACAAAATAAAGCACCGATTACCGAATAGATGATACCTCACTAGTCTTATTCGACGTTACTTGTTGGCAACACCGTCCAAACAGAGCGATGTTTTCCGTTTGAAATGGAAAACACGGATACAAGCAACACTCAACAAAATTCTTTGATGTCTTGCCGCACAACATCGGCGCTATGTTGCCGTGTATCTATCAACTTGTTGCGAGTTGATGGGATACATGTTGGCAACAGTGTTGACAACATGTATCCGGGCGATTGTTGGCCGGTCTGTACTTACCTTTAGCCTTACTATAAGGTAAAGTCTGTTCAGAGATATAAGAAAGTGACTAACTGATCCCTATTAGGAGAGACCCGGGCCAGCTGTAAAATTGAAATATGGCCGAACAGGTCCGTATTTTGCTTAGAATTTTATCATGGTTTGTAATCAAAATAAGTTAGACATTTATTAATATTTTATTTATGTTTAAATGTGAAATTACAAGTTATTTTACTATTAAAAATTATATTTAAGATTACAAAAATATACAAATTATTCGGTATTTATAATAATTATTCACTTAATATATCAATATCACTATCGCCATCATCATCTGTTCTAATTATTATTTGTGCTAGGTATATTGTTTATATGGATATAGGATTTTTCCACTTTTTCAACATGCGTAACAGAATTTGCCCAACTTTGTGAAGGGATGTTAAAAACTTCAGTTTCTATAAGCTCAAGTACACTGAAGTTAATAATAACACAGGGCAAATATTGTTACGACGAATGGCAGATTTCAGTTGGTGCCAAACATGTTCGATAGTATTAAATATACAATGGTATGGTGAAAGCCTTAAAACCGTATGCCCTAGATTTCTTGCATAATTATCACAGAAGTATTCCTTCGGTAGTTTTAAACTTTGTAAAAGCCTCTTAATTAAATTGTCTAATGTGGCACGCTTTGTTTCTCGTAAACCTTGTAAACTTTACGCCGTATTATATCTTGATCACTTCCATCTACCTTCGAGAAAATGCCAGTATCGGTTCTTTTTTTCCTCGCTAAAATGGGATTATTCACAATTTTCCATACAGTTGATGTTGGAATTTTTGTTAATGTGGCCGCTTTTTCTAACGCTGCTTGCTTGCTGACCGCACGTTTAATGAGAGTTGAATAAACATTGTTTATAACTTCCTTAGTTTCCACAGAAAAGTGTTTCCTGCTTTTCGACGGGGTTATCTCCCGAGATACATTGGGCTCGCACATACTTTTCATGACTCGCACACGATTAAACAACAGTATTACACACTCATGGGGGCCCACCATGAGACCCGGGCTCCCCGCGGTGGCAGACGTTTTGTTTTATGGGATTAACCCTCTCATTTTGAGTCAGGTAAAAATCGGTTTAAAATCACCAAACTATTACATTAATAATGAAATTACGTCTTCCGGATTTGCAGTTTACTTTAAGACATTTTTAAGTACGGACCATAATTTACCTGCATTTATTCATTCATTCATTGTTTGTTTATGGCCACCTTTGGATAATCTCATTCAAAGGCAAAGTGTAACTTTCTTATATCTATCTGGACAAGCTTTACCCATCATTTTATTGATTTGGTAGGAATATGTATATAGGTATGTAAAAAATTGGCTATTCCATAAGATTCCTTTCATTTGTATCGGATCTCAATTGATAAAAGGTATTGCAACTGATAATAATAATTTATCGCAAATATGTTAGGATTTTTTTAGGTCAGAATAGTTGTTCCTTAAGTTGAAACTAGCATGTATGCTTTCTAACCCGTTTAGCTTTTGTTAAATTTGTATTCATTTATTTATCTATTATTTTTTTCGCTAATTGTATAGTTGTAAGACGACAAACACATAAACATTTTATTTTTTTACCAGGTTGGGCCAAATGAGTAAATTATGCCTATGAAAAATGCGTTCTTAGAATTTTCTCATTTAATTATTCGATCCCTTTTTACAGGTTTTGATATTTTCTCAGGATTGGTGGCTGAGGGCTCCTTTGACATTCTAGGGCTTTCCGAGACGTGGCTCAAGGATAAATTTCCCAGTTCTGGATTGCTCATTGAGGAATATAATCTAATTAGGAAGGACAGAGATGGAAGAGGTAGTACCGTAGATTTTTATATCAAAAACAATCTTAAGTGTACTATTTTGGATATTGGCAATGCGGTTGATGCCTTGGAACAACTAATTGTGGACTCATGTAAAGGTCGGTAGTAGCAACCTTTTCTTTGGCTCACTTTATGGGCCCCGTCGTCGAATCTTGGTTTATGTTTGAATGTTTTGGAGAAAACTTTGATTGCTCTCTTACCAGAGTTTGATTATGTTATTTTTGGGGGAAATTTTAATGTTGACTTCCTTCAGGGAAACAATAACCCAGGATGCGCTAAGTTCAACAACCTTCTTTTTAAATACGGCGGGCTAACTCAGTGTATTTCGGAAGCTACTAAGGTAACTGATAGATCTCAGACTTTACGTGATCTAATAATTTCTACATCTCCTGAAATTCTTGATAGCCCTAAGGCGCTAAAGATGGATAATATATTCGATAATTTTTTAGTCACTTGTAGGATAAAAAAAATAAACAAATCTAGGCCATTTTTTAAAACTTACAGAGACTTTTCGGATTTTAATTATGATAATTGTGTTAAAGATATTTACTTTATTAACTGGGATTACATCTATTTGCTACAGGATATCGATGAAATAATCAACTATTTTAATACAAATATTCTTTAATTATTTAATATGCATGCACCGTTTAAAACGGCTAGAATTACAAAGCCACCAACACCGTGGCTCACAGAAAATCTAAAATTCATGATAAAATTAAGAGATACGGCTTTGAGTAAATACAAACAACTTAGAACGGACATAGCTTGGAACGATTACGAATCACTTGGAAACTTAGTAAATATGTCCGTTAATCTGAAAATAGAGCCTGTTTGCAACATGTTTTCCGTACTAATACTAGAATTTTTTGGAAGACATTAAAATATTTTAATATTGGTACCAGTTCTAATTCTCAATCTCATAATTTTTTATATCACACACCCGACACATTTAATGACTTTTTCGTCAAGAGCATCCCTCCTTTTGTTTCTAATGATCATGATCATGATTTTATAATTAACACTTACTTAAATAAATAATTTTCAGAGATACAACCTGGTCTTTCATTTCGCGAAGTCACTGTAGACAAATTTGAAAAAATAATTAATAAATTGAAGAGCAATGCGACAGGTGTTGATGGAATAAATCTTAAAATGATTTTACTTTTGAAGCCTAAGCACTAAAGCGTGTTTATGATTTAAATATAAAATTGAACTATGTGAAACTGGAAGTCAAATAAACTTGTGAAAACCTTTGGAATATACTAGATAGTAGCTTAAGATTTAATGATCATATTTTCAATATAATACAACAATGTATGTTTAAACTAAAACTGTTATATTTGAATAAAGATATTCTCGATCCCAATATTAAATTAACATTAGCTATGATCATATGTCTCAAACTTATTACAATCAGGATGCCTTAATATGCAAAAAAGATTTGAAATTCAATTTGCACGATGTGTTTATAAAGTCATTATTTTAAAAGAAACAAGGTACTTACTGGAAAATTTAGCTACGGGTTCGAACACGCATAACTGCCTAACACGCTATAGAGGTTTGTTTAGGATTCCAAAACATAAAGTCTGTGCGTTTTAAGAAGTCCGATATCGGATTAAATCACCAAGGGATGTTATCGCTTTTAAAACAGTAAGTCGGTTAAGTCCCAACAAACATATTAAGTAATGTAGACCAGAACGGAAGGAAAATAATCCTAGATTGGCAAATATTTGCTTATTTTTGCCTTAAATGTTTTCTTAAAAGTCACAAAAGATTCGAACTCTAAAATCTAAGTCAAAATTTGGATATCTAGAACTTAAATAATTTGTTATAGGGAAGTCTACTTGCAGTTAAATTTACCTAGTTAAAAATTACAAATAAATTACCTCTCTTAGACATTAAAAATATTTAATCCTAATAAGGAATATGATTAAGTAATAATTTACTTAATTATTACTTAATATATGTGTTCAAAATTAAGGAATTTTTTGGCTATTACGCTAGGTAAATATTACCCAATTATTGCCTACAAAAAGTCCAAATAATTTACTGACCATGGAGTTTTAGAAACAAGTAATATTTTGGATAATTTTGCCCTATAAATTGTTCCCAAAGTTATAGATCTTTTGTGGTTAAAAATTGACCTACTTCATATCTTTCTGATTAACCTCAAAGGCTAACATTGCTTGTACAGTTAATAATAAAGAAAAAAATAACTTTAAGGTTAAAAATATAAAGGCGGCCATATTTAATAATTATTAGTTTTCCTGTTTATCGACAACTATAAAAAAACAATAATTAAAATTTTAAGAATTACATAAGGAGTGGAAAATCCATTAGACTACGATATCTTTCGTCAACGAAAGTTTTTTTAAAACTTTAGGTACATATAATGTTTATAATGAAGGCACTCTGTTTTTAGGTTAATGGTAAAAATATTTTAAATTATCATAATAATACATAAAAAAATGCATATTTTAAGGGCGCGTTTAGTTTTTCGAAGTATCATCACCATAATTCACAAACACATTTCTTTCGCATCCAAATTTCGGCCAAGAAAAATGATAAAACTTAATTATATCATATTGTTGAAGTTATAATAAGCGGCCATTCCAAATATCTACTTAAGTCGAACTCCATTTTATAATTTATTTTGTCCTGTTGGAAGTGTTGGCATAAGTTGTTGTCTTTTCTTTCTAACACCAGATATAATATGTTTTCTCTGTATTTTTGTCTAGTGTCTTATTGCTCCTATTTAGGTTATATTTAGGTCAAAAGGTTGGTCTCACTTTCCACATTTAGACGTAAAATAGGTCTATATTTATTTCACTTCGTTTCAACTTATTGGACAGAAAAACCAGATCAACCTATTTTCGACCTTCAAATTACTTTAGTTTCTTTCCCCACATTGGGCAATAGGAAAACAAATGTAGGTAAATTATCCCTATATATAATTGGTCGTGCAAAATATTTGACCCGCTTAGAGGTCGAATAAAGGTAAATTTAACTTAAAATGTTTGTTGGGGTTACAATATCTTCGCACCTTCGCTATACTTGATCACACCGAACATCCGGTTTACTGTATTCTATTACTGGGCGAAATCAGAGGTTTCAAAACAAAATTATCTTAGAATTACGCGTTGAGCATAAATAATAATTAAATAGATAATTAAATTATTTTGCTATTATTATAGTTAAATCTATATAATAATCGCTATTTTCCAAGAACCAATTAAAATTTGCTCAAGTGCGGGATGGTTAAATATGTTAAAGATTTTGTCAGGTATATACTTTTCCGATAATGAGATTATTATAATTAAATCTTCATAATAATTACTATTTTCCAAGAAATTCCCTACAAGCAGCTGGAAAAAGGAAGAAATAAAAGAGTGGTTGTCAAAGAAAAACATAAACCATGAAAATTTATATTTAAAAAGTGAACTTTTAAGCAAGTGTAAAGAGCAGTCATTTAAAAAAAAGTATGTTGTTGACGAATTAACCCTCAAATATGGACATCAAGTTTTGAGATTGCCGCCCTACCATTGTCATTACAACGCAATTGAATTGGTATGGGGTATTAGCAAGAACTATTATGACAAACATGCCTGTAAAAATATCGGTAAGCCTAGCGTTATAAAGTTATGGGAGGAGGCGCTTACCCAAGCGGGCAAAGAAGAATGGCGGAAATGCATTGAACACACAGAAAAAATTATTTTTCAATCTTATGAGACAGAACAGGTTATAGGCGAAGTAAGACCGTTAATTATTACGAATGATGATGATGATGACGATGATGTTGATTCTGATGAGTCTGAAAGCATGGGTGAAATTTCAAATGCAGAGGAAGAGTACTTTTAGTAGTACCTATCTACAAGTAGGTACATTCTGTCGCAAGACTACAAAATCGGTTCTTTTTAGAACCAAAACTTTATAAAAAAGAATTCGTAAAACTAATTTGTCTGAATACTACAAAAAAAGCTAAAAAATTATTATTTTTCTTTACCTAAACAAATTTTTTATTTACTTTAAATTATTTTATTTAGAAAATGTAATTCATCAACATCCAAAATTACCTTCAATATAATTTATTGTTTGAGAGCCACCGACATAATGCTCAAGAGGTTTTATGGCTTAGCGGACTTCTTAAAACGCACAGACTTTAGCACCACACCATTACAGCGCTCCTGCACCTAGAATGCCACCAAACTCTTTAACTCATTGCCACGGAATGTCAGGGAAGCCCCACCCTTGCTACCTTTAATAGACTGCTGAGAAATCACATTCTCGAGAAACTGGTTTAAATTTGTTTAATATACTGCTTGAATAACGACATTTTTATTTTTATTCATTGGGTTAAAATGAAAAATATAGGAATCTGATATTTTAGCAGTAAATATGGTTTAGGGAAATGCAAATTTTTCATCAAAAATATTTTGAATATCACTTCCGGTTTGACCGGAAGTGAGGTTAGATCGCTTATTTTAAAGGACATTGTATATTTTTTTAGATCTTCGAATAGAGCTCTAAATTCCCTTTTCAGTGACATATTACAAGTTGTCGTTTGTTTTTAAAATGGCGGCGTAGGATACGATTTCCTCAAATTCAAAATGGCGGAGTGTTAGCCGCGTGACATAAGTTTTTATCCTATGACGTTTTGAAATGGTAACATTAGGTTATTTTCTTTCAACTTTTAATAAAATTGAGGTAAAATGTGTATTTAGAATCTCATAGGATAGTTTTAATTTTTATTTGACATTAGCATTAGTCAGGCTCATTTTTCTCCATGATTTTTAATGGAAAGTACCAAATGTCAAAATACCTTAAAATACTACCGTGAGTTAGTTATTTAAAAGTGTATAATGCTTTATCATATTGTAAAGAATTTTAAGAGAAAATTTTATAAGAGTGTTATAGGTACCATTGCGCCCAAATAAAACTGGGACAACAAAATTTTCTTTATATTCTAGCTCTTGGACTACAATATATTTTTTAACAAACCGTCAAAGTCACAAATTTAAAAAAATCAAAGTTGAAAATTTTGAAATAGCCTGGGGGAAGTAAAATTGCGTGTCCCAGATTTTTTTTTGGACGTTACACAAATTTTATATTTTATCCTATAGTAATATAACAAAATTACATATTCTTTTAAATATTCTATTCTTTGACCTCTTCGTTGGTGAGACAATGCTACTCGATCTACATTTTCAGTTAATAAATTTCGCAGATGTCTTATTGATATACCTTGAATTCCTGTCCTGGTCCGATTTTCCAAATCCTCTAGGTTCTGTAAGGGTCTAGCATAAACCTTTTGTTTAAGATATATGGAGAAGTCAAGCGGAGTTAAATCAGGGGACCTTGCCTGCCAACGGGTTGGTTCGTTTGTTCCAAGCCAATTTTCTCCGAATAAGCCAATTTTCTCCGAATCTGCGGCTCAAATAGTTGGTTGCAATGCGTGAGTTATGTGCTGGGGCACCATCTTGTTGAAATATTATGTTGTCGTTTCCAGGTACATTATGTAAACTATGTTCAATTTGATTTTGCAGGAAGCCTAAATACATCTCCCCATTTAAAGGCCAGTGGAAAAAAATTGAACCAATAATATTTGTTCCCCTAATACCCAACCACACATTGACACCAAAACGCTCTTGAAAAGCACCGTCCCTTACCAAGTGCTGGTTTTTCTTTGCCCAGTATCGAGTGTTGCTTCGATTAAACATACCCAGATTAGTAAATCCTGACTCGTCCGTAAATAATATTTTGTGGTGGAAAGTTGCATTGTTATTAAGACTCGCCAAAAACCAATTACAATAATCTAATCTTTTTGGAAAGTCATTATCATAGAGATGGTGATAAGCTTGGTATTTAAATGATTTGAAACCATGTTTCTTTAAAATTTGTCTTGTGCTTTCTCGGTTCACAGCACACTCCACTTCTAATTCGCGAACTGAAGCTGTATGGTCACATTCTACATAAGCCAAAACGGTTATTTCGCTTTCTTCACTTAGTATAAAACGTTGGTTATTGTCATTATTGTGGATATTACCTTCATTCTTTAAGTGTTTTTCAAGCCAAGGGAAATAGCCCCTTGATGGAATCTCCCGATCCGGATACTGTTCGGCATATAATCTTGCAGCAAGCCTTGAGATTTTCTTACATTCGCCATAAATTAGGAGCATATCAATTTGATTTTCCCTTATATAGACCATTTTTATTAGATGCGTATAAATCTAGCCAAAATACCGATAAACCAGATACGCCAATTTATTTCTACTTATTCAAGTTGGTATCGTCAAAATTACTTTTATGTTTTGTTTTCATAGCCTGCTGAGAAACTAATTTCTTTGATGAAATAAAATGGACTGCCCGGTCACAGAATATCAACAGCACGCACGGCATTGGTTTAATGTTCCACTAAGACTAATTATTAGCTAAGTTACCAAAATATTGATATGTATCAGGGTGTAAGAAAGAATTAGTAACATAATAATAGAAAGGTGTTTCAAGTACGGCAGATAATATGAAGTAAAATAAAATATGTGTACCTAATACAATCATCAAAAATTTTCTCTTAAAAGTCTTTACAATATGATAAAGCATTATACCGGGTGTCCCACTAAGAATGGCTGTCGGCCGTATCTCAGAAAGTGTTAGTCGTATGGCTTGCGGAAAAAAAAATATATTAGGTAAAGTGGTCATGAGAAATTGCTGGAAATTATTTTCAAGTTTATCAGACTGGCGCTAGAGGGCGCAACAGTAACGGTAAATATGAATCACGAAGTTTCCTCAAAAGTCGCCTAGTTAAAGTATCCCGAAAATGACATTTTTGTATATTTCGAAGATTTATTATTAAAATTCACCTATAGAACGTGTTCGTCACTTTTCAAATAAAGTGGTGGGGGAAGGTTGAACATTATTTGTAATAAATGCTGATAACTCCGGTCTGGCTTAACATAATTTAGTAAACTCAGTTTTGTTAAAAAGGGTTTTTCTCACTCTATATATCATCTTATGAACTACGACAATATGTGTTTTACACTAGGCGCTAGGGGGCGCTGTCTTACAACTTCACAAACATTGCGCGTTTTTTCCATAATTGTAAATATAATAGTATATTAAATTTTACCTGATTACAAGGATGATTAAAAGTCTAAGAAGTCAGCGAGAACCGCAAGTTAATATCTATTTTCAATCCGGAGATATCAACAACAATAATCATAATTACGGAACATTATGATTTTATTTTCAAGTTGCCATTGTAAAGGTTTTTTTAAGAGTCAAAATGGCCTTGGAAAAACAAAATATGAATTGAAACTGTGCACGCGTGTCACCTTTCATTATTACGTCAAAATGTTTGTCGCGCCTACAGTGTTGTGTCGTATTTGATTTTCAAAATGCCTCTGTTACTTGAAGAAGCGGTTGACATCATTGCGGTGTATTTTGAATGTTTGGGAAATGCAACAATTGCTGAACGGGTTTACGCAGTACGATACCCTCAAAGGCGCCGATACGACAGTAGAATGTTTATTCGTTTAGCTAGCCGTTTTCGTACTACTGGAAGAAGAAGTATAATATGTGATTGAAAAGGGAATTTAAAGCTATATTCGAAGATAGACAGGGTGTCGTTTAAAATATGCGACCTAACCTCACTTCTGGTCAAACCGGAAGTGATATTCAAAGTATGATGGAATATTTGCATCTCCCTAAACCATATTTTCCACTACAATTTCAAATTCCTATATTGAACGATAATTAAGTGAGGTTCTGTCAAACGATCTCATTGCCACTCGGTATATTTATTAAATTTTTGCATATTCATTACATTTTTTAAGTAATTATAGGACAGATTAGTTCTACATTCTGCATTCTTAAACATTTTTTTTTTTCACTTTACTTATTGTTTGTTTGTAGTTTTTTTTTCCAGTGGTTGTTTGAGCAGTTCTGCTGAATACCGCCACGTATTTTATTCCTAATAAAAGACATCTTTATTTATTTATAATCAACTATTTTTCATCAGTCTAATCCAGTTTTATACTTTACATTTACTTGGTAAGTACTTAAAGTACTAAATTAAGTAAGCTTTAGGTAGTTTTCTTTTTTTTTCAGCCAATCGGGTGAGACTATTTCCGCTGAAATGTATGCACCACCACTTAAAAATTTCAAATGCCACCACCCCTTTATTATACCTCAATTGAAAGGTCTCACTGAGTAGTATTTAGCTGCAGAAAAGAAAATTTGTAATTTAAATAAAATTGAAAATGAAAACAAACATTGTATTGAATTATTTCATTAAATGCTCAAAATGCATTTTATTTTGTTGAAAACAATATTACAACCTATTTTTAAATCAAAATCAGCCGGATATTGTCGGAAATAGGAACTTAGATGAAAATTTGCTACATTTTCAACAAGATTCAATATTTCGATATTTTTATATATTACACAGTTTTGTTTTATTCAATATACTAATTTTTTTCCTATCGATTTTTGTGCAGCTAAATACTACTCAGTGAGACCTTTCATTTAAGGTTTAACAAAGGGGGTGGTACCATTTGAAATTTTAAAGTGGTGGTGTGGGGCGCCTAGGGAGTGACTGACCCCTTGACTAAAGTATGGTGGTTCTAGTTCCCCCTACCCAAATAACATTTATACCAAATCGCGTTGTTCTAACTTTTGTAGTATTCGAGATATTTGCATTGAAAATTTTCAAATTGACACCCTGTATATATGAAAATTTTATGAAAACGATTTATTTTGCGAAAATAGCAGTATTTTGCTCATACCAGGGGACGTGCTCTTTCCAGTAATTATTACTTAATATGGACAGCACAGCCGAATATCTACGGAAGAAGGCCCGTTACCTGTTATTAAACTTGGGCACGGACCTGTATTTAAATAATAACAATACAAATAAGAATTTTTATAATTATTATGTACGTAGCTTGTTATCACATTAAATTAAATGTCAAGGTCGTTGTAAGATAAAATAATTCTACTCAATCAAATCCCTTGACAGTCGAAAATAGTAGTCGAAGCGAAACTTTTATAGTACACAGAAAAAATACAATTCTTACAAATAGACAATGAATCTTCTTGAAAAAAAATGTCTTGAATGAAAGTCGCGCATAATGCCTGTAACTTTTGAATTACCTCGTATACGAAAAAGTGACTTTTATGAAAGTTGTTCACTAAATTATTCCCCACATTTCTACCTGCATGAATTTTTTCTGTCATTTCTGGTTTGGTTGCCATAGAGACCAACTTACTTTTTTTAAATGGAACACCCTACGTATGATTGCATATTTGGATTCTACTGGAAAAACTCTGAATTTTTTGTATTTCAAATTTTTATTTATTTAAAATTATAACAAACTCTATAATAACAAAATAAACAGCCTGGAAAATTGAACAACCTAACATCGGAATAATAAACAAGTGAAACCTTTTCAATGGATCAGGTGTTCAAAATGAGCACCATTTTCTGCTAAGCAGAGCGCCAGTCGATCCCTGAACCCGTCTACAACGTTTAAAAGGAAGTCCTCCGGAATGGCCCGAACTTCAGCACTTATTCTGACTTTTAAAGATTCTAAGTTATTTGGACGGTTAACGTAGACTTTGCTCTTTAAGTGTCCCCACAAAAAGAAGTCGAGCGGGGTTAAGTCCGGGGATCGCGCTGGCCAGTCAGTAGCACGTCTTCTGCCTGTCCAACGTCCTGGAGATTGTTCGCTTATGGTGTTGTCTAACATGTGCCGCATAATGCACAGGTGCTTCATCCTGCTAGAACTATACCTGTTCATTTATGCCATTATTTACACCCGGTAAAACTATTCTGCAAGAAGGAATTATGTGATTCCTGCGGAGGGAGGTTCAGATACGTTTCGCCATTCAAATTAACATCTATGAAAAAAGGTCCCACAATATGTCTACCAACTATGCGCGATAAAACATTAACTTTTTCGGGCCTCTAAGTATGACCTTCCTGGAACCAGTGAGTATTCTAAGCAGACCAATAACGATAATTATGTCTACTAGCAATGGCATTTAAATGGAAAGTAGCTTCATCCGAAAAAATGATATTTGTTGCGAAGTTATTATCGTTATTGCATCCTTTCATCATCAGCTCACAAAATTCAGCTCTTGTATTAAAATCGTCCTCGTTTAACTAAAGTTGACAAACCTGATCTTGCGAGCTTTTCATATTTCCGTAACCGCTCATTATTAAAATTTCAACTAGTTATTTCTCATTCATATGAACCATAGTGTAAACAAATTAGAACTCAGATAACAGAAAATTGAACAGGAACTCAAAATTGACACCTCTTAGGTCGCTGTCATGAAAACACCTTGACTCAACTAGTGGGTATTAGGTAGGAATAATTACAATTAGGAAGTTTTTCATTTTTGAGCTGTCATTATCTCGGAAACGCTTGCAGATAGGTGAAAATTTGAAATACAAAAAAAGTTAGTCTCTATGGCAACCAAACCAGAAATGACAGAAAAAATTCATGCAGGTAGAAATGTGGGAAATAATTTACTGAACAACTTTCATAAAGGTCACTTTTTCGTGTACGAGGTAATTCAAAAGTTACAGGCATTTTGCGCGACTTTTCTGTCACTCTGTATAATATGTTATAGTATAGAACATATTTTCTCCACGACCATTACTGAATGCAATAATTCCAAAATCATTTTTGATAATAGAATGTAAAAATTCTCGCTCTTGAGTTGGAATATTTATTCTGAAACACTTGCTTCTTATGCGTTTTGCGTCTATTTTCATTCCATAACAAGATACGGAATGAATATTCTGTAATTGATCTAAATGACATAGGTTGCCATGAATTTCGAAACTGTCAGTGTCAGATAAAAATGGCCGCGTTGTAATAATTATTTTCAGACAAATTTTAGTGCAAGTCAAAAAATGAGTGGAAAATCGGATGAATCAGATATAAAACTGGATAATACTCCACCTGAAACTACGAATATTGCGAATAAATAACTTAATTGCTTTGTACAGATTTTATTTGTTTTTATTCGTACTGTTTGGTCGTGGAGAAAATATAGTCTGCTACTCGGTTAGAATGAAAATTCGAACCTCGTTACAGAATCTACTATTCTTCGTTAGATACAAATCACTAAATATCTTGGATGAATGCAAATTGATTTGACTGAAACATACTTTTTTTTCGTGTATAAGAATAGGCACGCAATTTATACAACGGATTATTTTGCTTCATTAAACTTTATTTTATACATATTACTTTACAATTTATTTGTCTTTTATTTCTTAATCCTTTTCAATGCAAGCCAGTATCCTCCTTCTGCAGCAGGTTGTTGTCCTTGCTTACTTATTTTAAGGGGAATTTGTGTTTTCTTTGAAGGAACAATTTCAAAATGGAGCAACAAATTGAAAAACAAAGCCTTGATTTCCAGAAGGGCAAATCTAGATCCTATGCAATTCCTTGGGCCTATTCCAAAGGGTATATAGGTATTTGGCTTGATATTATGTTTGTTTGCATCTGAGAATCGTTCCGGGTCAAATTTATCTGGATTGGGGTAGTAGGCTGGATCTCTGTGAATAGGGTGCATTGGTAGCATTAACGAATCGCCAGGTTTCAGATGAATTGGTACCTCATCTGAATTGACAGGTTCAATGGTATATGGCTTTGTGCAAACTCTGTCAATTACTGTTGCTGGTGACCAAACTCTAAGAAGCTCTGAAAATATTTGTTTTACGAATTACCGACTTATTACTAAAATAAAAATATAATCTTTAAAGGTATTGATTTAAAAGCTATACTCTACCGGGTGTCCACGGAAGGTGACTCGCCCCTATAACTCTTTTGTTTTTAAAGATAATGGAATGAAATTTGTAGGATTCGTATGCGACATAAAGCTGCATATTTTGACGGATGATTCAACTTTATAGAATTTCCGATTTTACCGGAAGTAACATAAACTTTCGATTTTTCAATGAGACACCTGGTATGTTTTTACTTTCTTTTAATCCATATGATATTTTAAATACAACCATGCGTCACTTGTCACTTTACTGTTTTCGGTCAAAACCTATCTGCTGTGTCAAATTAAATTTTGAAAACCTGTATTACTCGTTTTTTTTTCAAATGGCAACATGGTGGCTCGTCGGGTTAGAAAAAAAGAGCATTTTATTACGATTAATTTGATAGCACACACTATTAGGTTTTAAACAAACTTCCTTTAAAAAGCTGTAAATATGTTACGTTATGTACGACTTTGCTAAAATAAAGCGCCTTTTGAAAATAAAATAAGATTTAATCGAGTAGCCTGTGACCAACACAATTGATAAAAACAAAAACTGTAAAAAATTGACAAGTCAACATCTTATGGAACTTCGCTTCTGTAAAAGTAAATTAGGTAATTATTGTGTACGTTATTGTTCAATCATGGAAAATAATAATATTTATACAAGGAGCGACAAAGTTGATATGTTATTTATTAGTTTTTGGAGAGTGTGGGCAAAACTCAACCGATGCTGCCCGTATTTAAGCACAGAGATATTCTGAACGCCGTCAACCAACCCGGCATTATTATCCAAAACTGGTTCAGAAAATGCGAAATGAGTCTGATAATAATGAAAACGATCCAATTATTGTGAGTGAAGAAATAGAAATAAATGTTCTGGCATACGTGCAAGTGAATATCAATGCGTCACTCAGGGAGATCGCGCTAGAATGTGGCATTTGTATGTCTTCTGCCGGCAATTTACTACATCAGCACCTGTACCCAAACGATAATAAAAGAAGACTTGAGTATTGCAATCGGTTCTTAGGGAAATATTTGGAGGATAATACATTTCCATATAAAATTCTTTATACTGACGAAAGCCGTTTCACTAATTTGGGACATTTCAACAGAAATAATAAGCGATATTGGTCCCACGAAAATTTACACTTGATGCAGGAGGGAAATTTTCAAGAACGGTTTGGTTTTAACTGTCGGGTTGAAATTTTAGGGAACTTTGGGATGGCTCCTGTTTTTGCGGATATCGAGTGGCAAATGTGTCACATGTACTCGATATAACTTTATCACATTTTCCGTAAATAATAAATAAGTTTAAATAATCTTCGTTTGTATAATCTAAGCGCCCCGGCTTGATTATTAATTATTTTCAAATGGTAAGTGACAGCTTAATACATTTATTTAACATTTGACTATTTTCAATGATGTCATAGGCAACTAGGAGTAATTAAACTCATAGCCAACTGGAAATAACTAAACTTAATATCCGTAGCAAAATTGTTATATAAAATATTAAATTGGCCATATGTCGAAAACTACAAATTTTCCGAACGGACAATCTCATAGCCTTATTTTTAATGCTAAATAAGAAATAATTATAAAATCTACTGGTTTCCATTTGAAAATGTAGATTTTTGGCAGTTCTCTTAGTTTCATTTTTAATCTTATTGATTGAACACCCTGTATTAATACTTATCAAAATATTATAATGGCCAGCAAACTTCATTTTTGGAACAAAACCCTAAATACATATGCGAGATGTTACACGTGGCGACATCTCGTAGCAATCGAGCTATCCACCCAACCACACCAGCGAGGTCTTAGAGAAGACCAAACGCTGGAATGGGTCCCGCATAAGCAGGTATCTAAAGTCAGGTGGCGCTGAAAGCCAATCGTCGGTTTCTGTGAACCGAAAACGTGATATTAAAGAAAGATGTTTGTCCCTTTTCTCTCCGTCAGACCCAATCCTTGGACGCGTTTCGCCGTATTACGGCTCATCGGCAAGGCTATAGAGTCTGACGAAAAGGAAAGGGACCTTACAGTGTTTTCAACACATAATGTATAAATACATATGCGAGATGTTACACGTGGCGATATCTCGTAGCAATCGAGCTGGTTGGGTGGATAGCTCGAAAACACTGTAAGGTCCCTTTCCTTTTCGTCAGATTCTATAGCCTTGCCGATGAGCCGTAATACGGCGAAACGCGTCCAAGGATTGGGTCTGACGGAAAGAAAAGGGACAAACATCTTTCTTTAATATCACGTTTTCGGTTCACAGAAACCGACGATTGGCTTTCAGCGCCACCTGACTTTAGATACCTACTTATGCGGGATCCATTCCAGCGCTTGGTCTTCTCTAAGACGGTCTCGTTGGGTGGATAGCTCGATTGCTACGAGATGTCGCCACGTGTAACATCTCGCATATGTATTTATACATTATGTGTTGAAAACACTGTAAGGTCCCTTTCCTTTTCGTCAGACTCTATAGCCTTGCCGATGAGCCGTAATACGGCGAAACGCGTCCAAGGATTGGGTCTGACGGAAAGAAAAGGGACAAACATCTTATTTAAAACCCTAAATATGTCAAAAACGCTTAGACTTGGGTATAGAACATAATATACAAAATCTGCCTAGCATCTTACGTAGAATTCAAAAATATGATAATGTACAGGGTGTTCCATTAAAAAAAGCAAGTTGACACCTACTTCCGGTATAACCGAAAGTGTCACCCTATTAAAAATATTTTAGCCGGGTTGCCTCCAGCAACATTAGCATACTGTCAAATTTTCAAACACTTTCTATGTAAGTATAGTTTTCCATATATAGATCGGAGCGGTTTCCGGTGGGACACCCTATATAACAGTGTTTTTGTGGAGATTTCTTTATTTTGTTTTTTTCAATGATAATTGTCAGTTTTAGTTCAAAACTTTAGAGGTTCAGAGGAATAGAAACTCCCAGGCCAATTATTTCGAAAACTATAAGTGACATGTAAATTCTGTAAAGGCCAGTTGATTGGCTTCACAACTGTGTAAAAAATGTGTTTAAATAATACAAGATATAGGTGGCGCCATGGTGCAAAGAATTTTTTCGATGACAGGAACTTTTAAATGTTGTGGTTCTTAAAGATAATTAATTTTTGATCAAATAATGTCCCATAAATTTTTTGATAAATCCAACATGAACGGAGATATTTGGGGTTAAGTTTTTCATTAAAATAATTTTAACGAGTATCTTAATTATAAATATTTTTAATTCCTTTAGCAGATTTTAATTTAATTTTGGTAATAATAATTTTAGTGATAAAACGCTCGTGTAGCGCTAAATTATTACGTCCAGTGACGTCTCAGGGGACGCCTTAACAAATAATATTGGCCAAAAAATAAGACGCCACTGAGTTTTTGGTAATTTTTATATTTTTTGCGGATTAAGCAACTAAAAATATCCTTTTATTGTCTGTTAAATTGTTTTCATATCTTGCTTCGTTTTCGAGAAATAAAAATGCATATCTCTGGAAAACAAAAATCATTAAATAATTAACTTTATTAACACTCAGTGTCAGTGTCAGAATTTGCAATTTCTCAATTTTTAAAATAAAAATGGTTCACCATACAAATCAAAACAAATTGAACATGGTTTTAGTTTATGGAGAATGCCATCAAAATGCTTCAGAAGCTGTGCGCTGCTATCGAGCTCGTTTTCCAGATAGACCAACGCCTGATCGCAAATCTTTTGTAGCTTTGTATACCAACTTTGCTACATATGGTAGCTTTAACAAGGGAAAGGTTTCAAGAAGGAAGAGGGTTACGAATGACGAAAATGTAGCTATAGTCCTACAAACAGTAGAAAATAGCCCACAAACGTCATTACAAAAACTAAAAGATGAAACTAATATTACAGTAAGTTCGTGTCGCAGAATCCTGAAAGGAAATCTACAACCAGAAGATTACCAGCGCAGACTAAACTTTTTGGCACATTTTCATATTCTTTTTGAAGAAAATCCAAATTTATTAAACTAAATTATGTGGAGTGACGAATCCCGGTTTCACAATAATGGAGTAATTAACAGACATAATTGTCGCTACTGGTCCCGGGAAAATCCTAACTGGATGCGACAGACTAAATTTCAAACACGATTTGGGGTAAATGTTTGGTGTGGTATTGTAAATGGTTACATAATCGCGCCCTATTTGTACCATGAACATTTAATTTCAGTTCGTTATTTACAATTTCTGCAAAACGATCTCCCTTTGCTGTTACAAAATGTAGGAATTGACGTAAATACTATGTGGTTTCATCAAGACGGTGCCCCAGCACACAATAGCAATATCGTTATGAATCATCTAAATGTGACGTTTCCAGGAAAAGTGATCAGCATAAATGGGGATCTTAGATGGCCAGCAAGGTCGTCTGATCTCACCCCGATGGAGTTTTATTTATGGGGCTACTTACAAAATGAAATCTACAAGGAACCAATAGAAGACATTGCTGACCTGTACAACAAAATTTATGCTACTATAGCCGCTATTAATCGAAATACACTATTGAGAGTTTGCAGAACCGAATTATTATATCGATTTGCTATGCGTGTGTATGAAAACGGCAATAACTTTGAACACCTCCTTCGACCCCATTAGTTAGTTTTTGATATTGTTCTAATTTTCATTAATAATTTTGTATAATTTCTCATCAGTTCTTTCATAAAATTTAAAACATCTTTTAATTTTATTTTATTATGCTTTAATGTTTTAACTTTGCTTTTAAACAACAAAAAATACAACGTATTGATAATTTATGGTTTTGTTTCTTAATGCATATGCAATGAAATTGTTTTTATTTCTATTTCTTGAAAACGAAGCAAGATATGAAAACAATTTAACATACAATAAAAGGATGTTTTTAGTTGCTTAATCCGAAAAAAATATAAAAATTAACAAAAACTCAGTGGCGTCTTATTTTATGCCAATATCATTTGTTAAGGCGTCCCCTGAGACGTCACTGGACGTAATAATTTAGCGCTACATGAGCGTTTTATCACTAAAATTATCATTACCAAAATTAAATTAAAATCTGCTAAAGGATATTAAAAATATTTATAATTAAAATACTCGTTAAAATTATTTTAATAAAAAACTTAACCCCAAATATCTCCGTTCATGTTGGATTTATCAAAAATTTTTATGAGACATAATTTGATCAAAAATTAATTATCTTTAAGAGCCACAACATTTAAAAGTTCCTGTCATCGAAAAATTTCTTTGCACCATGGCGCCACCTACATCTTGTATTATTTAAACACATTTTTTACACAGTTGTGAAGCCAATCATAGAGGCTAAAAACTGGCGTTTACAGAATTTACATATCACTTATAGTTTTCGAAATAATTGGTCTGGGAGTTTTTATTAGGCATGGTATTTTGAGAATTGCGCGAATCCGAGTCATAAATTCGAACGTAATCATTTGTCGAGTGTGGAAGATATTGGACTATAGTTTATTTAAAAAAAAATATAGTGATGTTACATTGATTATTGAACAATAAGTAAATTTAGGTACCTGTGTTTTATTTTACTTATCTTGAATACCTGTAACCGAGTAGTCAGGTTAGTTCAGGTTTGAGTGTTTCGCATAAAAGCCGATTTATCTTCAAAACCGCCAGTTTTATCGAAATAAATTAAGAGTACCTATTTTAAAGAGGAATGATCAGAGTATTTAAAACATCTCTTTACAGCTCTGTCAAATGACACCGGTCAAGATTTTGGACCAACCAGTGTCGTGGCAAGTCCGTTCCCGACTTCCATGTAAAACATCTGCTGTAGTATGGTTTAATGGCTCTTTAAACATCAAAATTATGTTAAAATATCAGAGGTACAGATTGAGAAAATAAGAAGTACTGGCTTTGTTTTCATGGAAATGCATTAGGTGTTTTTGTTTTGATTCCCTTATTACTAATTACAGGGTAATTTTTCAGTTTTGCTCGATTTATTCTAAATTAAAATCAAACTGAGTCGTTTCGGCACGAATAAGATTGAAGAAATTACTATTGTGTCTACTTTTCGACACTTTTGACGGGTATCTCCGTTATTAGTACAGATAGAATGATGTGGTTTTCGCAAACCTGTGCCACTTTTTTGTGAAACAAACGATGCCCTGAACGGATGTATCATGGCCATCTTGGTTTATGACATACAGGGCGAAATTGAAAACGGTGCATTTTCAGACACCCCTTGTATTTCAGTAATCTTATACCCTATCGAAAATAGAAAAAGGGGGTGGTATACAGTTTTTTACGTAAAATTCAGTGGCGTAGTTAGTATTTTTTCAGGTATTCCCATTTTTGAGAAATATACCAAAGTTGTGTTTTTTTAAATAGAACACCCTTTATATTTATTCTTAGTTGCATTCTGCTTACTGACAGCTTTTCAAAAATATATAATAGTTGGCACTTTGTTTTACCAGAACGGTTGAAATTTATATTTTTTAAATAACAAGCTTTAAATTGACAGTAGGCCTTGGATTTGGTTTTAATAAAAATAAATTATTGACGATACAATACACCATGAATATTACCTTATAGTTTGACTAAAAATTTTAAAAGTTTTTTAATACTTACAATAGCAAAAAGTAGTTTTCTAAATAAACTAAAACATCTACTATGGCCTTGCCTTGACTTATCCAGGCTATAAAACAAAAGTTTCATAATGGCGTTTAGCTCTTGTCATGCAGAATTGTATTTATGTCATTAGAGTTTAAAAAGTTACTGATAATTTATTTATTAAGTGTTATTGTTAAATTTTAACGATGGCCCAAAAATATGAGAATTATGAAAAATACGATATTCTGGTATGCTTTATACAACCCCCATGCAGCTGCCGATTTATATTTCAATAGGTAGGTATATTATTATTTGCGATCGAAAATTTCTACAACGACCATGCTTATAGTTATGCGGAGTGTTTGTTTAAGCAGCTTCTTATTATTATCATCATCATCTTATAGATATCCTGAAAGAAGGCAGCCATTTCCAGATAAATTTTCCATTCTAAAGAAAAATTTAATTGTACATGGAACCTTTACACAGCCTCGGCCTAAAACATACAATAAGGAAAATAGGGAAAAAGATGAAGTAAATGTTTTGGCTTATGCAACCGTTACTCCTTCAACTTCCTGCAGAAATATAGAAAAGGAAATTGGTATAGATAAAAGACGGTCATAAAAAATTTTAAGAAAATATAAATACATTACAAATTTACATCCTGGAGATGCAGATCGGCGATTAATCTTCTATCATTGCTATACAGAACAAATCCGGACCAATGCCAATTTTGGAAGATTGGTAATCTGGTCCGATGAGAGCCACATTTCTAGTGCCGGAATTTTTAACCGACATAATACAAGACATTGGTCTGAACAAAATCAACATGTTATTTTCGAAATGGAGCAGCAAGGGCGCTTTGGATTTGGTGTTTCTTTCTTCATATTAGGTAATCAAATAACTTACCGTATTTATGAGGGAGGTCTTACGGCAAATAGATATCTGGAAATCTTGGAAGACGTTGTACCCGAGTTATTAAAAATCGTTTCCCTTGCCCAGTTATATGCTATACATTTCCAACAAGACGGTGCGCCGAGTCATAACTCTCACGTAGTAAGGGCTTTTCTACAAAATAATTTTCCACAAAGATGGATAGGCACAAATGGAGCTGTAAGATGGCCACCACGATCGCCCGATCTATCGGTGTTGGACTTCTTTCTGTGGGGGTTTTTGCAGAGCAAGATATACAAGACCAGGCACAGAACTGTAGAGGAACTTCGACAGGCTCCCCATTTAGCATTTTAATTTCTACAAGACCATCCAATAATAATTTTAAACGCCTTGAGACGAATTACAGAAATGTGTCAGCTTTGTATTAGGGAGAATGGCAACCAACCATTTTCAACAATATTTATAAATAAAAAGTATGTATTTAATACCACAATTTCATTGTTCTACTGAAACCAAATCTAAGGCCTACTGTCAATTTAAAGCTTGTTATTTAAAAAATATAAATTTGAACCATCCTGGTAAAACAAAGTGCCAACTATTAAATATTGTTGGAAAGCCCTCAGTAAGCAGAATGCAACTAAGAATAAATATACAGGGTGCTCCATTTAAAAAACACAACTTTGGTATATTTCTCAAAATGGGGATACCTGGAAAAATACTAACTACGCCACTGAATTCTACGTAAAAAACTGTAAAAACACCCCCTTTTTATATTTTCGATAGGGTATAAGATAACTGAAATACATGGGGTGTCTGTAAATGCACCCTTTTCAATTTCGCTCTGTATCTCATAAACCAAGTTGGCCATGATACATCCTTTTTGGGAATCGTTTGTTTCACAAAAAAGTGGCACAGGTTTGCGAAAACTGAATCATTCTATCTGTACTAATAACGGAGATACCCGTCAAAAGTGTCGAAAAGTAGACCCCCTGTTACTCATGGAAAACATTGTCATTAATATTAATTAAAAAATGCAATGTAAAATGTGTTATTTGTCGATGAAGATTAATTTTTTGTGTTTTTTTACCTACGATTAGTACGATTACTTTACTAATTTTCTTGTTGCAAAAAGGTGAAAACTTACAAATTTGAAAGGAAAACAGAATCGTTCAGTAAATTAGCCCATTAATTATACGTCTAGAATCGTCGCCTTATCTGCATACCCTGTTAAACACTAGAGACTCGATTTTCCCGAGAAACCTTCCATACTTAATAGTATTTTCATTTATGATCAGAGATAAGAGATAAGTTGTATCAGATTATAAATGAAATACTATTAAAAAATTAATTTTAAAATTTTTTTAAAATTTTTAAACATTTTCTTAAAATCAATTTCTTGTTAATAACAGAGGTATTTTCAATAAGACGCCTCTTCTATCGGTATAGTACTGTTGAAAATATATGAATCGTGAATTTCGAAAAGGGCGCAGGTCTGAAAAATTAAATTTTACAGGAGACAGTAAAAACTGAATTTCTCCTGAACCCTTGAAAGTAAGTAAGTAACTTTTTTTCTCAGTATTTCTAATAACTCTGTTATGTCGTAACATAATACTTTTCTTTTATTGTTAAAAGTTCCCGGGAAAATGATGACAACAAATCGCTATTTTCCTCATTAAAGAAACCTTTTATTCTTACATTTTTTTAAAGGATAAATATTAAGAAAAACATGTTAACTTTGTATGTTTATGGGTCTGCGTCTGCTCTATCAGTAGTGGGTCAGCTCAAAATACCCTCGTAGAAGTCTTCATATCCGTTGGAATATACTGCTTTAACTTTCTCAAATCGTTCATTTTTAAACTACTTATTGACAATTTTGAGGAGTAGCCTTGAAATTTTTCAACAGTTGAGAGATTAGAACAACAACCATTAAAGTTTTTTACACCATGATTAAAGTCAGTGACATCAGAATGCGTTATTGTTTTTACACTACGTTTATCAGTCTTTGTGCTGCTGAGTATCAAATTCACATACTGCTGGTGAGTAAATAAACGATCTTCTCTTCTGATTCTTCGCTTTATAGTCGTAAAATCTCTATCGTCATTAGAGGAATGACCTCTTTGTGGAAAATAAAGAAATAGGTATCTTCATTTTCCTTGTAACTGATAAGGCAATAAGAAACTTTATCACAACATTATTCCTGATTTGCCCAGGATACCCGTCGCAAAAACAATGCAATTCTGTGATATGTTCAGCAACATTGTTATGAATACACTTCTCGTCAAAATTAGCGAATAATGTAAAATTTAGCAAAAGTTTGCTGTTAACTGTTTTGCGAACCACTCATCCGATTTTGACGAACTTTCTTTCGGAATGTGAACCAAAGTTTTAGAAACCATTTCGAGATCCTAAGGTTAATTTTTAAAACGATTCTACTGATATACAGGGTGTTATTTGTAGAGGCGATTTTATACCATAAATTTGAAACATCCTGTAGATTAAACTGGTAAAGTTAGCAATTCCTGGTATGGGTCGTTGGTTAGTTAACCTTAAAATCTCCAGACGTTTTAGCCAGTTTTCTGATAAGTGTCCTATGGCAATAGATACACAATTAAACAAAATATGTGTTAAATTCTTGCTAGGAAAATCTTTAAAACGCTGTATCTTGACAATGGTTAAACAAATATCGGCCAGCATTTTAGATTTTAAAAGTTTACTTGCTACACATTTTCCGTAATATGATGGCTTTTTTTAAAGATGGCCATTTTCACAATATACGTGGGTCAAGAAAATCATAAACCTTAAATTGCTTAAATTATGGTAACTGTTTTTATTAAAGCTATGCCAATTTTGCTGTATGCTTTTGTTTTCATTTAAAATTAGTTATTTGACACTTTGGATCAATATTTCGGGATGTTTTTTTTTTATTTGGTTAAGTGCCCATTGACAATAGATACTTACACCATTAAACAAAAAAGTTGTCAAAATCTTCGTAGGCAAATCACTAGAAGGCTGTATCTTGACAACTTGAACAGATTGTGAACAGCATTTTAGATTTTGAAAATTTATGTAGATATATGTTTTTAAGAAACAAAAAAATCAAAACGTCGTGTTTGAATGAAATGAAATTTTATTAAATAAATTTTCTACAAAAACGTAGGAACATAAAAACGCAAAAAAAAACTTTCAATTAATAACGAGTGTTCCCTCTTGCTGTGATCACATGCTTAAAATTGGCCGTTGAATATTTTCTTGGTCGATTTGACGCAAAATTTTGTTTAACTTCTCTCCCAGCTTATTTAAATGTACGGGATGAGGTTGCAGAGCTCTCATTCTTCTACCCATTATATCCCATAAATGTTCAATCGGGTTAAGATCAGGGCTGCGTGGCGGCCAATTCATTGTTTTAATGCCGACTTCTTAAAGATGGTTTTGCACTATCCTAGCTACATGTGGCCGTGCATTATCATGCATAAGCATGAACTATTCCCCCATAAATAATGCGTATGGCAAGACTTGTGGATCAATAATCTCGGCAATGTACGTACCTATGAGCTGTTAATCTTTAATTATTTAACAGCACCAGTTCGGTTCGGTCATCCCAAGAAATACCACCCCACACCATGACTGATCCACCGCCATAACTTACAGTAGGTACGAAGTGGCATTGCGCGTATCTCTCTCCAGGTCTTTTATATACCATATTTCATCTATAGTTACTAAAAAGGCAAAATCTAGACTCGTCTGAGAACAACACGTGAGCCCAGGTTTGTTATTCGGTGGCGACCCTGGCCTTGTCTCCGACTATTGCTTCCAGTTTTATTAAAACGCTGTATCACACGGGAAATGCTCGCTTCAGATACATTAAACCGCTGAGCTAACTGAATTTCAGCATAACCTTCTTAAGAAAGTGCAACAACTACAGAACATTCAGCTTTGGATAAACTGCGATTTCTTAACGGAATTGAGTTCATTTTTAAAACGCAGACTTAAACTTGACGCTAACTTAGTAAATACAAGATGACACACACGAACGACACTTGTTTTTCCGATCACGGCATGCTAGATAATTCATTCATTTAATATTTTACAGACTTCTAGTGACTTGCCTACGATGATTTTGACAACTTTTTTGTTTAAAAAAAGTCCCGAAATTTTGACCCAATATTATGTGAAATAACTAATTTTAAATGAAAACAAAAGCATACAGCAAAATTGGCATAGCTTTAATAAAAACAGTTACCATAATTTAAGCAATTTTAGGATTATGATTTTCTTGAGCTATGTATATTGTGAAAATGACCATCTTTAAAAAAAGCCATCGTATTATGGAAAATCTGTAGCAAATAAACTTTTAAAATCTAAAATGCTGGCCGAAATTTGTTTAACCATTGTCAAGATACAGCGTTTTAAAGATGTTCCTAGCAAGAATTTGACACATATTTTGTTTAATAGTGTATCTTTTGCCAAAGAACACTTATCAAAAAACTGGCCAAAACTCCTGGAGATATTGAGGTCAACTAACCAACCAGGAATTGCTAACTTTAGCAGTTTAATCTACAGAATGTTTCAAATTTATGGTATAAAATCGCCTCTACAAATAACACCCTGTATATCAGTAGAATCGTTTTAAAAATTGAGTTTAGGATCCTAAAATGGTTTCTTAAACCTTGGTTTACATTCCAAAAGGAAGTTTGTCAAGATCGAATAAGTGGTTCGTAAAATAGTTAACAGCAAACTTTTGCTAGATTTTACATTAGTCGCTAATTTTGACGAGAAGTGTATAATCATTTAAGAATAAAGCAACTTCGTTAGGTCCCTTAAGCGCTTGACCTTCATGGTAGAAATACATTCAATTTCCAGTTCCCATATTGTGTACACAAAATTCATATACCCACAATTATTGACGATAATAGAACACTTCCTGGACTGAAAATACGGGTAGAGAAAGATTTTGCATGTAATCTAATGACAATTCTAAAATTGTGCTACCGTTCTCTTTAGTTTTTTCGGTACTCTCCTTGGCTTAGAATCGCTCTCACTCATTGTCACAAAAGCGTTACATTAACAAAAACTGTTATTCGACACGTGCTGTTCCTTTGCTAAAGTAGCGAAGTAATAACATTGCCAAATCGCGTGCATTGTTTTTATTCCTACATTCCTGTCGAGACCTGTTTGGTCTGTTTTTTTCCACGCGCGTCACCATAAATTACGAAAAAGGACCTCATGAACGAGATGAGCCCCTTTCGAAATTTAAATTTGAAACAACATGACGAACTGGGTATTAACGAAATCAGAGATGGGCCCCTTTCCTTCAGACAATGATGGTCTACTATTCAGCGTGACAAAAATGCGATAAAATCGATTTTGACGAAAATCCGAGTTGAGCCCTTTTCGAAATTCACAATTCATATACTTTCCGTCTAAAAATAACATGTTCACGCTTTTACTCAAAATTTGTACTTAAAATGAGAATGACTTGCTGTCAGGCAATAGGAAATACAGTATAACACAAAACAATTACCAGAAACGAACATATCCAAATACTTCATTGATAACAATTCATAGTAAGATATTTTTCTATTATTCTTCTCAGAGGTTTCATAAATTTCACTTCTTAGTCTTTTTTGAATGTCCTGATTTACCGCTAATTCATATGAACCAAAGCACATTGCCGTAGAAATCCCGTCAAACCCAGCAAGGAAAAAAATGATGGCTTGTGATGTTATAAGTTCGTCGGTTAGGTTCTTAATTCGTCTTACTTTTCCTGTAAAAAAATATAAAATTAGGTACAATATTAGCGCCCAGTTGAATGACGAAGGAAAAAAAAAACAATATTAGGCTTCCCTGGAAAGCTCACATCCAGAAAGCTGCATATTGCTGAAGTCTTTAGTATTGCAGCGACTGATCAAAATGAAATAAAACAAATTTTTAGGCAAACTAAAAATAGAAACGCTGCTGGATACGAACAGGTTTCTTTAAAAATACTGGAATTCTTGCCGGGCTCAGCCATACGAGTACTCGCATATTCAATCAATGACTCATCAGCTTGAGAGTTCCCGTCATGTCTTAAGAAGATAACAGTTATTCCGCTTTTCAAGGGAGGTGATTCCGGGGACCCTTCTAGTTGTCGTCCCATTTCTCTTTTGTCGACGCTTTCAAGGCTCATGGAAAAACTTGTTTGAAAGAGAATGTTTCTTGAATGCCAGGAGATACTTAATCCTGCCCCTGGCAGGAGTACTGACGATGCTGTTTTTTCCTCGTTGCGTGACGTCTATCTAAACATAAATAGTGATGAATTCATTGCGGTAATGTTCTGTGACTTCTCGAAGGCCTTCGATAGTATAGACCATGAAGTATTGTTGCGAAAACTAAAGCACTATGGTTTTGGAGAGCTAGCCCTCATGTGGTTTACTTCTTTTCTCAGTGAAAGAGTTCAGGTATGCATGATGTCATCTTATGGTGTGATGCCAACAAAATATGTTGTAATGTAAATAAGACAGACATTATGACCTTTTGGTTTAGCTTCACTAACCTAAATCTCGAATCTCAAACTATTGAAAATAAATCCATATCAAAGTTCTTAGTAAAATTATGGTTAATATATTTTTTTAGAAAATATTGCAAAAATCGCATAGTTATTAAAGGAGCTATAATATGGGAGTCATATTGTAGTTAAATGAAAACCTAGAAAGATGCGGTTAAGCTTAAAGCCTAAAACCAAGATTTGCACAAGTAAATACTCGTAAGTTATTTCTGACTAATTACAATATTATTTGTTAAAATTCAAAGTGTAACATTATGGCATGACATATGATATTAAGAAACGAAGGATAAGCGACTCATATAGGATATGTGTTATGGAATTCATGACTGACTGCTTCAACGGTATACAGTGAGAGCAAAAAGGTTGGAACAAATTCATTTAAAATTTAACCTTTAATTTTTCGAAAAAACGCTCGGACTCGTCGGATTTTATTTTTTTAAGGGCATTTTTTCAAATAATTTTGATTTGTACAGGGTGACTTAAAAAAAAGATTTCATGTGACCCTTTAATTTTTTAATTTTATTTTATTTTTGGATTCTACGTAAAATTTTGATCACATTTCATGTGTTACAACTTATTTATTTTCATTAAAACTGTAAATATTAAGAGTTAAACATAATTAAATTTATTGAAACCGTTAATATAAATTTATATCACTTTTCTGTATGTGCGCCTAGATCCTGATCATTTCACTTCCTCTAAACACGCCTTCACAAGCATTTCCAGGCAACCAATTATACACGACACGACCCTAAAGGTCTCGAGTTCGTATCCAGTTCCATACAGTTTCTTTTTTTTTTATTTTTTTTAATAATAAAGAAAGGTTGATCGGCTCTAAAAGGCGAATCCCACCTGTGTTAGCACTATTTTAGCGGATCTTGTTTTTATTTTAGTTATCGTTCGTCATTTTACACACAATTTCAGACAGTAGGCGTGGTTAGAGGAACTGAAATGATTATTAAACAGTCGTATAAAATATTCTATTAAAAGTTATTTTTTTAACTCTAATATGGCACGAGTAGAAGAAAAAGAGCGCATAAAAATTCTAATGATGATCTAATGCGGATGCGTACTCAAATGGAAGTTTGTGAATTGTTTAACAATAAATACCCAAATAGAGCGCCGATATCTCGATCAACTGTAGGTAAAATTAAAAAAAAAATTAAGAGATTTGGGCCATGTAACAGATAATTATGCAAAGGGCCGTCCCACTATCTCAGAAGAAGTGCAGTTAAATGTGCCATTATCCGTCCAAGAGAATAATCATAAAGTTAGTCGCACTATTGCTGACGAGAACAAAATTAGTCAAGGATCTGTATTGAATTATTTACATAAATATAAATGGCATCCTTATAAAGTCCAGTTAGTTCATGAACTTAATGAGGACGACCCGGATAGAAGAATGCAATTTTGTGAAATAATGATGGAGAGATGTATAGTTGATCTTCAATTTTCCCGAAGAATTTTATTCTCTAATGAAGCAACATTTTGCCTAAACGGAAGTGTGAATAAGCAATATTTCCGATATTGGGCTACAGAAAACCCGCACTGGATAATGGAGTGCCACACGTAATATCCCCTAAAAAATGTATGAGCTGAAATTATTAGAAATGTAATTTTGGATCTCTTCTTCTTTGACTGCACCTTGACCGGAGGAAAATATCTAGAATTTCTAGAATTCGATTTGATACCTGCTCTTGCTGTGCTGTATCCAAATCGAGAAGATCCTGACATTCCCAATAATACCTTATGGTATCAACAGGATGGAGCACCAGCCCATTATACTAGCCCAGCGTGTGAGTATTTAGATAAGTACTGTTTTTCCTGCAAAGTGGATTGGTCGCGGCGTCCAATGGTCCAATAGCTGGCCAGATCCCCTGATTTGACCCCATTAGATTATTATCTGTGGGGATAGCTGAAATCTAAAGTTTATATCAACATACCGAACAATATTGACGACTTTAAAGCACGAATAAGAGAGGAAATAAGATTAATAGAACCTCAAATAGTGCACAATGTTTTGCAAGAATTCGAACATGGCCTCGGATATTGCCAGGATGTTGCTGGTGGTCAATTCCAACATTTATTAAAGTAATATTTCATAATTTTGTCATTAAAATGTTTAAAATGAAATAAATATAATTTTTTCTCAATTAAATTGATTTTTTTATAAAACAACTTAATTTAGACATAGGTTATAAATATAATACATGAAATGTGATCAAAATTTTACGTAGAATCCGAAAATAAAATAAAAAATGGGGGTTTCAATTTAAAAAGTTAAAGGGTCATATGAAATCTTTTTAATGCCCTTCAAAAAATAAATATCGACGAGTCCGAGCGTTTTTTCGAAAAATTAAAGGTTCAATTTTAAATGAATTTGTTCCAACCTTTTTGCTCTCACTGTATATTATTTTTTACAAAGATATATAAATCTTATTACAAATTTTGGTTTTTGGAAAGTATGGGTATACCTACGGTTGAATAAAAAAGCTAAGCTTTTCTGTTTTAATATTACGTGCGAGTCGTTTGATTACTTTGAAACACCCAGTATTTTACCATTATACGTTGATTCTGTGACAGTGGCAAATCCAGTATCTATAGCTTCCTCTTCTTCCTGTTTCATGCCTCCTTTCCTTGCCTCCATTAGCAGGTTGATCATGTCGGGTCGAACAACCCCTTTTTCCTCTCTAATCCTTATGGTTTCTTTGATAACATTTCCAAAATATTTTTCTGTTTTCTTTCCAAACATTGTAATTTTAAATAACTAAAAAGCATCATCACCGAGATTAGCTGCAATCTGTGTCGCTATCTGTACGTAAAGTTTTATTTAAGTACCTTAGAAAGTTTTGGAAATGTAAAAAAGGTAACCATCTTCATGACCATTTTTGTGCTATTAAAACTTGATACTGCCTTTCCCATCAAGAAAAAGTCATTCTTCGGTTGTGCTAACGAATCACATTGAATGCCAAATGCTGCAGAAGCAATCACATCATTGGTATACCTAAAACATTTATAACATTTTTTATTTACAATTTAAAACAAGCTTAATATCGAAGTTTTACCGAGAGTAAGCGTCTTTCATCTCAACTTCAATAATATCTTCATTTTTTTCCAAAAAGAATTTCACGAAGTTTTCTGCTGAATCCTCCATTAATTGAAACATGGTTTTCATTTTACTACTGGTGAACGCGCCACTGAGCGTTGCCCTCATTTCGCGCCATCTTTGACCTAAAATTAGGTTTAGTTACTTGAATGAACAACAAGGCCCCAATAAATGAATCGCAATTGCAGTAGTATCACAAAAATAGACTAATCTTGCGTTAATTACTATTTTCCTCTACAGGGCGATTCACCATAATGTTCTAGCCCCTTAGGTACAGATAAAAAATATTAGCATCTATAGGGTATTTGGAATACCCTTTGCAGAGAATGTCCACTATTTCTCTTGGTCAGATAATCGCATAAAGTTATATTTTCTTAAATGGGATACCCTAGATATAATATTATCGAATTCTTGAATTCTATCTTTAAGTTCTAAACGTATTGCATGATTTGCATGAAACATACCCTATAGCTTAATCCAACGGTTTTTAAAATATTCATATTTAAGGGCTACGACTCTCGGTAGGTTTTCTTGAACGGTCGCGGTGAGGGGCGAAGCTACTCGTCGTGGAGTAGGCGGTGAAATATTCTGCCATTTAAAATAAAAAAAAATGGTTTATTTTGGTTGTAAAGAAAATGGTAATAGCCATGCCGCCGCGGAACGTTTTTTAAATTTTGTTAAAAGTTTATGAAAAAAAAACTGAGTACGTTGGCCCTAGGTCATCTAAAAAAAAAGTGACAACGCATCGGCGTATATTTATATTTACCTATACACCATTCCAAATTTGAAATCCACTGGACTATAAATAAACTCACAATTCATTTTCTGCTATGTACCGTCCACAACCGTAGCCCTTAATAGGAAAAATATTTCCATTAACTTGATATGCACCTGGTAAAATTTACCTGCGCTTTGCCGGTTTAAATTGTAACGTTCTATTTTATATTATTTACGACTACATGTATTCCCTATACTTAAAATGGCAAAAATTTGAATTGGAAGAAAATAACAGACTTTTAATTTCATTCATTAGGAACAACAATTTCAAAATCATTTTATAACTCAATTTAACATTACTTTATATTACAACATTATACAGAGTCACGCACAGTGAGTGGCCTATTAGAAGATCTCGGGAGCCATACAAGACAATAATGTTTTTGAAATTTTGTTACTGGATGTAAGGGACGCTGATCTTTCTGATAGGGATATCTTGATAATATTATCGAATTCTTGAATTCTATCTTTAAGTTCTAAACGTATTGCATGATTTGCATGAAACATACCCTATTGCTTAATCCAACGGTTGTTAAAATATTCATATTTAAGGGATACGACTCTCGGTAGGTTTTCTTGAACGGTCGCGGTGAGGGGCGAAGCTACTCGTCGTGGAGTAGGCGGTGAAATATTCTGCCAGGGCCGATTTTCTCGTTTTTTGTATTTGGCTTGATGCGTTGCAAGGCGCGATTATGATTATCTTATTAATCATCTTATGGTTAAGGACGCGAATGCATCGAAATGAGAAAAAAGTCGACACCATGGTACATATTTGTATTATGAGTCGGCACTATTTACGACTTTCAATATGGAAAAGAACGTGATTGACATAATATTATAGTAATAATAAATTAAAGATACTTAGTAGAGTTAAAGTTACATATTTATAACTAAACAAATTGATGCGAGTTTAATTTAAAGATATAATAATATGTGGCATTGTTCTTAAATTTTGTTTTGATTTTAGTCCAACAAAAAACTGATGAGTCATATCGTTTGTGTAAAAATTGAATTTTAAGTTTTAAGTTTTAACCATTGGTGTCCCAATCAATTTGTAGGTAGTTTAAATGTATTGATTATTTTAGGTGATTAAAATGATACGCCACTGCTCATTTAAAAACAAAAATAATTTTACTAAAAATCAGATGTTTTATAAAATTTATATATTCTTCTCACAGAAAATTAAACCAAAAACTGCAACATTTAGGCATTGACAAACCCTAGGATACTACTAGTTTTGGAAACATCATTAAACTTATTATTAAATACGTTTCTAAGCTGCAAACACGACTAATCACCGAAAATTACATTTAAGTTTCAGCATAAAATAATTAATAAACGCTCCGAAATCCCTGAGTCCGTCCCCACATAGTTGGCTCCGCCTTCCACGGAAAACATTGATGTGATTGTGAAACGTGCGATTGCGGTAAGTTTCGCCTCGAAATCCGGAAGAGATCGGTAGCCGACGGCCGCCAGGCGTACATACTTTAAAAAAGGAGGAAAAATGATTCTGCCATTTAAAATAAAAAAAAATGGTTTATTTTGGTTGTAAAGAAAATGGTAATAGCCATGCCGCCGCGGAACGTTTTTTAAATTTTGTTAAAAGTTTATGAAAAAAAAACTGAGTACGTTGGCCCTAGGTCATCTAAAAAAAAAGTGACAACGCATCGGCGTATATTTATATTTACCTATACACCATTCCAAATTTGAAATCCACTGGACTATAAATAAACTCACAATTCATTTTCTGCTATGTACCGTCCACAACCGTAGCCCTTAATAGAAAAAATATTTCCATTAACTTGATATGCACCTGGTAAAATTTACCTGCGCTTTGCCGGTTTAAATTGTAACGTTCTATTTTATATTATTTACGACTACATGTATTCCCTATACTTAAAATGGCAAAAATTTGAATTGGAAGAAAATAACAGACTTTCAATTTCATTCATTAGGAACAACAATTTCAAAATCATTTTATAACTCAATTTAACATTACTTTATATTACAACATTATACAGAGTCACGCACAGTGAGTGGCCTATTAGAAGATCTCGGGAGCCATACAAGACAATAATGTTTTTGAAATTTTGTTACTGGATGTAAGGGACGCTGATCTTTCTGATGGGGATATCTTGACGTTTCCATCACTTCCGGTTATACCCGAAGTTAAGCCAAACTTTGTTATTTTAAAAGAGATGCTATATATATTTCAACATTTTTGGATTCTCTGTAGAATCTTAAGCAACTTTTGTTAATAATACCCTATACCTCTCTCTAGCCGTTTCTGATATAAAAATTATTAAATGGATTATTTGTAAAAAAATAAAGTCGAATAACTTTGGAACTAGTGCAGTCAAACATTTTAAAGTTTGACAGCTTTTAGGGAACATTGTTCTTTTCATTTCATGACAAATGTTAGGTATTTGTTATACAGGATGTTTCTAAGATTAATTGTTGTGATAAAGCATTTAACACACATATAAGTCAATTTCTTAAATTTAATGCCCTATACTTTAATTAACCAATAGGAGGAAAATTAAATTTCCTATTTAATTGCTAATGACCTATATGGTTCCTATCTTAAGCCATTTTTGAATTAGAAGCATTTAAAGAAAAAATAATTATAAATGAAAGATGAATTTGCAGGTAAACCAATCCTAAACTTTTATGGAACAGGTGCAAAAGCCTACTGTGTTAATTTGGTATTTTTACAAAATTAATATCAATTTTCTATCAAGCAAGCTGTGTCTATTCAAACCCCTAATACTCAAAACCCAATATAATTTTCAGTAAAGTAACGTTCGAAACGATGAAAACCAATGCAATTTGCCAATAACAATAATTTTGGTTATAACAGATACGGCGCTGAAAATAATATTGGGTTTTAAGTATGAGCAAATATTTGGCACAGAAAAATAAACAAAATTTTAAAACTTGCTGACATTGACCATACATAGCTCATAAATTTAAAATATCGGCATTTTCCATTTTAATTAAATTTATTCAAATTAACACAAAGATAATAATATTGTGAAAACTGACATAATAAAAATTGCGTCAAAGCCTTGGCATGTTTAAAATAATAGCAGGCACAGCCTCATCTACAAAAAATGAGACATTTTTGATGTTTATATGCTACCGTATTTATATAAACACGACCTGCTTGATGGAAAATTGATATTAATTTTTTATGATTATTTAATTTGTTTTCAAATGTTCATAATTCAAAAACGGCTTAAGATAGGAACATATAGGTAATTAGCAATTAAACAGGAAATTCAATTTAAATTTTATAGGTAAACCAAAATATAGGGTATAGGGTAGGAACGTATCTAGGATTTGCTACTTTTTAGAGAGGGACAAAAAACATAATATCATTGAACTTATGCAGTTTTCAGGTTCCAACTTTTTATCTATGAATTGAAGTTCCTGTACATATTTGATTTTAGTTTTAAATTTGCTGATTTTTGTTATAAGTTTTTATATTGTCACATACGTTCTATTAGCTCTTATTTTTTTATTGTTTTTTAAAGATACGTTGTTTTATAGTTAACAAACTTTATAGTTAGTTAAAATAAAAATCTCTTAAAATTTTTACCTTAAGTAGGTATTTAATACAAAAATCAAAAACTGTACTTTTTAATAAACATTTTAAGATACTATTATACATAATATGAGGTACCTACATTGTAAATCAATAAAATAACTAGATAAAAACAAAAACGAAAAAGCCTTTTAAGTAACTGAAGACAAAAACGTCTGTGGGACTTATTTAAATGGCAAATTATTATAAAAATCATGACAGTCTTTTGGCAGTACACGTTTTATCTCTTGAAGATGATGGTACTTCTTCTCATTTATTTCCAAAGGTCCAATATGGAGTCTTTGGTATTTAACATACAAAGAAGCGTTCGCATTTTTCCTTTGCGGCAGTTCAGCAAAGATATCGTGGTAATTGAGTTTATATCAAATCGATTGATTTTCATATTCATACAAAAGCACTCTTATATCCGTGACTTTTGGATCTGAGACTCTTTTGCCCGGACGTATTGATTCGTAAATCATTCCTTCTTTTGCGGAATAGTCGAAAAAATAATCATGTGTAAGGTACACTGCTTCAAGTGGTGTGGGTTTCGATCGTGCTTCCTCGGTAATCCTAACAAAATCACTTGGAAGATAAATTTTCTGTTTTTTAATTTCCTCTCAATCAAAGAATGTACAGCATCACATTCCATTTGGGTGTGGCCCTTTTCCAGAAATTTTTGAGTGATTTTCCGCTTGTGTCTTACTGAAAATAATAGGAGCGCATTTGAAAGTACTGCATTCCTGTTTTGGTAGCCACACCCATCTGAATAAAGAATTATTGGTAGAGAAGTGTCAATACAATGCGCCAAAAGATGTCGAAGTAATATGGATGCAAATGTCGAAGCACACAAATCTCCTTCTCCTTCGTGCCACCAATAATTAGTGCATGAATGATTTTCCAAATTATAAATTGTGAAATTATGATCCGCTAATTTTGTCTTGTAGTAAAGGGTACTTGCTTTAAGAGCCGGGCACGTTTTGACAGCTTCTAAATCCATAGTAAAAACGTAACAGTTTTTTTTTATTGCTTCCTGTTTGTCTTTTTCTTTCTCCTGTCTTGCCCTGTTCTTATTTTTCACATGTTTCAAATAATCTTCTTCGGTGACTTGTTTCTCTTCATAGGCACAACACGTATCACATTGATCCTTCCTTGGACGAAAGAGGGATAGTTTCATATTGGAAAATGTCTCACTAAATAAGTAATAGGATGAGCACAGATGTCCGTTTTCCAAACAGAACTTTTGGTACTCCTTAAAAACCGAATATTTCGGTTGAAAATCTGCCTCCAAGTATTTCCTCTCAGAATCTTTCCTACAATAATGTGACTCAATTTTTGGGAGGTCTTCGAACCATTTTATTAAAACACTTTTCTTCAAATCCTTGTTAATTCTTTTAGTACTTGTTGAGTTCGACCGACTAGTGATTAATCCATTATTGGTCTTTGCTAACCACTTCCTTACCATCGTTTCTTTTAAGCCTAGAGTATTTAAAAACATTTTCTGGCATACTACAACTTTCACGTTATCAAGGTACAAATGATATGATTTAGTGTAGGTTCTTCTGGACTGAGTTTTTGTAGATTCTCGTCGCTTCTCAAAGCACTTAACCAAATTGCAAACATACGACTGTTTCTGCTGCCAGTTCATATTTTTCCGGTAAGAGTCAAAAATACTCTGCCGTGTATTTTCATTAAATTTTGAGCAGTGGTGCTTAGTCGATTTTATACAAGCTGACGAATTGCAAGCTGCCCCAAGCTTTCTTGAACAACGTTGTTTGGTATGACTCACCACTCCATCTTGTGTTCTCGTATAACCAACGTAGCTATCTCCTTCCATTCTTTTTTTCTTAGTAACTTCTTTTTGTCAGTCCTCCTTTTGTTGTTTTCTATTACGTTTTTTTCTCTTCTGATCAAACTCTTCGTTCATATTTCTTTCATCCGTTTTCTATAAGACTAGATTCCTTACTTCCTTCACTTGTTTCGGTATGGTCGCTATTTTCTTCTATTGTCCAATCAGGATCACCATCCAGTTGAGAGTCCACTAGATTATTACAAGATTCGCTATTCGCCAAATTAATGATATTTTCACTTTCAGTAATGCTTTCAGGTGCATTTTCGATCATATTGTCATCATGCGTTTTGTTATTATCCTCTAATGGAAAGCTGTGAAGAATTTCATTGGTTTCAGTTATTAACCATCCGTGTTCATTTACTTTGCAAATATAGCTGTCATTTTCTTTGTCCTTGTCTTGCGGTGAATTATTTAGCTCATGGATGATTAGGTACATTTGGAAATACATTTTCTTGTACAAGTATTGGTTGCCTATATTCACTGGAATATAAAAGTTCATTTTCGGCTTAAGGTATTCGTTCAACATTATCTGCAGAGGGTTCTAAAAACTTATTTGGATTATTTGAAGTAGTGGTTTGGGTTTCAGAAACAACTGGTAACTAGTGCAAGACCTACCAATTTTCGGGATCTGCTGCTCAACATGTTAAAATTCATCTGAAATAAATCAACCCATAGTAAAAAATGAATCACAATCGCTTTTATTTTTTCTAATGAAACAAATCCCGTTTATTGTTTTTTTTTTCATATTTCCTTAAAGTTAGGTAGTAAACTTAAACTGTTATACCTTATATCATAGACTAACTCATAGTATATTTTTTAACCATGATAATAAAAAAATACTCAATTGGTTTAGAATGGAATGGTCCATTGACCATTAAGAATTGAATAAAAGAAATTTAACATCTTTTATTTGTACATAAATATTTCGCTAAAGGTTAAAATTAATTATTTTAAATAAAATTATATAGATCATAGCAGTTTGAATCATTTACAAAAGAATAGCTATATAAAAATAATAGAACGTAACTTAGACGTTTATAGAAATATATCGGCTTTTCTTGTAAAACCAATAAAACGTATCGTAAATATAAACTAACCTAGCGATGTAAATTTACAAATAATTAATTTTAAAACTTAAAAATATATGTATTTGGTATAAAAACAATGCTAGTGTTCTAATTATGGCGAGCTACTATAATAGTACTTACATTTACATAGAAATATCGATTAAACACAGAATCAAAACTATTCTTATCAGGAGCGTGCTGTTTCTCATGGTAAATGAAGCAGATACGTTCTATTAGCAGTAAAATTCTGAGACGTGTAGTAACGTGATATTGTTTCGAGCGAACTACAACGCATTTGATTGGTCACAAGTATTAATATGGCGGTAACACCTGGTGGGAAACATTATGTTCTATATGATTTAACCATAACCTTGAAATGCCAAATTTTGCAGATACGTTCTATTAGCAATAGGCCATCGTAATATCTTCGCTGTCAAAGCTGTCAAAATTTAAAATGTTTAACTGCATTAGTTCCAAAGTTATTCGACTTTATTTTTGACGAATTTTTTTTCATAAAAAATCTATTTAATAATTTTTATCTCAGAATCGGTTAAAGACATACACAGGTACATATAATATAACATATGCAGTAAAATCTCTCAATAGCGACTACCCTCGGGGAATTAAATATTGGTCGGTTTACAGGGGTGCTCGGTAAACAGAGAAAAATTAGAACAACTGGTCTGCATTTTACAGTGTTTGTTTATTAATAAGTATCTACATATACACCGTGTGTAAAAGGTCCCGGGCTAAACCTATTAGTTTAAGAAATAATTGAAGTTAAAGGACATAAATACAACATGTAAGACATTACCTACATTTTGCTCTTTTACAAGCTGGTAGCAGAATATTTTGCGTTATAACTGTAAAAAAACATAAAAATTGTACTAAATGTACCCACGCAAGTTTTGTCAAAAATTTAATAACAGTTAAATTAAATACAAGCAGTGAAATTAATAACAAATTTACAAGAACAAAAATAAATTTAGGTAAGTCGTTATGTAATTAAATGTTGAAAATGTCCCCCACCCACAGTTTGACAATGGGCTAGGTTATAATAAAATTTGTCGATGACGTTTTGTAACATTTCTTGGTTAATAGATTTGCATTCTTTAATAATTCTTCTTCTTAATTCGTTCAGATCTGCAAGTTTTGTCACATACACTTTATTTTTTAGTTGTCCCCAGAGAAAATAATCAAGGGGCGTTGTCTGGCGACCTAGCAGTTCCAGGTCTTCTTTCCAAGGAATACGTTTTTGCAACTTTGTTTTAATAAAATGAACCGTGGTGCCCTTTGAGATGTTAACTAACCTTCCTGCTCTATATAATGTTATTGTTATTAAAACTTTCTGATGGCTCGTTAAGTTTGCCAGTTTTCGAAAATTAAAACAGTAACATTTATTATTGTTTTTTTCTATGATGACGTTTTAAATAGGTAATTTGTTCAACAGGTAATATATGTTTTTGTTTCAGTATAGTAAGATGAGGTGCAGATAAAAAAGTTCTGCCCAAGATTTAATGGCTGTAACTATACAGGGTGGCCCACATTTTGTGACTTTTTTTTTGGTCTCACCCGAGGTCTCACCCTTTTAAAATATTGTAACTGTCAAGAAAATGACGTGTGCAAAATTTTAAGTCATTTAATTGATCCAAAATGGTACCGCCAATGGAATGAAATTTAAATTTAATTTTTAATTTTAAAACTTTTATTATCATAACTATCACTGACTACATAGAAACAGAGTAAATATATAGATTATATAGGTATTATAGGCATATAATTTATTTTAATTATATATATTATGTATTTACACAAATATTTTGTTGTAATCACTTTTAAGAAGTTTCCGCAAGTGTCGTCTTACTGACATCTTTAAATTCTTTTCTATATTCGCTTGTAATTTGCAGTTACATTGACGTTATTCTTCATCTTTTGTTAATATTTTGTTATATTCGTCTATGAGTTTAATACCCCTTTCGGCTGTATCATTAACTACTTTAAGCTTTTTTACTACATTATTTATGTACTTTTCATTACTTTCCCAGTTTTCTGGATTCTCCTTTAGAAAATTTGTGAATAATCCTATCCTTTCAAAAAACCTAAGAGTATTTTTACATATAAATCCCCAGCATGTTCTATTTCGTATATATTACTTAATTTAACTAATTTTTCGCCTCCTTCTAGCGAGTCTTGTTTTTCTAGAGCTTTTATCATATTTCTTTTAATTTTAACAGGGATTTCGTTATTAAAGAATGATACTACGCAAATCTCAGAAGACAAGTACCACAGGTGATTTTTAATTTTTTTTACAGCAGCTTGAGATATCTGTGGATTAATAGTTTTATATTTATTAAGATTTTTGGTTGAAGTACTTGATATGGAGCTTTGTATGGACAGGGAGCGGTGAACCAAGCCTTAACATAAACTTTGACGATAAAAGTGCATACACCTCTGATACTCTTCCTTTCCCTGACTGCTAGTGTTAACTCGTCCCTAGAAAGATATATTTTTAAGCAATAAATAACTTTCGCCATCCAGCGTGCATGAAGAAACGCTCCAGGAGCACAAATGGTAAATTCTACATTTTCCTTTCCTAAAACAAACTGTGTCAAATGTAAAAATTCTGTATAGTCGTCGCGAGGCTGCTGGGATTGTTCCACAAAATTAAGAAGAAAACCATTTCAAAATTTTCAAGTTGCAATAATGTATTTATATTTTCATCTTTTGATGCTGATTTATATTTTAAATTATTGATTTTAGGCTAGGATTCTCTAAAACGTTTAAACTATGGTACGTTGGGACTGCTAGCAAATAATTTTTCATCTCGGTGAACTACAGGAGCCACAAATGTATGATCTTTAAAAGCCAATTTTAGTTTTTCCGCCCTTTCTTTTATTAGTTGTTGTCTATAACGTTGAATTGTTGTTCGACTTATGGACAAAGAAAGTACGTCATGTCCCAAAACTTCGGCGACAGCACTTAAAATATCTACGGAATCTCGGTCACTTACTTTACATTTGTCGAGAGCTGCAACTACTTTTGTGGTTATTATATTCCTTCTTCCTACCAACCGTTGTCTTTTTGGTTCTGAGGGTCCTGGTTTCTCAAGATCTACTTCTTCGTTATAAGAAGAACTTGTATACGAGCTGCTAGACGACGCTACAAAGACTCCCATACTCTCATCGATCTCCCCAGTACTTTTTACAATTTTTTCACGAGCTCTCTGTTCTCTCTCTTCGCGCCTTTGTCATTTTCAGTCAGCTTCTTGTCTACATCATACATAAATTCTGGACGATTTGTTTTTCGTTAACTGACCAAAAACTGTACATTATCTAACTTTTAACATTTTAAATGCGTTTGCGTGAGCGATATCAAACAAATCGTTTAATTTCTTGGCAAACGTTGTTTCTTTTTCCTTTGCGGCGTCCGTTGCTCTATGAGAACTTTTTTTGCACACCTCTTAGCTTTCGGTCTCGAGTTGGAATACTGGCTTTGTTCCAGAAAACAAGTACTTCCTCAATTACTATCTTAGCACCTTGATGAAGATTTAACTTTACTTGACGTAAGTTAAAAAACAATATACTTAACACACCTTTATTGGAAGGAAGTTTACTTCCAAGTATCTTTTCTTAAACTTCGAGTAGTCGACATGACGGAAAATAAAAACACAGCTTACACAAATTACTTTAAATCACAAATTTAACGTTCTCTTTTCGAAGGATGGATTAAAACTAAACCTTGTTTTGAAATATGAATTGAAACTAAGCAGTAATGACAGCTCGAGGGAATTTTTTACCCGTTCTAGGAAAAGTAGATACATCGGCAGGTAAGTAAAATAATAATAATCTTTTGGAAACCCTAGACCTCCCCAAGAAACCGTTAAATTTGGTAATGTTTAACCATAGAACCATAAATATCTAAATACTTTGTGTTGGGGAACAGCCCTAAAAGTTGAAATGAGTTGTCCAAAGATGGACTGTTTACTTTAGTTGCAACATAGTAGGCGTAACATGTCAAATTTACGATTTCATTCATAACATAGTAGGTATAAGAAATGATGTATTTTGGAGCGGCGCCAGGGAAGCGGCTGGAGACCACTGTCACGCTCCAATTTTGTTCGCTGTAAAATGCGCCCACTGGATTGGCGGAAGCTTGGCGTCGGCCAAAAAAGATGAATGAATCGTGTCATAGGGTATGCGTGCAGCGGCTCCAGCCGCTGCATTGGGCGCTGAGCAAGACTTAAGAGTCACTGTTGATTGAGCAAGAAAGCTAGCAACACGTCCCGTCAAAAAGAAATAACCAAAGTTGGTTGTTGGCGGTCATTTTACTGTTTGTACCAATTGGTAAATCTTTAGGAATGTAGTGTAGGTACTAATTTCTATGTAAAAAGTGGAAGTTTCACCCTAAGTACGGGTACTAAGTGTGCATATCTCTGTGCAACAAGTTATAATGTGTTAATTTCGCCAGTATGTTAAATACAGTTATTTTGCTTTACCACGAGTTTAATTTCCAATCGCAACAAAAACGACCAGTGAGTCACACGCCTGTGGAAATATACCACAACATTGATTGAACGTAAGAGGAAATAAAGCCCTGCGTTTCAACACTTTGTTATGCATCATAATATTCTTGTCATTTATAAAAAGGATGCTCAAAATGCTTAAATTCAAATTATGTGTATAATAAAATAGTTTTAATAAGAAGAAGAATTTTAACAATAAGACTAATTATCTACTTTAGACCCGTATTGTTAGGAAACAAAACAACAGAAAGCGTGATAAAATTAGCTAAGATAGTTTTTTTAGGCATCATACTTTCGGTTGCTGGCGGCAGCTTTTATATTTATTTTAAATAAATTCTATTTGCAGGATATTATTTTTGTAGCCAAACAAACACTTTTGAAGGGTAAGAACACAGAAATTCAAAAACAAACCTAAATAAAGATGGGCCACCCTACGTACATTTCCCTTTTTTTTTAATTTATTAGCGGCGATATTAACCTTAAAAAATGTCTAAAAATCAGTTATATAAGAGACAATTTCACAATATTGATCAACTCCAAGAAGCTACCCATCAAACCTTTAGGCTTTTGCAGGGAAGGCCAATTATTTTATTAAATGCATTGCGAAGAATCGAAACGGTGTGTCGAAAGTATTTAGAACACAACGAAGCCCAATTCGAGCAATTTTTGCAATTTAATAAAATGTTTAATTGTTGGTTTAAAAGTTAACGAAGCCCAATTCGAGCAATTTTTGCAATTTAATAAAATGTTTAATTGTTGGTTTAAAAGTTATAATTATAATAAAGTTGTATAATAAAAGTAATGTTGTTAATTTTGTTTTTTATTTGTGGGCATAGCCTTCCATACAAAAAATGGTTAATTTTACAAAAAATGTTAAAATTATCCCGTTTTGAAAGAAGTAAATATTGACTATTATTTATTCTAGAAAAGCTCTCAAAAAGAGGAATAAGACAAAGAAATAATATACCGGTTAACAATGAAATCGTTTGACAGAACCTCACAAAAATATTTTGAATATCACTTTCGGTTTCACTGAAAGTGAGGTTAGGTTGCTTATTTTAAATGACACCCTGTATATTTTTTTAGATCTTCGAATAGAGCTCTAAATTCCCTTTTCAATGACGTATCACAAGTTTTCACTTACTTTTAAAATAGCGGCGTAGGATACGATTTCCTCAAATTCAAAATGGCGGAGTGTTAGCCGCGTTATATAAGTTTTTATCCAATGACGCTTTAAAATGGTACCATTAGGTTATTTTCGTATATAAGACCCACACGAAAAGAGCTTATTACATAACCCATTTTAGCCTGTTTGCGTTATGTAATATACTATATTGATGTTGATGTAATGAACTCATTACATCACTCAGTGATGTAATGAACTTATTACATTACTCATTTTTAATCAAACTATGATTTTTATTGTTCCGTCAGTCACTGTCATTTTTTGTGTAATGTCACTTTCATAATATGAAAATCATTTTGAATAGGTACATAAAAAAACCAAAATTCTGGGCCTTATATAAAATGTTGTATATCACACGTACGGTAAAGCTCATTACAGCACTCGTTACTGTAGTGAAGCTCATACCGTACTAGTAATATAAATAACTATTAAACTTTTAATAAAGTTGAGGTGAAACGTGAATTTAGAATCTCATAGGATAGTTTTAATTTTTATTTGACATTAGGCTTATTTTTCTCCATGATTTTTAATGGAAAGTACCAAATGTCGAAATACCTTGAAATACTACCGTGAGTTAGTTATTTAACAATGTATTTTGTTTTATCATATTGTAAAGAATTTTAAGAGAAAATTTTATAAGAATGTTATAGGTATCATTGCGCCAAAATAAAACTGGGACAACAAAATTTTCTATATATTCGAGCTCTTGGACTACACCATATTTTTTAACAAACTGTCAAAGCCACTAATTTAAACATCAAAGTTAAAAATTTTGAAATAGCCTGGGAGATAAAAGTAAAATTGCGTGCCACAGTTTTTTTTTTGGATGCTACACAAATTTTATATTTTATCCTATAGTAATATAACAAAATTACCTATTCTATTAAATCTTCTATTCTTTGACCTCTTCGTTGCCAACACAATGTTACTCGATCTACATTTTCAGTTAATAAATTTCGTAGATGTTTTATTAATATACCCTGAATTTCTGTACTGATCCGATTTTCCAAATCCTCTAGGTTCTGAAGGGGTCTAGCATAAACCTTTTGTTTAAGATAGTCCCATATGGAGAAATCAAGCGCGGAGTTAAATCAGGGAACCTTGCCGACCAACGGGTTGGTCCGTTTGTGACAAGCCAATTTTCTCCGAATCTGCGGCTCAAATAGTTGGTTGCAATGCGTGAGTTATGTGCTGGGGCACCATTTTGTTGAAATAATATGTTATCGTTTCCAGGGACATTATGTAACCTATGTTGAATCTGATTTTGCAGGAAGCCCAAATACATCTTTCCATTTAAAGGCCCGTGGAAAAAAATTGGACCAATAATATTTGTTCGCATAATACCCAACCACACATTGACACCAAAACGTTCTTGAAAAGCACCATCCCTTACCAAGTGCTGGTTTTCCTTTGCCCAGTATCGAGGGTTGTTTCGATTAAACATACCCAGATTAGTACCTAAATCTTGACTCGTCCGTAAATAATATTTTGTGGAAAGTTGCATTGTTATTAAGACTCGCCAGAAACCACTTACAATAATCTAATCTTCTTGGAAAGTCATTATCATAGAGATGGTGATGAACTTGGTATTTAAATGATTTAAAACCATGTCTTTCCAAAATTTCTCTTGCGATTTCTCGGTTCACAGCACACTCCACTTCTAATTCGCGAACTGGTCCCATTCTACATAAGCCAAAACGGTTATTTCGCTTTTTTCACTTAGTATAAAACGTTGGTTATTGTCATTTATGTGGATATTCCCTTCATTCTTTAAGTGTTTTTCACGCCAAGGGAACTAGCCCCTTGATGGAATCTCCCGATTTGGATACCGTTCGGCATATAATCTTGCAGCAAGCCTTGAGTTTTTCTTACATTCGCCATAAATTAGGAGCATATCAATTTGATTTTCCCCCGTATAAACCATTATTATTATTCGATTCGTATAAATCTAGCCAAAGTACCGATAAACCAGATACACCAATTTATTTCTACTTATTCAATTTGGTAATATCAAAATTACTTTCATGTTTTGTTTCCATAGCCAGCTGAGAAACTAACTTCTTTGGTAAAATAAGATTGACTGCACGGCCACAGAATATCAACAGCACGGCATTGGTTTAATGTTCCACTAAGACTAATTATTAGCTAAGTTACCAAAATATTGATATGTATCAGGGTGTGAGAAAGAATTAATAACATAATAATAAAAAGGGGTTTCAAGTACGGCAGATAATATGAAATAAAATAAAATATGTGTAGGTACCTAATACAATCATTAAAAATTTTCTCTTAAAATTATTTACAATATGATAAAGCATTATACATTTTTAAATAACTAACTCACAGTAGTATTTCAAGGTATTTTGACATTTGTTACTTTCCATTAAAAATCATGGACTATTGCTATTGTGAAATAAAAATTGAAACTATCCTATGAGATTCTAAATACACATTTCACCTCAATTTTATTAAAAGTCGAAAGAAAATAACCTAATGTTACCATTTTAAAACGTCATAGGATAAAAACTTATGTCACGCGGCTAACACTTCGCCATTTTGAATTTGAGGAAATCTTATCTTACGCCGCTATTTTAAAAATAAATGACAACTTGTAATATGTCATTGAAAATGGAATTTAGAACTCTATTCGAAGATCAAAAAAAATATACAGGGTGTCATGTAAAATAAGCGACATAATATTTAAAATATTTTTGATGGAAAACTTGAATCTCCCTATACCATATTTACTACCTACTAAAATTTCAAATTCCCATATTGAACGATTATTAAGTGAGGTTCTGTCAGACGATTTTATTGTCACCCGGTATAAGGTGTGGTGTGCCATTTAAAAAACACATGTTTGGGTCATAACTCAATAACAAAACTTTTTACAAAAAAACTAACTACGCCACTGTATTCTACATAAATAACTCTATAGTACCCCATTTTTACCTTATTAATAAGTAATCAAATAATCGAGATACAGGGGAGCGTCAAAAACGACAAATTTTCAAAATCGCCCTGTATGTCAGAAACTAAAAGGCCTATAAAAATTTCGTTGGCGGCAATGAAAGTTTCATAAAATAATAGAAACGTAAGCCGCAAACCCCATCTTTCTATTTTTTATAATAAGAGAGCTGGTATAATTATGACAACACACGAAAATTGGAAACCCTGTACATTAATGTACATAGGCCTTCTTTTTGATTTATTAGCGGTGATATTAACCATGAAAATGAGTACTATTGGTTACAATTAGGTATATCATTAATTTCTCTAGTTTTTTTTTAAAATAGGCTATGTACTTTAGAAATAGAAACAGTCCTTTATTAAAATTTAATTTTATCGGACACGTATCTTAAATAGCATTTTCAGAATCCTGCAGTAGCAAAACCGTGTTAATTATTCTATAAATTTCCGCGTTGCTGAGCCTTAAGAGGGTGGGCCTTATGATGAATCACCCTGTACCTATATTACCTTTTAAAAGAAATAGCACTCCACCCAATAAGGGATCAGTTTCAGGATCAACGAAACTTCTGTGATCGGTAAAGTGGTCGAAATCTTTTATCGTTATTTGTTTAATCAGTTCTGGATCTCTAAGCATTAAAGTCGGCACAGAAAATTGGTAAAATCCACAATATCTGTAAAAAGTGAAAATTCTCTAGCTTACTGATCCAGTTAATAAAAACTAAGTAGCCCATAAACTAACTTTGTACTCACCTGGTATTTGGGTACATATTGTATAAGTTTTGCATCAAGTCCATGAAGCTGAGTCTTTTGAATACATTGCTCCAAAAATCTCCAAAAACTGGCCATGGGTTAGTATGTTTGACCCCTTTGTCATTCCAGTAAGTCAAGGGTTGCAAAAATGAGTACCATATTAGAGCAACTAAAGTTCCTACTAGAAGAATCCAGATCATTTTTAAATAGGTGCAAGTCAATTTAAAAAGGGTGTGATATTTTAGTCAGTGGTGTCTATCGCTTTTAACTATTCCGCACTACGTTTTAAACAAATCTTTTTAAAAAATAGGTCCTAGATATTCGCATTTTTTGCGTGGTGATTGCTTTAAATAAATTTTTTAAGTTTATTTACACCAATTATTTCTCAATTGGTTAATGAAACTACTCCTCAAGGTCCAGTTATCTAAATTAATAATAAAATAATGATTACTTGCCCCTTGTTGTGTTTAGAATAACACTAGGCAGTGATGGAGTGGCCCAATTATAACAGATATTTTTATGAACGGAAAAAAACATGAGTAGCAAATTAGCTGGAGTTAGTGAAAGGAGAGTAATTTTAGCAGACTTTTTATGGTAGTAAAAGGACCAAGGGAAAAAGCGCCATTGCATTGATGAAAACTAGGGCTGAATAATTGTGATATAATAACCTCTTTTTGTTTCTAGCGGCTCCTGTATAAGGGCTGCAGAGCTGCTGAACCCCGAAACTATTAAGCCAAATAACCAAAACTATCAGTAAATATACAGGGTGTTAATGAATGACACGTAGATATTTAAGGGGATAAATATGGGGCCAGAAACGCTAAATTTTTGATATACTTTCATTTTTTTCGTTTTTCTTCCATATTCTGGGAGTTAATTATTTATATAAGTACACCTATTAGTTTTTGCAATTTGTATAATAATAAATATAATAAATAAATATTCTAATAAAATGTCTAAATTGTGAGAGGGAGTATACATTGTGTTACATTTTTTTGCGCTACCAACACTTTCACCCTCCTGAAATATTTTTTGGGATACCCTGTATTAATATTCTATTTTGATCCCCGTTCTTTTCTCATTCATTTTGATCCCTACATTTTTATCGTATCTGTCGTCGTTTTCTAGTTTACCTTGAGTTTAGAAACGAGCAAACACAGGGTGTCTCTAAAGGGTCTATACAAAGTCTGAGCACATATTCCTGAGGCCAAAATAAGGCGATTTAAAGCAACTTACCTTAGTCCGAAATTGCTCCGTTTCCGAGATACAGGGTGGTAAATTTAAAAAATAAAAATAGAATTTTTTAAAATTAATTAACATTTTTTTAACGTATTACTTTGAAACTTGGTAACCGTGGGTTTTTTGTGATGCGAAACCCGAATACGGACACCTTTTCACTGTGGCCATTAGAGGGCGCATCACAATGCACTTCTTATGGTTTAGAATGGCCATAACTTTTTTATCAGTGTAGTTTTTTCCTTTTTCTGTTAAGGAACTAATTTTTTAAACATTTTGAAACAAAAAAGGTACTTTTGTGAGAATCCGTTAAAGTAAGCCGTTTTTGAGATATTTCGGTTTTTAGTGTTCGATGCCGCACCGGAATATTTAAATTATTTTGAATAAAAAATTCCGCTGTTAGTAAATTTTCGGCAGGAAAAAAGTTTCACTTGGGTTAGTTACAGCAAGATTTGTAGGAAGAATTTGAGTATGGATCTTTTTTTAATTAAATAAGGAACAATTTTATTTTAAAAGTAAATTTAATTAGCATAAACTTTTAGTAATTGTTCAAGATGACCTCCGTTAACATAAGTACAAAGATTAATACGACGTAAAAAGTTTAAATTTACTCTTTGCATCAATTCCGCATCGTTCTTTAATATGTTGACTGAATTTTGAATTCTTCCCCACAATTCCTCTTCATTATTAATCGTTCTGGAGTTTTTAAAGACTCTCATAAAAAATAATCCAAAAAGAAATAATCCAACGTTGTCATATCCGGTGAGCGTGACGGCCACTTTACAGAAGCGTCATTTCATCTACCGATCCATCTGTTTGGATACTGTCGATGCAAATAATTGCGGACATTTAAACTAAAATGTGGTGGAGCACCGTTATTCATAAACCACATATCTCTTCGAAGTTGTAATGGCAAATCTTCTAATAAATCTGGCAGCGTATTTTGTAAATGTTCTAAATAATCCACACCATTTAGTCGTGGCGAAAAAATGACAGGACCAATAATGAAATTGCCAATGATTCCTGCCCGCACATTAATTCTAAACTCATGTTGATAATAAGTTACTTTCGTGGCATGCGGGTTTTCAGCAGCATAAACATGTTTGTTATGTAAGTTGGTTACACCACTTCTCGTAAAACATACTTTGTCAGTAAATAAAATGTGCTTAGCAAAATTCACATTCTGTAGTCTTTGTTCGGTAACGAATCGACAGCAGTCCAATCGTTGATCGAGATCCGGAGCCAAAAGGTCTTGTACCTTGTGGATATGGTATGGATGAAGCTGCTGTTCTTTTAATGTTCTATAAACTACATCCTTGGATACTCCTACCTCTAAACCTAAGCGTCTGGTGCATAATTTTGGATCTTCAGCAATTCTTTCCAAAATTTGTTCCTCAACCTCAGAAGTCCTTATTGCACGTTGCCGTCCATAATTGGCAGTTAAAGAAGTGAAGCTACCGGTTTCGCGAAGGCGTCTCTCAATAGCAGCAAATGTTTGGGTTTGGTATGCGCCGATTTGGATATCTTTCCCTATACCCTAACACTTTCGCGGCCATTTCCTTCACAATACCCAAAAACCAATAGCATATTTCTGCACAACTGTATCCTTCAGCCATCTTTACAGTCAATTTAAAATTTAACTAACACGTTTCAAACACCCTATTCATTCTCTCATTGGCAAAGTCTTACTGAAATGTTTACTGTAAACAACATAGACTGATAGCGAAAATTCTTAAAATACGAAAAATGTTTTACATTTAAATAGTCTGTTGCAAAAAAAGTTTTAAAGATGTTCATTAAACAGGTAAAAACTCCGAGGATTTTTGGATGTGGCACTACAAAAAAGTATCTAAAAAAAATACATTTTCCACTGCTAATTTACTGACCACATTTCATCCTCAAAGATAACAGCAAACATTTTTTATTCAGAATAATTTAAATATTCCGGTGCGGCATCGAACACTAAAAACCGAAATATCTCAAGAACGGCTTGCTTTAGCGGATTTTCACATGAGTGGTCGGTTTTAAAATGTTCAAAAAATTAGTTCCTTAACAAGAAAAGGAAGAAACTACACTGATAAAAAAGTTATGGCCATTCTAAACCATAAGAAGTGCACTGTGAAGCGCCCTCTAATGGCCACAGTGAAAAGGTGCTCGTATTCGGGTTTCGCATCCCAAAAAACCCCCGGGTACCAAGTTTTAAAGTAATACGTTAAGAAATGTTCATTAATTTTAAAAAATTCGATTTTTGTTTTTTAAATTTACCACCCTGTATTTCGGAAACGGATCATTTTCGGACTAAGGTAAGTTGCTTTAAATCGCCTTATTTTGGCTTTAGAAATATGTGCTCAGATTTTGTACAGATCTTTTAAAGACACCCTTGTATATTGCGAATTTAAGACATGAGGACACCTGTAAATAAAAAAATGAAACGTCCAATTTGTATTCAATACGAATGTGTAGTTTTTTTATGTCAATTTTAAAAGAGCAGATTTTCAATGTTCAGATCAAAATTTCCCTAAAAATAAGGAAATATACTATGACAATGGCAACCTTTTGTCATTGACAACAGGTTGTCACTATCTGCAGACGGTAGCTCTTTATGTGGAGGCACTAGGTCCTGGTCCATATACTTACACCTTCCCTTCGTCTTTAATTGGTTTGCCTTGGGCGCCACCTGGTTTGATTGAAGTCCAAACCAGGAAAAATATACCGTATATCAGTTCCACTGAAAAATCTATGCAATAAATGAAACCAAAGTTTTCCCACACAAACAATTAAGTTTTTATTAAATTAAAAAAGTTACCCGATAACAAAAAGGTTTGTTAAGTTTTTATGTTAAGAGAAAATTTAAATTTAGTATTGACGAGAAAAAGAATGAAGGAAAAGACAGCCTTTCCAGACGCAAGGATTTTAAATAATATGGGCTATAACCTACGAAGATTCTAGAACCTTTTAAATTTGAAGGAAGTATGGTTATAACAGTGTTACCTCTTGCCAGGATAGCCTTACATTAAAAAAGACTTTCTTTTATTAAATTTTAAAAGTGTAGATTATTAATATGTTGTATTTAGAGAGTTGCTGTTGTGAGATCTCGCTACAATAGTGATTAAATGTTCAGGTTTTAAGTGAAATTAATTTACAAAAAGTGCATTTGTGTTTATAAGATGCTGTAAGAAGTCGATACACATGAAGGTAGGATTCAAAAATACCTACAACATAATTAAAAAACGATAATTGTTTTCCATATACCTTCAAATAATCAAATAAACAACCATATTAACAGTTTATCGCATGCGCTAAAAAATCATTTTACATACCAGACTGTGTGGCGCTGTCCTACCCAAACCGGGGCAATCGCTTGATACCACATTTATCAGTAACTCGTAAAATTTGGTACGGGTACTTGCTGCTGGCTATTCTCTGGCGCCGTTCAGAAGATCGCATAAATGACCGATCACGATAAAAATGAATTATACCAAATGCTTCTAAAAGCGAACACAAAACAAACTGAAGACATTAAGGCTGAAATAAAAGCAAGTGAAAAAAATGTTACCGAAAAGATTATAACTATTCAGGAAAAAGTCGTAACACTTGAGAGAAAATGTTTGTTTTTTGAGCGTAAAATACGCAGGAATAACATTATAATATTTGGGTTACAGAGAGAAAATAACGAAAACCTGGTCCAGAAAGTGACTGCAAAAATTAACGAATTTCTTCAAATAAACTTAACTTCTGGTTAACAATATTTACCGTTTAGGACAAACGTCAAAATCGCCCGTTATCGTCGAATTTATTTCGTATCTGAAAAAAGCGGATCTCTTTAAGGACCCTGAAAAGCTGCGAGCTTTAAGAAATACGCCTATTTCAATTTCAAATGACTTATGCGACGAAGATAGAAAGGAGCAGAAAATTTTAAGACAGCATCTTAAATTAGCAAGAGAGCAAAATAAGGAAGCGAAAATAAAGGGTAACAAACTTGAAATTGACGGTAAACTGTACACTACTGCTGATTTAAGATCGTCTGACATTGATTCAGAAGAAAGTGTTGCCAGCAGTGATGAAAGCGATCTAGGTGGGGATAAGAAATCTGACGGAAAAAGTGAAGGGCAGCAGGACAATCTCGGTACTATAGTGGAGAAGGATAAGGGTAAAAGGCTACTTCACAAATCACCAACACCACCGAATTACAAAAATACAAGAGGCAACAAAAAGAAGAAAAAATAAATAAACGCTTCATATTTGCATTGTTTCTGTCGAACTCATTTATTTTGTTTTTTTTTATAGTTATTCTCATTCTTTTCCATATTGATGTTGTTTTTGTATAGGTTTCATTTATTGATACGTAGGTACTATAATTTGTGTGATATTGCATTTGTAATTTAAATAGTATAATCTTGATACATAGAAATGAATAATTATATTAAGGATTTTAGCATTGAAAAAATTGATACTTATGTAACTGATAATCCGGTAGAATGTAACATAATACTAAATCAAAATAAGAGGCTCAATACCTTTGAAATGTTCCATAATAATATACGTAGTTTAAATAAAAATATCGATAAATTGAGAGTTGTATTAGCTGAATTGGACCGAGATTTTGAATGCATTGTCTTGACAGAAACTTGGAGGCTTACAGATCTATCCCTACTTAAACTTCCCGGATATAACCTATTATATAATGAAGCTAGCCTTAATCAAAATGACGGAACTGTTATTTATATAAAAACGCATCTAAATTATTCCTTTGAACTCGTAGATTTAGATGTTACAAAAATTATATCTTTAAAAATATTTTACCCAACTAAAACAATACATGTAATATCGATCTATCGTTCCCCATCAACGTGTGTTTTAACTTTTAATAAATGTCTTTATACCTACTTAAGCTCAATTTCGCAAAAGAACTACCAAATAAATATATTAGTAGGGGATATAAATATTGATTTGGCACAAAGGACAGAACATTGTGAAGAATACTTAAACGCATTAAGTGAATGGGGTTATATTTCAACCATTAATGAATTCACTAGAATACAGGGTGCTTCCTGTTCGTGTATAGACCATATCTTCCTAAATTCATATCTTGATGGCAAACATTGCCAGCCAATCATCCTAAAAACCAGCATAACCGACCATTATGCCTTAGTGTTTCAGCTTGATCTTGATTGCCCATTAAAACTGAAAAAAAATGTGATAAGGGAAAATTTTAAACAATACCTTGACAAGACTAAGCTGAAAGCACAGTTTGAATTAGAGCTTTGGAGTGATATCTATGATCATGATGTAAATGCTGGTACAACAAATTTTATTAAAAAAATAACAGAAAAAATTACTGAATGCACACAGACAAAAAAAATTAACAGAAAAGAAATTAAACGAAATGACTGGATCACACCTGGCCTAATTAAATCTGTTAACAAAAAGAACAAGCTCTACAAACAAATGCAGAAAAACCCGGAAAACCCTTTATTTGTTAATCAGTTTAAAAAATACAAAAATGAATTAACAGAGCTACTTCGAGCAGCTAAAACAAATTACTTTAGAACACAACTAGAGAAAAATAAAGACAATCCAGCCAGGTTATGGCAATGCATGAAAAAAATTAATAATGAAAGTCTTGAAAACCAGGAACTCAAAGAAATTAAGGATCAAACGGGTTCCTTAATAAATGATAGTAAGGAAATGGCTGAAATTTTAAATGATTATTTTAGTAATGTGGGACGTTCTCTGGCTGAAAAAATAGTGATTGATCAAGAAGTTCAATTTAAAGAAACAAAATTACCCAACTCGATATATTTAAGTGAGACAAATCCAGATGAAGTAAAAAAAACCATAATGTCATTAAAGTGTGGAACTGCACCTGGACCCGACGGGATAACGTCAGATGTTTTAAAAGAAATAGCACTATACATTATAGAGCCGCTAGCTTTTCTAATAAATGAATCCTTTCAATCCGGAACCTTCCCAGAAGAATTTAAGATGGCCATAATAAAACCATTATTTAAATCGGGTGATAAAACCGAACCTGTTAATTACCGACCAATATCCCTAATAAGCAACCTATCCAAGATTTTTGAAAAAATATTGAAAACGAGAATAGAATCATATTTGGATAAATATAGAATAATTTCAAAAAATCAGTATGGTTTTAAAAAGGCGGTGTCAACCGAGGACGCAATGGCGGCTTTGATAGCAAAAATTTACAATAGTCTTGATAAAAGTAAACCGTCTATCTGCGTTTTTGTTGACCTAGCCAAAGCCTTTGATACAGTCAGTCACTCAAAGTTACTACTTATTTTGGAAAATATTGGATTCCGCGGTAGGCCGCTACGACTTTTACAAAGCTATCTAGAGAACAGGAGACAATGCGTGAGAGTAAATGATGAGGTAAGTGGGAGTAATTTCGTTGAATATGGAGTTCCACAAGGTACCGTTTTGGGCCCAGTATTATTTACAATTTATATTAATGACCTTCTTACTATCAACTCAGAATCAAATATAATAAGTTTTGCTGATGATACTGCAGTTTTTTATCAGGGTAATAGCTAGGACCAATTAAGAACACTGATTGAACGGGATTTCACTAATATTGTAAAGTGGTTTAACTGTCGCTTATTAAGTATAAATTTGAAGAAAACTTTATTTGTGCCATTCACTTCATATAGCAATTCATTACCTCCTTTTAATAATATTTCTTTTAATTTTAATAACCAGGTTGTCCAAATAAAATCATGTAATAAAATAAAATATTTAGGAGTTATTATCGACTGCCACTTGCGATGGAATTTCCATATAGATTATGTAACTCAAAAGATTAGATGTTTATTATCAAAGTTTAGGATATATCGAGATATCTTTAATGAACAACACCTTAAAATATTATACTTTGCACTTGTTCAATCTCATCTGACTTACGGTATAATTGCATGGGGTGGAGTCGTGAATAAATATTTATCAAAGTTAAATGTTATTCAAAAATGGATTTTGAAAATTATGCTTAAGAAAAGCGTCCTCTATCCAACGGCTAGTCTCTTTAATGATTTTAGAGTTTTAGATACAAGGCAGCTATTTTTTGAAAAAATGGCGTTAAGATTGTTTCATAAAAAAGATCATTTACCGTCAGCAGAACATGAATATTATACGAGACACAGGGAGGACTTTGTGAGGAAGCCTAGAATTATCAGAACTGTGGGACAAAGATGTTTCAATTACTTGCTATCCAATGTTTTTAATCAAATCTTCGGAATTGTCAGGACAGTGCATTCAAGGGGACTTTTCAAGAAGTTGATAAAGAATTACTTATTAAATGTAGCAACCACAAACTCTATACATCAACTATTAGATGAAAAAAATTCCTACAACGTAACCCTTGCATAAAAATGAATTTTTATAACGGTGATTAGGTATTAATTGCACTAAATTTGTCTTGATTGGGTACAATTGATTGTAAATAGAATTGTTAGTTTTGGTTTTTTTTTTTTTTTTTTGGGATTTTTGGGATTTCGGATAATTATTATCCAGTAAATTAATGGTGCCTTTATTTTATTCTATTTTATTTTATAGATTGGTTTAGGTCGCTAAAAAATTATGCTTTAGCTATTATTGTTTTTTTTCTCTGTATATGTATTATAATATACTTCTTATACCGACATTATTGTTTATGCCGTTCTATGTTAGATTTAGATATAATATACTATTTAAATATAATATTATATAATATTTCAAACCCACGCACGAGTTTTCTCCTGTGGGTATTGTATTTATTGTTGAACTCTTCAGTTCTTTTCTTAATGTATTTTTCTTATAATGTCATCAATAAATGCTTTTATTATTATTATTATTATTATTAATTAATTTCTATTAAAAGAGCATTTAAATTGACTTCGAGTAATTGAAGTTATGAAATTATATGGATAAATGATGAATTATACGCAACGAAGTTATTGTTCTATCAAAAAGTCTGGGCGACTATACCAGGCTCGCTTCTGCTGCGGCAGCTCCTCCAGCTGGGCAGATGGACTTCAGCTTGTTTAAAAAACCCTGGAAGCACTCCTAAGGTGGCTCGTAGGCTCAATGTCCCCGGTTAGAGCACATGTGGTTCCTTAACCTTACATATTATGATGAAAACCCAATAACAACCCAAGCCTGAGACCTCGTGGTCTTTAAAAAAAAATGACTCAACGGCGACGGGCTCGACCTTCTTCTCTGAAGGTATTTTCAGAAAGTGAAATGAAGACCGCAAGATCTCTGAAGGAAGACAAACCCCCTTCTCCAGCAAAATCTGCTGACTTATAGCGAATTCCATTGGTAAAAAAAAGTGCGGAACTAGTGCAAAATTTGAAAACCATTGGACATTTCAGTGCAAGTATTTGTAAATCATTGGGAAACCGGTGCAACAAGTGTTGCACTGAGTGCAATCAGTTCCGCACGTGCTCTTGGAGACCGTGCTGCACCGAAACTGGATGAAAATGTCAAAAATACAGTGTTTTGATTCTTTCAATTTTTAAAATTCTGTTTTGTCTCAAATTTTGTCCAGTGGTAAGTAAAATCATTGAAGATTGAGGAGTATTATCATCAACTTTGTTGGAAAAATGCACTCAAGGTCTAATCTGAAAACCATTGGTACTTAAATAGTGCAACACTTTTTGTGCACTGGTGCAGTTTTACTGACATACCGGTGCCGCACTTCTTTTACCAATGGAATTCGCTAGTAGTGTTGCTAACTTAACACCAACAAAAAAAAAGAGAACAGAGACACACTACAAAAGATCAAACGATACGAGAGTCTGGGCTTTTACCAGAACCTAAATTAAATAACGAAAAGAAGAAGATAATTCTAAACAACTTTGTTTAAAACATAAAATGGCCAAAAGTAGAAATGGACGGTCTGCGACTTGACCGAGACGCAAAAACGGAATTACATGGTCCACCTATGTGCGGCGCCTGATGCCATCAACCACAGAAAACATAAGTAGTGCGTTCGCCCCATACCCTGACTAACGTTCAATGAACAAGGATGATACAACCTAATAAACAATTTTTCGAACAAAATAATTATAAAATATGCACTTTTGTGGAAATATTACTGTACGAATCAAGGTAAATCTACATTCCCCACAAAGTCAATAGTGGCAATTTTTAAAATTGCTACAATACGCCGTCTTAATTCTAACGTTACACGACAAACTAAAAACATTATAAAAGCCGCTGAAAATGACCTCCTCTTGCTAATATGCAAGAATTAACTCTTCGTCTCATAGACTGGCGAACTGTAATGAATATTCCAGGAGTATTGCAAATTATTTCCAATAATAATTTTGTTCCTCAAAGCTTCTTTTGTCTGGATAGGAGTCTGATACACCAACGATTTTCGATGTCCCTAGAAAAAATAATTTAGACAGTTTAGACCGAGGGACCTAGAGGGCCATGGCTGAGGTCCACCTCGATCAATCTGTGGTGGTGCACCATCATGCACAAACCACAATTGGTTTCTTAGTTCGAGTGGTGCCGCTTCTAACAGCACCGGGAGTTCCCTTTTTAATTGACGATAATTTGCCCGTTCAATCTCTACTCAATTTTTTAACAACTAATAATCTTATAACTTCATCTCAGTTTGGTTTTTAGTCATCCAAAAACACTGGTAATGCTATTTTCTCACACCTACAGAATATTTTCCTTAATTTAAATGATGGCGATGCTGTCGCGGCCGTATTCTGTGATTTTTCCAAGGCATTCGACTGTGTGAATCATCGAGTGCTACTGCGAAAGCTTCAGCACTATGGCATGCGTAACACGGCGCATGGATGGATTTCATCATATCTTTGTGGTCTGTCTAATATTGAGTTTGGGGTGCCCCAGGGTTCTGTGTTGGGCCCTATCTTATTTTTATTGTATATAAACGACCTTACAAGTATAGCAATTAGTGGTCAGTTTACACTTTTCGCGGATGACACCACTCTTCTGTGGTTATTCAAGCAGTGGTGAACTCTTAAAGAGTTGCATAAATCAAGATCTCCAAAAAATTAAAACTTGCTGGGACTCTAATTCTCTTTGTTTGAATGTGAAGAGAACTAATATTTTGACTTTTGGTTTCGACTATAATGATCTTGTTTTGGATAACAAACAAGTTAAAAATAAAGCAACTATAAAGTTTCTTGGACTATTAATAGACTCCAAGCTAAAACTCGAAAAACATGTCATTGAATTAAATAAGAAGTTAGCATCGGGTTGCTTTGCTATTAGAGTGGTGTCACAAGAACTATAGGTTGCTCAGCGGCAAAGATGGTATATCACTCGCTGCTTGAGTCCCATATGAGATATGGTATTGCATTTGGAGCATTCTGCAATCAACAGCTTTTAAATTCTGTTTTCGTTATTCAGAAGAGAGCGCTTAGGTATATAAGTGGGGCAAAATATCGGGACCATCGTCGGCCATTATTTAGAAAGTTTGGTATTTTAACGGTTATATGCCTATTTATTTTAGAAACAGTATGTTTAATACATAAGAGATCTTCAAGCCAGTGGCGGCTCGTGGGTGTATAATGGGCTGAGGCTAGAAAATAGCGCCGCAGGCGAAAATTTTTCGCGATTTCAAGGTCATTGGCTTAAAATGAGTAGTTAGGAATTCAACCAGCAATATAATTATTTTGAAATACTAGGTTTCATGAGAAAAATATTCAATTTGCAAGGTCAGGGTCAATTTCTCTCAGTGCATCCGCTATTGTGTCTCTATTTTGCTATACTCTCGTAAGCGCCACAGACACAGAATTCTTAATATTATGTTCTTTGGAACTTTCGTGTGATTTTACCGCCCGCGAAAATTTTTTTAAATCAGAATACCCACCCCCTGAACTCCAATTGTTTTTTACACTGCCTAATAAAATACACGGCCAGCAATACAAACTTTGTTTATATGAACTCCCGCAAAGCCATTTGTAACTATCATATTATGAAGTTTGAAATGATCGCAAACTTTCCCGACCCACCCTCTTTTCGCTAAAAACTGCCGTTATTTGTGGTGTTGGTCGACTCTCCAAAATTTGCCGTTTTTCTATCTCAGGTCGTCGCGAGAAAGAGGTTTCAAGCAAAGACAAAACAATATCGTGAGAGGGATTCATAATTTAAATTAAAATAGGCACAAAGCACAAAAAAAATAATTTTATGTAACGAAACCTTGGACCTTGGCAATGGCAATACTGTATTAATTATTAAAATAAAAAGCAAATCGGCTTACTCACCTGATGTAAAGGGCACTTGCCTTACCTTACCTCCTATCACCAACCACAACCGACTCTAGGAGTCGGTATGTGCACCAACACAACAAGAAAACAAATTAATTAGGTGTCAGTATTTTAACCCGCAGACCTGCCTCGAAAATCTAAAATCACGATAGGTTAACAATCATAAACGAATGGCACTAATTAAATCTAATAACCCGATACCTGATCCTACGAGAAAAAAGATATATGAGCCTGTTAACAATAAAACATTGCCAAGTTTCAAATAGGCACTAGGCACCCACCTATAATCTTTAATTTTTATCTGTTTTTTGTTATTGGGATTTAATTGCATATTTATTAATAATATCTTATAGAACAATGAAAACATTTATCAATCATTTCTAACTTATTTTATTATGTTTTTAAAAATAAAACATTTAAATAATAAGTAAATAAGTCAATAAGTGTCCTTGTTCAATAAACATTTGGCAACATGCAAGCCATTGCAAGCTACTGTAAAAATAATACGATATATAGGCCCAAATAAGTGGGCCTCACTCGCCTACAAAATTTGCCTATTCTTCCTGTTCTGCGCGGTGGAGGTGCCGGGTTGGAGAGCATAGCGTTTGTGACGTAAAGGACGCTCAAGTTTTTGGGATTACATTTTTCTTTTTATGCGGTCAGGCAACGATTTCAGTTTTTAAAATTAATGTTGGATGGGGTGCGCGCTAAATTTAAAAGATAATATGTTGAACTTTGATGGTAATTCAATGTTCTATTGTTTTGATACTTTTAATGATTGGAAATTAGTTAAAAAACGTTTTATATTTAAATAAATAATTTATTAATTTTACATGTGAGGCCCGGCCTCAGTTGCTTTATACGACGAGCCGCCACTGCTTCAAGCAACAATTCTCAAAATGTATACAGCACTCTAATTTACGAAAGCATTAAAGTGTATAATCATTTGAGAGTGGAGTATAGATCTTTGGATTATGTGCGTTTTCGCAGAGCGGTGAGAGATCCTCTGGCACAAAAGGCGTATTACAGCCTGGATGAGTACTATCGGGATGAAATTCGACACTTCTTGTTGACTATATTTTATTTGATAATGTAGGGCTGTGTACACTTTTTTGAATTAAGAGGGAGAACAACAATCGTTTTGTGATTATACACTTAATACACAAAACGATTGTTGTTTTCCCTCTCTATTATAATGTTTCTAGAAGTTAAGCTTTTTTTTTAAACTATTTTAAATTGTTGTTTGGTCTATCTTCTATGTTTGTTTTTATTTTTTTAAACTTTCTGATATCTATTTTTTCTAAACTGTATTTTGTCTATTCATGATTTTTTTACCTTCTGACATTGTCTTAGATCAGCCATACTCAGCCTGCGGCCCACCGAGTTTTTGTGAGTGGCCCACCTAGCATAGTAGTCATATAAATAAATTGTCAGTCAATTGAACAGAATATTCTGTTGTGTCCAACAGAACAACGCAGCTACTTGTTTAATATGCCGCGAAAGCGTTATTTTAAAGAAATTAAATATTTCTCGTCATTTTACTACAAAACACAAATCTTTCAACGAAACTTTCCCTCCTGGATCACCCTTAAGAAGTGAGAAATTGACTTTTTTTAAGAGGTCATTGCAACAACAACAAAATGTTATGTCCGTGGCATTATCAATAGTAATATGTTAAGTGCATGTAAAATTGATGAAAATCATGCATGAAGGTTTGTTGCCCTAGAAACAGCTTGAATGCATTTTTATTGTTATTTACCAAAAAGTGCCCGACCGAAGGGAGGGCACTTTTTAAGGTAAATAACAATAAAAATGCATGAAAGCTGTTTCTTTAGGGCAACAAATCTGAGTGCATGATTATCAAGCCATTTTACATGCACGAAATATATTTTTTAGACTATTTCCTGAATTCTCGTAGGTAACCAACAATGAAAAACCAGAAGAGTGCAATTTTCAGCTCAATCGCGACCGAGGGCTGATTTTCACCGAAAATCAAGTGAAAAGCGCATTGTAGTTACAGTATATGAGGGAAATAGTCACTAGAATCCGCGATAACTAAAACATCTTATAAAATTTGTTACATTTTTGGTAAGCATATGAAACAGTTTACCGATGCAGAAATTGTAAAAGAATGTTTTGTTAGCGCTGCCAATGTACTGTTTGTAATTTAGTAACAAAAAACAAATACTGTCTGAAATAAAAAAACTGCAGCTCTCCGATTCAACCTGTGTGAGGCGTATTGAAGACATTTCCAAATATATTCGTGATAATATAATAGACAACCTAAGAAACTGCAAGTTTTTAAGCTTGGCTTTCGATTCCGGCACCGACATTTCAGCAACATTACAATGCTCGGTGTTTATTAGATATTACACAAAACAGAATTCAATCTTTGAAGACTTTTTAAAATTCCTTCCAATGAAAGGTCAAACCCGAGGCACAGATTACCTTGATAATATTTCCAATTTTCTAGAGCAGAACAAAATCGACACACAAAAAACCGTGTGTGTGTGCACGGATGGCTGTCCTTCAATGACTGGATCCGAAAATGGATTTATTACGTTTATAGAAAAAAAATATAGTTTAACAAATTTAATTACATTTCACTGCATTATCCACCAAGAAAACTGTAAATCCAGAAATAGAAGCTGTGATGAAGACTGTTATCAATATTGTCAATTATATTCGAGCGAGGGAATTGAATCACAGAAAATTTACAAGCCTTTTGCAAGAACTGGGAAGCGAACATGACGGCGTTGCGATGGCTGAGTAGAGGAAAGGTTTTTTTCTTTACGCCACGAAATAATACTGTTTTTACAGCAAAATAATAAAGTTTACCCTGAATTGCAAAATGATGGATGGTGGTGTCTTTTAGCCTTTCTATGCGATATCACAGAAAAACTGAATATCCTCCATCGGAGTTTACAAGGTAAAAATAACATAATCTCAGATGGCGAATAAAATACTTGCTTTTGAGAAAAAGCTAAGTATTTATCATGGAGAAATACAAAATAAGCAGCTGCAAAATTTTCCGACTGTGATAAAGGCTACCGACGACCGTATCAACATTTCCGAGGAAAACTGCTCGACAATTTCAAATTATATAACAGCACGAATTTTAAAAAGGTTCCAAGGTGTAAGAGAATTAAAAAAATGTTTATTGCTTGTAGAAAACTCATGGCATCTGGAAACGACGATCGTCTCACAGCTGGCTTCAGTTTCAAATTGTAATTACGCAGAGCTGTTCTTGAGTTCATCGATTTCATAAACGGTACCAACCTAGAAGTTCTATTTCAAGAAAAAAGGGAATACGTGGAATTTTGGAGCATTGTCCCGCAAAAATATAAAACCGTTCAAAGAAGTGTCCAAATTCTATTAACATTGTTTGGATCTACATACGTTTGCGAATCATCGTTTTCGCAAATGTAAAACGCAAAGATTGTGTACAGAAACAAACTTACGGACTCCCATCTGGATGTTATAATAAGGTTAGCATACGGCAACAAGCCAGATCTTGACAAGGTTTTGATAAAGTGTTCACAATTTCAAAAATCTCATTAAAATTAAAGTTTTTGATTGCAAAAGTTTTTATATTATAAGGCTTATAAGATCGTTTTTTTTTATTAAAATAAATAAACCATTAGATTTAAATGACGTTTTTTATTAACACCTAAATAAATTTATGTTGTGGCCCGCAGCACCATAACTATAACGTCTTTGTGGCCCCTATCAAGAAAAGGTTAAGTATGGCTGTCTTAGATCGTAGGATAAATTTAGCATTAGTTGCTTTGTCTATAATATGTAATGTATTCTTGGCAATAAAGCATGTTAAATAAATAAACAAATAATCTTCTTGGTAGGAAAACTCTTAAACTTAAAAATCAGTTAGAGTCACCCCATTTTACGGTATATACAGGGGGTTACTTAATGATGGGCCGTATTTCCAAGTAGAAAGGTTCATAATATAAACATGTGTGCATGTTGAAAAAATTTTTTTTCGAAAACAAAGTAAGATACAAAAAAATATCAAAAAATAAAAAGTTATATTTTTAGCTGATTAACCCGAGAACAATATGAAATTTTGTGGTCAGTGGCGTACATTTCTTTGTCAATATTATTTGTGATACTGCCCACCGGGACGCGACTGGAACTCATGATTATCATCTAGTAAGTGCCAACTTAGCGTCTTGTCAAAATGCACAACACTGCCAATTTTGATATATTAATAAAAACCCGATTTTTTTTAAACTTTGACACCCTGTATCTTAAAAACCAGACTTTTAGAACACATGTTTATGAACTTTTCTACTTAAATTTGGTTTGGGAATGCGCCCTTGAAATTATGGTCTATCATTAAGTCACACCCTGTAAGAACGTCCCTGAGTGCCCCCATTTACTCAGTAAGCTAGATAACACCATGCGCCTATAATACCAGGTACTACAATAGGAGTATTTAGCTAATTTAACTATGTTTAGTAGAATGTTGCTGGTTACTTAAACAGAAAAATCTTATTTATAATGAGACCGGCGAGAGTTCAAGTCAGTTTACTAGTTAACAGTTCATTGTTTATTTAATCGTTTTATACTCCATATATTACAACTTAGCATTTCTAGATTGAACTTTCTCCAAACACGCAGACAATGCATCACTTGAGATAAAAACTATTCTGCACTCATAACCATTTCCGCGCGCAATAAATTAAACAGTTTTAATTATTTTCTTTCGCAAAATCACTATATACAGTGAGTCCCTGAAGTAATGTCTAAATTCATTTAAAATCCAGCGGTGTCTTTTTTGGAACACTCGGACCCATCGATTCTTGTTTCTTAATGTGTTTTTTTTTTATGTTAAACTCATAATATATACAGGATAGCCCAAAAATAAGTTACGACCATCAACTTAATTTTTTCAAATGAAAACATATATTTTTTATCTAATTTTTGAATCTTGCATCGAATTCTAAGTATGTTTCATGTAGCATGTCCTATACAGTTGATGCAAAACAAAATCCGTAAGAAAACACGAGGAAATTAAATTTGGGCAAAAAGTATTAAAAATTAAAAGCTGCTGTAAATGTAACAGGTGCCCTTTGTCGCCTGGTCTCCTTCTATCATTTTTTATACAATATACGACGAAAGTTGCAAAAAAAATTACTCCTTTTTTAAGATTAAAAGTAAGTCAGAATAGAGGTTTTAAATGTTTATAGTAGACTTGAGAAACATATGCATTTGTCTTGACTTGGCATTTTGTAGAAGAGAAAATAAATATGCTATCATATAATTGTGGAAAGCCTTAATAAGCAGCGCATTATAAAAACTGTAAAGCAGTAAAACAAACAATAATTATGCTGTTAATGTATATTTTGCTACGGTTATAAAACCCTTAATTTTAACTCGCCATTAAAGGGTAAGGTTTATTCAGATGAGGAGTAGCCTTTTCATTTAGTAGCATTACTAAAAATATGCCAAAAGTTAAAAGCATACTTCACAAACTTTTTGTAGGAGAATGATAGAAATCAAGAGTCTCTGCGCCAAGAATTTATTTTAAAAGTAATGAGACAAGCACGACATATTATAGGAATTAAAAAAACAAAAAAAGAAAAAAACTTTGACAGGATCTAACCTAAAAAATATTTGCAATTTCATTTTATGTTACATGTCATATTTTTTTACCTCTACTTTATAAACTGAAATCGTCTCTCCAAGATTCATAACTCATTTTCCTAATACCCTTACCAATTAATGCTTTCCTTCAAGTTTCAAAGTACAAAGTTATGTTAGAAACATAAATTAACTTTTAAACAATACTCTACTGTACTTCCTTCAGATCAGCTGAAGTAAGTTAGCATTTATTTAGTAAGTTAGCATTTATTTATTAGATAGGTTTTATAACTTGTTATTATATTTTATGTTCACAATTTCATGCACATATTACTGCCCATTTAAATGGATAAAGTCTACCATAAAAAAGAAAGTAGATAACTAGTAAGGATGTAAGTACTTTTTTTCAGACTAGAAATATTTCTGGAATTATATTTCGAAGCTATAAAAATGTAAAATTCTTGAACAAAAAACTACAACAACATGTTCCACACCTAAAGATAGAGGCTTACTACAAGAAGCTTAAAATAAGTCAGAGGAGTGTCTTACCTACTAAGTGTCATTGAAAGTGAATTGTAAAGTGCAGCTAGAGGTTTACGAGGGCCCAATTGCTTGGTTGGAATGGCACCTGGTTTTAAGTATGCCCTATCACTTTTATTTATATTATCATCCTGGGAAGATGCAATCTGCAAACACGATTCCCATCACTGAGATGTTAGTGGTTCTTCCTCTCTTTCTTAACCATGCATCATGTCGTGCTGCGATCAATCTACAAACATGTCTTTATATGGATGGATACATATTATTATGTACCGGGTGTTCCACCTAAGGAGGTAATCGGCTATATCTCAGAAAGTAATAACACTAGGACTTTGGGAAAAAATATATATGGATAAAAGCGGCCAAGAGAAATTGCTGGAAATTATTTTCAAGTTCGAAAAATGACCGCTAGGGGGCGTAAGAGAACTTTCAAAATACGAATGCCGATTTTCTCTTGATTTTTCTTAATAAAAATATGTTAGAAATATAAGCATTGTATTCTTCATAAAATTACGCAACTTTATGTTAGGAATCGTTTTTTTCTATTTTCAATAATAAAGTGGTGGAAGAAGGTCAAACTTTTTCTCTTTCAAACGCTGATATCTCTGCTTTGGATAAACCGATTTTATTCAACTTGGTCTTGAAAAAAAGCCCTTCTTTTCCTCTACACGTAGATCTATTAACTATACCATATTGATTCTGATGGTTGCCACTAGATGGCGTTTTTCGGTAATTCCTCAATGAATAAGGATTTTCTCAAAAAAATCAAATGTTATGATATGACTTTTTCATCATATTTTATTTTAGGCTTATCAAGGCTATTAAATAGTGAAATAAAAAATCCAGGTCCGTATTTAAAATAAAAAAGTTGATGATGGAAACGTCGGATTAAAAAACTACCCCCATCAGCTTGTAGAGGAGGAAACGTTACTATAAGGAAATAAAAACCGCAACGTGATATCTTTTGTTAAACTAGAGAAATTAGGGATTATAATAATTAATATGGAAAAATATGCCATTTTTTAAAACTTTAATTAATCAATTAAATTTCTGGTTTAATGACGTCCAAGATGCTCGAACTCTCTCCCATCATTTTTTTTAATTTTGATTTTTCTTAATAAAAATATGTTAAAAATATAAGCATTGTATTCTTCATAAAATTATGCAAATTTTTGATAGGAATCGTTTTTTTCTATTTTCAATAATAAAGTGATGGGGGAAGGTCAAACTTTTTTTCTTTCAAACGCTGACATCTCTGCTTTGGATAAACCAAAACAAGAATTCATTGAGCGCGTAGAGTTGCCTTTTATCAAGTAAACTTTGGAAACAAGCAAAACACCAAGATCCAATGAGCGTGTAAATTTACCTATATCAAGTAAGCTTTGGAAACAAAACAAATTTCCTAATGTCAAAAGACATTATTTTTTATGCTAAAATAATTAATACCCACATTCGCAGTTAGATTATTGATTAGGTTATTGTTATTTTGTGTTAGTAAATTGTTATAGTGCTAGTTAGTTAGTTTGTTAGTTAGTTATAGTGTTAGTTGTTGTTTAGTTAGTCATTAGATTATATTTTTTGAAAATGCCGTTTATTTTGAGTGTTTTCAAAATGCGACTGTTGCTGCAAGGATATACGCTCTTAGATATCCTGAAAGGCGCCAGTACGGAAGCAGAATGTTCACTTGCCTAGCCAATCGCTTCCGTACTACAGGAAGTGTTCGTCCGTTACGCCGCAGAAGGAGTCGTACCGCCAGAACTGAGAAAAATATTATCAACGTTTTAGCGTATGTAGAGTTCAATCCTCAGCTAAGCGTTCGGCTAATTTCAGTAAATTTAGATGTTGCTCAGACAACAGTATTTTGAATATTGAAAGACCACAGGTAATCATTAGATTGTTGTTATTAGTAGCTACCTAATGTAGGTATATATATTAAACCATCCATTGATAATCGCAATGCATAAAAAACTTTATGCATGATTGATTTTTTTGACATTTGATAGGAATATTAACTACCCGTTATTGTTTTTGAAAGAAATAGTTGTTTTTCGCTTAGGTATTATAGCCTGCCAGGTTATAATAACGCGTCCGCGTTAATATTTCTAACTAATCTTTACCTTATAGGTTACATCCCTATCATATTGTGTTGCATCAAACTCTGACCGTCGCAGACTACGAAGAAGGCTGGATTACTGTCATTGGTTGATAAATATGATGGCAGAAAACCGAAATATCTTAAAGCCTGGTCTATACGTAATGTCTTGTCGTCAGTCTTGCATGAACTGGAAAAACTGACCAACAAAACTGACACAAATCGTGCGGCTACACTATTCAAACTTCAGGTCAGTCTTTCGAGGTGTTATGGAGGAGGAACTGCTAGTGACGATAATAATTGCTCTATGTGCCCAAAAATTAAAGAAAAAAACAAAACGTCGTTCACGGTGGTCCCGGAAGTGGTTATTGAAAAGAGGGACATTCTCCCATGTGAATCTTTTCCGTGAACTCCAGAAGGAACCAGAAGATTGGCGCAATTACTTACGTATGGATATAGACACGTACTGTAAATTATTATCGCTTGTAACCTCAGAAATCAAAAAACAAGACACTGCCATGAGACCGGCTATTAGCCCCCACGAGAGACTTACCGCAACGTTGAGGTTTTTAGCGACTGGCAGGAGCTACAAGGATCTTGAATATACAACTATAATTTCAAAACAAGCTTTAAGTTGCATTATACCCGAAACCTGTGAAGCTATATACAAAGTTCTAAAAAAGGAATATTTAAAGGTAAATAAAATATAATATACGCATGTTTTGCTTTTTTAAACTTTAATTAACATAAATGTACATTTCTGAAAAAATAATACTGTTAAAACACCCTTGACGGAACATAAGCAATTGCTACTTTAAAAAGACGTTTGAAACATAAAAAATTTGAATTACTTGTTTGAAAGAAATTAACAATTAAAAAAAAAACAAAATAATTTGATGTATTAATTGTTATCGAAATTAGCAAAGTACTGTGAAATTCCTGGTAACCTTGAATTATCTTCGAGAGTTATATTATGTGAATCTGCTTCACCCTCATATTCATGGCTAGGTTGTGGATCGCCCATCGAGCTGTTGGGCAGATATGCTTCATGATTATAAACTAATTTTTGATTATGAGAAGGAAAACTCGGTCTCATTAAAAGCCGCTCTCTAGATGTACCAGAACAGTTCACAACTTTAAACTCTTTCGTCAATCCTTCCAGTTCAGCTTCAAAAATAACATCGTTAATAAGCTTTCGCGCAAAGATATGTTTGTTTCCTTTCAGATCACGTAGTTTATGCGCTAGATATTTCCCGTAAGCATCAAATTCATCATCAGACCGAATAGCTTTTAATTTTTCTCCAGCTAGGTGAAGTACTGCGGTCGTTGGATCATTGTCACTTTTAGATCGGTTCCTCTTTCTCGTGCTCGAAGCTCGGCTGCTTGACGACGCGGACGGTGTGTCACATCTTGATACAGTTTCGGGTTTTCCTTCTCGTGGTGTTGGTGGAGGGTAAATTACTGCCTCTGTTTGTGAGTCTTCATCCAACGATGCTTCTTCATCTTCACCCTAGAAAAAAATAAAACAAACATTTTTAGTTTCGTCTACAAAAGAGAACATATAGGCAACAAAGTCTTTAACTTTGTTGCTACAATTTTTCCATTTCACTATGATTTGACTGACTCAATTCTTGTTCTTTTCAGTTTCCAACGACCGAAAAAGAGTGGATGACCATAGCTGAAGAATATAACACAAAGTGGCAGTTTCCTCGTTGCCTTGGGGCAGTTGACGGGAAGCATGTGAGAATCATACCACCAGCTCATAGCGGATTTTACTATTTTAATTACAAAAACACTCACAGCATTGTACTCATGGCAATTGCTAGCGCTAATTGTGAATTTATCTACTGTGATGTTGGAACAAATGGCCGAGTTTCGGATGGTGGGGTTATTGCAAACACACCGTTTTATGAAAAATTGATACAAGGTGACATCAAGATTCCTAAAGCAGAGAAGGTTTCAAACTGTAATCAAGTACTTCCCTACGCGTTTACCGGCGATGAAGCCTTCAGGCTGCGCTCTGATTTTCTTAAGCCTTATCCCAGAAGCAGCTTGAACCGAGATACGCGAATTTTTAATTATCGCTTGTCAAGAGCCTGACGTGTCATTGAAAACACATTTGGAATAATGGCGTCGCGTTTTCGAATTTTGCAAACTGCTATTAATTTGGATGTTAACAATGTTGACATTGTAGTGATGACTTGTTGTGTACTGCACAATTTTTTAAGAAGATTATGTTCTCACAGTTACTCGTCACCTGATGTACTCGACGCAGAAAATATAGAGGATGGTTCTGTGGTATTAGGAGCGAGATGTAATCCCGAAATTATGCACAATCTTTACATTGGCAGACGTCTAATTCTGGAAAGCGCAAGAGGAGCGAGGGATAATTTCAAAACATACTTCAACAGTGGGGAATCAGTGCCGTGGCAAGACAAGGCCATCATGTAGGTTCAAGCTTACATCAAAAAATTGGTTAAAGGCTATTACCCATAACTACCCTCACCAAATCCCCTCCTGTTCTATCATTAAAAAGGCCTGGTGATGGATTTTTTTTGTACATAACCAAAAGTTCTTTGTTATTGTTACGCTATATATTATTTTGTTTAAAATATTTAAAAAATTCAATGTGTTTTACTGTGTATGAATAAATATAAATTAGTTGTTGACAACAAAAATAACACGAAATCTTTATTACTTACCTCCTTTTCAGAGCCGTCTATGTTTGTCCGTGATCTTCTGGGTTGTTGGTCTTCATCGCTCAAAAAGGAAAGTAAATCAAAGTACCGTAGAGAAGGTTTGTAGATTTCGTCTGTGCCAGCTCCAGAACGTTTTGACGCTTTTATTTTCGCACACTCTTTACGATAAACAGTTTGAAATGAGTTGATTCTTTTGGTAACCGCCTCTTTAGTGGCTTTAGGATCCACTTCTTTATACTTATTAAGCAAAGCGGCGTAAGCCTGGTTTTTCTTGTCTCGGTTGCTGTAATCCTTTGACTTTACGTGCCAAAGGCAAAGAAAACTTTGGTACAGCTCAATAAACTCTATAAAAAAATCGTGCACTGTACAAGTTACAACCCCGACCGCCTCTAAAAACCAACTGGAAGACAGCAAAGTTTGACCGATTAGACTAACGCACGTCTACATACACCGACTTGTCTGCCGTCTTGCTTGTACACAAAGCTCTAGCCCATCAGTCTTTTGTGAGTTTGTCAAACCTCATTTTGTTCATGCAAAACGTCCAACTTACTGTCTACACGTAATGTTTTGTTTGACAAATCTGGCATAATCATGCAAGACTGACGACAAGACATTACGTATAGACCAGGCTTTATCGCGCATTCTCTGGACGGGCGAATGCGTTATTGGGCAGCAAATAATCCACGCTGGATGCAAGAAGTGCAGCACCAGGGAAGGTGAAGCGTCAATGTTGGGTGCGGAATTTTGGGCAATAAAATTATAGGCCCTTTTATTTGGGATGAACCGCTTAGAGGAGAAAATTATTTGAATTTTTTGCGAAATAATTTACCAGTCCTTCTGGAAGACGTACCATTGGAAACCAAAAGGACCATGTTCCTCCAACATGATAGGTGTCCAGCCCATTTCGCAGTAAACGTGCGTAGCTTTCTGGATCAGGCGTTTCCTGATAGGTGAATCGGGAGAGGTAGCTTATTTCCGTGGCCCCCGAGGTAAAGTTAACATGTTGTTCTTAGTAGGTCACCTACCTACTAATAATCACAAATTTTCCTACCTACGTTTTTGTTGCAGGTCACCGGATCTAACCTGCCTAGATTTCTATTTATGGGGTCGAATTAAGGATCTCGTTTTTACTACAAGACCTATAACAAGGGAGGATATGATTCAACGGATCTTAAACGCTGTTCGAAGCATATCAAGAGCGGAAATAGAAACAGCTCTCTTGTCGACGAGGGAACGTTTGGAATTATGCATTCAAAATGATGGGAGACAGTTCGAGCATCTTGGACGTCATTAAACCAGAGATTTAATTGATTAATTAATGTTTTAAAAAATGGCCTATTTTTCCATATTAATTATTATTATCCCTAATTTCTCTAGTTTAACAAAAGATATCACGTTGCGGTTTTCAGTTCCTTATAGTAACTTTTCCTCCTCTACAAGCTGATGGGGTTAGTTTTTTAATCCGACGTTTTGGATTCGAGCGACCATCATCAACTTTATTTATTTTAAATACGGACCTGGATTTTTTATTACACTATTTAATAGCCTTTATAAGCCTAAAATAAAATATGATAAAAAGTCATATCATAACATTTGATTATTTTGAGAAAATCCTTATTTATTGAGGAATTACGAAAAAACGCCATCTAGTGGCCACCATCAAAATTAATATGGTATAGTTAATAGATCTACGTGTAGAGGAAAAGAAGGGCTTTTTTTCAAGACCAAGTTGAATAAAATCGGTTTATCCAAAGCAGAGATATCAGCGTTTGAAAGAGAAAAAGTTTGACCTTCTTCCACCACTTTGTTATTGAAAATAGAAAAAAACGATTCCTAACATAAAGTTGCATAATTTTATGAAGAATACAATGCTTATACTTTTAACATATTTTTATTAAGAAAAATCAAGAGAAAATCGGCATTCCTATTTTGAAAGTTCTCTTACGCCCCCTAGCGGTCATTTTTCGAACTTGAAAATAATTTCCAGCAATTTCTCTTGGCCGCTTTTATCGATATATATTTTTTCCCAAAGTCCTAGTGTTATAACTTTCTGAGATATAGCCGATTACCTCCTTAGGTGGAACACCCGGTACATATGTATCCATATAAAGACATGTTTGTAGATTGATCGCAGCACGACATGATGCATGGTTAAGAAAGAGAGGAAGAAACCCTAACATCTCAGTGATGGGAATCGTATTTGCAGATTGCATCTTGCCCAGGATGATATTATAAATAAAAGTGATAGGGCATACTTAAAACCAGGTGCCATTCCAACCAAACAATTGGGCCCTCGTAAACCTCTAGCTGCACTTCACAATTCACCTTCAATGACACTTAGTAGGTAAGACACTTCTCTGACTTATTTTAAGCTTCTTGTAGTAAGCCTCTATCTTTAGGTGTAAAACATGTTGTTGTAGTTTTTGGTTCAAGAATTTTACATTGTTATAGCTTTGAATTATAATTCCAGAAATATTTTAGTCTAAAAAAAGTACTTACATCCTTACTAGTTATCTACTTTCTTTTTTATGGTAGACTTTATCCATTTAAATGGGCAGTAATATGTGCATGAAATTGTGAACATAAAATATAATAACAAGTTATAAAATCTATCTAATAAAAAGTTTGACCTTCTCCCACCACTTTATTATTGAAAATAGAAAAAAACGATTCCCAACATAAAGTTGCATAATTTTATGAAGAATACAATGCTTATATTTCTAACATATTTTTATTAAGACAAATCAAGAGGAAATCGGAATTTCTATTTTGAAAGTTCTCTTATGCCCTCTAGCGGTAATTTTTCGAACTTAAAAATAATTTCCAGCAATTTCTCTTGGCCACTTTTATCGATATATATTTTTCCCAAAGTCCTAGTGTTATTACTTTCTGAGATATAGCTGATTACCTCCTTAGATGGAACACCCGGTACATATTATTGAAGTCTCTACATTGCATTTTAGGCGAAACGAAACATTAAAATGATCTAGCTTTAACAAGCAACCAGTGGCGGCTCGTCAGGGGAGGCAGGGGAGGCAGTGCCTCCCCAACAAAAACTTACGAAATAACATTTAATTTTTTTAAACATTATTATTTTATTTTATTCATTTTTGAAAATAATACTTTCATATTCTTATATTCTCAGTGTATCAAAAATTCTGAATTAGCTACTTCTAGAAAAACACTTTCTTTATAATATAATATTTTTGTTATTGCCGCTCAGCTTTAGTACTATTAGGTGGTGTCTGCCCGCATCAGCGAATATGCGCCTAGACTATTATCAACGGAGGCAAGCTTCCGACGGTTTAATTTTTCAGCACGGATAACACATAATTGTCCACTTCTTTTAATGCAAGAACCGAGCGACCGAGCGTCACCACGACGCGAGTTGTTTTTGTCACGTGAAAAACTGATAGCCAGGAGGCAGAAACGCCCACAAATAATATTTCGCGGGAAGCTAAGTAGTGTGTGCCGGCACAGTATACGGAACTATTTTTGTGTGGAGTTATTATTATTTTATTGTTTATTTATTAATTTTATCTCTATATTATTATAAAAATGGAGATAACTGAAATTGGCGAATATAGTAGAAGCTGTAATGCTAATAATGATGAAATAAATGTTCGAAATTGCCAAGATATCGTCGAATACTTGATAAAATATAGATTTAGTCGACTGTCTTACGACGATAAATTGTTTATAAAAGACTTAAAGTAAATTTAAGGTTATATTTTCAAGATCCGGTAAGTTTTAAGATTCCTTTATTATGTTATTAATTATTAAACGCTAAATTTTACTGTTTTAAAAAAATATAAATCCTGTTCATGATATTATTCTCTCATACCTATTTTTAAGGAGAAACGAAACGCAAAAAAAAGACAGATATTATGTAGTCGTCCGACACCAAAAATTTCGGCAATATTTAACGATAAGAGACAGGGTAAGCAATATTCAAGAGCTTTTCAGGTAACTTGGTACGAAACCTATAAGTGGCTGTGCGGAAGTATTTATAAGGAAAGCTTATATTGTTGGCCTTGTATTTTATTAGGCAGCGTAAAAAACAATTGGAGTTCAGGGGGTGGGTATTCTGATTTAAAAAAATTTTCACGGGCGGTAAAATCACACGAAAGTTCCAAAGAACATAATATTAAGAATTCTGTGGCGCTTACGAGAGTAGAGCAAAATAGCGGATGCACTGAGAGAAGTTGACCCTGACCTTGCAAATTGAATATTTTTCTCGTGAAACCTAGTATTTCAAAGTAATTATATTGCTGGTTGAATTCCTAACTATTCATTTTAAGCCAATGACGTTAAAATCGCGAAAAAATTTCGCCTGCGGCGCTATTTTATGGCCTCCCCCTTATACACCCACAAGCCGCCACTGCAAGCAACAATGTTTGGGAAAGCATGTCTTACTATAACAGGAAACCCACACAAGATTTTAAACCCTTTGATCCTCTAAGTAAATCAAATCTCTTACAATATAATCTGAACTGTTAATTTACGTTAGTTAAACACTAAAATGTAACAGGTTTGCTTCTTTTAATTTGGCAAAAATCAGTTAACAAGTTGGACCCCAATAATATATTATTATCCCTAGTCCTATCCTGTCGAGTTTCGAATTGGATACATTTTTGTAAAGTACTTCAACGTTATAGTAGGTATACCTATTTACAGCTTAAACATTAAAAAAAACACAACACAACTTACCTAAATAAATACATGATTGTGTTGAAAGCAAGGTAAATGCTATGCGGGGACACAATTTCAAAATTATTTTAAGTAGCCTGAATAACTGAATTTGGGTCGTTGACAAACAATTGTTGCAAAGCAACACCATGCGCTTGTTTCTCATTACAAACTTACAATAAAAAGTACTGCACTATAATCTGAATAAACCTAAACTATTTATAAAAGTCTAATCTGATAATAAGTTTTTAACGAAAGTTCCACAAAGGACAAATAAACACGCCAAACAGTGTGTAATTAAAAAATTAACTAACGACCGGCTCTGGACAACAAAAACTAAATGTATATCTAAATTGCAGGCCCAACTAAACTTGTTATCCCTTGCAACTAGACGTCAGCATAGAGACCTTATGTTTATTTACAACCTCTTCAATAACAGAACTGACTGCCCCTACCTACTTTCGAAAATCAATCTACATGTCCCTATTAGAATAACAAGATCCGAAATATTGTTTCATTTGCCGTTTCATAGAACAAACTACGCTTATTATTCTTGCATGCCCCGAATGCTGAGATTGGCGAATCTTTCGGTTACTGAGTGTGGTCTGGAGTTTGTTGGGGTCTCCTATTCGGAATATTTTTGTTTTTTTAAAAAACTTTATGTTGAGATGTACCTAATATGTTATTATATGTTATATTTTAGCTATTTTAAATTATTACTTTTGTAATTTTAACTTTTCTTAGTTTTAAGTCTTGTTACTTAAAAAAATTTTTTTATGGAAATGGGCTACAGCCCGTGAATTATTAAATTTTTTGTCTTAAAATCATGCACAGATTAATCTCCTACAATTCAACTATGCAAACCCTGTATAAAGAAAGTAAGAGTGAATATGAGTCATCAGCATCTATTGAATCTGATTCTAAATTTGTTATCAAGATACTCTCAACAAGAAAATTTCGTTCAGGGTAATAGATTTAACTCCAACGAATAAAATGAAAAGATTAATGGATTCTAAAAATATTGAACTGCCTCTGCTTTATGAACTGCGAGTAAGAAAAAAAACATGAAAAGTTTGTTACAGTTCATACCACTAGTCTACCAAGACTATTTCCCATTGAAGGTTGATGGTGAAATAACAACGCTCCAGAAACAATAAAACTCATAGTCGTCTAAGTCACAAATTTCAAAGAAATAGGGACAAATATTATTTACAAAAAATATCACAAAATCTAAGTGTAGTTTTTCCAAAGTATAATCTAATAAAGCCATTCGCTATTTGTTTTTCGACATCTTCTAATGTTTGCTTAACTTTGGGCTTTAATATCTCAAAACTAGTTTTTTTGACTGGCCTCTATAGTTAGAGCCGCGGTGACAAAAATGCCTTGGAACTCCCAAACGGATGAAAAGCACGTTTTTGTATAGTTCGAGTGTCGTTCTCGAAATCCGTGTTGTCGAGTAGGGGTCTGGCGCCCGGCGGTGGGCGGCTATAATATTTTTTTCAAATTTTGACCAGCGGTTTAAAAAAACATTTCCCAAACGGATGAAAATTACTGGAGGGCATCTAGGCAACCCCCCAATTACCGGAAAAATATTTTCATGCGATTTGATCCTTGCCGTAACCTCCAGTACAATTAAATGGACCCAAACTCCGAAATTAAAAAAAAAAATCAGCCGCATGCATGCAACTGGACTGAAATGAATCGTTATTATTTATGTTATTAAAAAAAAAAAGTTTTCATCCAAAATGAGCCTGGCTAAACTATGCCAAATAACAACCTCGCCAGCACGCGTGATTTTAATCCCGGAGTTCTTCGTAAATTTTCAGCGAGATTTAGATGGAAGTTTCGTAAACTTATTTGTCTCTGGTTTAAAAATATAAAAAAAAATGATATGCTCCCGAGAGGCGGTAAAATGTTGAGTGACTATTCAATGGTAAGTAAAAATTTTTTTAGATTTTGTAATTGAAAGCACGAAAACGTATATTTTTGTGAAAATTGGCTGATTATCAGCCCGCTCCCGCTTTTCTGTCTTCCTGATCGTTCCTGAACCCTGGGCAACCTTCATTAATCACTCCCAAATATAATAAACCCACGACTCATTTTCCATCACTGGTTAGAAAGTTATGGGCGGTTTTTGCTTTTGCAGATCGAATAATTTTTTTAACCTATTTCCATAATATGAGTGTAATAACATTGCCCACTAGTAAGCATACAGTAACCACATATTTTGGTCTGTCAGAGGAAGCTTCTGAACCAGTTTGGTGATAAATAAACTCTCCTTCTGATAGCCGAAAAACGTCCTGCGCGCATGTATGTCGGCTGCCAGGAGTAGAGTTTTGATTCAATAATCGCCAAATTGGGAGAGAACCTTCCTCTGACATCCCGAAATATTTGTATATACTTTGGTAGCAATCGGAGCTATAGGAAAAACTGGAGGCGCTTGGATGTAAGCGCGACGAGAGCTGAAATTCCAATGAACCTGCAGCCAGAAGCAGACTTTTCATCGGAATGGCACCAAACAGGCTCATAACCTTTTTCTAGCATCCAGAAGCAAGATTCTCAAGGTTGGTGCCAGTTGGAGCAACCAGTTTTCAGTTAGGATCTTTTTTTTCATCGATTTATGATCGATCATTTGTGCGCTGAGTAGCGCGTTTTGCGGCTGCCGATTTCAGAGTTTCCATCGGAATGGCACCAAACTGGATCAGAACCTTCCTCTGATATCCGAAAATATGTGGCTATATATATACTTTGGTATCAATCGGAGCAACCGGAAAAACGAGACGCTTGGACGATAGCTGAAATTCCATGCAATGACCATGCTGTCAGAAGCAGATTTTTGCTTGGGGAGTCACCAGGATGGGAAAGAACCGTCTTCTAATATTAATCTAGTCAAAATCCGAATCTCTAACATAAAATATAAGGCGACTATAATAACCAAATTTCATCCACGAGCAAAGCGAGTCAAACCCTACTAAAGATATACTAGCTAAAATGTGGATGAAGTATGCGCTTGTCGCGTTCATACGGTCTAAAAGTCAGAGTTTTCACTTCATAATCGTCAAATCAGAGGAAAATATTCTCATCAATGTTTAGGACAATAATATACAATTTGATTGTAATCGGCCTTTCTACTTTAAAGATTGAACATTCGGATCCTGGAGTTTCCGGTGATAATGAATATATCGGAGCATGTTCTGGAAGATCTGGTCTTGGCCGCAATAAATTTGGATGAAAATAATTTTTCGATGTTCTGTAGGTGTCAAAAAACCTGTGTGCAAATTTTCATCCATGTGGGAATTACTTTATCAAATTTTGCCCATTTAAATTTTGAAAAACTGTTATAAAGCGATGGCGACACATGGAGCAAAAAAATTTTTTTTACATATTCTCAGACACGAACTCTAGCTCCCTGACAAATTTCAAGTTTAAATGATCAAATTTTTTTCCCCCCTTTTTTCCATTTTTTTTTGAGCTCCTGGAAGAGCTCTTTGCAAAGCTCAAATCGGATGAAAGTATTTTTTTGGTAATTGCGGGGGTTGCCTAGATGCCCTCCAGTAATTTTCATCCGTTTGGGAAATGTTTTTTTAAATCCCTGGTCAAAATTTGGAAAAAATATTATAGCCGCTCACCGCCGAGCGCCAGACCCCTACTCGACAACACGGATTTCGAGAACGACACTCGAACTATACAAAAACGTGCTTTTCATCCGTTTGGGAGTTCCAAGGCATTTTTGTCACCGCTAACTACTATAAGCTCAATTATTGTTATGCTATCTGATATTGGTCTACTTTTATGAATTATGCCTTAAATAATAATCATGTATTGGTTTATGTTCATCGTATTTGGTTAAATGCATGGTTAATGTTATATTTCGAAGTAATTTGAAATAAATAATTATGTATTCTTTGCTCCGTTGTTAACATTGTAAACTAACAAAATCTTTAAAAGTTACTAACAATCACGTTTTGCTTGACACTGTAATAATTTATTTCTGATGCAATTAATTAAAGGTGACACAATAATGACTTTTCCTCGAAAAATGAAATTATTGGTTCGTTTGCCCTATTGTCTACCACATCGCCGGACATACTGTATATAGAAAAATCTGAATTTTTTTCAAATTTCTGGAAAACAGAGCCGTTGCGGAACCATACTTTTTGTCTTAAGATCAATCAAACATTAATTTCTTAAAGTTTCCGTACTTACTTAATTGACACCCTGTATATTAGTCGACTTTTTTTTCGGTCAGTTTAATATAGCGATTTTATAATTTATAATAATAAAAAATGATTGTTAAAATTAAAATGATAATGGACCGACACAGGAAGTGTAAATATGGATTGCTTTTAAATTTAAAATCTCTGAAACTAATGGAGGATGGTACGTAATATAAATTGGTTTATTGAGGTTTTTAAACCAGTAGCACGGAAGTTTTTGGCAATTATGAAATAAAGAATTCTTCTGATCGATAAAATAACGGAATATTAAGGTGCCTATATAAGGTTATAGGTGCGTCACAAAAGCATATAAGTACACACTTAGGTATACTATAGGTTTTTAACGATTAATTCTTGAAGCTACACTTTATTGTCCTTTCTAGCATTTAAATAACAATGACTATTAAAAAATGTTAGCTTATAAAGTTATACCTACCCCATATATCCTTGTATCGCAGTAAAACATGAATAAAATATGACTTTATATACTTATTAACCAACACCTTTGCATTGCTTGCTTGTCCTGTGCCAACGAAACTTAATAAAGTCCGTTCATTGAATTCAAAACCTGTGGTATTCTTAGATGAGACATGGACTTTTGCGAAGGGAAACCAAACAAAATATTCATGGCAGGATGGGTCAAAATACTGCTATTCAAGGGTTTCACCCGGGAATGGAAAAAGATATGTCGTAATACACGCCGGAAGTCGAGAAGGATTTTTGCCAGATGCAAGTTTAGTTTTTACTTCATCGCGGAAAGTGGAGGACTATCATGACAATATGACTGCCGCGATATGTGCTAAAATCACTAGAAGAACCCTCGATCATTATTTTAGACAATGCTTCATATCACTCACGAGTTTCTAAAAAAATACCAAACAATAGTTCCACCAAAGATGAAATGAGGAACTGGCTAAACAACAGAAAAATAAAAAACGACCATATATTTTTGAAAGCAGATTTGTTATCCGAAATTAAAGTACACACTGCTGGTAAGGATAAGTCTTACATAGTGGACTCCCTCGCGGGGAAATACGGTCGCGTCTGCCCCCATACCATTGTGAATTTAATGGTATTGAATTAGTGTGGGGAATTTGCAAAAACTACTATGACAAACATGCATGTCAAGCGACGAACGAAGAAAGCATTTTAAATTTATGGAATGAAGCTTTAAAACAAATTGGACCAGAGACTTGGTCAAAATGTATTGACCACGTGGAAAAATTGATTCAAGATACTTTTGACTCGGAAATCATTGATGAAATAAGGTCAATTATTATAACTTCTGATAGTGACAGTGACAACAGTGCTGATTGTGATATTGACGATTAAATGTACATTTTATGTAATAAAATTTCTAATTATTGTTATTATTATTATTATTATTTACATAGTTATGAAATAAAAAATAATTAAATAAATAATTGTAATGGAAATTTTAATTACGGCCCATATATCTAAAATTAGTAGAAATTGTTTGAGGCCCGCTGTCTATTTTATTCTAGACTAAATTTGACCATAATCGGTTAATGACAAATGCGCATTTACTCACTGAACGCACTAGTCCGTTCATTGAGTGATTTCTCATATCGGATTAAGGATGCATAAATTAAATATTACCTGGCGCCTGTAAATTCCAGTAACCCTCAATAAGTTATCTATTATATTAATTAAATGCTTAATGTACCGGGTGGTCCACGTAAGGAGGTAATCGGCTATATCTCAGAAAGTAATAACACTAGGACTTTGGAAAAAAATATATATGGATAAAAGCAGCCGAGAGAAATTGCTGGAAATTATTTTCAAGTTCGAAAAATTACCGCTAGGGGGCGTAAGAGAACTTTTAAAATAGAAATGCCAATTTTCTCTTGATTTTTCTTAATAAAAATATGTTAAAAATATAAGCGTTGTATTCTTCATAAAATTATGCAACTTTATGTTAGAAATCGTTTTTTTTCTATTTTCAATAATAAAGTGGTGGGAGAAGGTCAACCTTCTCTCTTTCAAATGCTGATATCTCTGCTTTGGATAAACCGATTTTATTCAACTTGGTATTGAAAAAAAACCCTTCTTTTCCTCTACACGCAGATCTATTAACTATACCATATTGATTCTGATGGTGGCCACTAGATGGCGTTTTCCGTAATTCCTCAATGAATAAGGATTTTGTCAAAAAAATCAAATGTTATGATATGACTTTTCATCATATTTTATTTTAGGCTTATAAAGGCTATTAAATAGTGGAATAAAAAATCCAGGTCCGTATTTAAAATAAAAAAGTTGATGATGGTCGCTCGAATCCTAAACGTCGGATTAAAAACTATCCCAATCAGCTTGTAAAGGAGGAAAAGTTACTATAAGGAACTGAAAACCGCAACGTGATATCTTTTGTTAAACTAGAGAAATTAGGGATAGTAATAATTAATATGGAAAAATAGGTAATTTTTTAAAACATTAATTAATCAATTAAATCTCTGGTTTAATGACGTCCAAGATGCTCGAACTGTCTTCCATAATTTTTTTTTATTTTGATTTTTCTTAATAAAAATATGTTAAAAATATAAGCATTGTATTCTTCATAAAATTATGCAAATTTTTGATAGGAATCGTTTTTTTCTATTTTCAATAATAAAGGGGTTGGGGAAGGTCAAACTTTTTTCTTTCAAACGCTGATATCTCTGCTTTGAATAAACCAAAACAAGAATTCATTGAGCGCGTAGAGTTGCCTTTTATCAAGTAAACTTTGGAAACAAGCAAAACACCAAGATCCAGTGAGCGTGTAAATTTACCTATATCAAGTAAGCTTTGGAAACAAAACAAATTTCCTAATGTCAAAAGACATTATTTTTTATGCTAAAATAATTAATAACCACATTCGCAGTTAGATTATTGATTAGGTTATTGTCATTTTGTGTTAGCAAATTGTTATAGTGCTAGTTAGTTAGTTATAGTGTTAGTTGTTGTTTAGTTAGTCATTAGATTATATTTTTTGAAAATGCCGTTTATTTTGAGTGTTTTCAAAATGCGACTGTTGCTGCAAGGATATACGCTCTTAGATATCCTGAAAGGCGCCAGTACGGAAGCAGAATGTTCACTTGCCTAGCCAATCGCTTCCGTACTACAGAAAGTGTTCGTCCGTTACGCCGCAGAAGGAGTCGTACCGCCAGAACTGAGGAAAATATTATCAACGTTTTAGCGTATGTAGAGTTCAATCCTCAGCTAAGCGTTCGGCTAATTTTAGTAAATTTAGATGTTGCTCAGACAACAGTACTTCGAATATTGAAAGACCACAGGTAATCATTAGATTGTTGTTATTAGTAGCTACCTAATGTAGGTATAGATATTAAACCATCCATTGATAATCGCAATGCATAAAAAACTTTATGCCTGATTGATATTTTTGACATTTGATAGGAATATTAACTACCCGTTATTGTTTTTGAAAGAAACAGTTGTTTTTCGCTTAGGTATTATAGCCTGCCAGGTTATAATAACGCGTCCGCGTAAATAGTTCTAATTAATCTTTACCTTATAGGTTACATCCCTATCATATTGTGTTGCATCAAGCTTTGACCGTCGCAGACTACGATAGAAGGCTAGATTACTGTCATTGGTTGATAAATATGATGGCAGAAAACCGAAATCTCTTATCGCGCATTCTCTGGACGGACGAAGCTTTCCTAAGTGACGGTGGAGTTAATACTCATAATATGCATTATTGGGCAGCAAATAATCCACGCTGGATGCAAAAAGTGCAGCACCAGGGATAATTTACCAGTCCTTCTTGAAGACGTACCATTGGAAACCAGAAGGACCATGTTCTTCCAACATGATGGGTGCCCAGCCTATTTCGCAGTAAACGTGCGTAGGTTTCTGGATCAGGCGTTTCCTGATAGGTGGATCGGGAGAGGTAGCTTATTTCCGTGGCCCCCGAGGTAAAGTTAACATGTTGTTCTTAGTAGGTCACCTACCTACTAATAATCACAAATTTTCCTACCTACGTTTTTGTTGCCGGTCACCGGATCTAACCTGCCTACATTTCTATTTATGGGGTCGAATTAAGCATCTCGTTTTTACTACAAGACCTATAACAAGGGAGGATATGATTCAACGGATCTTAAACGCTGTTCGAAGCATATCAAGAGCGGAAATAGAAACAGCTGTCTTGTCGACGAGGGAACGATTGGAATTATGCATTCAAAATGATGGGAGACCAGAGATTTAATTGATTAATTAATGTTTTAAGAAAGGGCCTATTTTTCCATATTAATTATTATTATCCCTAATTTCTCTAGTTTAACAAAAGATATCACGTTGCGGTCTTCAGTTCCTTGTAGTAACTTTTCCTCCTCTACAAGCTAATGGGGTTAGTTTTTTAATCCGACGTTTTGGATTCGAGCGACCATCATCAACTTTTTTATTTTAAATACGGACCTGGATTTTTTATTCCACTATTTAATAGCCTTTATAAGCCTAAAATAAAATATGATGAAAAAGTCATATCATAACATTTGATTTTTTTGAGAAAATCCTTATTCATTGAAGAATTACGGAAAAACGCGATCTAGTGGCCACCATCAGAATCAATATGGTACAGTTAATAGATCTACGTGTAGAGGGAAAGAAGGGCTTTTTTTCAAGACTAAGTTGAATAAAATCGGTTTATCCAAAGCAGAGATTACAGCGTTTGAAAGAAAAAAAGTTTGACCTTCTCCCGCCACTTTATTATTGAAAATAGAAAAAAACGATTCCTAACATAAAGTTGCATAATTTTATGAAGAATACAATGCTTATATTTTTAATTTATTTTTATTAAGAAAAATCGAGAGAAAATCGGCATTTCTATTTTGAAAGTTCTGTTATGCCCCCAGCGGTAATTTTTCGAACATGAAAATAATTTCCAGCAATTTTTCTTGGCTGCTTTTATCGATATATATTTTTTCCCAAATTCCTAGTGTTATTACTTTCTGAGATATAGCCGATTACCTCCTTAGGTGGAACACCCGATACCTACACTGTATATTATATTCATATTCTCGAGGCCAGTGCTTTTATGCACTGTTTAGAGAAAATATTGTATGTAAAATGACTGTAATATATGATGAATTCAAAAAAAAAAATTTCTTGATAATGCTGTGACCAATATTACAAAGTAAAAATAAATTTTACTTTTTTTGGAGCCTCATCTTTACATTCGTAGTCAAATTAACGTTTTTTTGTTCAGGGTCTAACATTATTAACCGGAGGATATGAAGGGTCGCAATCAATATCTTCTGCAATATTGTTTACCTCTTCTAAAATATCACTAAAACCTTTACCTGACCTAATATTATATAAAAATTTTTTGGTATGCTCTAAACCATTAAAATAATATTTGGTTGGGCTTTACTTACGATATTTATTTTTGGTAACCCATCATACCATGTAATAATGGAACAAATAAATTTAAACGACTTAATTTTCAAAAGTAATGAATTTGCCATGTTTCTAGTTACAAAGTCTGTAGTATTATCAGAATAGAGGATATATAAAGCATATATATTTTCGTTAGATTGTATTTTTTTTTTTTTTTTTTTGAGTGTGGTTTAGTGGGTTTAGGACAGAAAAACAATTCCTTTTATTATGAAATTGCCGACGTTTCGACCTATATTGGGTCTTTTTCAAGGCTAAAAACAAACATATATTTCCAGTTAATCCTTAAGGAAGAACACTGTTATGGTAAAAATATGTTGACAATAAAAAAAAAGACTATATAAATTTATACCCATTTTAGGGCATTCACAATACATTAATAACAGCAATTACTAGAGAAAACAAGAACAAAACATATTTATCAAAATATATGAAGTAAAAATAAAATTTGTAAATAAAATTGACACGCAAGACCACTATTCCATTAAAACAAACATTGTGTATAACAAGTAAATTAGCACCCCACATGACAGGTTAAGTTTTCACTTTAAAAAAAAAAACAAAATTATTAAATACTAATTTGGAGAATAAAAGAACTTACCTATTCAAAAAAATTTAGAATTATTGTCATTATAAATATAATTCATCTCCATAACAACACAGGGACATAATATTTTATTAAATAAAATATACATCAAACGGTATCAATACCACAACGAGAACTGATAGAACAGCAATTTTAGCGAACTTAAAAAAAAAAAAAAAAAACTACTACAATAGCCATTGTTGCTCACATTGTTCCGATTTTTTTAATAATTTTTATTTACGTTAGGCCCAAATTCTTCATACAAATGAAGCAAATAATTATACTGTATGTTGAGCCCTTGTGTATCTGCTCGACAGTTAACCGTATTATTAAGCGTTATGTAAATCATTTCACTCAAACACCGCTTGTAATAATTACTTTCTCGGTCCAAGATAGACACCTCATTGAAATCAAATGTATGATCCGCTGTAAAATGATGTTGGGATAAAGCCGTTTTTTCTGATTTATTTCTGTTTATCTCTCTGCAATCGTAACGATGTTGGTAAATTCTGGTTTTTAAGTACTGTTTGGTCATACCAATATAGCATTTATCACACCCCGAACAAGGAATCCTATATACCAAACCAGATGAAAAATCGAGTGGTACTGGATCTTTCAACCTCGTAAAGACAGCACTGACCACATTAGTGTTATAAAACGCCAACCTGCAATTGGGACTACATTTTTTAATATGTTTTTCAATCTCTTCTGATAAACCCTGAACATAAGGAAATTTATAATATTTAAAATTATCTGTATCAACTTTAGTATCATTGTTATTTAGATTATCTTTATATTGGTTAATTACTCTATTAATTAGTGACATAGGGTAGTTATTAAGTCTTAAAATATTCCTAATGGTCTCTTCATTTTGAGAGTGATATTCTGGACTACTCAATTTATGAGAGCGGTATAACATATTTTTTATTGTGGCAATTTTCTGATTAGTTGCATGCGAGGATAAATAATTGATCACGCGTCCAGACGCTGTGGGTTTAATAAACCAATTAGTGGATAAAGTGCCATTTGTATTTCGCATTACCATAGTATCAAGAAAAGGAATAACCCCGTTAACCTCATTCTCCATGGTAAACCTGATTTTAGGATGGAAATTATTGAAGTAATTTAAGAGATTTGACACTTCGTCTAACGGACAAGCCAACAATGTATCATCCACATACAACCTAATAAAACTCAAGGAAAAAGGAAGCTTACTGATTACTTGCGTTATTAATTCATTCATAATTAAATTCGCTAACACAGGGCTAGCAGGATTTCCCATTGCCGTCCCATCCAACTGTTGATAAAATTTGTTATTGAAAGAGAAATAGCTGGTATTAAAAAGATGTTCTATTATTCGGCAAAAAAAGTCACAAGGTATATTCGTATATGATGATATAAAGCGCCATTTCCTCCTCATAATACTCATGACCAAGTCTTTAGGAACATTAGTAAAAAGAGAAACCACATCGAGAGAGACCAGTACTATACTATGGTAATGCGAAATACAAATGGCACTTTATCCACTAATTGGTTTATTAAACCCACAGCGTCTGGACGCGTGATCAATTATTTATCCTCGCATGCAACTAATCAGAAAATTGCCACAATAAAAAATATGTTATACCGCTCTCATAAATTGAGTAGTCCAGAATATCACTCTCAAAATGAAGAGACCATTAGGAATATTTTAAGACTTAATAACTACCCTATGTCACTAATTAATAGAGTAATTAACCAATATAAAGATAATCTAAATAACAATGATACTAAAGTTGATACAGATAATTTTAAATATTATAAATTTCCTTATGTTCAGGGTTTATCAGAAGAGATTGAAAAACATATTAAAAAATGTAGTCCCAATTGCAGGTTGGCGTTTTATAACACTAATGTGGTCAGTGCTGTCTTTACGAGGTTGAAAGATCCAGTACCACTCGATTTTTCATCTGGTTTGGTATATAGGATTCCTTGTTCGGGGTGTGATAAATGCTATATTGGTATGACCAAACAGTACTTAAAAACCAGAATTTACCAACATCGTTACGATTGCAGAGAGATAAACAGAAATAAATCAGAAAAAACGGCTTTATCCCAACATCATTTTACAGCGGATCATACATTTGATTTCAATGAGGTGTCTATCTTGGACCGAGAAAGTAATTATTACAAGCGGTGTTTGAGTGAAATGATTTACATAACGCTTAATAATACGGTTAACTGTCGAGCAGATACACAAGGGCTCAACATACAGTATAATTATTTGCTTCATTTGTATAAAGAATTTGGGCCTAACGTAAATAAAAATTATTAAAAAAATCGGAACAATGTGAGCAACAATGGCTATTGTAGTAGTTTTTTTTTTTTTTTTTAAGTTCGCTAAAATTGCTGTTCTATCAGTTCTCGTTGTGGTATTGATACCGTTTGATGTATATTTTATTTAATAAAATATTATGTCCCTGTGTTGTTATGGAGATGAATTATATTTATAATGACAATAATTCTAAATTTTTTTGAATAGGTAAGTTCTTTTATTCTCCAAATTAGTATTTAATAATTTTGTTTTTTTTTTAAAGTGAAAACTTAACCTGTCATGTGGGGTGCTAATTTACTTGTTATACACAATGTTTGTTTTAATGGAATAGTGGTGTTGCGTGTCAATTTTATTTACAAATTTTATTTTTACTTCATATATTTTGATAAATATGTTTTGTTCTCGTTTTCTCTAGTAATTGCTGTTATTAATGTATTGTGAATGCCCTAAAATGGGTATAAATTTATATAGTCTTTTTTTTTATTGTCAACATATTTTTACCATAACAGTGTTCTTCCTTAAGGATTAACTGGAAATATATGTTTGTTTTTAGCCTTGAAAAAGACCCAATATAGGTCGAAACGTCGGCAATTTCATAATAAAAGGAATTGTTTTTCTGTCCTAAACCCACTAAACCACACTCAAAAAAATTTGATATCAGGACGCGAATGATAACTATGGCGTTAGATTGTATCTAAGAACTTCTAGGGCATCTAACCTGCTTTCCCAACTAGTATCTGAAAGAGTTTAAGTGTTAAATTTGGGATTTCATTTAAAAGACCTTCCAACGTCTAGTCGATGCGGAGAAGAAAACTTATAGCCCCTGTACAATTACAAAAAAGCTTGTAATTTCTAAAGACGCTTTTGCAACATCATTAACAACTATATTTAAACTATGGGCCGCACAAGGCACATGAAAAGCTCTAGGGCTTAAGCCAAGAACTTTTTGTAAACCATTATTGCGACCCTTCATATTCGCACCATTATCATAACCCTGCCCTTTAAAACCCCCAAGCATACATTGTGAGTCTCCAAAAAATCTAATGAAACATTAGTTAAACCCTGTACTGTCAAATCTGATATTGAAATAAATCCCAAAAAATGCTCTATTTTTCTATATTCTATCAATCTTCCCTGGTGTGAACTGACGTCGAATATACAAGCCTATTTAAAATTCCCCATAAAAATAAATCCAATGGAGTCATGTCGGGCGACCTCGGTGGCCATAGAATAAGTCTACCTTGACCTATCCATCGATAACCAATAGAATTGGATAAGTGCTGACAAACTAAATTGCTAAAATCTCTTTATTAATTGCTAAGGGCACATTTTATAATAAACCGTTTAAGTTGCAAGAATTGCAAATACATGGCACTATTTAATCTGCCTTCAATAAAGAACGGTCCAATGAGATGATTCCCAATAATCTCCGCCCACATGTTTACCCTGAACCTTTGTTGGTGCTTTGTCTATACTGTTGCATGAGGATTTTCTTTATGCCAAATATGCAAATTATAGCAATTTACAACTCCGTCTCGGATGAATCTGCCTTTGTCCTTGAACAAAACAATACTAGTCAAATTATGATTTCGCCTAAATCGTTGCAAAAACGAATTTGCGCACTCTTGCAGGATAGTCAGCGGGAGACATGGCATGTACCTTTCGGACTTGATAAGGATGTAGCAGTTGTTCTCGAAGGGTCCCATTGACAACCCACTTTGTCGCATGAACTTGGACCGACAGTTTTCCTAAGAGGGATTTTCAGCAATATCATCCAGAAATTTCTGCTCTGACTGAGAGTTCCTTGCTCTTCTTGGAGTCCATTCTCCACCACAATGCGACAAAAAACTTTTTAAAATGGATTAGCCACAGATTAGCTACTTTTAGCATTTTTTTTTATTTCACTTATTCAACCCTCTCAAATTTTTTTTCGGTGCGGTAAACGGCGATTTGGAAATGTATCATACGTAAAACCACAAGAGCTTTTTTTTGTCGGATAAACTTTTATTTTTTTGCGAAAACTAGATTGCTTAGAAATTTAACGAGAACAAACGAAATATTATACATATTACCGTTTGTTCGAGTTTAAATTGCTAAAAAGTGATCTAGTTTGAGTTTAAAAAATAAAAGTTTATCCGATCTTAAAAAAAAGATCGAGTGATTTTTAGCTAGACAAATTAACGAATTTTGGCATCTAAAAAAAATAATTCTGTTTATTTATTATCCACATTGTGTTGACAGTATACTCTTTGTAATTCTCGCCATTTAGTTTTTTCATGTTATATGCCCAATCAGTTAAAAACATCGCAATTTCTGTTACTGGAGTCGACGCTAATAGTTTGTAATTTCGTTCCTTACAGAATACAATAAACTGTCTCCATATCGATGATTTAGTATTTATTGTAGTAGTAGTATTAAATGTATTGTATATTATATATTGTATTGTAGGAGTGAATTTATCAGAATAAATTCTTCCCGCCTCAACAGCTAGTTTTATCAAAAATGTAGAGTATCTCTTTTAAAAAGGAATGGCCAGAGTATTTAAAAAAATTAGTTGAAAAAGCCGAAAAAAATGGAAATTTTTTTCTGTGACAAATTATTGTTATTATGAACTTACCGAATATCCTGTATAATTAAAGTAAATCTGTAAAGACATAAATTTCAAAAAAATATAATAAAGTTAAGCGATTTTAAATTATTTGACTGCTTTGGAAATATTTAGATGATATTTTGCCTGATATCGCGCCATCAGACTCCTCTACAGTTTTCTCCATAGTAAAGAACAGTAGTATTAAAATCTATCGAATTAAAAAACGCAGAATTTGCCAAAAATGGAACAATATAGGCAATTAAATTAAAACTGGTTGTTTGCGTCCTAATGTTAAATCGTTAAGCCAGTATAATGTGTGGGTTGTTTTACTGTTCTTGCCTTATAATAAATAATAATAAGATTAATGATTTAATGGTAATGGTTACACTTATCCGTCAGATTCAAGGTAAACGGTTTATAACTACAGGCTTTAAAATATTCTCTTTGTCATAAGCCAGATTTAGAGTATTTTTTTACTGATGAATATCATTTATTTAATATTTTGTACACAAAGTCGGCCTAATTGGCGACATAAGACTTAAACTAAACATATTTTTAAAGGATTAAAAAGACATCAAATGCAATCAGTAGAGTGGGTTCCATTTTAAACAGTTGAAGGAGGTTTGGAGGTACTATGAAAGATAGAGTGTTGGTTGAGGTTATCATCTTAGTTTCCATGTTAGTCTTTAATCTACAGGGTGATTTTGTAAATGTTCGCCCTCTTATTCCTTTTAAGGTGAAAAAATTGAAATAATCGAGGAAAGTAAAAAAACTGGTTTAAGTACCAGGAAATTGGCTGAAAAATTTAAAGTGGGTAAGACCCAAGTCACTATGTTGCTTGAAAATACAGCGGAAGTTAGAAATTAGTTTTAATAAGGTGGCAATGGTGAACAAAAGAGAACATTTTCCAAAACCGAAGGACTGGCAGTGGATCAAGTTGTTTTTAACTAGTTTTGTAAGGCGCGCAACAAGTACCCACCAATATCCGGGCCCATAATTCAAGCAAGAGCCCTCGAATCTGCTCAATGTCTAGGACTAGATAACTTCAAGTCATCAAATGGATAGTTAGAAAAATTCCGTTGTCGGCACGATATTACCTTCACAAAAACATGTAGAAAATCAGCCGATATCAATATCGAAAACGTAACTGTTTGGAAAGAAAGGCTATTGACCATTTTAAAGGATTATGCACCGAGGGACATATTTAATGCAGATGAGACAGGTCTCTACTATCGTGCATTATCAACAAAAACATATGCATTGAGAGATGACAAGTGTGTTGGAAAGAAAAACAGCAAAACAACGATTTACAATTCTGTTCTGTGCAAATATGGAAGGTGAGAAGGAAGAATCACTTATAAGAGACAAGAGCAAAAATCCTCGATGTTTTAAGGGCGCACATATCGATAAGTTACCACTCCAATGAGTCTTGAACAAAAAAACTTGGATGACAGCAGACATCTTGACAATATGGCTTCACAGATTTGATACCAAGATGAAGAAGCAAAATAGAATGGTGATATTGTTTCTGGATAATGCAACGTCTCATCCCAATATTAAACTGGATAATGTCCAACTTATTTTTTTTTCACCCAATACTACCTCACATTGCCAACCCTTGGATCAAGGCATTATTCAGAATTTTAAAATGCTCTACAGAAGCTACCTTATTAAGAGGCTTTAAACATGGATAGATAGTGGTTGTCCTCTTCAAGAAATCGAAAATAATATTACCATAACCAATGCCTTGATATTGGGTTTCGGTGGCCTGGCGCAATTTATGCCCAGCGACAATAAAAAATGATTTATGAAAGCCGGATTTATGTGTTATACAGATAATATTAACAACTTCGAAGAAGAAGATACTATTCCGCTGGCACAACTGTTTCCTAACATTAAGAACACATTTGTGAAGTTGAAACAATTTGCCTCTATTATTAACGATCTGTCAACAGAAAGTGCAAAATTGACTTTCATCGAGTGTATCAAAGAGATCCAAGAGACGGATGAAACTACTCCCAACTCTGAGACAGAGGAAGAGGAACCTGAACTTGCTCCAGTGTCGACAATATCAAGCCTATCTGAAGCCTTCGCAAGTTTGAGAGACTTAGAAACTTTTTTAATAAGGTTAACAATTTTGACACGTCTGCAAATATTTCTCAATTGCTATTAAAAGGTGAATTTAAATTTTATAAAAATAAAATAAAAAATTTTAAGCAATCATTAATTTCCGATTATTTTAAAAAATAAGAATTTCAAAGCGAATATACAGTACATTTTATAATATAATATATGTTAGTCTGCACGTGCACGTGCAGTATACCGGGTGTTGCATCGTCGAGCGGGACATAGGAAATCCCATGTAATTTTAAATGGGGTCAATTATTGGCTTCCCTAATTATTTTAGAGAAAAATTCTATTTAGGTTTATTAAAGAGCACTAAAACCCACATTCAAAAGAATAACTTTAGATATTTTTGATAAGCCCGTTTACGGGTTATCGCCGATTTTTTTTTAACTATTTCTCCTTTTTATGGCCCCGTATTTGCGGGCACCAGTCAAGGTAAAAGATGACTGTCAAATAAAGTTGTCATTTTGAAATGTGTGCTTTATTGTTATAAAAACTCGTACATCGAAAATATTAGCCATGAATTACACTTCTGAAGAAAAAATATTGATGATTAAATGGTATTATCAAGGAAATAGTTATCAAAATGTGTCAGACATGTTTGCTGCTCTGTATCCGAATAGACCGATACCTGCAAAATCTACAGTCGAAAGGACTATCAAGAAATTTGAGACAAAAGGCACTGTAATAAATAACTGCAGATGTGAAGAAAGGCAGGAACAAAGAAGAGATGCAAGAAATGATAGGGACTTGCAAGTTTTATTGTGCGTGGAAGAAAATGATGGGAAGATCAGCACAAGGAAACTTGAGGATGACATAGGATTAGATCACACCACAGCGTTACGAGCTTTGAAACGACATAAATATTATTCATACAAATATGAAAAGCACCAAGAGCTAAGAGATAGGGACGAAATACGACGACAGGAGTTTTGTTTTGGTATGATGGAAAGAGCAAACATGGATAGGGAATTTTTAAAAAACATTTGTTTCACTGACGAATGCACATTTACCTTAAACAATGAACCCAATGTTCAAAATTATCGATATTGGAGCAAAGAAAACCAACACAGATTTGTGGAAACAAGGACGCAATATCCACAAAAAGTTAATGTATGGGCTGGGATTTTCGGAGAAAATATTATCGGGCCATTATTTCTTCCACGAAATTTAAATGCAGAATATTTTTTGGAACTACTTGAAGATCATATTTTACCTACTTTACATGATGCCGCCAGGGAAAATCAGGAAGTTTGGTACCAAATGGATGGCTGCCCGGCACATAGTACCCTGGCTGTCCGGGAATATTTAAACCGTGCTTTTAATGGAAATGTTATTGGCTTAAATCATACAGTAAATTGGCCAGCCAGGTCTACTGATTTATCGACAAATGATTTCTTTCTCTGGGGCCATTTAAAAAACAGGATATACAAAGATAAAAAATACCCAAATCTAGACGAGTTAAAAAATGCTATTTCTGCCGAATGCAATAGAATTTCAGTTTACCAACTAGCGAATGTAAGAAGAGAATTTTATGATCGCCTCGGTTATTGTCTAGCAGTCAATGGAGGAATATTTGAACATCTTCTTAAATCCTAAAGTTCTAACAATTTAATAGTACCTACCTATTAATTAGTAAAATATTGAAACATGTAAAATGTCATAATTAACCTTGTAATTGGATACTTTATTTTAGATTTATTCAGATTAATTTGTACTCATAAATACACCTTTAATATTTTCGATGTACGAGTTTTTATAACAATAAAGCACACATTTCAAAATGACAACTTTATTTGACAGTCATCTTTTACCTTGACTGGTGCCCGCAAATACGGGGCCATAAAAGGAGAAATAGTTAAAAAGAAATCGGCGATAACCCGTAAACGGGCTCATCAAAAATATCTAAAGTTATTCTTTTGAATGTGGGTTTTAGTGCTCTTTAATAAACCTAAATGTAATTTTTCTCTAAAATAATTAGGGAAGCCAATAATTGACCCCATTTAAAATTACATGGGATTTCCTATGTCCCGCTCGACGATGCAACACCCGGTATACATATTTATAAATTGACTTCATCTCATTTAAGTTTAGTTCTGATAAATTTAAACAAAAATATTTAAAATTATTTACATATATGTAGATACTTATTAATAAGATTGTTTTTTTTCTTTTCTCTTGGGAGATCATATGATTTATATTTTAGTATTAACGGATATTAAGATTCTGGCTGTTGAGGAAAAATCGGCATGCAGCTTGTTACTTATCAACAGACCTTTATTTACCATATTGTTACCGCATTATATTGTTAATCGTAATACTGTAGTGGTAAATAAAAATTGTTTATTATTATTAAAAAATTTCTTAATACATTGAAGGTTTGTACCAAATTTTACACAAAAATCCTGGGTCTTATAAAAGGTATTATAGAAAGAAGATTTTTTTATAAAAAGCTTTACCTCCTGTGGATCAAATCATCACATCACACCCTGGAATATTAACATATGCTTAGGGAACAGCGCCTGTACAGGTAATTAATTTACTTATTACAATTAGAATTGGATGTTTTATAATATAATCCAAAATGTTCGTCACATTCAGTAGTTTAATCACATTCACCACCCACTTCGTCATCAGAATCGTCAATAAAAGTTTGAGGAGGAAGAGGGTGCTGGTAACACTCATCTCTTTTCTTGCAAACACTAAAACTTTACCATTTTTCCCTATCTCAATCCTAATTACCCCAAGAAAGCGCAAAGAAGAGGGTCGTTCTCCCCACAGGGAGTTGATAGCAGCCCTCCATTCACACTTATCTCTTACCTCAAAAACACTTATCAAGTTACCATTTTCCCCTGTCCCAGTCTAAATTAATTCTCGAAAAGGGGGTGCAAGGTTTTAACCTTTTTTTCGTATTTTCCACCCACTAAATATCTGTCCACGTCACTGTTCAAGTTATCAAGTTTATGTTCAGTACATTTTTCATTTAAACCTGTTTCCCAAAAATGGTAAATTGCTAATTAAATTAGAAGGAACAAACACGCTAATAAATCTAAAAATGAAATAATTAGATATGAAACAAAGTTCATTGTTTCATGAGTTAACTATTACGACCGTGAGAGTCTGTTTTTAAAAACATTTATTTTTGTTACAAATACATCAATTGAAAATAAAGTACAATAATTAAAGATTAAGTATTCGGAATTATGGCTTCTGACTGACTGACTCTCTTCTCCTGGGTTGTATTCTATAAGTTACTTAAGATGCACACTCAGCACTATTCAGTGTCGGACCGTGATATAACTCCTCCCTCCTCAGATTTAACTACACCTAGTAGGGGGTAGTTCGATGGGTAGACTGCTGACATCAGTTGGGGTAGCATTCTTGTGTAACCATCCTTTTCGTACCATATATGTACATAGCAGGTACACACCAATGGCAATTAGGGCGACATATACAAAAATAGTCCATACGCTGGGTACGGTCGGAACTTCGCCAAGAATATGTGGTTCGTTCTCTTCGATTTTATTTCTAAGTTCATGTAGTTCATCTAGCTTTATTTTCGGTAGGTAAAAGCTCAAATTAAGTAAAGGAAGCTGCGGCAGCGCATCTTCGAGATCTGGAAAAAGTATTGGTTGCTTTCCAGAATCGATTATTTGTTGATCATTGGTAATCGATTTTCCATCAAATTTGAATCGGCATTCGATTGGTATGGTAACCAGAAAAGTACCATATAATTTGCGCCTTTCTTCTTGTAGTGGACATTTTAGTTCTACTATTTTGTCAATAGGGAATATTAGTAACCAACTGTTTGATTTGTCTAATTGGTTCATGACTGGTTGGGTTATTGTGACGTCAATTTGTTGACATGTGGAGGTGCTTTCTGTGGATTGAAGTAGCTGTATTTCGCATGGGCTTCTCATATCTATTTCTCGAAGTTCTTCTTCTTCGCATATGAATAAATTGGGCACCATTTCTTTGCAGGGGGTTCCCCGATATGAATAGTGTAATTGATTTTTTATTAAATATTTATCGCGAGGTATTACCACCTTAAACAGACTCTGATGTATAGTTGGTACAGAATATAAATGATAATATTCAAAATCGCTCGCCTTGCAGATTAGTACTCTTAAGAGATATGTTATTTTGTTGTTTAAAATGAAACAATCAATGTCAATAATTTTTTCGAATGAAAACATATTTTCTAATTTTATAAGTAAAGGCAATTGATTAAATCCTACTAATTTTTCAAGTTTTTTAAGTTCATTTAAAAGGTCATTTAATGCTATTATACTTGGATGCATAATTTTTAGTCTAGCAAAAGTAATAGAATTTTCAATATCTTGCAATATTGAATTAATTATTTCATATAGGTTAATAATTTGATTAAGTAGGTCCTTAATAAAATGCGCATTTTCTTTATAGGTTGTAGTTTGTACTATAAGACTAATTTGATTTATTTTCTTTTCTATTAGTTTTTCATTTTGACCTATTTGTTGTATGGTTGAGTTAAATTTGTTTATGACGCTTGTAGAAATGGAGTTTTGATTTCGTATATTACCAGCCAATTTATTTTGATTTTCTTCTAAGATTTTGATAATTTTTTCATAACGTTCTCCATCCGACGCATCTAGATTTCCTGTCACAGCTTTGAATACTGAACCTACTATATTAACTAACCCTCGTCTAGTTCTCTGAGGATGTGGTAAGATTTCTTTTATTTTATTTTCTACCCTATCTTTGGTTAAGTTTAATATTTTTAAATAGTTAGATGACTCGGTGAAATATTCTTTATGCTTTATGAGTGAATTAGTAATATTTTCCGATTTAAAATGCAATTTGTTAATTTCTATTAAAATTGGGTTTAGGTCGTAGTAATGAATCAAAGTGTGGGTGTATTGCGTAAGTTTTGCGTGTCCTAGCTTTAATGGTAATATTCCTGGGTTGCCCTTTAAAGATCTGATTGTAATTTTATCTCTGTCTCCGATAACAGTAGAAAACAACCTGAAATTAAATATAATATTTTAGTCAAAGCTGTATGTTTGTCTGAGTGGGCGTTTTAAATTGTCCATATGGACCTTAGCGCGGGATTGTGTTGTTAAGGTCTTACGGTTTTGGTTCACTGATTCAATTTTTGTTGGTTTTGCGAATTTATCGGATACTTTTTGTCTAACATGTTTTTTAATGTAAACTTGTTGATTAGGTTGAAATAATTCCGGTTTATCACGATTTTCGTTAACTTTAGAATTAATTTTTTGTTTATTTTCGGCCAATTTTTGGTTAATGTTGGAATACATTAATTTGGATTTTTCTCTATGGGCGTTAACATAATCGTTTAAGAATAATTGTTCTAATTTTATATCGAAAGGATCGCTATTAGAAATGTGACCGTTAATTACGTCAATAGGTCTTAAATTAGTTGCCGAATGGATAGTATGGTTATATGCTAATATGGCATATATCATTTTTTTAGATATTGGTGTTTTGGCAAAATTTTGATTATTTAATAAACGTATGTGTTCAACCAAGGTAGAATGAAGACGTTCCATTACTCCGTTTGATTGGGGGTGGTCCGGTGAACAAAAATGTAATTTAATTTTATGTAAATTAAGAAGTTCAGTAACTACAGTATTTTTAAATTCAGTTCCATTATCGATTGTAATTTGTTTCGGTATACTGTGGTGTGAGAAGTATAATAATAGTTTGTCAGCAATTTCCGTAGCTGCCAGCGATTGAAGTGCGTATGCCTGCGCATATTTAGAAAAAGTGTCTATTATTGTTAAAAACTTAGTTTGTTCAAGTGTATATGTGTCTAGGTGCAGGATTTCAAAAGGTTGAGATGCCGTTGGCGTTATATTCATTTCCATCTTTATAGGATGACGTTCATACTTACTTTTTTGGCAAATTTCACAGTTGTTGATGTAGGTTTGAATGGAGTTTTTAAGATTTGGCCAATAATAATTTTCTTTTATTTGTTGTAATGTCTCGTCAATACCACGGTGATTGGTTTTTGATTCATGATATTTTTGTATTACTTCCGGAATGTCGTTTTTATCAGTTACATCTATTAATTTCTTTAGGCACCGTTTTAATTTTAAAGAGGGCCATTTAAACGTTTTTCGGATCACTTCACAAAATGGTTCATACATTTCGGGTTTTTCAAAATATAAGTGGTATTGTTTATCAGGAATTATAAGTTCTTTAACAAAGTTTAATATGTCTTCATCGAAATTGTTTTGTGATATTTGAACATTGAAACGGCGTTTTTTCTCAAATAAAATAGTAATTTTTGGTTTTGCCGGAGAGTGTAATACTGGTGAAATAATTATCTGATTTGATCCATAATTTACAGGTATCTCGCATATAGGAATTCCTACTATAGGGTCTTCGCTCTCGTTTGTATGTACGGTCATGTGCTCGTCAGGTGGTTCTTGATCAGCTGATTCGTCACTTACCTTATCGTTGATCTGCGCAAGGTCATTGTCTCCTGCTTGCGCGACTGTTGACATTTGGTCTATATTATCGTTGTATGTGGAATTCTCTCCTTGTAGTGTTTTGTTAAAATCTTCTATGTATTCCTTAAGAGTAAAATTTTCTTCTGTCTCTTTCGTATGTAATTCGATACGTGATAAAGCATCTGCATTTGTGTTTAGCTTTCCTTTTTTATATATTATATCATAGTCAAATTCGTCAAGTTTTATACGCCATCTTAACAATTTTGAGCTAGGGTCTTTTAGCGAAAACAACCATTGCAGTGGTTTATGGTCCGTAATAAGATTTATTTTTCTTCCAAAAATATATGGGCGAAAGTATTTGGTGGCCCACACAATTGCCAAAAGTTCTCTTTCTATGGTTGAATAATTCCTCTCAGAATCGTTTAACGTTCTGGACGCGTACGCCACCGGAAGATCTTGGCCTATAGGTCCCTGTGAAAGCACTGCTCCTAAACTAACCATACTTGCATCGGTGGTTAGGTTAAACGGTTTGGAAAAATCCGGGTACTGGAGTATCGGTTCGTTCATTAATAAATTTTTACATGTTTCAAAGCACATAAGAAATTCTTGGTTATGTTCTATGGTTGCACCCTTTTTTAAACATTTAGTCATAGGTTTTGTCAGCTTTGCAAAATCCTTAACAAATCGCCGATAATAACCTAGTAACCCTAGGAAGCCTTTTATTTGTTTCGTTGTTCTTGGGATGGGAAAATCTTTGATGGCTTTAATCTTATCCGGGTTTGGTTTTACGCCCTCTGCCGTTACGACATGTCCTAAGTATGCAACTTCCTTTCTTAGGAATTCAGATTTATCTAGCTGGATCTTAAAATTGGATTCTCGTAATCGTTGAAATACACTTCTTAATCTTTCTAAGTGTTCTTGTAGTGAAGTTGAATACACAATAATGTCGTCTAAATAGACTAAACATTTTTCGTTCTGGATTCCTCGAAGAATGTTGTCCATTACACGCTGAAACGTCGCTGGCGCGTTTTTCAGTCCAAAGGGCATGCGTAAGAACTCATAGTGACCATTTTCGGTGTTAAATGCCGTTTTCTCTATGTCTTCTTCATGCATTTGAATTTGGTGGAACCCACTAGCCAAATCCAATGTGGTAAAGTATTGGCATTTTCCTAATTTGTCTAATAATTCCGTTATGTTAGGAAGGGGATACCTATCGTCCAGGGTTTTGGAGTTCAAACCCCTAAAATCACAAACTACCCTCCATTTTTGCACCCCCGAAGCATCGGCTTTCTTTGGAACTACCCAAATCGGTGAACTCCAGGGTGAGCTACTGGGCTGTATGATTTTTTGGGCCAACATTTTCTTAATTTGTTTTTCCACTTCCTGCTTATGAACAAATGGATAACGATATGATTTTGAATAAACAGGTATTTCATCTGTGGTCTTTATTCTATGTTTTATTTTACTAGTAAAAGTTAGTGTTTGATTTTCATTATAAAAAATATCGGTATATTCTTTAATTAAATTTAAAATTTTTGCCTCTTCTTCATTATTAAGGTGATCAGTTCGGAATTTGGAAAAATCTAATTTTAAATCTTTTGAATATTCGTCAAAATTATTTAAATTAATTTCTTGCATTTCTACAGTGCTGAATGTTTCTACGTCAATGGGTTCTGAAAAATCTAGCGTTACGGGCTCACACGTGTTGTTTATAATTGTTGTCAAGGCGTATCCATTTCTAGCGACAGATAAGCATTCCGGTATCTCACAATTATGCAATTTTTGATGCGGTATTATTATGTCACCATTTTTTATAGAAGTTTTAATCTTAATAACTTGTTCTACACGCGGTGCAATTGTTATACAATTTATTTCACTCTGCGTTTTATGAAATTGTAGTTTAATACGAGCATATGGTGTTACTAAATATCCTTTATTAAAGTCGAGATTCGCTTGTAAAATTTTAAGATTATCAAGTCCGAGAAGTCCATCAAATACATTGTGAAATTTAAATAAATAGAATTTTAGGCTTTGATTTTTTGGTAATTTAAACAGTTTTGAAGCCGGTATTAAGGCACTATGTTGATGGGCTGATTTTTGAAATACCGTTGAAACTATAAAAGGTTCATTTATTAATTGATTTGGGTATAAACGTTTTGCAATATTTGGGTCGATAAACGATCTAGTAGAACCTGAATCGATCAAAAATTTTAAATTAGTTTCCGGAAAAACAATGTATGATAGCTCGCTATGATTGGACATGTTGAATGAAATTATCTGTGGTTCTAAGTTATTTGGTTGTCTTGTGTAACCTCGTGAAAATTTCCGTTATTTTCGGAGTGTTCATAAGGGTTCTGTTGAGCTAGGTCATGGTCAGATGATGACGTATGAAAATCGGGTTGAACGTCTGTTTCATAATACACTTTGTTGGCGTATTGTTGCGGTTGGTCATGATAAGAGTATTGATCAAAATAATTATACTGATTTTCGTCAGTGGCAAAAATTTCCGATCGATTTACATTTTCAGTTTCGGCGTTATAAATTTCTTCGAAAGCTAATTTTGGTGGGTTATAATTTGACGTACTCTGTAACGGTTTAAACATTGACGTTTCTACGCCGGACATAGCTGTAGGCTGTGTTAATTGTTTTTGCTGGTTTGGTCTAAAAACGTTCGTCCTGTTACCGGGTTTATTAAAAACTTGAGAGTTTGTAAAATATTTTTGCTGCGGCCTATTAAATTTAGGCCCAATATTTACAGGCTGTGATGGAAAACTATTCCTAAACGCATTATTAGGCGTGTGCGCATTAAATGGATTATTTGGTCTTGCAATAAAATTTGGCTGCCAAGAATTGTTAAAATGTGCATTTTGTTGAATTGGCCTAAAATTATTGTTAGGTTTTTGGAACGCCGCACTCGGCTTTGTTTGGTTTTGGAAATAATGTACATTATATTCTTGGGTAACAAATTGTAGTGCTTGCATTAAACATGTAGGACGCATACATCTTATTGTAGTCCCAAGGGGTTCTTTTAACCCAGATAGAAACGTTTTTAAAGAAAGCTCATTATATAGATTTCTTTTTAAAATTTTTGCTGCATCGTTATTTTCGTGTGAATCAATAAACGAACACAATAAATTTAAAATATACAATACCCTATCATAAAATTGACTTGGCTTTTCATTAGGTAATTGTTTCATCATTACCAAATCTCGATTTAAACAAGCTTCATCCCTCTGGTCGGCGAAATTACGCCTAAGGGTATTTTTTAACTCATCCCATGTACCTACATTTTGAATATTTATAACAAGTTTAGCTTGGCCAGATAATTTACCAATAAGAGAATTTAATAAATAGATATTTTTAAAATCTTGAGGCCTAGTTGCATCGTAAAAAGTGTCAATAAGTGATTGACAAGTCGCTAAATAACGATTTAAGTCATTTGGACTTCCATCAAAATTCGGTACACAATTTAAATATTCCGGTTTAAATTGAGCCATTGTACTTATTTCTAAAGAACTATTGCTAGATTGAATATTACTATTACTTTGTCTTATATTAGGAGTTTCTCTTGAATTTAATGCTTCTAATTGATTACTAGAAACAGAGTCAGCCGAAGGTGTATCTAAATTTAAATTCCATAAATCACTAACAAGGTTATCGATCGACATAAACTTCTACCAATTACACTTACATAAAGAAAAACAGGTCTACTCTGGTCATTCCTATAAGGGCAAGCTCTGGTTAGGCGATTGTGGTCCGTCCCAAAATCTTGGTCCTTGCGAAGATAAGCTATATTGGTCCTATCCTCCGATGATTAGCTGGTAGATGGTAATCCACAGATCTTCTATAGATTGGGAATTTTCGATTTTCAGAAAAATCCACTCTGCTTTAAACACCTCCACCAACGTCACAACACTAGGTTCTTTTTCGGTTAATTCGTTAAAACGAAAAAATATCCACACGATCGATTCGTATCGATTTCCCGAAAGATCCTACCGACTGCGCCAGTTAACTATTACGACCGTGAGAGTCTGTTTTTAAAAACATTTATTTTTGTTACAAATACATCAATTGAAAATAAAGTACAATAATTAAAGATTAAGTATTCGGAATTATGGCTTCTGACTGACTGACTCTCTTCTCCTGGGTTGTATTCTATAAGTTACTTAAGATGCACACTCAGCACTATTCAGTGTCGGACCGTGATATAACTCATGTCTAATTTCTTTCTTGGTGAATGCACATTGTGTAGGTAGACGAATTCGCAAAATAAATTAATGCTTTTTTTATGGTAATAGTGATAGACTGGCCTGTTAACAAAGTTTATATTAAATCTGTCTTTCGAATTGTATTTGAATAAATTAAACAGAATTTATCAGTGACAGTTTGAAAAAACCAAAACTTTATAGGAAGCCAAACAAAAATTACAATTAAAATTTTCCACTTTGGCGTTTCTTTGCGCGTTATTTTGGATCGAACTTGGAAATTAAGTCAGGAATCACGCCCTTAACTCCTTTATATTTTTCTACGGCTTTATGCGCCAATCTTCAAGACGCGATTTGATTTGGGCATAACTCTGCTTGGCTGGACCATTTAAGAGGCTTTACTTTTTGCAAATTCATTAACACGATTTTCCATTTCAAGTGGGTTAGGTTATTTATTGCAATGTAATTAAGTGTTTCTACTACAGACGTCACATTTTTTTCGCCATTTTGCAGAAATTGTCATTCGTGTAAAAGTTCTGTTCCGTCTATATCTTTCTCGTTTCAATCTTTGTCAGTTAAGGTTTCTTCCAGTTTTTTACAAAAATAAAATAATTGATCTTGGTCAGAATATTTGCTGAAATCCTCAACATTCCACAAAAAATTAAAAACATCAGAATGACACGATAATAGTTTAAATCTTTCATGTACGGATGAAAGAGTAATGTCTAGCATTCCGAAAAAGCAATTTACTTTGAATTTCATTTCTTGATTTTCAATCGGCTAGTCGTCACCTTAATACCAAAACTTACGTCCACTTTTGTCTTTAGGATACAAAGTTTTATTTTGATAATGAATTGGACCTTTTTCGACAAGTTCTTGCACCTGGATTGAAGACAATACACTCGGTCAAAGACCTGGATTCTGGATCGTTAGAAAGGGGCGCTTCTTCGGATAATTCGCCTTGCTTACTCGAACATGATGGTACCGACACTGCCTGAGACGTATCAGGATCTAATTCTTTTGGATATTCATCCTCAATAGCTTGCTTTTCTAATTCTGACGGCAAGTTTGATTTTGTTGAATGTAGAAAATCACTGTTATCAGAAGTAGTGTCTTGTGTGGTCTTTCGAAAAAAGTTACTAATTTTGAAATTGGTTTTTTCCAAGTCTTCCTCCCATTCTCGCTTGTTAAGCAAGTTTTGGTAACCAGACAATATATTTCCTTCTTCTCTGCTGGCCATCTAAATAAAATAAATAAAAAATATTAAACACTAAGCCTTATTTCTTTCATAAACAAAAGTTATTAAAAAAAAAAACAATTATTTGCATCCCTGTTAATTAATTTACTTAATCACTTACTTACCTTATTCGTAATTATTTTTCACAACTGCGGTAGATACGTAATAGCAAATAAGGCACTTTATACGTCTTATGCGCTTATTAAGTCAATAATGAAGAATTAACCTGCTACATCGATTACGAATACGCAAAATTTTGCAAGTTAGAACCAGCGCGCCGAACGCACGCGGATTTTCGCGCCCCCACAGGAAGAGGAGTATTAAAACTTCACCACTGGTACTGGTCGCCGACCGGCAATCGGTGTTGGTGGATAATGCATTTTCACCACCGGTATTCATAGATATTTTTTTTAGTTTTATGTTAATTTGTGTTGACCTTGCCCATATGGACGGCGCGTCCCTGACTGAACTAGCCAATTCTAGGATTTCTGTAGGTGAAGCCTGGCGGAGATTGAACATGAGCTTGAGTAATTACAGGATTTGTCGCAACGTCTGTACGTCTGTAGTGATTGGCGATTATATTGTCATAAAATTCTTTGAGCGTAGGGATTTTCAAGTCGCGATGCAAAATCCTATTGATAACCGAGAAGCGTCCGCAATTATTTTCAATGCGTTGTTCTGGAGCACTTGAAACTTGTTGTGATTGGTCCTGCTTATCATGTTGGTACACCATAAGTCAGGACCGGCCTGACCAAAAACTTGCATAAATTCACTTTTGTTTTACAGGGTGTCCGGGTTAGTTCAGGTTAGTTTTACAGGGTGTCCGGGAAAATGTGAAAAAACTCTCGGATTCAGATAAAACATGAAAAAATAAGATGACAAGTTTCTATAATTTTTTTTCTTATACGGAAATATGTGCCCCTGAAGGACACCGCTGGAAAACGTTTTCCTTGAATAGCTTTCAAAGTACTTAATATAATTTAATAAAAATTTAATGTGATGGACACTAGTAAGGATCTCTTAAAATAGTGTATCTGAAACATATTTAGCTTTTTGAGTTTACTAGGGGCGGACTAAGCTTTACAACATAATGCTTAAATTTTTAACACCCTGTATGATAAAAACTTAAAAATAAATCTGGGTAGCTTGCACCTTAAACTAAAAAAGTTACTATTGTTTATCGTCGATAAAGTGAACCGTTTTCGAGAAAAAGAATACATTACGTATCTTTGTTTTCAAAATATTTTTCCCATTTTATCAAACGTAATGAATGATTGGCTTTTATAATGCGACCAGATTTGTACCTTTCTACGTCAATTTTAGGGTAAATAAAATCGGTAGCTCGGTGGGTAGAGAGCTTACGTGGCAACCGATAGGTCCCTGGTTCGAATCCGGGCAAGAGCATGGATGTTTGTGTGAATGTGAATGTTTGTATGCAAGTTTAACAAATAAAAAACGAACAAAGAGAGATGCTGACCAATTGATACAAACCAGAGCCATAAAAAAAAAAAAAAGTGTCGTCAAATTGTCGTAGTAAAATGGCGTCAACGGTCTATAACTTTAGAAACTATTTTTGACATCATAAATAGATCATCGTATTGGCCATCTGGTGATCAAATATACCAAAAAAAAAAGTCATAAAGACGGCAACTTGCTACTTGGGAACCTAAGACCTTCACTGGCAAAAACCAAAACAAAATTCAAAAAATTACTGGAAATGGAGTTTGTCCATCAATTACCACAGTAACTGTTCATGTTATTGTTAAAACTATTCTAAGGATTAGTAATATTTCTTGTATTGTAAAATACTCTTCAATAAAATTTGAATTAAAAGCAAATTAATTCGATCGTAGAAAAAATGTTGTGTGCAACATGTGCAAAAAGCATATTTGTTGTACTCAGCATGATTGTAGCTCTAGACGAACCGCAACATTGCATGCATCGTCCAACAAATATACACTTTTTACACTAGTTACACAAATAACTATTATATGATAATGATCGTTGCCCACAAACAGTTGCATAACTGTCTTAGATATTGGAATGAAAAACCAAGCGGACAAAATTAGTTGAATACTACTTGCCATAAAAGAAGCCTCCAACTAGTCTTCGATCTTCTGAGCTTTCAAGGTTGTTTGCCATATCATGGTCGTCGATCATTGATAGTATTTCTAGGAGTAGATCCCCAAATGTGTGAGCAGTATTCCAGCGACGGTTGACTTTAAGCTTTAAAAACTAGTGAACCTGAAACGCGCTAAAAAAGAATAATAATGAAAACTGCTAAAATAATTAAACACGATATGAAAATAGATAAGTACTGACTACTGGCGATCCACTTTCGCTTGTTAACTGCCCTCGTCGTGGCACTCCTTGGCAGTCCTTGGTATCTACAGGGTGAGTCGAGAGGAATGGGCCTAACTCTAAGGGTGTAATCTATGCATCAAAATAATAAGAAAAAACTCAAATGTTGTTATCTAATATTCATTTGTTTACAAGTTATAAGGCAAAAACAAAATATTTCATTAATTTAGCTTTCCTGTAATAAATGTTATTATTGTTTGCTTTTGATTGTTGTGCTGTCACTATCCTATTAGTGTCAGTATAAAATGTTACATTGATTCACCGTTAGCGTTCGGATTTGTATCATTTTAATTTTATAAAATGTCACACATTTATTCACATCTCGAATACGCCAATATGGTTTTTTTTTATGGTTTGTGTAATGGGAATGCTACAGCGGCTTCTGAAGAATATCGTGAACGATTTCCACATGAAAGAACACCGAACAGAAAGGCCTTTATCAGAGTTTTCAACAAACTCTGCGAGACCGGAACGCTTCCAAGTGCTAATGTAACATTCGAACGAGCCATTTAACAGGATTTAGAAGAAATAGAAAATGTTTTACCTTTAGTAGAAGAAGATAAGACGACAAGCTCACGAAGAATTGGAATTCAGTTGGGAATTCCCAAAAAAAGAGTGATCAATACGCTGCACGAGCAAGGCTTATACCCGTAACATGTACAGCGTGTACAGAATCTTCAACCTGAAGACTACGCCAAACGTATGCAATTTTGTGAGTGGATAATTAATAATCGTCATCTTTTACCACACATACTTTTTACTGACGAAGCTACATTCACCCGTGACGGCATCAATAATAATCGAAACTCCCATGTATGGTCGGACGAAAATCCTCACGCAATAGTCGAAAGTAATTTTTAACGCAGGTTTTCAGTAAACTTGTGGTGCGGCATGATCGATAATATTTTAATTGGCCATTTTCTTTTGGAAAATCGCCTTACAGGGGATCACTACTTAAGTTTTTTACAAAATGAATTGCAAGGACTACTGGAGGAGAGTCCTTTAAACATCAGAAATGAAATGTATTATCAACACGACGGAGCGCCTGTCCATTTCGATCCTCGGGTCAAGCAATATTTAGACCAAAGGTTTCCAGGGGTTTGGATTGGTCGCGGTGGTCCTATTATTATTTATGGGATTGGTTAAAAACTGAGGTTTACAAAGTAAAACTAGATACTAGGGATGCATTAATTAGACGCATTAAAAATGCTGTATTCAATATTAAAGAAAGGCACGAATCAATTAGAAGATCCCCACGCGCCCTTCTTAAACGAAGCAGGAAATGTTTGGAAGTGAAAATTTACTAAAACAATGATTTATTTAAAACAATGTTAATGTTGGATATTTTGGTTTAACAATATTATTATTTTATTTAACGCTGTAACTTGAAAACAAATGAATATTGGATAACAACATTTGAGTTTTTTCTTATTATTTTGATGCATAGATTACACCCTTAGAGTTAGGCCCATTCCTCCCGACTCACCCTGTTTTGTAGGTATATAGACAAGGCAAATAATATATAAAACAAACAAGATGTCCATGATTTTACTAAGCTTGGAGCTTGAGGGTTACGATAAGTGCTAGTTGAAATGTTAAATGTCAAATGCCAATGTTTAAAGATTTCTTAACATAACTATGTTAGTAGTACCTATTCAACAGATTGATATAGAAATTAATTGTATCTCTTCATACACGTTTTGTACGATTGTATACTTTATACCTATTACTATATTTAGACTAACTGGTATCAAATTAATTAATAACTTTGGAATTAATAATACATCTAAAGACTTAAAATTTTTATGAAATCATTTTGCATTAAATCATTTTCCAATTTGGCTCTTTAATGGTTTCCGTTTGAGCTATCTTTTGTTTATATGAAATATCAAACCTGCTTATTTATTGCGTGTTGTTCGTTTTTATGTCTTCAACCTAACTAGTACCTACCCATGATGTCCAAATATAACAAAGATGCTTTTAAAAATCAAAACTAAATAAGTACATAATTAGATTATACTTGTGTTGTAGAGAGGAACTTGATTATCTTTTTTTTTTATTTAATTGAAATAAGATTTATAAGGAGTTATTTATCCCAAAATGAAGCAAGAAAACGTGATTGTTACCTTTTTAAGTTGCCTCTCCATTACAGAATATTAAATGAACTTACAAATTATAAATTATAAAATTGAAAATAAATTAACTACCTACGAAATTCTTCTAGTAAAACTGTAAAACCTATTTTTATCATGATGCTTTACTTTGATGTAACTAGCGTTTTCTATGAACCAGTTGTTGCGTATCTGCAGAGCCGTAGGTAAGAGGGGGTTGAAATCCCCCCCCCCCCCCGTCAGTCAAGTAAATGTTGGAAATGACCACCATGACTCTTTATGCAGTAATAAAGATTTTGCTCAAAACGTTGCCGCACATTTTGCAATATTTGCGGAGTAATTTGAAGGCACTCAATCACAATTCTTTGTCGCAAATCTTCTAACGATGTTGGCTGAGTAGCATAGATTTTGCTTTTTAAGTGACCCCACAGAAAGAAATACAAAGGTGATACATCTGGCGATCTTGGGGGCCATTCAATGGCACCTCTTCTACCAATCCGTCGACCTGGAAACGTCTGATCTAAATATTGTCGAACACGTAATGCGTAATGTGGTGGGGCACCATCCTGTTGGAACATCAACCTATTCGCAATGTACCGCCGATCATTCTGATTTTCTGGCTGGCTGTTAATGCAGGATCTATGGCGTCTTGCAGTAATTCCAAATACATTTCACCGTTGGATACTATGTCGACTAACACCACACACAGTATCCAATTTGCGGGTACTTAACGTAGGATCTACATAAACTTGCCCTAAAACCCCCACTTCCATTGCTTCGTTCCTTATGGGATTTTCAATGTTGCGTTTTTTATTGGCGACTGATCCAGTTTCCCGAAATTTAGCTACAAGTTCTAGAACATATTTTCGATGCACGTTACTGTTCTCATGTCACTCATTAAATATTTGTGCTGGTGTATTATCGCACTGATTATTTCCGAAAAATATTTCGATAATTTCAACCCTTTCTGCCGTGGAATATACCATGGTTAATTTATGTATAAAGCGTTAAAAGGTATTTTAACAACAAAGTTTGGTCGAATCATTCGCAAAGTATGTACTAAATTCCTATTTAAAATAAGTACGAGACATTCCCTTCTTATCTTTCTTCAAGAAAGAACTTCTTTTGCCACAAAAAACGCTCCAATCGCTATTTTCAACACCAAAATGATAAACAAACCATAGGCGTAGTGAAGAAACGCATTTACTTATTAAGTAAATGCTTTTACTCAAATTTCTTTTAAAAGTAGTACAAACTAATCTGATTTCTCTATTAAAGTCTACTTTAAGCTTTAAATCAATAAATCTCCAAAACTACTGAACTGAAGTACATGAATTTTACATCATTATAAAGGGAATTGCATGACCTTTAAGATAAGGTATCACTCGACCCCTCCTTTCCATTTAAGATTTTAGGGGTAGTGCCACCCCCGCTGCACGTGTTAACGTGGTCTTTTGCCAATTTTGTGTCCCCCTCGAAAACAAAATCGACGGGTCTGAGCGTTTCCAAAAAAAAACTGAGCTGCCAGTAAATGTCTCTGTTTCGTTTTCGATGCGCTACCCTGTATATATAACCAATATATTGCTAATACCGTGTTACAGAAATGTCCCCAGCATGCGGCGTTTTCCGGAACTGTTGGGTCTGCGCAGTTGGCGTATACGTCAGGTCCGGCTTTAAAATTATTTAACTTAACGTGTTGGAACAGGTATTGATATAAAAAAAGCATAAAAAGATGTAATGCATCAATTTTCTCGAAGAAGCAATACACTGCAAAAAATTATGAAAATTTTAGGACTTGCGCTTTTTGGGGCGTAAATACAGAAATTGAAATTTTGAATTACAATTTAGTTTCTGGCATAGTTTCGTAAGTAATATTGGTTGCTCTTAACACCATTACAGGTGCCCTTTGTCGCCTGGTCTCCTTCTATCATTGTCTATACAACATACGACTAAAGTTGCAAGAAAATTACTTTTTTTTTAAAGATTAAAAGTAAGTTAGAACGGAGGCTTTAAATGTTTATAGTGGACTTGATAAACATGTGCATTTGTCTTGCCTTGGCACTTTGTAGGAGAGAAAATAAATATGTTATCATGTAATTGTGAAAAGCGTATTATAAAAACTATAAAACTATGCTATTAATATATTTATTTATATTATAAAACTACAGTTTTTAGTAGAAAAAATGTTAATGTTCAGCACAATAAATAAAAAAAACAAAAGAGGGATAATAAAAGTAGTATTTGGATGAATTATGTAATCTTTAAACAAAAATAAGGGTTTTTACGTTAAAATATGGAGGCAACAGTAAAATAACAGCCGTATTGACGAAACACATAATATTAATGCATAATTAGATATACTGTGAATTACTTTGTTAGGGTGGCAAGAAGAGAAAAGCATTTTTAAAATATTTCACTACTAGACATTCAATAACCAATGTGAGCCGTGAATAAGGATGGTATCCATACATTGGCACTGGAAAGTAAATAGGCAACCATGACCGTAGCATTACAAAGCACAAATATATTAATAAGTATGGAAAAAATAAATAAACAAACCTTATTTCAACTATAGTCTATTTCAAAATGGTGTAGAGTAATAAAAGCTTATTTTATGGGTTTTGCCTATTGTTATCCATTCACAAACACTGAAAATGGTGTGACAAAGGCGTGCCGGCAGGATATTCGTAAAAAGGAAAGAATTTTATTTTACCAGAATAAAAATTAGGTATTATGTACATAGTATTAGTTACACTTATTTTTTATTAAACATTTTTAAAAAATACATTATACAGAAATTAAATAATACTCGTATAAATTATAATGAATTAAATTATATACTCGTAAAAAGGAAATAATTTTATTTTAACAGAATAAAATTTAGGCATTATGTACATAGTATTAGATACACTTATTTTTTATTAAACATTATAAAAAAAAATAGAAAATACATAATACAAAAATTAAATTATAAAAAATCATAATATTCTTCGTCATCTGAGGAACCGTCATCTCCTCTTGACGTTATAATTAACGGGTCGACGGTCCGATCGATCAGGTGGTCAAGAACCCACATTTTCTCCTCTTCTTTAATGACATGATGGACTGCTTTTCGCCAGTTCTCTGATGTCACTTCTTTAATGGCTTGATCAAACAGTAGCTTAACGTCTTTCCTTTTGAATGTCGTGTTGTGTCGTGCTACAAATCCTTTTACTTGCGCCCATATAAGTTTTATAGGATTTAGTCCGCATTGATATGGCGGTGTGCGCAGCACAGTTACACTATGTTTTTCTGCTATATCTTCCACGGCAAATTTCATAAAACGATGTTTGTGTAAATTTGCTATAGCTAATAGTTCCTTCTTTATCAAATTATCTTCAAATTTAATACTTTTGGTGGTTAACCAGTCGATAATTTCTTGTTTTCTCCAAGATGAAGTTGAAGTCTTCTCTGTGCATCGTGAATGATAGCATGCGTTATCCATAACTACTAGTGAATTAGCTGGAAGATATTTTATCATTTCACCAAAATAGTCCTCAAAAACATTCGAATTCATGTCCTCGTGGTAATCTCCCGTATTGAACGACTGAAAGGTTAGCAAACCTTCTTTTAAAAATCCCTCTTCGCTTCCAATATGGACGATTATTAGTATCTTCCCTTTACCTGAAAGCACCTTAATACCTGTTGACAGGCCTTCCATGAGAGCTTGGCGAGCACTGGTTATATTATTGTCTTGCCACAGTTTTGGTACTATTTACGATTTTCTACTGCTCTCTTCTGTACTGCTTTATACTTCTCAAGTATTTTCATTGCCAGCAAACAATTTCATCGCTCTCCAGTAAAAGTGATTTACGGTTATGCTTTTCCAGACAAAATCCATATTTTTTAAAGTGATCCATAAAGGCTTTCTAGTTATAAACGGAATACAGTCATCCTGGCCAAGCTCCATTAGAATCTTATCTAGGGTGGGTATTTCTCTTTTAAAATAAAAAGAGTGACCTTTTCTTCGAACGACACTTTTGGTGTCTTCATCAAGGACTTTTACTGGTCTGCCTGGAGTTTTCTTGGGAGGTTCCACTTGACCTGTCGTCTTTCTCTTCCGCAATAATTTAAAAACGGTGGACTATCCAACTCCAGTCATTCGGGAACATCGGTCAGCAGTTTCTTGTACAGTAAAATTTGGATAATCGTATTTTAGGCAATCATGTACATTTAAAATAATAACTTTTTCACTCACTGATAGTGGAGAATTATTGGAACATCTTTTTGTTGGTGTAAATGTCGCCATTTTATTACTAATCTTAAAATACTGTGAACACTATATACGGCTTAACAGCAAACACTGATGCATTAAACTAAACAAATATACTTATTAAGGTCAAACACACACACACGATATATGAAGTTTGTTCCAAATTACTACCTATTTATATGATCCGGCCAAAGAGGACAGAGTCAAACTCGGTACCTGTTAAACGCAAAACGTAACTTTATAATCTACTACCTAACTAATCCCTATACAATATTTCGATTTTGACACTTCAGGCCAGAAAACATACCTTTCCTAATCCTCTTACGCAATTACTTGAAATTTTAATATTACAAACAATACTATTTTATCTTAATACCCGTTAACCTAATTCTCTAAAATTTTTGGTTAGTTATCATAAATAATTTAATGCACAAAGTTTGCCTGCGCCTATGGCTGACACCGAAATTGAGCCGAACTGGACGGAATTTCCTATTTTATTACTCTACAACTTTTTGAAATAGACTATAAACTTAATTAAAAGTACACGGAAGTTAGCAAAAATATACCAGTAACAAACATCTATTGGTGAAGTGTTTTTATCAATAATTGATGTGTAAAAATATAAGTACTAAACGTTATAACTCCAAACTAATGATTATGTCATAAATGCAAGGATTTAGGAAATATTGCAAAAGGTAAGTAAAAAATCTTGAGCAATTAAAAAAAGACATATACCTACTTATTATAAGTGGGTTCTCATTTCAAAACAAACCAACCCAAATATCTCTTTATTTTGAGGAAAATAACATTTGACAAGAAACATCAATTTTAATATCAAGGAAGAAGTTTAATTACACATTTGATCGAATTTTACTATTGACACCTCCAGCCAACCTCACTTTGAAATGTCACATGGCACCAGTGGCGGCTCCTCAGGGTAGGCCTCTGAGGCCGCGCCTCACCTTCAATCTCCCAATCTCCTCTCAAAAATACAAATATGTTTTTTGTAAATTTATAAATTTTCAAATATAAATTCCATATGAAAAATAATTTCCATACTGCTTTACCGAGCGCCGCGCTATAAGCGACTATTTTATTCTGTAACCTTTGGTGACGTCGACGGCCGAGAGGCTAAATGATTTCAACTTCACTGCTCCGAGTGTTCGTACCTATTTTGGCAAGCCTCATACGAAAATCTCAACGTCTTTAGTTTGGCCTGTCTCTCTCTTACTCGGGGGTCATTTCCCGTTTGTTTCTCTCATTGAGGCTATGAGACCCTAGCTTGGCTGGTTGTTGATTGGCTGTTTAAATCACATGTTTTATTCTGCGAATTCTGTGATTACCCGGCGTCCGGCGTATATCGTAGCAGGTGTGTGAACTGTGTGTGTTTGGTGTTTGGTTTAATTTAGGAAAATTACAAATTGTCATATTTTATTGGTTTATTTTATATTATTATTGTTGTGACTGTGCAGGGTAGTCAGGATACAGGTGCGATGTGCGATGCAGGTAATGTAGAAGTGTTGGCAGTATTTGTTTGGGCAATTTATAATTTCGTGTTCGGCAAATTAAGGTTATATTTTCAAGATCCGGTAAGTTTTAAGATTTCTTTATTATGTTATTAATTATTAAACTCTAAATATTATTGTTTTAAAAAAATATGAATCCTATTCATGATATTATTCTCTCAGTCATTGAAACGCCATTTTTAGGGAGAAACGAAGCGGAAAAAAGACAGATATTATGTAGTCGTCCGACACCAAAAATTTCGGCAATATTCAACGATAAGAGACAGGGTAAACAATATTCAAGAGCTTTTTAGGTAACTTGGTACGAAACCTATAAGTGGCTGTGCGGAAGTATTTACAAGGAAAGCTTATATTGTTGGCCTTGTATTTTATTAGGCAGCGTAAAAAACAATTGGAGTTCAGGGGGTGGGTATTCTGATTTAAAAAAATTTTCACGGGCGGTATAATCACACGAAAGTTCCAAAGAACATATTAAGAATTCTGTGGTGCTTACGAGAGTAGGGCAAAATAGAGACACAATAGCGGATGCACTGAGAGAAAATGCAGGCGTTAATAAAATTATTTATAATGAAAACGTGCGTAAAAATCGCTTATTATTAACTTATTTAGTTGTTGTTACTGTAACATTAGGAAAACAGGAGTTAGCATTTCGAGGCCACAATGAAACGACAGATTCATCTAACCGCGGAAATTTCAAAGAAATATTTACATGTTTAATAAAGAGAAATACGGAACTTACCGAACATTGTGCAAAATTTAGTAATATTTTTACAGGACAGTCTAAGACTATTCAAAATGAACTGATTGGTTGCATACATGAATATATTCAAGAATAAACGAAAATAAATTAATGATACAGATTGTTGTTTTTTTGGCGTAATAGCGGATGATAGTGCCGATATAACGGAAAAATCTCAGTATTCGATAACAAACGGATCTTTAAAAGAAATATTTTTGGGATTTTTTGACGTCAGTTATGATAGAACAGCAGAGAGCCTTTTTCAGTTAATAAAAAGTAGTTTAGAGCCTTATGACATTAAAGAGAAATTGGTCGCGCAGTGTTATGACGGTGCCAGTGTTATGGCGGGTGAAATAAATGGACTTCAAACAAAAGTTAGATCTATCATCTATCACGCCTTTAGCTTTATTTACCCATTGCTGTGCCCACAGATTAAATCTAGTATTGCAATAGGGAACAAAACAGATAACTCAAAGTCGTATATTTTTTGCTACTTTATTAGGGATACCAAAAATAGCAAAGAATTCCGCGAGCTGTCGAAACGGTCTAAAATTTTAAATTTAGTGGCTAATGAATGGGAAAATTTGATTTTAGTTTTTCAAAGTATCATTAATGATCCAAGTTCCGGATCAGAATCTATTAATGCCGCGAAAGGATTTCTTAAGCATTTCAATGATTTTGAATTTTGCCTTTTAACACAAATCTATAAGGAAATCTTTAGTTGCGCCGATATATTGTTTCAAATTTTACAATCTAAACATTTAGATATAAATTATTGCTCCTCACAAATAAACTATGCCAAGTTAAGAATCAGTGAATTAAGAAACGAAGAACATTTAAAATTTTTTTTTAACATTGCTAAACATGCCACAGAGCTACCAATTAACACACGTAGAGGTAGAGGTCAACCTTCTAGCGAATCCGATGTTTTTACGACTTATAAACAATTATATTTCGAAATAATAGATTGCATAACTCTTTAGTTAGAGACGCGGTTCGCAAATTTAAATAACATATACTTTCTTGCATTAGTCGACTCCACAAAATATGCGGAATATGTTAAATGCTTTCCCGACAACTTACTAAATGGTTTAATAAAAAATTACCCAAGTATTTTTGGCAAATATAGGTTAAAAAATGAGCTTTCTGTTTTGTATAGGGATAAACAGTTTTTAAATTTAAGTGTGGAAAAAAGTTTAGATATGTTATTTAAAAAATTTAAGACAATTTTTGTGGAAGCATATAAACTTTTTAATTTAGTTTTAACTATCACTGCAACAAGTGTATCGGTCGAACGAAACTTCTCATGTCTCAAGCGAATTAAAACTTACCTAAGAAATACAATGACTCGAGAACGGCTCTCCGGGTTAGCAATGATGTCACTAGAACAAGGGTTATTATCAAATCTCACTGCAGACCCACAATTTTCCGACCAAATAATAGATAAATTTGCAACCCTTAAAGCTTAATTTATAAACTCGAAAAGTTGGTGAGGTTGAAGTTATGATCAAGTTTGTGAGGTTAGATATTCCGAACTCCGAGCATAAAAATTGGTTATCTCGAACTACCCGGGAAGTTTTCGAACCTTACATGAGCTTTACATGAACAACATGAACGAGTGTATAAATGGAACTGAGTGTTCCCTTTAGTTTAAATTGAACTCCTATTTCCAACACCAACTGAACCTCAACCTCACCAACTTTTCGAGTTTATAAGTCCAGCTTAAAGATAGGCGCATAGATTTAATTTAAAAGTAGATACATTTACATAGAAATCATTATTTTTTTTTGTCCTTATGTAGGTATAATATATTATTGTTACAGCTCTAACCTAGTACCTACCCAAAAACTTTTTTGATACCTACGTGCATTGATTTTTTGATTTTGTTATTTTTTGATGACTTTATTTAGTTAGTAACTTTTAAAAAACAAATTAATGTTTTTTGGTTTTCACAACTTGCGTTAATAATACCTACCTAGCCTTTGTTTTGATAAATAATTTATTTTGTTTTTTTTTCAATTTTTTTATTAAAATGTTTTTTTTTGCCTAAAATGGTTTTTACTTCCAATCCAATATTATTTTCAGTAATGTAATAGTCAAAAGCATGAAAACTGTCAAAATTCTTGATTCAAAAATGTTGTTATTGATGGATTGCATTGGATTCCATGGTTTCAACTGCTGCGTCACTAAAAATAATATTAAGTTTGGAGTATAGTTGGGCTATCGGCGATGACCTTCATTTAAAAAAAGGTCAACGCGTCGCAGAATAATACCTTCCGGGTGACGTGGAAATTTATTCATGTTTAAACGAAATTTACATTTTCAGGGCACCCACTTCCACCTGGATTTTTGTGTCTATTTCAAATACCTATCTAGTAAATATTTATTTACATTGTAACAATTTTATAATATAATCATAATGAATCAATATTATTTATATACTTATACCTAATTTTATTATATAAAATGAAGCAAAAACGTTTTAGATATTATTTTATCAAAAGCAACTTAATTTAGCTAAATTCGTAATATTTAAGAAAGTTTGACCCTGACCTTACAAATTTTCTCGTGAAACCTAGTATTTCAAAATAATTATATTGCTGGTTAAATTCCCAACTATTCACTTTCATTTCACTAATGACCTTGAAATCGCGAAAAATTTTCGCCTGCGGCGCTATTTTATGGCTTCACCCCCTTATACACCCACGAGCCGCCACTGCATGGCATTATCTATCGAGTGATACAGCGTTGCAGAGGGTATTAAATTGGCTATCCAACCGTGCCAAGAGAAGTGAAATTGAGTTAAGTGGAAAAGTATAATGACAATGCAACCAATTAATTTTGAATTATTTTATTAAGTGTTCAAAATATGCGCCGTTATGGTCAAGATAATGACAACATATATCACTTGTTATTATCTTATCACTAAATCTTACAGTGACATTTTGCAACTCGTTGGATAGGCAATTATATGATTTTTGCAATAGCTTGATTGGAATGGCACCTGGTTTTAAGTGTGCCCTTTCATTTTCGATTATGAAATCCTCCTGGACAAAATGCAATCCGCAAACACGATTCCCATCACTAGGAAGTTCTATATTGGGGTTTGTTCCTAGAGCTCTTAACCATTCATCATGTCGTGCTGCGGTCAATCTGCAAACATGTCTTTATGTGAGTACATAGGTGCATACTATTTAAGTCTCTACATTGCATTTTAGGCGAAAAATTAAAATGATTTAGCTTTGACAAGCAACAATGTTTAGAAAAGCGTTTTTTACTATAAAAAGATATCTCACGAAAGACTTTAAATCCTTTGAGTAAATCAAATCTCCTACAATATAATCTGAACTGTTAGTCAAGGTTAGTTTACCACTAAAAGCAATGTAACCGTTTTGCTTCTTTTAATTTGCCAAAAATCAGTTAACAAGTTGGACACAAATAATATTTTATTATCCCTAGTTTAAACTGTGTATAGTTTCAAATCGGATATATTTTTGTAAAGTACTTGAACGTTATGGTAGGTATAGGTACCTATGAACACCTTAAATATTCCAAAAAAAAAACACTTACCTAAATAAATACATGATTGTGTTGAAAGCAAGGTAAATTCTATGCGGGGATACAATTTTAAAATTATTTTAAGTAGCCCAGGTACTTACCTGAAGAACTGAATTTGGGTCGTTGGCTTGCAAAGCAACACCATACACTGGTTTTTCATCACAAACTAACACTAAAAGGTACTGCACTATAATCTAAATAGACCTAAACTATTTATAAAGGTCTAATCTACTAATAAGTTTTTAGCGAAAGTTCCACAAAGTAAATAAATAAATAATACATTTATTGTTTCAACCATTCAACAGTTAAGTACAAACATTTTACAAAAATGGCAAAAAATGAAAAAAATGGCAACAATAGGCCTTGGTAAGGCAGACATCCAGAGGACCCAGATACTGTTCAGGCCTTAATTTAATATTATAATTTCATATAATACATAACTACAAATTAATATATTAATTACTCCAAGCGAAGAACATTAAATTTAAAAATAAATATGTTTAATGATTTGGCTAAAAACCAGAGATAGGATGGGTGGGGGGGGGGGGGGGTTGAGAAGCAGAAAATAAAATAAAAAAACGAAATTTATCCTATAGGTACTAACTCTGCATGGTCATTGCAGCGAAAATAAATAATTTCTAATACTTTTTTTAAAACTCAAAACGGATTGGTCTGTATTTAAGGCCCTTACAGCATTAATGCAAGAAGCGACACCATAGGAGAAAGACCTTTTATAAATTTCTTTGCGGTGTTGGGGTACGGTCAGATAGTGCCTACGGCGTAGATTTATATTATGTACGTCTGTTCGAAACCTAATTTTTTGGTATAAGTACGCGGGTGTTTTAAACTTAATTATCTTAAACGCAAATGTGGTGAAATGTAGTTTAAATCTGTTATTCATATTTAGCCATCCTGAAGTAGCGAGATAAGGGGAAATATGGTTTCTTCGCTTTATACCGTATATTAATCTAAGGCATGCATTTTGAACCTTTTGGATTCGGTAACGATCGGCAGCATCCAAACAGGGTACATATACTCCACTGCAATGGTTAAACTGTGACAGAACCAAAGTATCGCACAACAATTTCCGAGTTTCGTGAGGAAGGGAATGTCTATTACCATAAATAAGCTTCAGATTGCCATATGCAGATCTTAATTTAGCTGTCACGTGTTCTTTAAAGCGCAATCTAGAATCGATCGTTAAGCCCAGACTTTTACACGAATCACAGTAAGGTAACGGTACATTATTTAATTTGATTGTCATATTGTTCTTCACAAAATTAATTTGGCTTTCATTTCCGAATAAAATTACCGAAGATTTGCTAGGATTGAGTTTTAGGAGATGATCTGTGGCCAAATTATAGAAGTTGGTTAAGTCTGACATAATAGCAATTTCGGCCGCATTTAGTTCATCCTCGCGAAACGAATAGTAAATTTGACTGTCGTCCGCGTAAAAGTGGTAATTGCAATGTTGGAGTGCATTAAGGAATTTCGAGGTATATATAGTATACAAAAGGGGACCCAAAATGCTACCCTGTGGAACTCCTATGCGAACATCTAAGAAAGATGAATGTTTTTGATTACATATAACTTGCTGAGTCCTGTTAGATAGAAATGAATTTACAAATTGTTCAGCAACATTAGAAAAACCCACGTAATGAAGTATTGCTAAGAGCACCTCATGATTTAGCATGTCAAAAGCCTTGCTAAAATCCAGCAAAACTAAAGCACTGATTTTATTTTGATCTGCAGCTTTTAAGATGTCGTCAGTGATATCAGACAAAGCACTCTCACAACTATAACCAGTTCTAAATCCTGATTGTTTGACGGGTAAAATATTGTTTAAGTTTAAAAAATGTACGATTTGTCTATTCATAATTCTTTCAAGAACCTTCGATAATGTGGGCAATATGCTTATAGAACGTAATTGACTGAATTCAGTTGGATTATTGATTTTTGGTAGAGGAATAACTTGGGCTTGTTTCCAAAGTGTTGGGAAATAAGAGGTTAAAATGCACTCGTTTATTATATGAGTAATATAGGGAACAATATATGGACAGCAGAGGAGAATAAAGGTTATATTTATTTTATCATTTCCCGTCGCTCTGGTTTTTATGTTTTTTACTATGTTAAATATTTCATTTTCTGTAGACAGCACAAAGTTAAAGGGATCATTCACATTATGCAAAGTATTATTATTGTAAAAGTTCAGAAGGTCCTGTCCCGGTAACATATTGTTGATTGCAGAATTGATAAAGAAATCGTTTATATCGTTAACATTACTTAAATGATCTGGTAATGTTTTTTGTTTATTTTTTGTTATACTAAGATTTTTTAACTCAGACCATTTTTCTTTCATGCTACAGTTTTGAAATTTAAATCGTAAATAAGCCTTTTTTTCCGCTCTTATTGCCGAAGTCGTATAGTTGCGTAGCTGTTTATAATACTCGTAATGCGCTGGAAGTTTCGTTTGTTTATATCTTTTTAATGCCTTATTTCTTAGTTTTTGCAAAAGTTTGATATTTTCCGTTATCCAAGGTGCATATTTATAATTATTAGCTTTACAAAATAGTTTTAATGGTGCATGTTTATCAAAGAGACCCAAAATGCAGTTGTTAAAAAAACTTAGCTTATCATCAATATTCTGTATATAAAAAATGTTATCCAGAGGCAACTGCTCCAGGTCCCGCTGAAACTTGTCTAACTTGATTTTTTTAAATGATCTATAAAAAAAGGTTTCAGGTTCAACGAATTGCATATTTAAATTTAGTTTGAAATGAACCAAAAAATGATCGGCTGTGCTTGAGTCCAAAACACCCACATCAGTAACTTCATCTATATTAGTAAATATTAGGTCTAAAAGAGAAATAGAATTCGAAGAAATACGGGTAGGCTCTTTTACTCGCTGTTCCATATTAAAAGTAGAAAATATTGCCTCCAGCTGAGATGCAACGTTTGTATTTAAGTTTAACATGTTAATATTAAAATCTCCAAAACATATTATTTTGTCATATTCTGAATATAAATTAGACAACGTATCTTCAAGAAAGTTAAAAAATTGATTTATATCGGAGTTAGGTGGTCTATATATATTACCCAATATTATAAACTCACCGTTAAATGTAAGTTTTACCCACAAATGCTCAATATATTGTAATGAGGCGGATAGCATTATTTCACAACTTATGTTATTCCTGACGTACAGCCCAACACCGCCACCGCGTCTGTTACAACGATTTTGTCCGAAAAATTTATAATCAGCAATACTTACCAAGTCGTTATCCACCCCCGAATGAAGCCACGTCTCTGTGACACCAATAATATCATAGCCGTTGCTTATTACATGATGCTGAAAGGGACCAAAATTTGCAAGCAAAGATCGTACATTCACATGAGCAGCATGCAGGCCCATACCCATAAAATAAAGGAAGAAAATAAGGAAAGGGAAAATAGAAAGGATATAAGGGACGACAATCTCTATCGATTAATAGAACAAATCGGAAATAAAACGCTTCTAATAATAAAGATAGCGCAGAACAAGCCGATACTGCATGTCCCTAAACATATTATATAAATCAAATCATTTGCAGCAAAAAAAATGAAAATAATCAAAAGAAAATAAATAAAGTACTTAGTTCAGATATAACACAATCAAAAGAAGAAAATTATGTAAAGTTTAGTATAAGAAAATAAATAGTATTCGTTAGAAGTGACTCTATAGTCCAAAAAAAAAAAAAAACGCAAACATGACTATAATAGTTATTTAACAATACCTACAAATAAGTGATAATAAAAACAATGATAACACGAAATTAGCTAAAATTATGACACATAACTAAGGAAATAAATATTTGTAAGCAAATTGTGCTTCAGACATGCTGCACATTTTAACAACAAATCAAAAGTTATGCAATCACCAGCAGGTATTCCAGCATGTTAGAAATTAAGAAAAAAAAACATTGTATTGACACACACACTCCATAATTGAAAGGTTCTTAGTAAATCAAAGCGAAGAAACAAAGCAAGAGCAATTTAAAAAAGGCTTTACCTACGTACGTTTAATTTACGGCTTTATTTTTTGCAGGTCGTCCTTATCCTGGATACGGTGCACCACACCCTCGCACTTTACATAAACATTCCCGTGGAGGCACCACACATTTTTAACAGAAAATTTAACAGCTGCCATTTTAAGAAGCTGCAGTCTTTCTCGCGTTAGGTCCTCTTTGATCACAACACCCGAATTTTTGAGAATTTTACGTTGCTTTAACACCGCAGCCCGAATGTTTATATCGCGGAACTGAACTAGAATAGCCGGTGGCTTATCGGCCGTTTGATTTTTTGCTTCTACGCGATAGCAATTTTCAATGTTTGAATCGTCGATTTTAATGTTCATTTTATTTTGGAAAAAACCTATGACGGATTTTACCGGATTTTCGTCCTTTGCAGGCTTTACACCAAATATGCGTATATTTCGATTACGCGAATGTTGCTCCTGGTTGTCTAGACGCCTTTTAAGATCGCCATTTTCTCGCGTCAAGTCACTCATTTCCCTGCGCAGTACAGCTACGTCGCCCTCGACCTTTTTGATTTTTTCATTGATTTTCTCGCCAATCTTCTTTACCAGAGATTTGACAAGGCGGTTTTGAAAATCCTCCCCAAGGATCGTTGCAGTGATTTGATCAGCAACAATTTTACGAATGTCCTCCATGTCATTCTTTAACAGTGCCATTATGAGGTTATGGTTATCGGCACACAATTTTACAGGAAAACACTGCACTGGTAAGCAGAGGACAAAAGGAAAACAGCAGAAAACAACCGCAGCACTGACAGAACTAAACCTGGTCACTTTTAAAACACGTTTAGAGCAATTTACTGCTTAAAATTTAAATTTTAATCGGGACAGACAGCACCTGATTCGCACTACACAAGCGCCATCTCACTCCAGTACAATAAATAACTAAAAATCACTCAAAATAGCGCTAAGAAATCTCACAATAAACACGCCAAATACTGTGTAAATAAAGAATTTAGTAACAACCGGCTCTGGACAATATAAACGTTAAATATCAAAAAGTATAAATCCGACGTACTGCGCATGAGCCACAGTTCCGAAAAATCACGCATGCCGGGGACATTTTAAGATCGGTCGGCAATTAGCTTTGTTTTTCTACTGGTGGGAGTTTAGTGGGTGAGACTCAAATGGGTGAAATCGCAACCAAATGCAATGAAATCACGTGACCATCATCCGAACCGCCAGGAGAAAATCCACATATTTTTGGCTTTTGTCGTGTCATCCCTTTTTACAATATGTTATTGACAGCAGTTCTATCGCCCTTACCTTTATAAGTTAAGACATAGGGTGATTGCGTCAGTAATCGGCCTTTTTTGACCATTATATTTTTGTTTTTTAAATAAATCTGTTCATTTAATACTTAAAATTATAATATATGTATCCTTGTCAAGCATAAACATTAAATAAGCGATTGAAAAGGATATAGATTCTCGAGAAAGACCGAAATATTGAAAAATATCAGTTTTTTCAGAAGTCGGCCATGCTTATGCCAGAAGTCAGCCGTCATATATTAATGGTTATTTAGTGCAGGCCGGTGCTTGCATTTTTTATTTTCTCAATAAAAAGGGGGAAACATATTATAAAAAAACACAAAAATTATTTTTCTGAAAATATAAGAAAAAAACACTTAAATGTACTTACTAAGGATACATAAAGTATGCAAACACTTTTTTTAAAAGTATAGATAAAGCTAAAAAAGTATTCGCAAAAATCGCAGTTATAATCTAGACCTTGCACCTCTGTATATGGTCTTCCTGCAAGCTTCTAAGTGAAACCACCTAGGATACCAGTCACCTCCCACATTCTTATCACATTCTGCTTCTGCATCGCTATCTAGTTCATCTTCACATTTAGCACAATATTTCCTTCACAGCATTCTTCTAAAATCTCGCTACTTCCGTTGGGTATTTTTATCTTATTTGTAATATTAACCATTTAGCTTTCTTTTCGTTTTAACTGATCCCTTTTCCTTTTATTTACTTCTTCTTTCTTATTTTGTACTCTATCCTTCTTCATGTTATATGTTCTCCGAACATTGGACGAAATAGCACTTGTGGAAGAGTCCAGCTTTCGGACGTTTTGTTTTTGGAATTGACTTGATGCCCTCATCCACCTCCCCCGATTGAACATATATGGCACCAGCTGAAAACATCGGTAAGCAGGAATAATGTATAAGGAATAATGTTTTGCCAACCTTAAATTCTTCTGCGACAGCTTTAGTACAGTCAAAGATGCAAAATATTCCAAACAAAAGTTGGGAAAATTGTGTAACGCATGTTCAAGAAGTAGAAACATCATACGTAAATATAGATCTGTTGCCCAGAGAAAGAATTATTGTGAATGTGGATGACGACAGTGACAATGAAACTGACTTGGATCAAAATGTAATAATTATTTTTCTGACACGGTACTTTTTTGTAGATATATGCATATTTTGTTTTAATTAATAACCGTCCTATATATTATAATTTTAATTGTATTGTATCTTATATACTGTTATATTATTATTTTAATATTATTACTTCTTATTAAATTACGTTTAAAATATGTTTTTGCGTTTTTCCTCTAACATAAAAAATCAGTCCGACACTTTTTTTGCACGCAGGTTGATAAAAAAAACTATTTTTTTTCACGCTTTTATGTGTTATATTATCTTAAAGCAGCGCAACCTTTTATTTTATCAGCAACGAGTGCGTCCCTTCTTTCATTCGATCACCCGCTGGGTCTTATCGGCATTAGGGATTAGCATTTATAATGAGTTTATAAAATAGATAGACGGACTTTACTTCTTTCTATAGGTAATTCCTATAACAATTTTTAGTCAAAGAGTTTAAATAAACGTCATTATACAGGGGCTAAACTTTTAATTTTTGGCAAAACTCGCTTTGTTATTACTTAATGCGGGCTTAAACGAAAGAAAGAAAATGTGTGTAATTTATCTTGGCAGAATCGCTTTGTTTTTTTTTTTAATGGAAATACTCCATCCCAATTATTTCATCCTTAACTTTGATTGCGCGGTTCTTAAAAAAATATTTGTACAGCTGATAAATTGACTAAGAAGTAAATGGACATCGCATTTAGCATTTAACCATTTCACTTCTTTAAGACGAATAAAAAATGAGACTAGATTAGTTTGGTAATGGGCAATAAAGCACGACAACGATATGCAGTGGTCAGAATTCCTAAACGTTCGCCAAAAATAAACTTGGACACTTATATTTCAATTTCTTTTATTTACCTACGAGTGCAATTAACAAGCGCATTGTAAAGTGTTTGGAAGTTAACGAACTGTGTTTTGAGTTTCGGTTGTTTTAGCAGTTTTAATTATTATTGCTTTGTGGCGCTTCTAAAGTTGAACAAAACGCAACGACGCTTATTAACTGCACTTGTCGTGGCAGATCGAAAGGTGCGTCCAGACTTGTGATAAAACCCCGTGTCGTGACCGTGTCGCGAATATTTTTCTGACGAGCCAAGCTCCGACGCGTGTCATCGTTGCGTATCATCGTCGCGAACTTATGTGCGCTCCGCTCATTTTAATAAAAAAAAAGTCGTCAGCATGCATTTATAAATAAAAGCGATGATACGAGGTCCCGTCGAGCTCACCAAGCCGTGTGGCATCCCTTTGATGCAACGCCAAAAAAACGGCAAAACAGAGACAGGACTGATGACACGCGGTAAACGCGGCGATGCCACGCGTTGCGGAGTGCTGTCCAGACTACACGCGACGGTGTCACGGCACGGGGTTTTGCCACAAGTCTGAACGCACCTTAATATCATTTGGATCAAGATCGTGAAATGCTTGCATGGTTAACCCGATGTCAATGTAGCAGCTCTTCTTCCGAGATACAAATAAAAATTCCTTTTTTTAAAGAGAAATGCCCAAAGTATTTAAAAAAATATTTTTTAGTTTTGCAGAATTGACACCTATATACCAAAATTTAGATCTTTTCGGGCGTCCCTGGCTATGTACGAGAATGATTCTAGTAAAGTACGGCACACGATAAATGGTCATAACTAACGCCTTTATACTTTATACCTGCTTATCCTTCTATTTTGGAAAATAAATCATTCCGGTCCAGGGTGAGTAGGAAGATTGAAACAATGTTTGTAAATGTACAAAAATTTATTGTGTATTGCTGAATTTAACGTAAATTATTAATATGCATAAAAGTTGTAAGCCGTAATATATAATTTTTATTATACAGGGTATCATACGTAGAAGTTCCACCCTCCTTTATTATTTTCTTTAGTTTTTGAGATATCAGAATATTTTTTTTTTGTTTAAAAACGAATGACAAAGACTTTTTTGACATCTGTGTAATTACCGGGTTGAAAATGCGAAACTTCTACGTGAAACACCCTGTATAAAACCGTATGAGTAAAATGAGTCATCTCAATAGTTTGAATTTGTATCACTATCATCCACTGATATAATTAAAGGTTTTACGTTATCCCAGAATTTTTTATAATTATTTTCGACTTCAAGTACATGATTAAGACACGCTCTCCATCTGCTCTCTGGTATTAATTCACACTGAGTTTCAATTACTTCAATTACATTAGCGGACAGTTTTGGGTTTACATTATTGCGTCTAACTTTCTTTTTCAATTCGGACCATATCATTTCTATAGGATTCAAATCGCAATGGTAGGGGGGCAATCTAAGTGGTATGTTACCGGATGCTTTTATAGCCTCATCTACGCAAAATATTTCATCATACGATTTGGTTTTTAGTACCTCAACTAGTTTTTTTTTTGTATAATTATCTTCAAAATAAAGGTCATGTTGGATAAGGAATTCCCTAAGTACCTCTTTTTGGCTGCTTATGGTTGGTATTTTCAAATGATTTAATAATAATTCGATAGTTCCTAATGTGTCGACAGGTATAATTAATTATACCTAAAATACGTACATTATCAAAATAAAAATAAATTACCTCCCTGTTACTGAGAAAGGCTTACAAACTAGCCCTTAATTGCTTTATGGGGGGTAAAGTCACCTGACCGTTATATAAACCAGGTAAAATCATGGCCATTTATCTTGTGTCGGACTATATGAGTTTATTAGTCCATATGGGCTGTACAAAGTTACAAAATTTAAATAGAAGATACAGGGTTGCTAAAAGTTATAATTAAAATGTCGATCTTTGGGGCGCGATATCTTTGTTCGGAGGAACATTAGGAAAAATGATTATATGAACTACCAGTATTATTTTAACCTCCCCTGTACGCTGGAGAAATATTGCCCTATTCTTACCTGTATAAACAATATAATTAATTTGTAATTGTAAACATGGGTATCTGGGTCAAGATTTTGTTATCAATTCTGCGAACTTAACACATGCGATATAGTAAAGGCGAAAAAAGAAATCGTGGTAAACCGCACAACTTTACTTTCTGTGCCGTAAAAGTAATTTTATACTGTTATTTATCGACAATACATCAGCTGATATAAGATGCACATGTTTTTTTCACAGTTAATGGTGAAAATTATAAAATGATTAGTTTATGAGGTTGCAAGCGATAAATTAAAGAGATAATGATGACAACGTTTATGAAAATTCATAACGTGTTTAAACATCAAAAATGTTGTCTTTTATATTCGTCAGTGGCGCAATCAGGGGGGCTATGGGCCTACAGCCCGCCAAGCTTCAAAGAGTACATGCTCATCCCGACCAAATTTACTACTTTTAGCTAAAATAAATAAAACAAAATTTATTCATTTGCACGTTGTTATGAAATTGGGTATTATCAAGGATTAAAAACGTATCTAGTAGGTAAAAATGAGATTTTGTTTTGTAAACATAAGCAGTTTTGACAGTTGTCTACCTAGTCTAGTTGTTCCCTATTTAAGTCATTAAAATTAATAATATTATTAAAAAAACATGGTCTATTTCACGAATTCTGAGTTTGCGGATATGCATTACATGTATGGGTTTGCTGATGGTAACGCACTGGAAGCCAGGCGGTTGTACGAAAACCGCAAACAGTGTTGTTCCAGAGCGTACTTTTGTATCAAATTTGGTACATCCAACACATTCTTGGCACTTTGGCACCTCTTTCATGTTTTTGGTACACTTTCTTATCAAAATGTGAGCCGGCCCTGTATTTTCTATCAATATTTATTTCCGTTAATCTGGACGAGTCGGGCCGGCAGAAATTTTATTCTTAACCGTCCGCCCGAGTCCTACCGCCTACCGAGTCCTGACGATTTAGGCCTCGGCCACGATACGAGCGGTAAGCGGTGAGCGGTAGGGCGGCTGAGCGGCGACGCAAAGTTTAATGTTTGTATTGTGCATACGGAGAACGCCCGACACTGGCCACGACAGACGTAAGCGGCAGGGCGGCACCACACGGTGCCGCTGACCCGCCGCCCGCCGCTAACTTCAGACATTAAATTTTTCTCCTGCCGCTCATCGCGATCGCTCAGTTCATTCTGTCACTTGCTGTGTATCATGTCGGACCCAAATGTTGTACACTCCGTTGTTAAATCAACTAAAAAGCAAAGTTAGGAAGAAAGCTCGTGGGTGCTAAATATGAAGTTCTCATTTCTGAAGCTCAGTCAAGACCTCCTCTTTGGAACGATTGTCACAATGACTTCAATAACAGCGTAGTCACCAGGAATCTGTGGAATGAGGTCGGAGCAGCGATTAACCTATCAGATACTTAAGTTATTTAAAATTATAAACATACACGGTGTTTAAATATAAGTGTATTGATAAGTTGCCTGCATACTCATTGCATCGTTGGGTGGAAGTTTTATCTAATATTTAATAAATCACATCTTGCTTAATATGTAGTCAAAAGTTCCAATTGACATTCTGGTGTACTCAAAAAACCGGGTTGCATCTCTTCTCAAATCGGCAAACAGATGATGATATTATTCACCGAACCGAACTCTAAGCCCATTTATAGGGTGAACACCGTACATTTTACGCCTGTGTAACCTATCTAACACACCTCTTTTCAAAATGCAGTTTTCACTTAAGCACAGGAGTTGGACAACCTCGTCCGGAGACTCCATTTCGATGACTAAATAAGAATTAAACTCAAAAACACCGCTTGTATCGTGGCCACTACCGCTCTGCCGCCTTACCGCTCTGCCGCCCTGCTGGTTTACCGCTTACCGCTCGTATCGTGACCGAGGCTTTACGCTTGCTCTTTTCGTACGGAATGGCAAAACTCTTTCAAAAATAAGACGTTCTGATTGGCTGTGCCGCTGCTTTCATTCTACTGTTACTACATTAACTTTTTTATTAGTTATTCCGTGGTGTACTGTACATAGCGTTTAGGTTCCATGCTATAGGTCGCGGGATCGGTTCCCACTTTGGGCGCTTTTTCTTATAATGATTTTTTTAGTATTTTCATGACTTTTTTTAGTTTTTTTATGACTCTTAGTCTTTTTTAAAGTAGATCGAATCAAAAAGGTCTGGTAAATAATTGGCCGGTGAACTTGAAAAAAAACGAATTGGAACCATTGGTGGTTTAGATGCCGTGTTAGCGCTGTTTAACCAATATAAGTCTATAAAAGGGGCAAACAATTAATATAATATTCCCCGGTGAACTTGGAAAAGGCGAATTGGAACCAAAAAGGTGGATTAGATGCCGTGTTAGCGCTGTTTAACCAATATAAGTCTATAAAAGGGGCAAACAATTAATAATAATATTCCGTGTGTAGGGTGTAAGTAAACAGTAAACCGTAAACAAAATTTGAGAACAAATAAAGAAATTTCTCTAAAAAGGTTAGGCTAGGATTGTCGTGACAAAGAGTTTTGCCATTCCGTACGAATAGAGCAAGCGTAAATCGTCAGGACTCGGTAGGCGGTAGGACTCGTGCGGACGGTTATGAATAAAATTTCTGCGTCGGGCCGAGTGGCGACTAAATAATCAAAACTTTGTTTCAGCTGAATCGTTCATAAGTGGTGTGCAGACTTAAAGATAGTTCATATAGATGCGAATTACGAATTGCGAATAATGCCCTGATTGGTCAATTTCTTTAAAATATTTTAAATTGACCAATCAAAGCATTATTCGCAATTCATGTTACGCATCTATATGAACTATTCTTAAAACTTCGCTAGGAGTTGGATGATCTCTTTCTCTATTTTTGTTTATTAGTAGAAAAGGAGAGATACCTCATCGGCTCATAATCGGCTAAGTGGATCTTCGTCTATTCTGTTCTATTTCTGTAATGAACAGAATATATAGCTATTTATTCTGTGGTAATTTGGTCATAGAACAAAGGTTATGTTTTGGCACATCACATATCACATACATATAGTGGATTTCAGTTGATTTTAGTTAAAGATTTGTATGAATAACCAGTGTTGGTTTATTTGTACACTTGTTCAGGTAAAAGCGTTGACCTATTTTTAGTTGATTCATGTCTTATAAAGATATAAAATTTTAAGTTCTGTTAAATATATTAATAAAGAAGAAATATGTTTGTTGAATTTGTAAATGTTTATTTAAGTTAAGTCAGTTTAATTTTTTGTATTTTATATACAAATATTTCTAACAAATAAAAATATATGGATTGTAAGAATATTTAGGTATATTTTATTTTACTAATTTATAAAATTATAACTAAACATTAATTAATCACAAGTATATAAATTCTGATTTTATTTTATCTACTTTGTAAATCATATCAAAATAATATAAATCCAGGGTTGCGTTTGAAACCGTTGCGTTTGAATCCCTCGCGCAATTCAGACAAACAAGGCGATTTTTCGCGTTGATCAGATCATCAAATTTATTGAGCTAGATATGGCTTTAATCAGTCAGGATCAAGAATCTTTCTGATACAAAAATTTCAAGGGCCAGAACAACACTGACCGCTTACCAAATAGAAATATTCCGGATGCACGAACATTTTCAAACATTCATAGAAGGTTGTGCGAAAAGGGAAGTTTTGAACCAGACAATCATCTTAAAGGAGTACAGCGTACTGGAAGAACACCAAAAATTGAGGTAGCAGTTCTGAATTCAGTCGAGGAAGATCCCGAATCAAGTACACGAGAAATTGGAAACAATTTGAATATCTCAGATATTCTTGGTTGGAAAATTCTTAATGACTTTTTATTATATCCCTACCATATCCAACGTGTTCAGGCTCTACACCCACGTGACTTTCCCTTACGGATGAACTTTTGCCAATGGTTTCTTCAAAAAGTTATTGAAAATCCATTATTTGATACTGAAATTTTATTCACCGAGGAAGCCAAATTTTCTAGGAACGCCATCCAAAACGTCCACAATAATCATTTTTGGGCTAAAGAAAACCTACGTGCAATCTTGGAACCCCTTTACCAGGAGCAATTTTCCGTTAACGTGCGGGCTGGAATATGCGGTGATTATTTAATTGGACCCTATTTTCTTCATCAGAGGTTGAATGGGCATAATTACCGGCAATTTCTCGAAGAAAAATTGCCAGCTTTGATGGAAGATGTTAAATACAATAATCGCTGAATAGGTCGCGGAGGACCACAGGCATTGCCACCTAGGTCCCCGGACCTCAATAGTTTAGATTACTTCCTGTGCGGTCATCTTAAAACATTGGTTTACAGCACACCAATTCATACTGAATAGCAGTTGAGAAATCGCATCATAGTTTCTTGCGAAACTATTAGAAACAGTCTCGGCATTTTCCAAAGAGTACGTGAGTCCATGAGAAAAAGAGCAGATGCATGCATATTTGCAGGAGGTGGACATTGTCAACATCTAATTTAATTTATATCTTTGTGCGTTCAGGGTAATTTTGTGTTAGCATTCCAAAATGTATTTAGATTACTATAATTTCATAATTTTACCGTTTAAAAATGATTCTCTTAAATAAATTATTGTTTTCTCTCGTAAGTGCTCTAGAGAGATGCAAATGAATGAATTTTATTTTTTTATGCGAAAACCATACTTTGCTCAAAAAGGAATGAAGATTTCAAAAATAATTTTTACTTTAAGAAAAAGCAGTGGCATATTACTTTTCTCTTTAAAATGATTCAGTGCAAATCCCGCACGAACGCCACTGGCAAGAATAAAAAATCATGTTGTACAGCAGAAAATGCCTTTTAATGCATAGAAGATACTTACCACGTTTCACAAAAATATATAGGGCCATACCAAAGTTATCATAAAAAAAAAAAAAAAAATTTCTTGAAACTTTAGCATCCTGTAGTTCAACAGTTAGGACTTTTAAGACGTATGTTCATATAAAGTTTTTTTCTCAAAATGGACCCAAGGATAACCCCCTTAAATATTAGCATGTTATTAAGAAACACCCTGTATATGGACTATTATATATTTTTGAAAAGCTCTTAAAAAGAGGGATAAGACAAAGAAATAATATATAGTGTGTCGAAGATAAGAATGGGATAGCATTGGAATCTTGGAAACGGTAGGAATTACAATGTTGGTTAAATTAGGAAAAAGTTGCACAATTTAAATACCTTTTACATGGTGTTTGCAAAATTAAACTATCTTTAACCGATTTCGATATTTTTTAAAAAAATTATTTTTTGCTGTATTATTTTTTATTTATTTGTTGCATTATTTTAACAGATATAAAAAAATGAAAAATACTTTTTCATTGTCACTTTTTAAGCTGAACAAGATAGCCTTTACAGATTTTCAGTACGACGTTTCGTTTTCGAAAAAACATCCTCAACTTTGTTTTTTTAAATACGGTCCTGTGTTTTTTTTTTTAATCGAAATCTATTTTGAACTCTTAAATAACTGAATAACTTGCATTGGTTTAAACATATTTTCAGCTTTTTAGCTATCGTTTAAAAATATTTAAGAAAAATCTCCATAGTTCGGCACTGAATGCTTGAAAAACATTTATTAACATAATACCAAATTAGAACTTAATTACAAACAGTGTTCAAACAACTGGCCATTATTTTCTAAGCATAGGTAACATCGTCTAACTGTGGAATTCAAAACATTGTTAAGTACATCTGGGGTAATCGTTTGAAATGCTTCTAAAACCAGTTGACGCAATTCTTCCTCCATTTGAAAATTACGTTGGTGCACATAGTTTTTGATGTACCCCCAGAGATAAAAGTCCAAAGGAGTTGGATCAGGCGATCGTGCAGGCCAAGAAACAGCTGAACGCGTACCTTTTCATTTGTCAGGAAATCTATCTGTTAAATATTCTTGGACAATTCTCGAATTATGAGCGGGGGGGCCCCATCTTGTTGAAACCAAAAGTTATTGATTTCTGCTAGTGGTAAGTTGTTATCGAACCATTCTTCCAAGTTATGCTGCAGTAAATTTCGATACCGCTCCGAATTTAGTGTTCCGTGGTAAAAAATTGGCCCAATTATCTTTGTTCCCAAAATTCCTACCCACATGTTGAAACCAAAACGATGTTGGTGTCTAGCCATTTTGTACAACCGTGGATTTTCTGTGGACCAATAATGCGTATTTCTTCTGTTACAGATTTCGTTGTTGGTTATCATACTTTCATCAGAAAATAAAATTTTATTGACGAAATTTTCGTCGTTTTGACATTGCCTAGTGTACCATTCGCAAAATACCCTTCGCCTTATGTCGTCTCCCGGTTTTAGTCCTTGGCAGAGTCGAAATTTGTACGGGTGATATTTGTTCTTACGCAAAATAAAATGTGCCGTAGATTTTGGCGTTCCACTTACTTTCTCAATGTTTCTAACTGATGTTGTAGGGTCTTCCGTTACAGCTAATGCCACATTATTTTGAATTTCCTCATTACATGGTTTGTTTTTAGTAACAACTTCTTTATTAAATGACCCATACTGCAATAAATTAACAACAATTCTTCCAAACATCTTTTTATTCGGTTGTAACTTCTCTGGGTAATTATTTAAATACATTTGCCCAGCTTCTCGAGTATTTCTATGGCATGAAATGTAACACCCTAACATATCAAACTTTTCCTCAAAAGAGAAATGTACAACCATTTTTAAACGAAGTGAAAGACCTCGTACCTAATTAAATTTTGTATTTATGACAGAAGTAAGTTGTCAAGAAAGACGAACGTTTGTTTCAAAGCCCACTATGTTTATTGTACGGTCTTATGATATGAGGATTCTTTTCGTTACATTAAAATTAAAAATCTATGATAGAGAAAAAGCTGAAAATTTGTTCAAGTGATAGATCGGTTATTTTAGAGTTCAAAATAGCCTTGGATTTAAAAAAAAAACAGCACCGTATTTAAAAAATGAAAGTTGAGGATGTTTTTTCGTGACAATGAAAAAGTATTTGTCATTTTTTTATGTCTGTTAAAGTAATGCAACAAATAAATAAAAAATAATACAGCAAAAAATATTTTTTTTTAAATATCGAAATCGGCTAAAGATAGTTTAATTTTGCAAACACCATGTAAAAAGTATTTAAATTGTGCAACTGCTTCCTAATTTAACCGACATTCTAATTCCTACCGTTTCCAAGATTCCAATGCTATACCATTCTTATCTTGGACACCTAGTGTATAAGGTGTCTCATTTAAAAAAACACAAGTTTGGGTCATAACTCAAAACAAAGCTTTTTAGAAAAAAATTAGCAACGCCACTGAATTCTACATAAAAACTCTATAATATCCCATTTTTAACTTATTGATAAGTTATCAAATAATCGAGATACACGGGAGCGTCAAAAATGTCAAATTTTCAAAATCGTCCTGTATGTCAGAAACTGAGAGGGCTATCAAAATTTCGTTTGTGGCAATAAAAGTTTCATAAAATAATAGAACAGTAAGCCGCAAACCCCATCTTTCTATCATTTATATTAAGGGAGCTGGTATGTGTACGAAAACTGGACACCCCGTCGTACACCCGGTACTGTACGTATTCTTATTAGAAATAATTAAAAACAAACTCCTCGGCGCAAAATAAATCATTCTTGGACAATATTTCTGCTTATTACGTTTACAGTTAATTTGAATTTTTTTTATATCAAATCAAATGATATATTTTTTGCTGAAATGCTTATTGATGACATGTACTGGATGAAACATTTGTAATACATTGTTAACTTCAATGTTAGAAAATCCGTTTACAGTAGTATCATTAGCAGTTTAGTTTATCATGTTCTTTATTTGGTTTAGTTGTTAACTAATTCTGTTATGGGCTTATATCAACCGGTAAATAAAAAAAAATTAAACAAACCATTTGGTGTAAAATCATTAGTATACACCGAATTTCCTGCGGCGATTGCCCTTTTTTGTTTCATTGTTCAGACAGATCATTTTACACAACATCTTATAGTGGTTAGATAATCACGAAAGTTGGGCAAAGTCTAAAGCTGGATTTATAAACTCAGAAAGTTCCAAAGCTGAGGTTCAGTTGGCGTTGGAAATAAGAGAGTTCAATTTAAACTAAAGGGAATACTTAGTTCTATTTATAAACTCGGTTTATGCAAAGTTGGATAGTTTCGAAAAGTTCCCGGTTAGATTGAGATATTCAATTTTTTTGTTCTGAGTTCGGAAAGTTCGTTCCGACCAATGAAGACGCATTTTAAAGTCATGTAGTTCGTTGTTTACGTCGCCATTCCGCCATTTGTATTTCTATTTCCTATTTGTTGTAAGGTTAGTTTGTGATTTGTGCAGGAAAATTGAAAAAGAAAAAATGGATAGTATGGAGAGTGATGACTAAAGGGCGGAATATATGCAAATTCAGTTATATGGATTTTTTGACCAAATATACACACTGGTATGCAATATTTCTTAATTTATTGTAGTAAAATAGGGTAAAGAAACACACTGGGTTCTGAAAAAGACGTTTTTTAAAAAAAAAAAGCAAAAAAAAACAATGGAAAATAAAAGTAAACAATTTTATAACCTGAAATTGTATAAAAAGCATTTATTACTAAATATTTTTCAAAATTTTCAACTAAAAAGGATTGTTTATAGAATAAAACACAAAGTCTGCTCCACTAATTTATTAAAATAAATTTATATTATATGCCCATACATGTTTCGAAGGCATAAACCTTCATCCTCAGTGGGTTAATATAAAGATAATTTTTAACTTTTATAAGAATACATATGTAACTTGAATTAATTTAATAATACACTATAACTAATAGTAATAAAAGGTTTTGTTGATAAATATGAGTTTTAAATTTATTTTATTTTAAACTTATTATAAAACCCAACTTTAACTGGGAAATTAAAATCAAAAGCGAAATAGGGTACGACCATCATGGTGAAGTCGTACCAAATGGTAGGTAAAAATTTTTGTATAGCCAAAGTGTGAATGGATTAAGTATTCTATTTTATTTTTTATATTTTATTCAAAAAAACGGTCAAAACCGTCGCAATGCGACAATGTTAAAGGTTAACTCTATTTATCTTTTCTTCCTATATTAAACTTTTATTGATGATGCCTGTGTTGCTTTCACATTGTCTAATTGTATTTTTTCCTTCCCCTTTCAGTTTAATAATTTAACAATGTCATTGGTCTCTTCATAATATACTTACATCTTAATATTAACCCACTGAGGATGAAGGTTTATGCCTTCGAAACATGTATGGGCATATAATATAAATTTATTTTATTAAATTAGTGGAGCAGACTTTGTGTTTTATTCCATAAATAAAATATTACTCCACTGTGAGATGGACTACTTCCATAAAATTAAGAAGGATTGTCTTCTATCAGTAAAAATATGTTTATACAAAAAGAAGCTTCTTTCAACGTCTACTGACGTAATCGGACCATACTGCAACTTAGGTACTAAAGTATAAGGCCAAGATGCCACTTCGTTGGATAGTTTACCTTCATAAATGCTTTTTACTGCAGTTGAGTGTTTAAATCCTTCATTCTTTTAACATTGAAAATGTTTATATTATCGCACGGGCACGTTAGTATGGGTACGGAATTGAACAAAATTTTTGTGTTGCATTTGTCCCATACGTCACACCGAATTAAAATGATCCACAAGCGAGCCGGTGGCCCAATGATGACGGGGAAGGGAGAAGGGACGAAGGACGACGAGATCAGACCAAGTCGAGAGTAAACATATGGTTTCGCTGGAGCAGTCAGCGGGTGTGGCTGGCGTTCGCGATCGAGCGTAGTAATCGGCCGTCGCCACAGGGTGGTTTGGCTGGCGCGGCTGGAGCCGCGCGCTTCAGTTCATATTCGTATTTCGTAGTGAAAGCGTTTATCTATGTTTTAAAATGAACGCCGATAACATTAGTTGCATGCTGTTGTATGCTATTGTTGGAGGAAGAAGACGAAGAGGAGATGTTAGCCCAAATTCCTCCATTTCGACAAACGTCATATTAACACTTGAATTTATACTACACCATATTTAAATCAAAGCTGCAGCATATCAAGTAAACAAATCAATTTGATTAAGACGTCAAAGAATCAAAACATTTTAAAATTGCATCATTAGTTGGTATATCCGAAAAAAATATCAAAATTAGAAAAACGTCAGTGGCGTACATTTTTTTGTCAATAATATCCGTTGAAGTGTTCCCCGGGACGCCACTGGGCTTAATAAATTAAATCTAGTTAGGGCTAATTAAGCCTCTCATCATTTTGAATGACGGTATACCAAATTTCAATAAAATCGGGGAAAGGGTATTTACAAAAATAATAAAAAAAAAACGATTTTTTTAAAAAAACTTTATCACCCTGTACAGGGTTATCCAACCAATACTAGACAAGGCGATTTTTTGACTTTTCCTGTACTTTTATAAAAAAACTGAAATAGCCATCTTAAGTCATTTTCTCCCGCGAATTCGAATATCTTCAGCAAAAAAAAAATTGAACATCAAACAAAAGTACTAGGGGTCAATTTGATATTTTTTTAAATGGGATGCCGTATTTTTAATGAGCTTATCCGATTTCTCATATAAATTTTGATCTAAAATGTTGGATGTTTAATTCAAAAACGCCTTTTTTCTTCAGTTTTAAATTCGGAAAATGTTAAAAAAAAAAAAAAATAAATAAAAAATAAATTAAAAATCCAACATTTTAGATCAAAATTTATATGAGAAATCGGATAAGCTCATTAAAAATACGGCATCCCATTTAAAAAAATATCAAAGTGACCCCTAGTACTTTTGTTTGATGTTCAATTGTTTTTTGCTGAAGATATTCGAATTCGCGGGAGAAAATGACTTAAGATGGCTATTTCAGTTTTTTTTATAAAAGTACAGGAAAAGTCAAAAAATCGCCTTGTCTAGTCTTGGTTGGATAACCCTGTACATCAAAAACGGGGCAACTCCGGACACCTGTTTAGGTTAGATCAGGTTAGTACTTCTGAAACACCCTGTATACATTCAAATACGACGGTCAAAAACACAAATATTTATATCAAAATATCGATAACAAACAATAACACCAAACGAAACGATACAATGCAATAATGCGAAAATCACCGGTAAACTGAATACAACCCTGTCGCCCAGGGTCTTTCAGTTTTATTGCCGATTGACCAATCGAAATAGAGTTACGGTTGTCATTAAGTACTGATCAATGTTTCCTTCGTATGCATCTTGGATTTGAATATGGAATAATTATAAGCTTTGTAATTTAATGCTGAAAAATAAACAGAATGGTTTTGTACACTTTACCGTTCTTCCCTACACTTGCTGCCACTTTTTTCCATGCATTTTCTTTCATTATAACATTTTTGTAATTTTCGTTGTCACAGTTGTATAAAGGGGGGTACTTTTGCACCTCCTCTACCAAACACTCGTCAGCAGTTGCCGAAAACAGTGGCATTCTGCTGAGCGATCGCAGCTAGACTGATCTCTCTAGCAGTCCGAACGCAGCCGCTGCAATCAACGGCGAACGCTGTGTCGTCGAGCTGCGGCAGTAAAACCGTGTACATACAAATCGCATTAAACCAGTACAGAGCTACCAATCGCAAACGCCAGCCGCGGCCGCTGACTGCTTCAGCGAAACCATACCTTAGAGGCGCGTTAGAGTTTATAACCTTTATTTTACTATTTTTCATATTATGAATCAATAAAACTTATATCAACTACCTAAATATTACATTAAAATCTATGAGTTTTCGCAGATCTCAAATCTCACAATAGTCACAAGCGTTGCACTCTGCTTCGCCATTTTCAATGTCCTCCCCGGTTGCATCTTTGTAGAGGACTGTAAATTTTTTACAGTTACATCCAATTTGTTCCTTACTTGACCTCCTACTTTACCGGGAATGTTGTCACATTTAGCGGGAAAAGTTTCAACAATACTAATTGAGTCTTAAACTTAAATTTCTACTCTCTAACGAGGATATTATGTCCGGCATAGAACTGAAATTAACCTTAATAAAAACAAGATCTTTAACTGAACTTTTTAACAACTCTTTACTTTGCACAACACACTGCGAATCGTCATCTAAATCCAAAATTAGTTATTTAATGGCTGCGTTGAATATTGCGGCCTTAATCCATGTTCCCCACCGGGTACTCAGAGTCATGCCATGCCTGAAAACGTGCAACTTAATTAACAACCTATTATCAAATCGACTATTCCAAGTCTTTGTTAACGATGCTAAGAGCAGTATTAGAAAGCTGAACAACGGTCTCCCGCAGGGCTCGGTGCTCGCCCCACTCCTGTTCAATCTCTACACAGCTGACCTACCTAAAACGAGGTGTAGAAAATTTGCGTATGCAGACGACTTAGCGATTTCCTACCAGCACAAACTCAAATTGCCAACTGAACATGCTCTGAATGAAGACCTCGCCAAGCTTAACGACTACTTCAGAAAATGGAGACTATGCCCAAGTCCGTCTAAAACAGAAGTCTGCTGCTTCCATCTATCGAACCGGCAAGCAAATGATACCCTGCGGGTAGAATTTAATGGCAGAACCCTTAACCACAATAAAAACCCAAAATATTTAGGCGTGACACTCGATCGATCACTAACATTCAATCCACACCTTGGAAACGTGGCTGGTAAACTGAGAACACGTAATAACATCATAGCCAAACTTGCTGGAACAACATGGGGAGCTACAGCGGCGGTACTCCGGACAGCGGCTCTGGCCTTGGTATACTCTGTCGCAGAATATTGCTGTCCTGTTTGGACCAACAGTGCACACACCACAAAAGTAGATGTGCAACTAAACCAAACAATGAGACTGATTACTGGGACTATACGGCCAACACCAACGCGCTGGCTTCCAGTGCTCAGTAATATCACACCACCAGATATCCGACGAACTACGGCTCTCAACAGAGAATATAAGAAAATTATGACTAACGTAGACCTACCAACCCATACCGATATCCCATACCTAACAGGACAGTACCATCGGCTCAAGTCGAGACACCCAGCCATCCGATCAGCACTGGAATTGAACGAAAACTTCCATGCGGCCAATAAATGGACTACCATATGGACAGAAACTGCAGGAGACCACTACATCCAACTAGATGATCCAACGCACTGTTTCAACGGATCTGACCTGCCACGCCGACTATGGGCAAAACTCAACCGAGTTAGAACAGGTTACGGGAAATGTGCTGACTTCTTACACAAATGGGGCAGGGCAGAATCCCCACAATGTGATTGTGGATCTCCGCGGCAAACTATCCGCCACATCGTATCAGAATGTCCTAACCGTTCCTACGCTCATGACCTGGAAGACTTTATGAAAGCCACACCAGAGGCAATTGAATGGCTTCGCAATTTAGATATAGATATATAGTTTGTCATGATGATTATGTTTGTCCTTATATATTTGAGATTTTTCTGTTTCTATGTATTTTATATTTCATATACTTCTGTTATTTGTATCGTACTGTAACCCCATACGCTAAATAAATAAACCGGGTACTTACAGGTTCTGAAGGTAAACTAACTCCTGGTAATCTCTCCTTATACATCTGCACTCTTAGAGGTGCTTTTAGAAACACTCTTTTTACATTTAAAATTAATTCATTTACTAAAGTATATTCAGCTCTGAAGGTTTCTGCGACTCGGTTTATTCCATATAAAAGACAAGTCACATGTACCATATTGGGGTAAAAGATTCTTAAGTTTTGGCCTACTTTTACCATATAAGGTGCTGCATTAGACAAAAGCACTAAAAACTTCTCATCTGGGACTGGATTTGGTAAAAAAAAACTCGATAGGGACTGCTAAATAAATCGGGTTACGGTCACATTATTAGTTTTGTCTAGCTGTTTAGAAGCCCCTAAATATGGGTTTATTGGCTAATCTTCTTGAAGCTCCAATCATAAGTGCAATATATCTGCCACAATCATCTGTGCTTTCATTAAAAACAATGTAAAAATTTTTATCACCCAGTGAAGCTCTAATATCTTCTAAAACGGTTTCGTATACTGAATGGACATTCTTTTTTCTAAGCGAGGATTCGTCAGGAATGGTTTGTTGATAATATTTTTGCAAAAATCCTCTAGATTGCGGATTTTGCAATCTTTTAAGGGTATGTCTGTTGCGACCAAAGCCTAGCATAAGTCTTCTTGAAAAATTTCCTTTTTAGATTTCGTTTTTTCTCCAACATTTTGAAATGCGTTTTTTACACTCAGCTGAACTGACTCAAATTTCATACTTTGTAACTTTGATTTATGCAGCCGTTTTTTCAAATGTTGATTAATATGGAACTTCTTTTCACAAACAATAATTTTTGCACAAACTTCACAGAAGACTCCTTCTTCACTAAACTCTAACTCTGGGAAATTTTTAATCCACGAAGACGTTTTCGCCACTTTAGACATTTTGAACACAAATTTGAAATCACTAGTTTTACACTGAAAATACTCAAATCTTAAGGCAAACTAAAACAGAAGTACGTATTACAACCCGATATAAATACAGTTTGTTAAGCAGGTAATAATAAGGCATCATTAAACGACAATAAATAACCCCTAACAATATACCCCGGAAACCCCCATAAAATACCTTTTGTATGACCAAAATTAATATTAATTATTATGTAATTATCCTCAGATTGGAAAATCCCTAAAACAAGTGCCAGACTGGACATTAAACCTATAAGTAAGTCTACGAGTTTTTATAACCGGGCGTTTCTTATTTTTTGATAACGCCGAAAACATAAAAATATGATCATAAAATAATAATTTAGGAAAAATATGCATTTTATTGTAAATATATGCACTTTGCATATATTCCGCCCTTAAGTGATGACACTAATTTGTTGTTACTCGACTTTATATAAAATTATGAATTTTAATTTATTCTATTAGACACAAACTTCAACCAATCAAACAACTTTTCGAACTTGGCTACTGACTTTATAAATACCATATTCTGAACTGTCGAATATCGAACCTCACCAACTTGAACATAACTTCAACCTCGTCAACTTTTCGAGTTTATAAATTCAGCTAAAAGGATTATACACACTAATGTTTTGTACCAATTTGAATGGCAATATGTTTTCGCAGAGGTCAACGGCAATACGTAAGGCAGCCTCGCTGAAACTTGAGGTACTTTTTCGAAATTAAAATTTCTAAAACTTTGTCGATAAAGATATTTATTCCACACAATAAAGCTGGATTTATAAACTCGAAATGTTGGCTAGGTTGAAGTTATGTTCAAGTTGGTGAGGTTCGATATTCGACAGTCCGAATCCATGCAATCTCTTCGAGTTAGGCTAAGCCTTTTACTCCTTTTTGTTGGCCGTTTTGCTTTCGCTTTGCTTTGATTTGAATTTGGTTTGTGCGTTTTTAATTTTGATTATATTCCAGATTCTTTTATCCGGATGTTGGTTTGTTATGTTTAACACATGGGGTAGCAAGTCACATGGTAATTTGTGTTTTCGCGGGAGTACCGAGCGTGTGTGTGAGTTGGTGATTAGTGTGTTTGTGGAGGTGTCTGTGTGTTTGTAGTAATTTGTTATTATTTTGGTGGTGTGTTGGTGTATTGTGTCTATTTGTAGGTCTCTGTGTAATACTCGTGTTGGTGTGTATTTGGGGGCCCTGGTTATAATTTTGAGAACTTTGTTTTGGAAGTATTGAAGCTTTTTGTATTTGGTTTGTGTCATTGTGCACCAGTTTGGTATGCCGTATAGTAGGATTGGTCTTATTTTTGTTTTATAGATGTTTATTTTTGTTCTGGTTGATACTTTGCTCTTGCCATGTATTAATGGAGACAGGGCGAAGAGTGCTTTGTTTGCTTTAGTTAATCTCTGGTCCGCGTTGTCGTTCCAGGACATCTTCCTGTCAAAATCCAAGCCTAAGTATTTGGTTTTGTTTGACCAATTTATATTGGTGTTGTTGATTTTGATTTTTGTTACTGGTAATCTTACTCTGGATTTTGAAAAAAAGATGGCCTGGGTTTTGGAGTCGTTTAATCTGATTTTCCAGTCCTTCATCCATTTGGCTAGTATGTTTACACGACGTTGCAATCTTTCTATGACTACATCCGGTTGCCTGTGTGAGGCTGTGATCGCCGTGTCATCGGCAAATATGTACAGGTTAAGTGCTTTTATGTTTTTGGTTGTTGATATTGTATTTTCCGTTGACACGGCGAACGACCTTCCTTCGAGAAAGGAGTTTGTGATTTTGATTAAGTATGGTGGCATGCCGGATCTTATCAACTTTAATATCAGGCCATCGTGCCAGACCCTGTTCGAAGGCTTTGCTAACATCAAAAAAGCTCCTATACCATGTTTTTTGTTGAATCCAGCAGTTATATTTTTGCCATTCTTGTTGTTTGGCGCACCGTGCAATGAGCAGCTCTGAAACCGAACTGCTCTGGTGGTAAAATGTCGTGGAGAAATACAAAGTCGTTGATCCGGCTCTGTATTATTTTCTCCACGACTTTGCCAAGACAAGAAAGTAGGCAGATTGGTCTGTAGCTGTTTGTTTTATGTGGATCTTGGCCGGTTTTTGGTATAAGAACTATCTTCGCTCTCTTCCATTGTTTGGGAAAGTACCCATGTTTAAATAAAGCCTGAGCTGTGTTTACTATTTCCATTTTAGTTTTTTCGGGTAGATTTTTTAGTGCAGCATTTCGTATACCGTCGAAACCCGGCGCTTTTTTAATATTAGTTTGTTTTATTACGTTGTTGACTTCTTCCAATGTGGTGACTGGCATATCGTCTGTGTTGATTGTCATTGTTTTAAATATTTTTAAAGTTTTTGTAATATTCTCATCTCTGGCTGGGTCGGCCGATGGGTTCTCAGTGAATTGTTCCTCGAACATTTCTGCGAATTTTTCTGCTTTTAACACGGTGTTCACTACTACACTTCCGTCTGGGTTTTTTAAGTATGGAAATTGCTTCCTACCCCCTCTGGTAAGCGATTTCGTGAATTTAAACTCCGTCTTATCTGCTATTTTGAGGTTTTGTATTTTTTGGTCCCATTTTTCCGACTCCAGCTCAGTGATGAGAGTTTTTATTTCCTATGTCAGGATGTTCGCTTGAGCTTTTATTCTTTGGGTCGCCAGTACGATATGCCATTCGCAACATTTGGTTTTTGATTTTAATTTTGTTTTTTAAAAATTGGGGGAAAGCGCCGTGTGTCGAAATTCTCGATGTTTTTGTACTTGTTGATGTATTTATAGCTTGAGTAATTTTGTTTGTAATTAGTGTGACATTATTTTATATGTCGCTAGGGAAGTTGATTTGTGGGAGTGACTCATTTGCCTGCAGAGTGTTGCTGAATTTTTTCCAATTCGTCGCCACCCTGCTGGCCATACCCTGCCCTTTTTTCCTGATATCCCCGTATTCGGTTATTACCGGGACGTGATCTGAAGAAAGATTGTGAGTTACTTTTGGTTGTGATAGTTTATCAGTGTTTTTAATGACAAAAACATCGAGAATTTCCGGAAGGCCGTTTCCGGAGAAGTGAGTATGCTCTTCCGGCGGTAATACGAAATAGTTAAGTTTGTCAGACTGGTTGTATAGGGAGAGACCGCGCTCGTTGGTGCGTCTGCACTTCCATATTTTGTGTTTGGCGTTTAGGTCTCCCCCTATTATAGTGGTTTTGTTGTTATTAAAGATTTTTTCCAGACATTTACTCTTTAATTTGATAGATGGGCTACAGTAAACAGAGCTCAGGTATATCCATTTATTGTATGTTTTGATTCTAATGTGAGATGTGCTCACAATCGACCGGGCCCGGCACTGTCTCGGCTATAACGCTCTTCCTTGCAAGAATCATGGTGCCTCCTCTGGCTCTATCTAATCTGTCATTTCTGAATATGTTGAAATTAGGAAATGAAAATCTTTCTCCTTTGAGCCATATTTCTTGCAAGAGAAGAACGTCTATGTCGTGTCCTTCTACAAAGTCGATAATTTCCGTTTTTTTGCCCTTAATGCCATTAACGTTGAATGTAGCCATTTTGAAATATTTGATTTCAGATTTTACCACCATTAGGATTTGAAGTTAGTAAGATTGGATAGCATACTTGTCACCTGCTGGTGCATGACTTTAGAAAATTCCATCATAAACGACTCCATGGTTTTTTGTAGTGTGTTTTGCAATACCTCTGCTACTGGCTTATTTTGGGTGTTGGTCGGGTTTTGTTTGGGGATGAACTTGTTTTGGTTTTGTGAAAGTTTTTGAACATTTTGGGTTCCCCATTGGAATTGAGGTGGATTTATTTATTTTTTGAATATTTGGGGAAATTTGCGGCAGTCCCTTGAGGTTGAAGTGTGTTTTTCGCCACAATTCGAACATTTCCTTATATCTGGATTTTGTTTGTGCGGGCATTCACTGGAGAAATGCTCTCCTGCACATCTGAAGCATTTCTTGGGAGCAGTGCATTTAAATTGGGAGTGTCCGAAGAGTTGGCATCTATGGCACTGTGTGAAATGTGGTTTTGGTTTTTGAATTTCTACTTTTATTTTGAGGTTGTTTAATGAAGTCAGGTTAAATATGTGCTTTTGATCATTAGGAAGCAATGCCAGTACCAGAGGTAGTGGTTTACCTAACTTGCGGAACCATCGAATAACTTTGATGGGAGTGAAATCCAGGTCTTCAAGGTATTTTTTATTGTGGCTTTTCTCCCATGTTTCGAGAACTCCCCTGAGGACAACATGGAGGATTTTTTCGTCCTCTAGGGGGAAGGAGTGGCTTGGAATTTTTTGATTTAAGAAGAAGTCCATGTTCTGCGGCGAGATTGTAAATAGAAATAAAGGTCTGTCTTTACCACCAAATAACTTTATTTGCCCCTCTAGGGTAGAAAACAAGGGTTATAGAAAATACATAAAATGAGGAAGAATTAAAATAAATTTCTTAACGTTGTACTAGTTTCGACTTTAGGGAAAGTCATCTTCAGCAACTAATCATTTAAGAAATTTTGTTATGAAAAGTAGTTAAAACAGTTGGGAGAACAATGGGTGATTCAACAATAAAATATAATGAAATGCAGATTATGCAACCATTGGAATAGACAGCAGCTTATTATAAGGACGATGTATCTCTATGCAATGGTAGGAGATGATTTAAACGCAAGTAGGATAAAAGACCTTAATCATAATACAGTGATTTAAGAATGTTGAAATTAGAACATGTTGTAAAAGAAGAAATTCATTCTTAATTTAAAATGAAACTGACTTAGTGAGGGGACATGTATATTGTTGTGGTGGATTAGATTATATGTAAATTAAATTAAATGAAATTACTTCTCCTTAAAATTGTCAAAACGAAACTATGTAATTTCTGGTAAAAAATTGGGGAATACATCAAGTTAGATTTTATTCGCGACGTTACTTACTATCACTGTCACTTATGGGACTTGCCTTATGTCGTTCTAAGAAAAACAACATAAGGCAACGAATTTCTTTTCTAAGACACTCAGGGAGCACTATGATATTCGACAGTCCAGAATATGGCATTTATAAAGTCAGTAGCGAAGTTCGAACAGTTGTTGTTTGATTGGTTGAAGTTCGTGTCCAATAGAATGAATTAAAATATTTCATAATTTTGAATATTGTCGAGTAACAACAAATTAGTGTAATCACTCTCCTACAATCCATTTTTTCTTTTTACAGAAAACACAAGACTAACCTTACAGCAACAAAAAGAACATACAAATTTACAAATAGAAATGGCGGAATGGCGACGTAAACAACGAACCACATGACCTTAAAATTGCGTCTTCATTGGTCGGAACAAACTTTCCGAACTCCGAACATAAAGATTCGTTATCTTGAACTACCCGGGAACTTTTCGAAACTATCCACGAACTGAGTTTATAAATTGAACTGAGTGTTCCCTTAAGTTTAAATTGAACTTTTATTTACAACGCCAACTGAACCTCAGCGTTGCGAACTTTTTGAGTTTATAAATCCAGCTTAAGCATATTTTGACTTTGACTTTGACTTTAAACTAAGAACTTCTATACATCTTAATAGCTTCCGACGCTCTACAGGGTGTTCCTTAAAAATATGCGAATATTTAAGGGTGTGAATGTACATAAAAAAATTAATGATAGTTTGCTTTATAAACTATGGTCTGAAAATGTTCCATTACGAAAATACGGAATGGTAAAGCTTTAGGAAAAAAAAGGGAAATTAATTAATATTTTCGAAACTCCTTTAGATATTTCAGTGATATTTCGGCCCATTTTATCAATGCCCTGTTAGCGATAACAGTCACATAACTTCCATGGCAACAATTATTTCGACAATGGTATCCTTGGAAATTATCTCGTAGTTGGTGTTAACAGGACATTGATAAAATGGACCTTAGCGACAGTTATAGTAATAATAATAGTCCATATAGTAATTAATTTACTAAGAGGTGTTAACAGCTGCATGTCGACTGGAACAGTATTTTTCGACGTTTCTACAGCGTTCGACAAAGTCTGGCACGACGGCCTCTAGTTCGAGTTGTCATATCATTCCTTGAGGACAGAAAGTTCGTGGTGTCATCTGAAAATGCTATATCTTCTACAAGAATAGTGAGGGCGGGGGTCCTGCAAGGGTCACCTATCGCCCCCATTCTATATAATATTTATACATCTGATATTCCGCATCATCCACAAACGGAACTATAACTTTATCCTCCGAGAGTGGCTAGATAAATGGAAGTTAAGGTTGATTGAAGATAAGACTCAAGCCACCTTTTTCTCAAAACGGAGAACAAGGCTACCAAGATCGCGAGTAAAAGTTAACAATAGGCAGACAGTTTGGAGTGACAAAATTAAATATCTTGGCTCATCTTCGATAAAACGATGGCTTCCTACGTGGCACAAAAGCAGATGTGTGCAGTCCCGCTGCTTTGTGCCAATAGCAAAGTTAATTACAAAACTAAGACTGCAATATACAAAACAATTACCAGACCAGTTTTACTTTACGGTGTACCGACCTGGTGCACCGTAAACAACACTAGACGTAACAAGACGCAACTTTTTCAAAACAAAGTGCTTCAAATTATTACGAATGCGTCAAGATTCATGTCAATAGACGTATTATATAGAGACATGCACATGGACAGGACTGACGAATACTTTACAAAATTACTGACAAAAAACTTTCAAGGAACTGACGTCTCGCTAAATCCACTTATCATCAACTCACATACTCAAACATGCTACAAAAACATAAATACCCAAAAGACTGGCTCCCACCCAAGAATCTGTGCAGAATTAGATTAAAGCAGCATCAAATTAAATTTCTAAAATCTCACTAAAATCACCAGACTCAATAAAATCATCCCGACCCAAATAAATCTTTAAATTTAAAATTATAATCAATAAACCAAACAACTTCCAATAGTCATTGATATGATAATCACAATAAAAAATAAGAGTAAAAGTTTAATCATACTAACTCAAGAAACTAACCATACAATGACGAGTATGTTGCTTAATGCGAGAGAGTAATAAGTCGTTATTGAACTAAAAAACCTAGTGGTCTTCGCCGTATTCCATAAGTGTAGTCCAATTATTGTTATTAAATTATGTTTATTGTCAGGGGTTGCGAGATCGGGTAGGTAGAGGCGTAGTTTACTACCTGTTATCAAAAATTTGAAATGTTGAGTTACTTTCCGGCAGTTGTTGGAAAACTTCGTTCTTGAAAATGGCTAGTGTTTCTAAATTTGTTGCTGGGAAACGGATTAGTAAAACTGATGTAATAGGAAAATTGTTATTCTCAATTCTTTCGGCTATTAAAAACGACTTGAAATCATGCCGTCTTTCTATTGGCAACCCTTCTGTAGAAGAGATGTGGATTTCAGTTACAATTGGGGGCTCAACCTACTGTATCGGCTGTGTGTACATTCCGTCGTCAATGGATGTATCTGTGTACGAGCACCACCTAAGCTCAGTTTCAACTTGGTTTAAATTTTTTTTTTTTTATGTACCTAACCCTTTTGCCATTTTTTATCACTTAATCTTGCTTTGTGTAGAATCTGTTGGTTCTTGCTAAACCTATTATTTTGCACATTACACTTTCTATCATAATTTTGTTTTTGCATCACTTGTCTTTGTTTTAACAACTCTTTTATCCGCGAATTATCACACTTTATCGTTTCAAACAGAGCTTTTTCTATAGGCAAAGTACCTCTTAATCTCCTATTCATTAAAATTTGAGCTGGAGATTCTAGATTACAATCAATAGGGATATTTCTATAAGATAATAGTGTAAGATTCAAATCTTTGATTTCATGTTTTGTCTTATATAAGATAATTTTTAATGTTTGAATGTGTCTTTCTACTAAGCCATTCGATTGAGGGTACAAGGGACTTGACAGAGTATGATTAAAATTCCATGATTTTGAGAATTGCTTAAAATATATACAATTAAACTGTGGACCCCCATCCGCAATGACACATTTTGATATACCATGCCTAGCAAATATAGATTTAAGATGTAAAATTACTTCATTAGATGACTGACCATCTACTAATTTAGCTAGTTCAATGTATTTAGAAAAATAATCTACAACCAGTAAAAATACCTCAGTATCAAAATAAAATAAATCGCAGGCAACTTTTTCCCATGGCAAAGTAGGTACTTCATGGGGCAACCTAGTTTCATTTGGTTTATTTTTCTCAAAAGTTCGACACGTTACACAACCGGAAATTAAATTTTCTATATCACGCGTCATATTTGACCAAAAAAAACATTCACGGGCCTGATTTTTACATTATGTCATTCCCAAGTGACTATAGTGTATTTTATCTAATATGTTCTTGCGTAAACTTGGTGGAACAATTAATTTTCTTTTAATCTTTTATGAAAAATTCTGGAGCACAGCTTAAACCGAATGGAAGTCTTAAAAACTTATAGCGTCCGAAGGGCGTCGCAAAAGTAAACAGATCCGAACTATATTTATCAAGCTCAACCTGCCAAAACCCTGACATTCTATCAAGTGTTGAAAACATTTTTGCTCCACTAAGTTTAGCACTTATTTCATCAAAAGTTGGCAGGGGAAAATGTTCTCTGCGAATACTTTTATTCAAATCACTAGGGCCTAAACATATTCTTAATGATTGATCCTATTTAACAACCAAAACAATGGGATTAACCTATTCCGTTGGATAACTAACCTTACAAATTAATAATTTTATCATTCTCTAAAGTGTTTAATGTATTTTTAAATTTTTCAGTTAAAGGAAATGGAATTTTTCATGCGGAGTGTATAACAGGTTGTAGATTTTCCTTTAATTTAATGTGATATTGACCTGGAATGCAATCTATCCCTTTAAATACACCAGAAAATTGGTTAACCAAAACATTTTCACTAAGAAAATCAATCTTCTTTATAAGGTTAAGCATAATACAACTATTTAAACCAATTAAAGCTGGAGAATACAACTACGAAATTTAAATAATATTCTCGATTTTTAACTTTACAATTTAGTTTGCATTCACCAACAACCGGTATAATATCGTTAGAATAGTTAGTGAGCTTTACATTAGACTTTTTGATAGAAGTATTATGGTATCGTAAACTTAAAAATGTTTTATAACTGATAGTATTGGTCATTGCACCTGTATCCATTTTAAATTGTACATATTTTTTATTGTTTACCAAAAGTATAATGCTCTACTCTCTAACTTTATTTAGTCCATCATTATCTGTGATCATGCTAATTAAAAGATCCGAATCATTATTTGGTTCATATTTTTCTGGATTACTGTCAATAGAATCTTGAACCGAATGAATTAAATTCTTTTTGAAACATACCTTTTAAAAATGATTCATGCCACCACACAAACCACATTGCTTACCAAATGCCGGACATTTCCTTACTTGATGACTTGTCTTACATTTGAAGCAATTGAAGCGAGAGCTCCAGTCCACAGAATTGGCACCAGTAATATTATTGTTGTAAAGACCCCCAAAGCTTCTGGAATTATTAAAATTTCGCCTCGCCAAACTAGCTTTACTGGAGATATTTTTTTGTCTCACTATATTCACCTCTTTACTATCACTAATTTCTTGACCCCGCTTTCTGGATTCTTCTACTGCTAAACAAATACGCTCAGCTTTTTTTAAAGTAATCTCAGGCTCTTCTAATAGTCGCTCACGCAGAGAATCGTTATTTAAGCCGATTATTAACACACTACACACCAAAGAGTCTTCCAACTTATCGAAATTACACACTTTAGCTTAATTTTTTAAATCAGTTAAAAATTGTTGAATGTTCTCACCCGGTAACTGCTTTCTGGTCAGAAATCGGCGCCTTTCATAAACTACATTAACTTTTGGTTGAAAAAACTGTTAAAATTACTTATAAGGACATCAATTTTATTCTTGTCCTCATCCTTAATTTTAAACGTATTAAAAATGCAATCACCTTCATCGCCAATAAATTGCAATAACTGAGCACACTGTATGTCTTCCGATTTTTTATATAGTTCTGACGCCTTTAAATAGTTTTTAAACTTTTGTATCCAAAATTTCCAATTTTTTGGTAGATCAGCAGACATTGTCAAAGGGCTATGGAACGTGCGATGCTGGGGATCAGATTGAGGGACCGAGTCAGAAACGAGATCATCAGGGAGAGAACAAGAGTCGTTGACGTCATAGAGCGAATCGCCGTCAATAAATGGCGCTGGGCAGGGCACGTCGCCAGGGATGACACCAAGTGGACGAAGACCATAATGCAGTGACGTCCCAGAGAAACTAAACGTAGCGTCGGGCGCCCCAATCAAGGTGGAGAGATGATATCCAGAGGAAAGCCGGCAAGAACTGGATCTTAAGTGCTCAGGACAGACAATGGTGGAAAAACATGGAGGAGGCCTATGTCCAGGAGTGGACGAAAACAGGCTAAAGGAGAAGAAGAAGAAGAGCAGACATATCAAGAGGTGCAATACCCCTAAATTCCGCCATTGCGAAATGAACACTTGTTACTGTAATTATTACGTTCGAATTTTCTTTATTTTGGAACGCCGTGTGAAATAAAAGACCGTTTCCAATCAACTGAATTATATTGAATTTCCAAGCCCAGATACTTAATGCTGATAAGAACACGATTCAATAAAAAATGTACCTATATAAAGTTCGTTTCACCTTAATTGACCTTAACAAAACTATGGTTTTACACATAATATGACACTGGGTACGGATGAGGAGGAAAATAAATTAGTTCAGTGCGATGTGAATGTATGGAAAATCCCTTACATTGACGCCGCGAAAGTTAAATAGGAGGCTGTGGAGACATTCATAAGAATGCCGAGTCTCAGATGCTGGAAAGATGTGGGTGACTTAGGACATACAAGGATCGCTTTCAGAATAGAAAGAGAGATCTCGCTGTTGACCTTTAGAGCAATTCTAGTAGAAAGAGGACTGAGGCCGGATAGGAAGTTCACTCCCACAATTTCCAACAGGAAGTAAAATCAGGTAATGTTCCTTGACACCGTTCTGATATACTAAACTGATGGGTCACGCATGCCAAAACGCAATTGTTGGGGGCAGAGTATACTGGGAAAGCTCACGAGGGTTTTCCAAGAAGCAAGCAGAGGTGTGGTGTATACCATCCTCTTGGTGGCAAGTATGAGGGAAGTCACAGAATCTTAAGAGCGGACGATCATTTTAAAATCATAGTAATGTTTTACAATAAATAAATATCTCCTTACTCGTAATCCTTGGAGCCTTTTTAAACAAGTACGTATTGGGTTATAGAAGAATTAAAAGGAAATAAAAATTAAACCAAATTATGAACCAACCAATAATATTATAATTACCGGCAGAATCTTGACAATTTTACAACTAACAAGATATGAAATGGAAGTTAATTAAGCTACCGATTAGCCAGTGCTATTATCATGTAGAAAAAGCCATGGAAAAAATATCTCGACACCGCTTCGCGATCTTTACATCACCGGCAGATCGCGCGTTGTACCACGAATAGTACCATGAAAGAGGGGGGCAGAACACCGAACAACAACGGAACAGTGGGATAGGCATCAAACAATGCAAGACATGGTTGGTCATTGCTGGTCATACGAATTAGCTTAGCCCGCAACTCTTCAGTATTCCATGTGCAGTGAACCACTAGTGAACTTCAGGTTGAATGCCCTTGCGCGCGCTAGGAACTAGACACAAGGCTAGTAATAAAGACGATGATTATGAACTGGAATATGTAAGTACCGAGCGTACCGACTTATTGCCTTTAATATTTATTATTTTCTCATCATAGGTGTTTGTGCGCGCGTGCTTTTGATTTTTATGACAAGATACATTTTATTGATATCAGTGCTGGAGTTACCGTTATGATTTGTTGATCTAAAGTTAAAGTTAACCTTTATATTAAGGTAAATATATCCCTTAAATATGATTCTGTAAGGTGTTATAAGGATTTTAAAAGGTATGGTGGCGGATTCTTAGACATTTAATATTTTGACGATGAATGGATTTCCTATTATTTGTTTTTTAATCGGATTCTGTAGCTGCATGAGCAAATTACTCAATATGTTATGGTGTAATGCTTTACATTTTAAAGCAAAAAACTTGTGTATTGTTTTGGTTTATAATTTTTCACAAAATTCGCATACCTCGAGGCTCGGAGACGGAGCCCGATTTAAACAAACTCAATACAATAATAATTGTCAATAATTAATAAAGCATCTACAATGTGGTCAAAAGAGGGTCGGGTGGGAAACTGTACGAATTCTAAAGAACTTTACCAGAATTTTATATGTACTATAATTGGGGTAGCACACCCCATACATCACAATCATGTTTCAGAAATACTTCACATTATAGTCTATCTTTAAATGGTGCGAAGTAATAAATCAATCAAAACCGTCTTCTCCATGGGCGTGCAAAAATTTTTGGCATGAATACATTTAACTAGGCCTGCATTTTTAAATTTGTGCAGAAGTATCGACATTAAATTCAAGTTTTGTCTCCAAATATATATTTTAATATTATTAAATTTTTTAAGCTTAAAATTATGTACAGCCGTACCATTTATCTGTAATTGTAAAAGCGATTTTATCAAAAATAATTAGAGTCTAGGTACTTATTCCGTTCCTGCTCCAATCATACTAATAATAAAATAATACACCTATTTATATCTGTGCATACCTACCTTTGGTGTTTGTTTCTCAGTGAAACTAGTCAAAGTGTGAAGTGTCAGTGTTTTTTAATTAAATATGGGGAATATTTAACAATTGCCTAAACGCCCTAGAGTCCTAGAGTCGGCCTATGTACAGTAAATGAAAAAAAATTAATTCTTATGATATGCTTAACGTTGGGAAAACAACAATACATAAACTTTGAAAATAAGAAAAAAGTGTTAGCGTCAAACCTCCAAAACTTCTCTAGGACGACCAGAACTTCAGCTGGATGACGTTTTAATGCAGAGAATAAGGCGAAAAGTTAATAGTTTCTTTTAAAAAAAATTCCCACGCTGGACAAAATTTTGTCCTCAAATCGAGAAGACCAGGACTACCCATTTATGTGTAGAAATACCCTCTGGAAATTATTAGAAAAAATGGGTTTTCGGTGGAGAAAACATAATAGGTAATCGATTTTAATAGACAGAAGCGATATCGTCTGTTGGAGAAAAAATTACTTAAGAAGCATTCGAGAAGCCAGAGAAGAAAACAAAAAGATATTTTACCTAGACGAGAAATGACTAAATTTTGGCAGGATAAAAATATTAAAAGTTCAAGGCAAGCTTTTTTGGAAGGATTGTCCACAGGATTAAGACCGCCACCTGAAAAAGGACATATACTTATCATAACCCATATTGGAAGTTCTGAAGGCCTCGTTAAAGGTGGTCTACTGATGTTCCTATCCAAAATACCGCAGACTATCACCAAGATGTGAATGCCCACGTCTTTGAAGAATGGTTCGAGCAAATGTTTAATCTTATACCAAAAGATGCACTAATTTTATTGGATAATGCAAGTTATCACTGTATTCTGACTGACGGATGAATTACCAAGTGCGTGGCGTAAAAGTGAAATAACAGAATGGCTAAGTTTAAGACAAATAGAATTTCCATTAGATTGCTAAAAAAAGAATTATTGGTACTAGCCAATGTACATAAAAATGCATTAAAAAAATATGTAGTCGATGAAATGACAAAGTTACGAGAAATATCTGTGCTCAGACTCCCTCCTTACCACTGCGAATTAAACCCGACCGAACTTATATGGGCTCAAATAAAGACAAATGTCGCCAAAAAAAAACACGTCTTATTAATCTCCATCCCTGTTAATTGGAAACTTCATGTGGCCCCACAAATAAAAATCTGTGTAATGTGAAATGTTGTTTAAGAAAATGTATTAAGGTTAATGATGTGTCTATCATGATTGAAGTAAATCTGATTGCGGATTAGCGGCTGCTTGAAATTTTTCCTTTTATTAAAATTGTTTCTGTGTTCCTACATATATCAAGATTTATAATTTTTCTTAAATTTGGCAATGTAAACACAAAAAGCAAATACTGAAAACGGGTTGAAATACAGTTTTGGTTTAGGGCAGTGTATCTTTTATAGTAATATTTCTACAAATAGTTTCTAACTTGATAAGTTGAAAAACATTATATAAGAGAGAGTGGGCGAATTACACGCACTTCAACAAATACAGCTCCTGTAATAAAAACACAACGTCTAGAATCCACTTAATTACGTAAGAGTTGGCATTGGTCATTTTGCTTTAAATATGTAAGGCCAAATTAGAAATATTATTAAAACTTAAAAGTTTACTGTTGCAAAATGTGTTCAAGTGCTTTTGCACAACATTCGCCAGTTCTGCGGGTATGCATTAATAGGTATCTAGGTACTAACATGTACTAATAAAACCCTATCAATTTTTATTTTAAAACAAAAGTTTGGGAAAATCAAATTCACTTTTAACTCAACAAAAGTAACATTTTTATAATTCTCCGGAATATTTACTACCCTTGCTTTCTGCCGTCATATTTAAAGATCTTTAGGCGTGTACCTATAAGCATCTGAAAAAAGAAAACTAAATATTAATATTTTATATACTCATTTGTGTGACAACGTAATTTATAGGCTCCACTCTACAGTGAGAACGTAAAGGTTGGAACAAATTCATTTAAAATTCATGTGTTTTTTTTTCGAAAAAACCCTCGGACCCGTCAATTTTTATTTCTGTTGCGCATTCTTTGAAGCTTATTTCACAGGTTGTCACCAAAAAAAGTTATGACGGTTTACTGTATTTTTTTAAATAGATACTCCTATTTTATAATATTTTTTTGGATTCTGCATAAAATTCTAAACATATTTTATGGAATACGCCATATATTTAAATTCAGCCGTTTGCGAGAAAATCGATATTCGATTAACATATGATTTTTTTATTATTACTTTAGCAAGACGAAGGTCCGGCCCATTACACCAGCCGTGTTAATACAGTTTTTTCCGAACGATAGATTGGCCGACGGGGTTCAATTGAATGGCCGGCCAGATCTCCAGATTTAACCCCTTTACATTTTTTCTTGTGGGATTATCTTAAGTGTAAGGTATATGTTAACCAACCAAACAATATTGAAGGTTTAAAGAACATAATAAGAGGCGAAATAAAATTGATAGAACCTTCTCGGGTACTGCCAGACTGTTGGTGAAGGTCATTTGCAACATTTGATAAAGTGAGTTTTAGTTTCTTTTGAATTTTCTTTTCTTTTCGCTAATAAGTAATGTGTTGTTGTTTTATGTTAAACCGCAGTTTTCTCGCAAACGGCTGAATTTAACTATATGACGCATTTCATGAAATAAGATTTTATGCAGAACACAAAAAAATATTATAAAATAGGGGTATACATTTAAAAAATAAGGTAAACCGTCATAACTTGTTTTTGCGATAACCTGCATCCTGCATACATGAAATAAGCTTCAAAAAATGCATAACAAAATAAAAAATTGATGGGTCCGAACGTTTTGTCGAAAGAAAAACACAAGAATTTTAAATGAATTTGTTCCAACCCTGACGTTCTCACTGTATAAGATATCAAAAAAAGGTTTTTTGCAAAAGTTGTAGGGTATAAGCAAATATATATATATATAATCTAAAATTACTTTAAAGTACACAGAGTGATCTAGAGATGTAGGACAATAAAAATATATACTTTTTTAAATGGAACACCCTATTATACAGGGTGTCCGGATAAGGATACGGAGCGGCCATATCTCGGAAACGATACGTCCCACAGATCTGAAAAAAAAGTTCTCATCATAAAAACTGCCAAGAGAAATTCATTCAAAATAATTTTAAGTTTCGGAAATTGTCGCAAGAGGGCGTAACGGCTTATTTATTTTTTAAAGTTCATTTTACGGCAAAAATGCCACTTAACCGTAGAAAAGCAAATAAATAATTAAAATCAGTAGATTGTTTGCTACAACTTTTGTTATTGTTATTTTTTTGAATCTCGCCTAATAAAGGAGTGGGGGAAGCCTTTAGGACATTTTTCAAAAACTGTCATTATGTCGTTATCCTTCAACGGATTTTCTATAACTTGGACTTGTTTGAAAGGGAATTCCTTGGAGTTTAAATAAATGATTCAGGAATTGTCACAAGTTTCCTGATACAATTTTAAGATGGCGCTGTTATTCAATCTAACTTATTTTTTTATTTTTCTCGGTATTTGCAAATTGGATGGTATAATTTTTTTCGGTAGTAATAGGAGACAATTTGCATAGGGAACGATTAGTCCAAACCGCAAATCGATATCACCAGGGGTTTAAAAGTTATTTTGATTTTTCTTTAAAAAATGATACAGTTTCCATTTACCGGTACCCGGTATACCCCTAATAAGCAAGATAACAACTAATTTCATGGCCTACTGTTTAATAAACTATAAAATTTATAATAAAAGTTTAACGAGTCAAAGAAACATCAATAACACTGAATAAAATATGAATATTATGATATGAGATTATGAAAAAGTGCACAAATCTTAAATCTAGAAACAATTAGCAATTTAGCAAGACAACAATAATTACAAATGTTTAAAATATTTTCCGTCACTTCCTAAGCTCTTAGTTATTCTTCTTTCAGTGAAAAACACACTTGCCTCTTGCCTCAATTTCAGCCGTGGATAAGCTTCGAACGGCATTTCATATCCTTTCCATCATGTTTTCGCCTAAATTACAAGTTCCAAGTTGGCCATGGAAAAAAACAAATTAATAATTTATTGTGACAAGCTGTTGATGAGTTTTAAACGTCAAGCATCTTATAATATTAAGCATTGTTTTTTACATTTATATTGCAATGCCGTTTACTAACGCAGAAGCGTATGATATGTTGAATATGTATTTTCAATCTCTTGAAAATGCTGTAATAGCGTCGCGAGAGTATGCAATGCGATTTCCACAAAGAAGACACTATTCTCGAGAAGTATTCTCAAGATTAGCTCGACGATTAAGAGAAACTGGTAATGTGCAGCCCATTCAACGACCCTTACGCATTCGTAGGACACGTAATTAGGTAAATAATATCAACGTTTTGGCTTACGTTCAATACGATCCCACTTTAAGCACCAGAAAAATTTCCCTTGACTTGGGGGTTCCAAAAACAAATGTCCACGAGATTTTACAAACTAATAGTATGCACCCTTACCACATCGTTTTACACCAGGCATTGAACGATACTGATTATGATCGTCGATTGGATTTCTGTCACTGGCTATTAAATATGATTAGGGAAAATCCAAATTTTCTTTCACGGATATTATGGACAGACGAGGCCACTTTCACTAACGCTGGGGGTGTGAATTTGCATAATATGCACTATTGGTCTGAGCAAAACCCTCATTGGATGAGGCAAGTAGATTTTCAAAGCCGCTGGAGTTTAAATGTTTGGTGCGGGATCTTGGAAGGAAAAATTATCGGTCCCCATTTTTTTGACCAAACCCTTAATGGAGCAAGATTTTTAGATTTCTTGGCTCCTTTCCTTCCACCTCTTTTGGAAGAAGTCTCCTTACAAACGAGAACAAACATGTGGATCCAACTTGATGGTTGTCCGGCGCATTACTATCGTAAGGTACGCCAATACCTAGAAGAGCAATTTGCGCATCGTGTAATTGGAAGAGGAAGCTTGTTTCCCTGGCCGGCTCGTTCACCGGATCTTACTTGTCTTGATTTTTACCTATGGGGTAGGTTAAAAGATCTGGTTTTCCAAGAGAGACCAACAACAAGGGAAAACATGATGGTAAGGATAACAAATGCCGTTAGAAACTTATCCACGGCTGAAATTGAGGCAGCCGTATTATCAACTAACAGAAGAATAATTAAGTGCTTACAAAATGACGGAAAGCATTTTGAACATTTGTAATTATTATTGTTGTCTCGCTAAATTGCTAATAAAATTGTTTCTAGTTCTAAGATTTGTGCACTTTTTCATAGTCTAAGTCTCATAATATGATATTATCATAATATTCATATTTTATTCAGTGTTATTGATGTTTCTTTGACTCGTTAAACTTTTATTATAAAGTTTATAGTTTATTAAACAGTAGGCCATGAAATTAGTTGTTATCTTGCTTATTAGGGGTATACCGGGTACCGGTAAATGGAAACTGTATCATTTTTTAAAGAAAAATCAAAATAACTTTTAAACCCCTGGTGATATCGATTTGCGGTTTGGACTAATCGTTCCCTATGCAAATTGTCTCCTATTACTACCGAAAAAAATTATACCATCCAATTTGCAAATACCGAGAAAAATAAAAAAATAAGTTAGATTGAATAACAGCGCCATCTTAAAATTGTATCAGGAAACTTGTGACAATTCCTGAATCATTTATTTAAACTCCAAGGAATTCCCTTTCAAACAAGTCCAAGTTATAGAAAATCCGTTGAAGGATAACGACATAATGACAGTTTTTGAAAAATATCCTAAAGGCTTCCCCCACTCCTTTATTAGGCGAGATTCAAAAAAATAACAATAACAAAAGTTGTAGTAAACAATCTACTGATTTTAATTATTTATTTGCTTTTCTACGGTTAAGTGGCATTTTTTGCCGTAAAATGAACTTTAAAAAATAAATAAGCCGTTACGCCCTCTTGCGGCAATTTCCGAAACTTAAAATTATTTTGAATGAATTTCTCTTGGCAGTTTTTATGATGAGAGCTTTTTTTTCAGATCTGTGGGACGTATCGTTTCCGAGATATGGCCGCTCCGTATCCTTATCCGGACACCCTGTATATTACAATATTTTTGGATTTTACATAAATCTACACATATCTTTGTGCATTATAAGTCTAAACTTATAGTTTACAAAATATCGACTTTTGAAAAATTACATTTTTAAAATTTGACAACTTCTAGCCTCCTAACGGTACATCTTAGAGCAAGACGGTTAACATATCCCCATTTTACTAACTAACCTGTTTAGCACAAATAAGTATAAAAATTAAAAAAAAAAAAAATATATAAAAATCAAAAATACAAGAAAAAATAAAATTAAAAAAGAAAGATAAAATAATTTTTTTTTAAAAACGAATATTTTCAACTACATAACGCCATTAAATCACACACAGGAAAATAAAACGTAATTGCCTATTATCATTACCGCAGACTACGAAGGGAATATTGCTGCTATCCGTATATACAAAAGAGTAGGAAGTCTAGGCTGTTCGTAATAATTAAATAAAACAGACGTTTGTTTTTTTTATATGACGAAAGTTTACCAAGCTTTCTCCGTGAGATCTTTCCGCATTCCTTGAGTACACAGGAAGTTCATAATTGTAGAGTACTTCATGTTTTTCCACCTCTCCAACAAATGTTATATTAATTTCTTTGTCCCTCATTTCGACAATATGCATAATTGTGTTCAACCATAGACTTTAAAAAAAAATAAAGACTGTGACAATTCAATTTTGTCACTATTACCTTTGATTTTTTTTACTCCTCCGTTACTGTGATTTAATTTTAGTTTCTTGTATCAGTGTCCTGTAGACGATCATCTTAGCGCGAAATGAGATGAACATTCAACAGGGCCGGATTTAATTGATTTTCTTGTTATACTTTCGTGTAAATCATTACTTGTATCTAGATTCTTAATTTACTTTGGTTTTTATTACATTTTTTCCTTAACTACCCCAAGTAAACCACTATACTCGGATTTGACTTAACACCTTACCTTAACGTTACTTTGTTTTGCTTACTTTATTAGCTTCCCTGAAAGTCTGGTTACAGACATATTATTATTACCCGATTTTACTTGATTTAGTTGCCATTTGTTTGATGTTTTCCCTTTGCTTTGATTCGTACTGCGTTACGTCTCATTCTGTTATTTACTTTGCTTTGCTTTGCTTATTTATTACCTTTGGGTATGTTCTTGCCTAGGTTGATTGGAAAAGTCTCGCTGTCTTTTGCCAATACGGTTGTCACCGGATTTGTACCTAGAGTCCAATTGCGTACCGTACCTTACCTTTGCTTACCTATTTACTTTTCGTTACTTTATTACGTTACTTTTGGGTTTGTTTTTGTTTGTCCAAGTCGTTAGACAAAGTCTTGATGGCTTTGGCCTTTACGGTCGTTACCGGATTTGTACCTAGAATCAAATCTTACCTTACCTTACCTTTGCTGACCTATTAGTGACAAAATTGAATTGTTTAACAATTACCTTACCTGTAGGTCTGTTTTTGCGTAGGTCGTTTGGCAAAGTCTCAATGTCTTTAGCCATTACGGTTGCTACAGGATTTGTACCTACTGTCCAAATACTTACCTAATTACCTTGTCTTACCTTCTAATTTGTATTTTACTTTTGTCTGTCCCTTCATTCTTACTTATTATTAACTATTATATCTATCGTTCTTTTACTTGGATATTACTCTCGATTTTGACCTTGTTTGTTCAGTTAGACAAACGTTTCTGGCAGTTCCTTTTTTTGCTTTTCATCTTACAGGCTGCATATTGTTGGGTGCGACCGAATGTCGGGGCGACGCTCTCCGAGAGAGCAGTTCGTCTGGAAGGGTCGTCCATGGGGGCTGGACGCTTCGACCCCTGAGGTCTTTCGGAGCTAAATTACTGCTGGTATCCACCAGTAGGCCAGGGGAGGGCCAAGGTACTGTATTCGACTCGGCTCCATTCGACCTTACTTCCGGCAGGTCGGGCGCAGTAACATTATGTAGAAACCCTTATTAAATTTTCTTGGAACTGCGGTGCGTTGGTAGTTGGTTGACCACGCCAGCATACCTTTTAAGACTGTGATGTTTACATTTAAAGGTGATCCAACATTAGCCCTGGAGAACTTTACTGGTCGACTATATCGTGGAAGAGAAGCAAGCTTTAAAGCAGTATTGGCAAGCCTTTTTAATTGTTAATTTGGTTTTTCCTATGGAATTATTACTCTTTTATTATGCCACACTTTATGCCAATTTATATATATTTGATATAACTAGCCTGCATGAAAATATGATGATAAAGATGCAAAAAACGTTGTACCGGGTGTTCCACCTAAGAAGGTAATCGGCTATATCTCGGAAAGTAATAACACTAGGACTTTGGGAAAAAATATATATCGATAAAAGCGGCCAAGAGAAATTGCTGGAAATTATTTTCAAGTTCGAAAAATTACCGGTAGGGAGCGTAAGAGAACTTTCAAAATAGAGATGCCTATTTTCTCTTGATTTTTCTTAATAAAAGTATGTTAAAAATATAAGCATTGTATTCTTTATAAAATTATGCAACTTTATGTTAGGAATCGTTTTTTTTTATTTTCAATAATAAAGTGGTGGGAGAAGGTCAAACTTTTTTTCTCTCAAACGCTGATATCTCTGCTTTGGATAAACCGATTTTATTCAACTTGGTCTTGAAAAAAAGCCCTTCTTTTCCTCTACACGTAGATCTATTAACTATACCATATTGATTCTGATGGTGGCCACGAGATGGCGTTTTTCATTTCAATAATAATTAATATGGAAAAATAGGCCATTTTTTAAAACATTAATTATCCCTAATTTCTCTAGTTTAACAAAAGATGCCACGTTGCGGTTTTCAGTTCCTTATAGTAACTTTTCCTCCTCTACAAGCTAATGGGGTTAGTTTTTTAATCCGACGTTTCGGATTCGAGCGACCATCATTAACTTTTTTATTTTAAATACGGACCTGGATTTTTTATTCGACTATTTAATAGCCTTTATAAGCCTAAAATAAAATATGATGAAAAAGTCATATCATAACATTTGATTTTTTTGAGAAAATCCTTATTCATTGAGGAATTACGGAAAAACGCCATCTAGTGGCCACCATCAGAATCAGTATGGTATAGTTAACAGATCTACGTGTAGAGGAAAAGAAGGGCTTTTTTTCAAGACCAAGTTGAATAATATCGGTTTATCCAAAGCAGATATATCAGCATTTGAAAGAAAAGAAGTTTGACCTTCTCCCACCACTTTATTATTGAAAATAGAAAAAAAACGATTCGTAACATAAAGTTGAATAATTTTATGAAGAATACAATGCTTATATTTTTAACATATCTTTATTAAGAAAAATCAAGAGAAAATCGGCATTTCTATTTTGAAAGTTCTCTTACGCCCCCTAGCGGTCATTTTTCGAACTTGAAAATAATTTCCAGCAATTTCTCTTGACTCAACTTGAATGTTTGAGAGGCTTTTATGTGGGTTGTTATATTTCGTGCAATTTTTCTGTTTAATTTATATTTTTGGAGATTTAAATATAGTTCGGCAGTGCCAAATTTGTAAAATATTGGACTGTTTAAGTCTTGAGGCAACCTCTTGCCGGTAACCAAGTTTAAAAGCAAAAATATAAAATATCACGCGGTGTTGCAATTTTTATGGCACGCAATATAGGTCTTCGCAATGATCTAATAACTATAGATAGAAAAGTAACTGCAGGATTATTATACTCCAATTTGTCGCATACTTGTATAAACGCATTTACGAAAAGAATAATTAAAATAAAACATAACCCAGCGTATGGTACGAACGTATATTTCCAACTGCCCTCGTTATATTCCTAAAACAATGGCCTTTCTAGGGTATCCCAAATAAACCATAAATACTCTTAAAGATTAACAGGACCGTGAAAGAAATATGATACGTTCTTTTCTTAAATTGTTACACTTGACACTTGCGACTTATTTATTAGTCTTCAAATAAAAACATCACACAACACTAAAAACATACCATTAATTTCACAAAACCAGTAAACACTCGAAACTCCAGAAAACTCAACAGAAAAACGCTGTGAAAAATCAATGAAACATCGTCCTACGAGTATTGCCGAGTCGATGCGGACGGTCACGAAAATGATGGATCTCGGCGGATCCCTTACTGCGGCGTTGCCATACTGCAAATGTTTTACGAGGATTTAGACAATCGTATAAATTTCCCACATCATGTTATTCATGTTAACACTTTTAATAGCGTAAGTTTGGCAAACCAAGTGGAAGGGCACAACTCTACTCTCTCAATTAAATCAACATGCAGATTTACTTTAGACTGGAATACGTTGATGTCAATATCTTTATTTGTCATTGTTGTATCTATAGTTATTAGATCATTGGATCTTTGTCGCACCCCTTAGAAATATTAAACAATAACTGAGCGGTTTCGTGGGACGTTTATGAATGGGATTCTCAGTCTATATTGTTTTTAAATCTATGCGTGCAACTGAACTGTTTCGGGTCTGGCAAGAATGATCGCCCGCAACCAATTGGGAACTAGTGTGAAATCGATCTCGTTTCGGTCGACCCGTGCGCTGATCTCTACTTCCGTACACGGGTACGTCATCAAATAGTTGCGTGCTCAACCGGTTTGCAACTCTGATTGCAAACCCGTCGCTCCGTGTACGGATGGCCTTAGTATTCGTCGTTTCCGTAATTTGATGAGTAGCAATTTCCACGAATCAGCTGCCATTGCTAAAGTAGCCTCGAAGAAGCTTGGGATACTTTTCCGAACTAAGAACCTCAACTTTTGATGCTCTGTGAAACACAAATTCGACCATTGCTGTGCAACATATTTGGGGCTCTGCAATCTGCATGCTCCTAAAAATACTCTAAAATTGCTAGATTTCATTCAAAGAACAGCCGACTGCTTGATCGGTGACCATAATCTGACAAACAACCAAGAAAGCCTTGAACATCGAAGGCAGGTTGGCGACTTAAGCCTCTTTTACAAATATTGTCATGGCACGTGCTAAACTGAGGTTGCTCGCTTGATTCTACCCATAGCGGTGCATGGTAGAAATACACGACGAGCCATTGCAGCCCGCTTATATGTGATTCAGCCTAATATCCCTCGAACGTCACTGTTTAAAAATTATTTCATCTGGGGAACGTTATCACTTTGGAACGACCTCCCTGAGGCCGTGTTCCTCAACGAGTATAATCTCCTAAGATTCAAGATCAATGTAAATTGTTTCCTGCGCACACGTACCGATGCAGAGCGCCATAAAGGATTGAACCTGCGTGCTGTGCCTGATCATAAAAAAAAATTGTCAATTATATTTGGACTTCTCGTACGCTTTATTGCAAAATATATTTTCATTGAATACTTTTGGTCCGGTTCCCCTTTATAAATTCTAATATTTCAATTTCTTTACAATTTTTAGAATTGCCGCTCCGTACTAGTTTCCCTGCTTTGGCACAGGCTGAGCATATTCAAAAAATTAGAAACTCCTGGATATATTCTTCACTGCATTCCTCAGAACGTGACTATTTTTCTATCTCTTTTGGATGGAGAAATATCCTATTGACATTTTTGCATTCTTATGACAACTACTTGCTTGAAGCCTAGAAAATATCTTTAAATCAATACGCGAACAGACATACAGTTATGTATTGGCCATAAAATTTTGAGAAGCCCGTAAATTAAAATGATATTAAAGAGCAAAATTGATGGATCCACTAGTTTTTACATTAAAATAACACCAATTATATAATAATTATGATTATGATCAGTGGTTTTTAATAGGAGATTAAACGTTGAACAATAAATTACATATCATCGTTTTAAGATTTTTTATTATTCACCAACTGACTTTTTAATAAAAGAGATTATTATTATTTGTCAGTCTCCTTCCTGCAATAAACTAAATATTACAAAATTTTAGCTTAATCTGTTTTATAGGAAAATTATTCACTTTTATTGAGGCGATTACTTGTAAAACTGCTTGTGGTGCCGTTAAAATGGATAACCTCCTGTATATAAGATATTTTTATTTAAGTCAATAGACATAAAATACATACTTAGAATATATATAATAAATTATTAAACCATTGGTATACATTTCTCTTTCTCCTTCGATAAAACAAATATACAAGGAGTGTTCTTAAATAATAGTAGTAATAAAGAACTTTTTCCACTACTAACCTATAACATCGCCATTATTGACCGATTTTCAAGAATCTATTTAAACGCAGGTAACTTGATTTTTTGATTCTACAACATGAATTCATAAACATGAATAACCTGAAAGGTGATTTCTTGTGGTTAGGCAACCAGATAATTATCAATACATATTATATTATTAGAGATGCTTGATATTGTAAAATATCGATACAATCAATAACAAAATATTTTGCCAATTCCAAAGCGCAGGTAACTTGATTAAAAAATATACTTATACATACCTATAATTTTTTATAATTATCAATACTGTAAAGATAAATGTCTTATAAAAGTAGTGGAAAAAATATTATATTAACCACGGTTTAGGCAGCTTATAGCCCTCGCGTCTTAAATCCCTCGTCGCTCCGCTCCTCGTGATTTAAACTTGCCGCTCGGGCAATAATGATGGCTGTCTAAACCTTCGTTAATAATATACTATTATTCAATAATGCTAACGACATTTCACTGATTAGGACCTAAAAATTAAAGAAAAAGCGACAGCCCAGCATTTAAGCAAGTATAAAGCTAACTAGCCTAACTTAACCCTAAACAGCTAAAGTGGATGGATAGCATTGTACACACACTAACATTACATAATATGTAGGAATATATGTACATACAGCGTGTAACAGAAGAATGGAACGCTTTAAATATCTTTAATACCGTTTGTCCGATTTAGCTAAAACTCGGTATCCGTATGTAAGAGGTTATCGCGGAGCTGCTAGTGACAATTGCAATGTTGCCAAATTTACAGATTAGCAATTTAAAATAATCATTTTCTTTAAATGGAACACCCTATATTGACAATATTTTTGGATTCTACATAAAATCACAATTATTTATTAGTAACTGCATTATAAGTCTAAACTTAATAGTTTCTGAGATATCTAGTATTGAAAAATGACATTTTTGAATTTTGACAGCTTCCAGCTATCTAACGGTACGTTTTAGAGCAAAACGGCTTGCATCTCCCTATCTTGCTTTTCTACTATCTTTCTAAAAGTGTCAACTTCTGGTTAAACCGGATGTAGCTCAAAATCCGGAAATAAGTATAGTACTTCCGGTTTAACCGGAAGTTGTCATTTTTGGAAAGATAATAAAAAAGTAAGATAGGGACGTGTAAGCCGTTTTGTTATATGGCGTATCGTTAGAAAGCTAGATGCTGTCAAAGTTCAAAAATATTATTTCTCAAAACTCGATATCTCAAAAACTATTAAGTTTAGACTTATAATGCACTTAATAAAAAATAATTGTAATTTTATGTACAATCCAAAAATATTATAATATATTGGGTGTACCATTTAAAAAAAATATTTTAAATTGCTAAAAAACTGTAAATTTGCCAACATTGCAAATGTCACTAGCAGCTCCGCGATAACCTGTTATATACGGATACCGAATTTTAGCTAAATCGGGCAAACGGTATTAAAGATATTTAAAGCGTTCCATACTTCTGTTAAACGCTGTATAGATACTATTGACGAGTCAAAATGTCTCTTATACATTCTTAAAACAGAGGGCGTAAAGAGAGGCTTCAGAACATAGAGTTAGAGTTCCATACCTACTCTAAATATTTTATAAGAAAACTACCCTCAAAAATAAAGTTTTGGGGACAGGCGCAGTGAAAGTGCCACGAAATCTAATAATAGTATAGGCTTTTGAAAAAATATTTTTTTCTAATTTGGTCTCATAAAAGAGCTGTTTCGATATCGTTTTCAGTAGCGCAATGAACTTTTTGTAAAACAGTTTTCTTTATTTTCTAAGGTTGGTAATGGTGTTCACAAATGTTTTATTTTGCTGTCGTGTATGTTTGGTTGCATTAATTCTATGAAATGGAGGTGAGTTAAAAAAATAGCGGCTCGTTTTCTAACATGGACGCATGCGCTAAAGTGAGCTTTATAAAACTTTTACTTTAATATATTATTATGATGTACGCTAGCTAGTCTACTTGACGCCCTTGGTACATAAATAACTATTAAGGCCTTTTAGTTCAGATGAAAACCAAAGAACGAAAAAAAAGCTACTAACGCATTACCAACTTTTATTTGGTATATTAGGTATATAGCAATCAATAGTTATTTATGCAACTAGTGCAAAAAGTAGCTGTTTATTGCACAAAGGCATACATTTATTCACCGAGACGTAGTCGAGGTGAATAAGTGTGCCGTGTGCAATAAACAGCCTTTTTGCACATGTTGCATACAATATTTTTTCTATGATCGAACCTATTTTATATAAATTATTTATCATCAATGCCCGGTCCATCTCCAATTAATATTAGCAATGTCACATAACCATAAACACACATTCCAATAAATAACCACTTTCTAATGTTGTACAAGTGTAATTTTTGTATACTTCGTCTTTTCATTTTGTAACTTAATAATATTAAATAAAACAAGTTTTGCCGAATTTAGGGTTTGTTTATATTTTCAAGCAAAATAAAATTTACAATAATAAAAGAAATAAGTTTGGTTAGGTTTCTTGGAGCTTTATTCAGCATAATGTTCCATTATCAGGGTTTAAAAGAAAGTACTATTAAATGTTTTTGATTAAACGGTCTTTTGTTACAGTCTTCGTTTGTTGTTGGATATTATGTTGCTAAATGTCTCTTAAAATTTTTCTTTTAGGAAATGTATAATAAATAAGCAATAAATAAGGTTAAAAGTTTTGAGGAACTTATTCTAATTGACTGAGGAATGGGCAACCAACGGCCCCAACGCCAAGTTAAGTAGGCTGTGGTTAAGTGTCGTTTCGGTAGGTTGTGGTGAATATAGGCAACCAAGAAAACACTTATTGCACGCGTGCAATAAAAGCTAACTTTTGCCATAAGACGGTGACTACAAAAGTTGTCCCTTTTTGCATGATCGTAGAAAAAAGTGTTTTTTTTTTCATAGTGTAAATAAACTTAATTATGCAAATGTTATAAGCATATTTGACTGAAAGTAGGTACGTCTAAAAAGGTAGTGAATTAATGAATAACGCTTCAACTACAACAACATAACCAAATTTATTATAATGAACGATTTAAATGTATCTGTTTTAAAACTAATAAACAACTAAATTAATCAAAAATGTAATTAAAAGTTAATTAAATCTTACTAATAAACTTACAAGAATGTTTGATCTAGAAAGTTATTAGGGGAATTAGGTAGGTTACAGTTTTTTTCTAATGATATAATGGAATGCTATTTTTAAACACTATTTAAAGTATGCTATTTATAGTTATTAATGATACCTACTAGTTCGTAAACCCTATAGTCATTGGACATGCCATAGTTATTGGACATTTTGATTGTAAATCCTATAAACAAGCTTTCTTATTGCTCTTTATTTTCAAACTGACAGTTCTGTTGTGACCTTAAACGCGCATGTGTCGACAGGTAGGTACGTAATTTCCAGTTAGTTTGTTTAGGATAAGCATTAAAAAAAATATTAATCTTAGATTATAGTTGTTTTTTAAATATATACTTGCTGATACGGCTATATACTTTATGTAAAAATTGAGTTTATTACCAAGTTTTTCAATTATTGTGAAAACCTACAAATTTAGTGCCCAATAAGTATATATTCGAAATGAGCATAAACTCTAATATTGGAAAGGTTCAATAACTCTAATCAAAAACAGTGTTTTACTGTTGATTAACTAATAATAAGTTAACTTATTTGCAATTTTTTTTTAAATACATTTTTATCACTTCTATACAGTTATTGGACAGGTGTCCAATAACTGTAATCATATTGTCCAATATATAACTGTTAGTTTTTATCTTCCTTAAAGCGCGTTTGTTTGTTCCTGTCTTGATTTCAATGCATTTATATAGTTTTCTACTGTCAAATAAACCTATGAGGTCGGATTAAAATACGGCCGATCCCGGAGGAATAATTATTGTTGCTTCGCCTATCCTTTATTGTGGGAAGTTTTCGTGTGAGAATATACTTTTTTCAGGATTATTATTTTTTGGTTTAGTAAAATTAATTAGATCAGAAATTAGTAGATGGGCATTGACCAAATGACCTTATGAGCCAGCCGCGCCTTTTGAATATATGAAATGTATTGTTGGAAATCAAAAATCATAAGGTAATAAATCTAACGAATGCCCCTCATTAAAAGATTCTGTAATTTCCTATAATACTTGTGTCAAAATTGTAGGTCTAGAACGAACCAATGAGTGAAAATCTAAATCAAGAATTTCCCGGTGTTTTACAATTCAGATTTCATGAGTCTTTTTAAAATTTGTAAAGATTATAAGGACAACACGCGCAGTCGAGTAATAATTCAAGCACCGAATGAATTTCAAAGACAATTGATCTAGAAGAGTTTACTACTTGTACCACACCACCATTACAACCTTTATATAAAGTAACAGCTGAAGCTTTAGTTTATGCTCCTGTCCAAAATTATCAGAATAGTCAGAGCCTAGAAGAAAAGAACCATAGCAAAGTGCTACCAAGCGTGAGGTGCAATCGGATCGTATCTAACCACCCCGGAAAATCCTAAAAGAAAGGAAAAGGGTAATATAGAAAGATATCCTTTCGCAATAACAATAAATAAGTATCAGGAAACGAAGCGAAAAAAAAACAGAAAAAGGAAAGAGAAGAGAGAAACGCAAGCGCAAGGAAGAACTAAGTTTAAGAAAAAAGACAGTTATAAATCCAAAAAGACACGACATTTACAGAAAAAATAAGTGACAGTAACAAGTGTTTTGTATGTCACAGACAGACAGACAGTAGAGATGAGATAAAGATAAAGATTGTAAATATTCTTTTCCAAGAAAATACCAACCTTTAATTCTTGATAATTCAGATGAATTATTCCTTTGCCATATTAGCGTCTCTACTGGCCTGTTAGCCGCCATTTAATACCACAATTGACTATTTTCATATGACATCACAACGACTTTTTTTGGAGGACACCTGTGGAGGACATACATAACAGGCGGTTAGGTTTTAGGCTGTACTTCATGTTTTCCTTACGGTTTACCTTGAGTTGTAGCAGATTAATCCTAAAATAACTTGGAATTAAACTACATCAAAATTAAAATTAGCATAAACCGCCACAAACCTAGCATGTATGTACCTCAGGACCTGCCACAAAAAGCTGCCAACGCCATATGTTTAAAAATGAACTGTAGCTTTTTAGAACTTAGTTAACGATGTAGATACTAACCTGGGCAATGAGCATTAAACCACATTATTAATGTCCTGGTAACTTTTACTGCATGATAACTTCTAAGGATGAAATTGTTGGAACAATTGTTGTTATGAAACTATGTGACTGTTATAACTGTTAGTTTTTTTTATACTAAACTAAATAATTTTTATTCAATACTGCAATAATTATTGCTTACCTACTATAATAATATGAAACAATAGCTGAATACAAACAAAGAGTGCCTCCTTACAGATTGCACACGTCGTACAATGCCAGGAAATCTCGCGGACACTCCCCAAAAACGCGGTATTAGCGGGTCATTAAAGAAGAACGCGGTATCTTTCGTCGCGAGCATGGTATATACCGCGTTATTCTGTATTATGTCGAAGATAGCGTGCTTATCTTTATGATGAAGGGATATTTTCAACATACGGCATGGGTTGAATATATTTAGTTTCATTGATAACTGAAACACACGTCTAATTTACGTATTTAAGTATAGATTAAAATAAGTACGTTTCAATTATTTTAACATCAAAAACTAAAGATTCGTACTTTTTGAACATACCGCGTTCTTCCTTATGAGGGCAGTACTCTAGGCTTACCGAGTAAAAGTTTTTTAAAAATGCGTTGTTATCTTTTAAGCAAATCAGTTTAAATGTGAATTGCATTTGAATACCTACGTCTCGTAATTGATCATTTTGTATGTGTCGAATTTGTTGAGACTGATTGACGTTTTGTTGTTTGACGTATATTTTCTGTCTTTATTAGTTAAACTTTTGTTAGTGAAGTATTCTATCATGAATCGCTATACGAACGCCGAGATGACTGACATGTATTTCATTTACGGATTTGCTGATGGCAATTCATTATAAGCTAGGCGGTTGTACATTGACTCCTGACCGTAATCTTCCTTTTGTCTACCACTACAAGGTCCGGTCTGTTGTAGGCCACCGTCTGATCAGTAAGAATAGTCCGGTCCCAGTACATCTTATAGTGGTTGCTTTCTAAGATTGTCTGCGGTTTATATTTATAATATGGGATCTTCTCATTTTGGACAAGCTGTAGTTTTACCGCTAACACCTGGTGTAGGATCTTGGCCACTGCATCATGCCTCTCCTTGTATTCTGTTGCAGAAAACATCTGGCATCCTCCCGTGATGTGTTGGATCGTTTCTGCCGTTTGACATCCATATCTGCATTTATCTGCCTGTACTGAGTCGTCTCTAATTATGTATTTCAGGTAGTTTCTAGTTGGTATGACCTGATCTTGGATTGCCAGTAGAAATCCCTCCGTTTCAGGAAACATCTGTCCAGACATGAGCCAGTAGTTCCACGCAAGACTGTCGACGTGATCCTGGGCTGCCTCGTTCAGGTGTCGTCCGTGCAGAGGTTTTTCCCTCCATATCTGTAGCTTTTCTTCATTGGTCTTGTGGCGTTGTGGGACATACTGATCCCTCAGTCTTAGAGGAGTATAGTGGTCTGTTTCGCAAATAGCATGGTGTAGGTCTGAAGTTTGGGCTTTATTGCGAAAGTACTCCCTTAAGTTGGTTATTTGTTAATCCATTATTTTCCCAATATCTGCCAGACCTCTTCCGCCTTGATTTGTGAGTGGTTCGCTCTACCGCACTTCTTGGATGGTGTTTGAGTGTTTTGGTAAGTTGGGTTCTGATTTTGCGCTGTAGCCCTTCGATGTCAGTCACGCTCCAGTCTACAATGCCGAATGAGTAGGACAGAACTGCGCAGGCGTAGGTGTTAATTGCTTTGAACAGGTTCTTGCTGTTCAGTTTCGTTCTCAGAAGCCTTTTTGTTCTCTTAAAAAACTCTTCCCTTATATCTGTCTTCATCGCTGCATGACTGATGCGTTGAGCCTGCTTCATCCCCAAGTATTTGTAGTTCTCGCCTTCTCCCATTGCCTGAATCTCCTGGCCATCTTGCATAACGAACGGGTTTTGCTTTATTTTTCCCTTTATCATGATGAGAGTACGACATTTATCCAGGCCAAACTGCATTCCGACATCACTGGAGAATTCCTCCACTATTTTAAGCATCTGATCGATTTGGTTTTTGGTAGCGGCCATTAGTTTTAGATCATCCATATGTAGAAGATGGTTAACCCTACTTGCTTCTTGGTTGCCGTTTTTGATAGCGAATCCATATCTTGTGGAGTTTAGTCGGTTGGAGAGAGAGTTCATAGCTAGACAGAACCACAGAGGACTCAAGGAATCACCCTGGAATATTCCTCGTTTTATTGGAACAATGTCGGTGGAAATATTGGTGGTCCCCTCATTAAGGTGAATCTTGGTCTTCCACAGCCCCATTGCGTGTTGTAGAAATTTTATCAAGTAAGGATCGATTTTGAAAATCTTTAATATGCAAAGGAGCCACTTGTGCGGTACGGAGTCAAAGGCCTTCTTGTAATCTACAAAGGCAGTATAGAGGTTTCTTTGCTTAGAGTAAGCTTGGTTGCTGATGACTGATGAATCAATTATTAATTGTTCCTTGCATCCCATGGCTCCTTTGGTGCACCCTTTCTGTTGTGGAGCTATAATGTTGTATCCTTCACAGTGGGAAGAAATTCTCTTAGTAATACAGGATGTTATCAGCTTGTATAATGTGGAGAGGCAAGTGATTGGTCGATATTTTGATGCATCGTGTGTATTTTTGCGGTCTTTTGGCAGAAGATACGTTATTCCTTGGGTGAGAAATGGCGGCAGCTTTAAGGGGTCTTTCAGAGTTTCACTAATTAATGTAGCCAGTTTCCCATGCGCGCACCAGAATTTCTTAATCCAGTAATTATGTACTTCATCCGGGCCAGGCGCTTTCCAGTTATGTAACTCCCTGGTGATGGCGGATATTTCTGCCGCTGTGATAGGTTCATGTTGCATCTCGTTGTAGTTCTGGGAGATTACATTTTCTTCACGAATCCAACTAGCGTTAACGTTGTAGTTTGCAGGTCTGGCTAGCTGGTCCTTCCAGAATTGGTCTATTGCCTCTTTTGTTGGATAGGTGCTTCCCTCCTCTTTATCTCCATCATTTAGTTTCCTGTAGAAAGCTTTTTCCGATCTTTGGAATAGGGCGTTGTCTTGTCTCCGCGCATTGCTGGCTTTGTATCGTCTCAAACGGCCTGCGTTTATTATATTATATTATTATTATTATTATTATTATTATTATTATTATTATTATTAATATCAGTGTGAGCGAAGCCTGTCATATGTGTAAAGTAAAATTACAAGAGTATTTAAATATAGTGAAACTTTGCACAAAGTTTGTGTTTACTTTATCTTTATTTAATGTTAAAAATAACTTCTTCGGGAAAACACAAAAACTATTTTGAAAAAAATGTTAAAAAACTTTTCTGGTATAGATTTTAGTAAAATATCATATAAACACTGTTTGGCGACATTTTGAGATCTAGATGAGCAAATCAATACTATAAAGCTAATCTTTATAGGTTGGAAGACGGTTTGTCTTTCACATAAATTTGCCCTAGACAATAATTTATATTACATGTGACTATAATAGATAAATAAGTTATTGCTTTTAAATTACTTTCTAAAGCAATAAAATATACATGCCTATAATATTTTTAAAGAAATTTGTATGTACCGTGTGATCCACTTATCGTGTCCACATTTTAATTTGATATTATAACGTTGCCTTAAGAGTTAAAGAAAAAAGTTAAAAACATAAATTTCTTGCATTGACGTAAAATTTTTATCTGTTCATTTTTTATATGTACAGGGTGTTTCGTTTTTCCCGTTTAGGCATCAACTTTCTTGTTTTAAATGGAACACCCTGTATATTGAGAGGTATTTAGAGATTCCCTATAAAATTTTATGTGAATTTTGTATAACCTTTAATATGCCTATTTCTTATCGTTTAGCCAATATTTAATTTTTTTTAGGTAAAAGAATATGCACCCCAAATGCTATTTTATAAGTTTTTTAGGGTTAAATTTCCGAGTTACCTGTTACCGGCCTTACCTGTTGATATGTCTTTTTTTAATGTTTTCTTACGTCAAAATATTCCTTCGTTGTCAAAATCACAAATCACCGAAATAAATCTATTTCGGTGACTTGTGGGCAAAATCAAAATGAACTTTATTGAAGAAAGAGGTTCCAAATGGTTGAGCTTTATATTGAAAACAATAAAAGTGCCACCGCAACTGTTAAAGCATATCGACAAAAGTTTCCCAAACAGAGAGTGCCTTCTAAAAAAACGATTAGAAGAAACGATCTAAAATTAATGGAGCATAAGTCCCTTGCAAATATAAAAAAAGTCAGGACCAGACTTGTGAGAACTGAGGAACAGCCGAAAATATGTTTGGGATATTTCAACGCATATCCTAATACATCAATAAGAACTTCTATTAATACCATTATTTATACTCCTATATAGAACGATTTCAAGAACTCTTCACAATTTTGGGTATAAGCCGTTCAAAATAATGCCGGTTCAAAAATTGCAACAACGACATTTCCCAAGACGTCTTCAATTCTACAGAGATTTGTTAGGTAAAATCGAGGAAAATCCCCAATTTCTTAATAATATTTTATGGACTAATGAGAGCTGCTTTTTAACGAGTCGCATACACCATAGACAAAATACTCGTCACTGGTCCATAGAAAATCCACATGTGATACGAGAAGTTAGACACCAAGGATGGCAGTCTATAAATGTCTGGTGTGGGTTTTTTGATTCTAAAATAATTGGGCCGTTATTTTATAGAGGCTCATTAAATAGCCCTAGGTACCTTAATTTTCTTCAAAATGATATAGATAGTTTAATGGAAAATCTTCCTTTAAAGTGGTAGCAGCTATTGTGTGGCAGCAGTATGGGGCTCCCCCGCATATTATTGGGTAAGTTAGCGAATATTTGAACCACAATTATATCGTATAAATTGGAAGGAATGGCACAATACTGTGGCCTCCAAACAGTCCTGATATTACCCCAATGGACTACCTTTTTGGGGTCACATTAAAAACGAGGAATAGAAAACTCCATGCAGTGATTAAGACGAGATTATATTTAATGTTAGGAGAGTGGTAAACGATTTACGAGAAACACCTGAAGTATTCGTAAATGGAAAGAATTATTTCTTCAGAGCAATCTATCGTTGTATTGAAAATAATGGAGGTCATTTTCAACAATTTATGTAAATATTTGTAGTTGTAATTGTAATATTTTTGATCGAATAAATATCCATTAAATTATTAACAAAGAAATATTGGCTAAACGATAAGAAATAGGCATATTAAAGGTTATACAAAATTCGCACAAAAATTTTAAATGGAATCTAAATACCTATCAATATACAGGGCGTTCCATTTAAAATAAGAAAGTTTATGCCTGTACGGGGAAAACAAAACACCCTGTATATGAAAAAATTAACAGATAAAAATTTTACGTCAATGCAAAAAATGTATGTATTTAACTTTTTTCTTTAACACTTAAGGCAGCGTTATAATATCAAATTAAAATGTGGACACGATAAGTGGATCACACGGTACATATTATTTTAAACACATGCCCATTTCGTAGGTTTTATAACCATAAACTGTTACCGCCTGTAGGTTGTCATATTTACTTACGATGCTTATCTTGGGTCTAGGAATTTAGTTGAAAATACATCAGGGTGAAATACACGTTTAAAAAAATTTGGTCATAAAGCCACAAAAAAACGACATATCTGGCCTATTATAGTAAGGTGAAAAACTCTTTCTTCTTGTAGGGGAAAGGGAGGTATTCAACCTATTTTTGTAAAGTGGCATAATAGCTGGTTAATGTCTTATTATTAAGTAAATGTATGTACCTGAACAATGTACATTTTATCTTTATATTACGAATCCAAATAATTAAAGATTTTGAGCTTTTATAGGAGGTAGGTACGGTTTTTTAAAAAAAAACATTGTAAACGGTTGAAACTGCCCCTCTGGTGGGGTACTATCCACCACATGATGGGGTATACAGCTTCAACCATATACAGTGAGTCCCAGAAGTAATGTCCAAATTCATTTAAAATTCAGTGGTCTGTTTTTGTGGAAAAACGCTCGGACCCGTCGATATGAATTTCTTAATGTGGTTTTTTTTTATGGCAAGTTCATGTATACAGGGTAGCCCAAAAATAACTTTCGACCATCAACTTCATTTTTTCAAATCACTTTTTTATTTCATTTTTGAATTTTGCATCGAATTCTAAGTAAGTATGTTTCATGTACCATGTCCTCCAGTCAATGTAATGTAAATATGAGAGGACGATCAGGATGGATTTCATTGAATAATTGAGCTGTCTCTATTTGAGCCGTACTCTATCACCAAATCCAACCATGCATAGAATTTCAATTTTTTTCTCATTCCGTTAACTTCACCATTGTGAAAACTGCAACTTTGCAACTACCCTAGACAATTACTTATATAAATAAATAAATAAATAAATAAATATCGACTTTATTGAAAACACAAACAGAAAGAAAAAAAACCAAACAATATTAAATTATTACAGAATAAGTATGATTAGTAAACAGCACAAGAAAGAAAAATAATATTAAACACACCCCATCTGCGGTATGTTGGCGAAGTCTAGCATGGCTATTCATACTCAACCAACACACGGCAGTAGGGTATGAAATAAAAGTTATAATAATATAAAATATAAAAAATGAAAAAAAAAATATAAAAAATATAAAAAGAATACTCTTAGACGGCAAATACACCTAGAGATAATATAATTGATATACATAATAATACCATTATCAAAATCAAAAGCACTCGAACAACCCCCAAGCACGCGCGGCAAATTAGTGTTAAATTTGTTTTATTGCTTGCTTAACAGTAAGTTTTTTAATTTGTATTTAAATTTATTAATATTAAATAATTTAAAATTTTTCGGTAGTGAATTGTACATTGATATTGACTGATAGATAAAGCTTCTTGTAAACATGGCAGTTTTATGTTGTGGCAATACAAAGTTTTCATTAAATCTAGTTTTCCTTGAGTGAAGATTATTGTGACGCTTAAATTTCTCTGTTAGACATGGCGGAGCTGCGTCGTTGGTAATAATTCTATGTGTAAAGACACCTAAATGTTGTTTTCTCCTATCTTCCATAAACAAGATTTCTGTATTTTTTGTATCCTATCTTTATCAATTTGTGTCAGACAAGGTCCATAGATAAAATCACAATAAGTAAACTGTGATAGCACTAAAGATTCACATAATTGTTTTTTAGTTTTTTGATTTAAAATGTAGGTACCTGTTGTAATAAATTAGTCTTAAATTTGAGTATGCTTTTTTAAATATTGATTTGAGGTGTTCTTTAAAACGCAAATCTGAGTCCAAAATTATTCCTAAGTTTTTAACAGTGTCTGTAAATATTAATTTCGTATTATTAAGGGTTATGTTTAAGTTTTGTTTAATAAACTCTCTGTTATTCTTATTACCGAAGCATATAACTTTTGATTTTGCAGGATTCAATACCAGATTATGTTGGAAAGATAAGTCATTGATAGTTTTAAGATCACTGTTAATATTTAAACATGCTGCTTCATACATATTCCGAGAAAAATTGCAGTAAATTTGAGTATCATCTGCATATGCCTGTAGCTTACAACATTTTAATGACTTTAGTATGTCAGATGTATAAATAATAAAAAACAAAGGGCCCAGAATTGAACCTTGCAGCACACCAGATAAAATTTGCGCATTAGAGGAAAGTATGTTTTTCAAGTAAAATTTTCATAGAGTTTCTATGGGACTAAACGTTGACAAGTCAACATTCCAAAATACCAGAATTGTAAAAAAAATTAACACACAATGGAAAGTTTACCTCGATTTACAAATAAATCCTCAAAGATACGGTGTTTTTCATTGAATAAGCAAAATAATTTTAATACAACTTTCCAATAATGAAAAGGAAAATTCCCGAATCGATATTTGCCTACTTTAAGGGACCTCTGACCATGACGTAGCCTTAGCCCTGATGACGACTCAGTGTTGAGCCGAAAGCGCTTGGCTGAACTTTCCCAAGAATTATACGCTGAATACTATTAAAGTTTAGTTTTATTGTCATACCCAGCGTACAAACCGACATTCCCCACTTATCAGTACATTATATTTAACATGTTCTAGAACGGGAAACCACTGTAAACATTCCAACATTAATTTGACTAAGGTATACTTATTGCAAGAAAGAATTAGTCTCATTGCTCTATTTTGAAGTTTCTGTAACCTACATATAAATTAAAGTGACAATTTTCATTTTGAAGTTTGCTGACTTTGGAGCTAGAAAGAAAACACCCTGTAAATGAGATGTCAAATATTTTATAGTGGGTATATTTTTTTGACTTACTTCACTCAGAATACAAATTATGAATCGCTTGGAATCAAAATTTAAGTAGTATTTTCATAACAAATAGATTATTGCAAATGGAAAATTTTCATTAAAAGTCGAATTATCTTGAAAACTATGACCTATAATAAAAAAACGTATGAAATTACACGTATAATTCAAAAATCTGTTCAAATACAGGGTGTCCCATTTAAAAAAAATGTAACTTTGTAAAACCCTACCTTTTGAGCACACCCTGTACAATTCAAAATATTTTTAAAATGTGCAGAATATCCAAACATACCTTAACACAAAAGCTTAGTATCGACAGATCTCATCTTCAAGGCATAAAACTACTCCGTAAAATTGTTGACTCCCCAGTACCTGAAACAGCACCAAATTGTTGTGTCCCTGTTATACATAATATGTAAGTTTATGTTTATGAGCAAATTAACGGATACTGTTTATCTTGTTTCAGGTCAAAACTCTGTTAATTTCCGTTGGAAATTAAAACAAGATGGACTGTTTTTGTTCGAAGCCCATACCGGTTCACTGCAAAATTGTGTTTTTGGACGAAACGGAACTCGTACATGAATTACAAAATAACAGCGCAGGACAGGCTTTGCTCGATATCGTGTTCCGACACTTAAACCTGCTTGAAACCGCTTATTTTGGACTGAGATTTTTGGATCAGAATGGACAGACTCATTGGTTGGATCCCTCTAAGAAGCTCAACAAGCAGATTAATGGGCCCGACCCGTACACAATGTACTTTGGAGTCAAATTCTACGCTGCGGATCCGTGTAAGCTCTTGGAGGAAATCACCAGGTATCAATTTTTTCTGCAAGTGAAGCAAGATATCTTGCAAGGAAGATTATTGGTGCCGTACGATTTAGTTGCTGAATTGGGTGCATATAATCTTCAATCGGAATTAGGGGATTACGATCCGAGACGTCACGCTTACGGTTATGTGTCTGAATTTCGATTTCTACCGAACCAAAGTGTCGAGTTGGAAATGCGCATAGCCGAATTGCACCAATCGTTAATCGGCCAAATGCCTTCGCAATCGGAATTAAACTATTTAGACAAAGTGAAGTGGCTAGAAATGTACGGTGTGGACTTGCATCCGGTATTGGGTGAAGACCATGTCGAATATTTTCTCGGGTTAACACCAAGTGGTATTATTGTGTTGCGGAACAAGAATACAGTGGGAAACTATTACTGGCCCAGGATAACCAAAATATACTTTAAGGGTCGGTATTTTATGTTACGAGTGACTGATAAAAACAACGATGAGTGCACGTACGGGTTCGAAACGCCTTCAAAGTCCGCCTGCAAGCACTTGTGGAAATGTTGTGTTGAGCATCATGCGTTCTTCAGATTGGTGCAGGTTACTCCCACCTCGCCGGATATATTTGCCCTGGGATCTAGATTCAGGTAGGTTGTAATTACGGTTTTACCTGAGGCAGGGAAAAAATTTGATTAGTGGGCAATTTAAAATACTAGACGAAATTTATCTTATAATACGCCCTCTTTGGGTAGGAGATTGGAAGCTTTGGGTATCTTTATTCTTGTTGTTTTTTTTCTGGAGATTTGGGTGAATTTTTTAACAGCTTGTCTGGCTCAGGACGTTAATTAAATTCTTATTTCCGTCGACCGTGTATTTACGAACTTCTTTAATGTATAAAAAATCGTACATTAATGGCCCCCATTAATGCATGATTTTTCTATTAATAAACGATTGTATTATAGGCAACCAAACATACATGAAATTAAATTAATACTCAATTGTTATTCAAATCAAGGTGGCGCGAAGCGGCTGTGACGCGTGCATGATGGCGTTTCGCGTAAGTAAAAAAAAACTGTCGCTGTCAACTAGTTTGGATTTCAAAATTTTGATCGTACAACGTTGAAATGAATGTCTTCGAAAATTTAACCCCACCAGAAATAGCAGAAACTGCTAATGTAGTATCGTTAAGTTTACTTCCCGCGATAAGCAAAAGATTGTATGAGAAAACGTACGCTGAGTTTATGTCATGGTGTGATGAAAAACGAGTGACGCGCTTTTCAGAATCGGTGCTATTGGCATATTTTTCGAATATTGCAGAAAGAGGCCTCATTGCAAGTTTATGGCCGAAATATTCAATGCTCAAATCGACTTTAAATTTGAAAGATGGCATCGATATAAGCAAATTCAGTAAATTAATTATGTTTATCAAGAGGCAAAAAGTAGGATATGTACCTAAGAAATCGAAAGTCCTGGAAAAAGAACACGTACACAAGTTTATTTCTGATGCTCCTAACAACCTTTTCTTGATGACAAAGGTAATAAAAAAGAAAGGTAAAACTATAATATCTAACAATAATAATAAATAAATTAAAATTCGTAGGTTGCATTGATTTTTGGAGTGGCTGGCGCACTAAGAAAAGATGAACTGTTGAAATTAGAAACGAATGATGTTCAAGATCTGGGTTCAAAATTCCTAGTCACCGTAAAGGCATCTAAAACACACACAAACAGAATATTTACTATTGTGGGTAATGAAGAAAATAACCTTCTCAATTTGGTTAAACGGTATATGTCCCTGAGACCAAGACACACTCCACACAAACGGTTTTTTATTTTTTATAAATTTAATAAATGTTCTATACAGCCAGTTGGCATAAATACATTTTCCAAAATGCCTTCCATTATAGCAACCTTTTTAAAATTAGAGCAGCCACATCTCTACACTGGGCATTGTTTTCGGCGTTCATCTGCCTCGATACTCTGTGACAGTGGTGCAGATTTTTCAGCCATTAAACGGCTTGGTGGTTGGAAATCCACTGCTGTTGCAGAGGGATATATTGAAAACTCATTACAAAATAAAATTGATACAGCTGAAAAAATCCTCGGTACAACTATAACAAAAGCCCCTCATGCTAGTTCTATCAGCGCCACGACCAGCGCCGAACCACATTCCCTTACAAACATCCAAGATAATGACATAAACCTAAATTTAAATTCAGAATGTCATACAACTACTGATAATGTATCTGTACCTTGCTTTAATTTCAGTAATTGCACTATTTCTAATGTAAATATAAGTATTAATAAACAATAATAGTCAGTTCCATACATAATCATATTTTTATCGACTTTTGTAGGTTTGGTTGTTAAATAAAAATTTTTTTTTCATTATTAACAACACAATCGACGGAAAAATGTTGTAACTAACGCGTATATTAAAAAGCGATTAATAATTTCGACAAATTAACGCGCTCGCTGCGCTCACGCGTTAAAAATGTCTCGATTATTAATCGCCCTTATTAATACACTTGTTCGTTAAATTACTATTAGTTTTCAATTTTTTTTTTGTATCCATTTTCCTTACATATCAGCAGTACAGGGTGTCCCAATTTCGATGATTTCAGGGGGTATTGGAGTTATTATTAAAGATAGAGAATTGCGGTGTTCGCATCAGTGTGCTTCTTTTTAACGAAACGAAAGATTTCAAATATGTCATGGCTGTCTTCGTTTCTAATTTACGTTATGCGTTAACTTATCAAAAAGGTAAAAACTGATATTGATAGAACTTCTTGCGTAAAGTTCAGTGGCGTAATCAGTATTTTTTCTAAAAATGTTAGATTTTGAGATATTATTAACCAAACCTTTTTTTATTATGGATGTTTATATTTATTCGGAAAACCAAGCTCAAAATTTGATATTTTTACTTTCTTACTTTATACAGGGTGGCTGATTAGTGCGAGGAAGTCCAATATCTCCGTTGTTCTTAAAAATATCGAAATTTATTAAATACAAAGGTTCTAGGATAAACAAAAGCGCACATTTTAAAAATATTTTTGAATATACAGTATGCCCCAAAAAAGTGGGGTTTAGCAAAGATGTATTTTTTCAAAAGGAACACCCTATATGTTATATTATTTTTGGATGCTACATAAAATTACAGTTGTTTTTCAATAAGTGCATTGTAGTTCTAAACTTAATAGTTTTAGAGTTATCGACTTTTCCAAAATGATATTTTTGAACTTTGACAGCTTCTAATTTTCTAACGGTCCTTCTTAGAGCAAAACGGCTTACATGTCCCTATCTTACTTTTTAATTGTCTTCCCAAAAATATTAATTTCCGGTTAAACCGGAAGTACTATATTTCCGACTTTCGAGTTACATCCGGTTTAACCGGAAATTGATATTTTTTTGAAGACAATTAAAAAGTAAGATAGGGACATGTAAGCCGTTTTGCTCTAAGAAGTACCGTTAGAAAACTAGAAGCTGTCAAAGTTCAAAAATGTCATTTTGGAAAAGTCGATAACTCGGAAACTATTAAGTTTAGACCTATAATGCACTTATTAAAAAATTACTATAATTTTATGTAGAATCCAAAAATAATATAACATATAGGGTGTTCCATTTGAAAAAATACATTTTTGCTAAACCCCACTTTTTTGGCGCATCCTGTATATCCAAAAATATTTTTAAAATTTGCGCTCTTGTTTATCCTAGAACCTTTGCATTTAATAAATTTCGATATTTTAAAGAACAACGGAGATATTGGACTTTCTCGCACTAATCAGCCACCCTGTATGTAACAGTAGGACATTGTAGAACATGGCCAACTTATTAGAAATAAATGAAAATGTCTAAAACTTGAAAGATATACAGGGTGGCAAAAAATGTCTCGCATAATGCCTGCAACTTTTGAATTACCTCGTGTACGAAAAAGTGGCCTTTATGAAAGTTGTTCTGTAAATTATTCCCCACATTTCTACCTGTATGAATTTTTTTCTGTCATTTCTGGTTTGGTTGCCATAGAGACTAACTTACTTCTTTTTAATGGAATACCCTACATATGATTGCATATTTGGATTCTACTGAGAAAACTCTGAATTTTTCGTATTTGAAATTGAAACAGACTTTATAATAACAAAATAAATAGCCTAAAAAATTCAACAACTTAACATCGAAATAATAAACAAGTAAAGCGTTTTCAGTGGATCGGGTGTTCAAAATGACTACCATATTCTGCTAAGCAGAGCGCCAGTCGTCCCTGAACTCGTCTACAACGTTTAAATGGAAGTCCTCTGGAATGGCCCAAATTTCAGCACTAATTCTGACATTCAAAGATTCTAAGTCATTTGGACGGTTAACGTAGACTTTGTTCTTTAAGCGTCCCCACAAAAAGAAGTCGAGCGGGGCTAAGTCCGGGGATCGCGCTGGCCAGCCAATAGCACCTCTTTTGCCTATCCAACGTCCTGGAAATTGTTCGCTTATGTATTGTCTAACATTTGCCACATAATGCGCAGGTGCTTAATCTTGCATGAATCATGCCTTTTTGTTTATGCCATTATTTACAGCCGGTAAAACCATTCTGCAAGAAGGAATTATGTGATTCCTGAGGAGGTCCAGATATTTTTCGCTATTCAAAACAATATGTCTACCAACTATGCCCGCCCAAACATTAACTTTTTCGAGCCTCTCAGTATGACCTTCCTGGACCCAGTGAGTATTCTCAGCCGACCAATAACGATAATTGTGTCTATTAACAATGCCATTTAAATGGAAAGTAGCTTCATCGGAGAAAATTATATTTGTTCCGAAGTTATTATCGTTATTGCATCTTTTCATCATCAGCTCACAAAATTTAGCTCTTCTATCAATATCGTCCTCGTTTAACTCGTGCACCAACTTTATCTTGTAGGGATGCAACTTCTCCTGCTTAAACAAATTTTTCACTGACACATTAAAATCCATTACCATTGGCCTCGATGATTGTGTTGTATTTTCATGTATCGACAGCATGATATCCAAAGCTTTGTCTCCCCCGGTTGCTGTTTTAGGTCGACTTGATCTAGCGGCTTCCCTAATACTGCCTGTTTCTCGAAATTTCCTTACCACTCGACACACCGTTGACTGATTTATTGGAGGCCTATTTGGATATAATTCATTGAAAAGTTGACAAACCTGATCTTGCGATCTCTTCATATTTCCGTAACCGCTCATTGTTAAAATTTCAACTCGTTGTTTCTCATTCAGTTGAACCATAGTGTAAACCAATTAGAAATCAGATAACAGAAACTCAAAATTGACACCTCTTAGGTCGCTGTCATGAAAACACCTTGACTCAACTGGTGGGTATTAGGTACGAATAATTATAATTAGGAAGTTTTTCATTTTTGAGTTGTCATTATCTCGGAAACGCCCTCAGATATGTGAAAATTTATTTATTTATTTATTTATTTCAAACTCAACAGGTACAAGACCCAGTTACAGAGTAGGACACTAATACTAACACTAATACTATTTACAAAGAAATAAACAGGGTAATCACTACTACATGTTTCTAGTTTTAAGTTCTAATAAATTGATATGAAATATATCAAAATCTACTTGTACCTTATTATACAGTCTACACATAACATTTAGTGGCGCGTTAAGGTTATTATTTGTGCTCGATAAATTCAAGTAAAACGTCACAGGATTCCTTATTCTGTAAGAGGGTACATAAAAACTGATTTGCGATAATAAATTGGCATCATCTATTTTGTTATGTAATAGCTTAAAGAGGAATATCAGAGATGTATTTACTCGTCTAGTTTCCAGACTTGTCAAATTGTATTTTTCTGTAGTAGAATCCAAATATGTAATCATATGCAGGGTGTTCCGTTAAAAAAAAGTAAGTTAGTCTCTATGGCAACCAAACCAGAAATAACAAAAAAATTCATGTATGTAGAAATGTGGGGAATAATTTACTGAACAACTTTCATAAAGGTCACTCATTCGTATACGAGGTAATTCAAAGGTTACAGGCATTATGAGCGACTTTTTTGCCACTCTGTATATAGTAAAACTCTTTCTTACTACGCCGAACTTTCGAAAATGTTTATCTTCTTTCTCAAGGCTACAAAACAAAAGTACATACATTAAAATTTGAATGCCATTTAAGGAAAACATAACTTTGTCCTATCCTCTTTAACATAACACAGTAAAAATTTTAATTTATTTACCTGGGGTGTAAGATGAGCTTTAGTGAACATTGTTAACAGATTTAGGTAAATAAATTTAACATTTTACTTTGCTATGTTTTAATTAATGTATGTACTTTCGTTCTGTAGCCTTGAGAAAAAGAATAAGTAGTAAAAAAGAGTTTACTATTGAAGCTCAAACGCGACTGATACCCAAACCCAAACACTAAGCTACTTGCTTTTCAACTAGTCAGTCAAGACCACCCTTCCCTTTATTATACAGGGTGTCTCTAAAAGGTCTTTACAAAATTGCCCCGTTTCCGAGATACAGGGTGGTAAAGTTTAAAAATAAAAATCGAAGTTTTTAAAATTAATGAAGACTTTTTAACGTATTACTTTACAACTTGGTACCCGGGGGTTTTTTGGGACGCAAAACCCGAATACGGACACCTTTTTACTGTGGCCATTAGAGGGTGCTTCACAATGCACTTCTTATGGTTTAGAATGGCCATAACCTTTTTATCAGTGTAGTTTTTCCCATTTTTTGTTAAGTAACTAATTCTTTAAGCATTTTGAAACAGGAAAGGTACACTTGTGAAAATCCGCTAAAGTAAGCCGTTTCTGAGATATTTCGGTTTTTATTGTTCGATGCCGCACCGGAATATTTAAATTATTTTGAATAAAAAATGTTTGCTGTTATCTTTGGGGATAAAATTTGGTCAGTGAATTAGCAGTGGGAAATGTTTTTTTTTTTTAAATACTTTTTTGTAGCGTCTCATCCAAAAATCCTCGGATTTTTTACCTGTTTGATGAACACCTGTAAAAGGCTATTTAAATGTAAACATTTTTCGTATTTAAAGAATTTTCGCTATCAGTCTATGTTGTTTACAGTAAAAATTTGCCATGCGAGAATAAATAAGGTGTTTGAAACGTGTTAGTTAAATTTTGAATTGACTGTAAAGATGGCTGAAGGATACAGTTCTGCAGAAATGACGGATATGCTATTGGTTTTTGGGTATTGTGAAGGAAATGGCCGCGAAAGCGTTAGGGTATACAGGGAAAGATATCCAAATCGGCACATACCAAACCATCATTTGCTGCTATTGAGAGACGCGTTCGCGAAACCAGTAGCTTCACTCATTTAACTGCCAATTATGGACGGCAACGTGCAATAAGGACTCCTGAGGTCGAGGAACAAATTTTGGAAAGAATTGCTGAAATCCAAAATTAAGCACTAGACGCTTAAGTTTAGAGGTAGGAGTATCCAAGGATGTAGTTCATAGAACATTAAAAGAACAGCAGCTTCATCCATACCATATCCAAAAGATACAAGACCTTTTGGCTCCGGATCTCGATCAACGATTGGACTTCTGTCGATTCATTACCGAACAAAGACAACAGGATGTGAATTTTGCTAAATTTACTGACGAAGCATGTTTTACAAAAAGTGGTGTAACCAACTTACATAACGAACATGTTTATGCTGATGAAAACCCACATGCCACGAAACTAACTCATTATCAACATGAGTTTAGAATTAATGTGTGGGCAGGAATCATTGGCAATTTCATTATTGGTCCTGTCATTTTACCGCCACGACTAAATGGTGTGGATTATTTAGAACATTTACAAAATACGCTGGCAGATTTATTAAAATATTTGCCATTACAACTTCGACGAGATATGTGGTTTATGCATGACGGTGCTCCACCACATTTTAGTTTAAATGTCCGCAATTATTTGCATCGACAGTATCCAAACAGATGGATCGGTAGAGGAAATGACGCTCCTGTAAAGTGGCCGCCACGCTCACCGGATATGACTCCATTGGATTATTTTTTATGGGGGTCTCTAAAAACGACGGTATAATTCAGACAGATTAATAATGAAGAGGAATTGTGGGGAAGAATTCAAAATGCAGTCAACATATTAAAGAACGATGCGGAATTGATGCAAAGAGTAAATTTAAACTTTTTACGTCGTATTAATCTTTGTACTTATGTTAACGGAGGTCATTTTGAACCATTACTAAAAGTTTATGCTAATTAAATTTACTAAAAACCGAAATATCTCAAAAACGGCTTACTTTAGCGGATTTTCACAAGAGTACCTTTCTTGTTTCAAAATGTTCAAAAAATTAGTATCTTAACAAAAAAAGGAGAAAACTACACTGATAAAAAAGTTATGGCCATTCCAAACCATAAGAAGTGCATTGTGAAGCGCCTTCTAATGGCCACAGTGAAAAGGTGTCCGTATTCGGGTTTCGCATCCCAAAAAAACCCCGGGTACCAAGTTTTAAAGTAATACGTAAAAATGTTCATTAATTTTAAAAAATTCGATTTCGACCTCGGAAACGGAGCATTTTCGGACTAAGGTAAGTTGCTTTAAATCGCCTTATTTTGGCCTCAGGAATATGTGCTCAGATTTTGTACAGATCTTTTAGAGACCCGTTAGAGTTCAGCGTGTTTCAGAAGTGTAACTTAAGGGGGTGATTCCTTATGATATTCTAAGAGAAAAAGTTCATATTATGAATATGTGCCCGGAGTTGCCCCGTTTTTGATTTACGGCACATGACAAGTTTTTTAAAAAAGGTCGGTTTTTAAAATTTTTTTTTAAATATCCTTATCCCGATTTTATTGAAATTTGGCACCGTTATTGATAATGATAGAGAGCTTAATTAGCCCTAACTAGATTAAATGTATTAAGTCTAGTGGCGTCCCGGGGAGCACCTTAACGAATATTATTGACAAAATAATGTACGCCATTGACTTTTTTCTAACTTTGATATTTTTTTTTCGAATTTACCAGCAAATAACAAAACTTTTTTGTTCCTGGAATTGTTTTCGTATCTTGCTTCGTTTTCGAGAGAAGAAATAAAAACCACTTTATTGCATGTATAAAGAAAATATCTATGTATTTCAAAGTTAGTTAAAATATGAGGTAAAGGTAATTTAACTGTTTTGTTAATAACAAGCATATACAAGGGAGATGCGCTTATGGTAGGCATAGATAGGCAACTTAACATACTAAATAGGTTCCCTTATAGCGCTATTCGTGTCTGGTTGAAGAACTAAATGTAGCACTGTGGCGAGGGGCGGGGGGTCGGCGCCACGCATGAAAATGTAAATTTTACAACTTTGAATTCAAATTTTCGCGCTTCTAACTCTGATGGAAAAGTTAGAAGCGGGAACCTTTTGTATTAAAGTCAATATATTTTGGGAGATTAAAAGGAAGTTGTAACTACGTTTCTGATATGGCGACAAGCTTTATTAATATTAGATATTTACATAAATTAATATAATAACAAGGCAAGTTTCACCTAGGATTGTGCTTTAGAAGAATTAACATAGGAACAGCGTTCAGCTTTAAATAGCTCTTCTGCCATGCTCAATTTTTTGGTCATATCCAAAATGTGTGCGGCAAACTCTATACGTTTTTTGAATGCCAATCTTGTCTTTGCCACAGAGTAATGGACTTTGAATAGCATTTGCCCAAAGTTTATGCGCCTAAAAATACACGGACATTATACTAAGATCGTATAAACTGTCATAACTCTAAAAGAAAATCAGTATATAACTAATGTTTATGATTATTCAGGATCAAAAGGTATCCAGCATACATTTTTTTTTAGATAGCAACAATATTTTGTATACAGTATAGGCGCAAGGTGCCTTTTTGGCTCTTCACGATACATCCTTTTTATTACTTCGCTAAAACAACAAAAAACTTACCGGGTCGCTTTTTGGAAACCTGTGCATCTTCACACGTTTTCCGCTTTGTACTTTACATTCGGGGATACAACTATAAATCACCATTTTAGCAGAATAACCGCTTCGTTTAAAAATTTAATTTTAAAATATCAGTGTCCCTTGGGTCCGACTCCGGAAGATATTTTTATTATGGATCGGCACATAAGTCATATTTTTATCTTTATTGCACCTTAGCCGGTACGGTTGCATTTAGAGAGAGAAAGATAGAGAACGTTCTCCACCTCAGACGAACCAATGAATAACTTTACTAACGCCGAAATAGCCCAGATGCATTTTAATTATGTCGCAGCAAATGGAAATGCTGAAGAAGCTCGGCGAATTTATCAGGAACGTTATCCAAACAGAGTACTGCCATGTGCCAAAACATTTAGACATGCAGCTCCATGCAAGATTGAGTGAGACTGGGAAATTTAAACGTAGTACGGAACTTCCTGGCAGACCTGCCACAGTAACCCCGCCTGAGTTAGAAGAGGCTATACTTCGAGAGATAGAACATGATCCTTTAACTAGTGCCGGGAGGAAGGTAGCAGTGCAACCTCATACAAGTGCGTCAACTGTTTGGAAGGTTTTGCATCTTTATCAACAGGTGGTTGATGCATACAGTAGCACATGACAACAATTTTTACTGAACATTTTATTTACTGATGAGACCACTTTTTCAAAAGAAGTCATTATGAATTTTCATAACGAACAGTTTTGGGCGGACGATAATTGTCATAAAATAAGAGATGGTCGTTTTTAGTAACAATTTTTGGTGAATGTATTGGCAGGGATTATTAGCGACTATCTTATTGGATCATACTTTTTACCACCTTGATTGAATAAAAACTCCTATACGCAGTTTCTATCTGAAGAACTTGGTGTTCCTAATTGCTGTATTGGACGCGCAGGTCCCCAAGGTTTGCCAGCTCGCAGTCCCGACTTGAATCCTCTAGACCAAGGCTGGCCAAACCCAGGCCCGCGGGCCACGAAGTGGCCCGCCAAGACATTTAAATTTGTCCGCCCGAACTTCGGTCGTCCAGCTAGCCGGCGCGCGATGGTACTGTCCTTAACCTTAAATTGCAAGGAAAAGATTGTTTTCTTCCAACAATGTTCAACTTGATTATTGGTTTCAAAGGGAAGTTGGACTTGTTTGCAGCAAACTTAGAGAGAAATAAAATCGACCATTTTCCCACATTTGCTAGTGTAAAAGAAGGATTATAGATCACTGCCCTTGATATCCCAAAGTACCTATCAAAAATAAAGTGTTTAAGAGAGTCTTTTGAAAACAGATTCCAGGATTTTCAATTAGACAAGAGAAATATTCGGCTGTTTATAAACCCATTTGCCATCAGTTCTACTGACCTGCTTGAATATCCAGCAAACATTCAGCTTGAAGTGACAGATATTCAAAACCACACTGCCCTGAAACAAATTTTCTACGAAAATATAACTTCAGAGCAACTAACAGAAAATTTTGTAAGTTTTTGGAAAAACATCTCTCACTGCAAAACACATTTCTGATTTAATTGTCCTATCAACATCAGACTTAAAACCAAATATCGACAAATTAATATCAGGAAAACCCATTCACAGCTCACATTTAAAAATAGAAATAATGTTTTCATTATTATGTTACTTAATTTTATTTACCAATAAAGTAAATTAAAGCATATTTTGTCTTTTTGTGTCTAATGTGGTATTTGTATAATAAACTTTATGTGTACCTATATAAAACCTTTGTATAAATATGCTATTTGGCCCGGCGCCGCTGCAGTCTATGAAATTTTGCCCACCCGGAAAATCTATTGGCCAGCCTTGCTCTAGACTATTATTTATGGGATCACCTAAAATCTCTTGTATATAAGACGCCTGTACTAGATGGAAAAGACTTAGGAATTCGAATTATTGAAAGTTGCAATGCGATACGAAATAATGCAGGCACTTTTGAACGTGTCAGAGAATCAATGGTGAGACGATTGCAATCGTACGTTTCATCAGAAGTGACCAACATTTGCTTTGATTAACTGTTCCAATTTTTTTTGTATCATTATTTAAAAAAAATAATTTTATATTTAATTTAAATGTTTTAATTTGAAATACATCAGAATTTTCTTATACATGTAAAAGGAAAAGGACATTTAAAAAACTTGCAAAAAAACGATTTTTTTTAAAACCTTGTATCAAAAACGACCAACTTTGGACACATGTTCATATGAACTTACTATCTTAGAATATCATAAGGAATCACAGCCTTAAGTTACGCACCCTACTTTTAAAACACCTTGTATATATTAACAGAATAGGTAGTTCTTTTATTCGCTGCAGAAACACGGGAGGAAGTGTATAGTCGGGCAGTGGGGCCTGGAGACGGTGCACCCAAACAAACTAGAACTTAATTTCGGAAAAACCTATTTTATAAAATTTTCTGCATCAAGTTGTAATTATTTCAAAATTTAAAAAACGAAAAAAATAAAGTATCTGGGGGTTATTGTTGATCAGCATCTCAAATAGTTTGAACATGTAACATGCTTAAGCACAAGAATTAGAAAAATGTACTATAAATTCTATCGATTAAGGGAAATAATTATTATATTTATTAAAAGTTATTATATGATTAAATGATTCGAATTTAAAACATTTATCAATACGTCAGAACTATATTTTTAAAATCCTTTAAAACAAGCCTCGTAGATACCCGAGTAGATACCCTACCTGTAGGTTATATTCCGAAAATAATATATATATTTAATATTCGAAACCTCTATGCATTATCATGTCTTACCTACATACCCAAGATAAACCACCTCTATTCTTTCGTATCGCATACCTACACTACTCGGACAAACACTAATGATAATATCTGTCAATGTTTCTGTCAAGGATTTATCTCTTACGACGCGCCTAAAACGTTTAATATGCTACTACATAATATTAAGGATATAATAATTAAAAATAAAAACTTTACGGGAAGAAAAATGAAGTGCTTTATTGTTCAAAATACAAACTATTTTATAACAGTATTTTCTCAATAATATTGTTGTAATTGTGCATATACAGGGTGATGCATGGGTTAGTTAAACATAGAAAATCCCATGTAAATTTTTAGGTGGCTATATATTGGCTACCTTATTGTACATTTTAGAGAAAAATTGTATTATAATTTTTTGAAGAGGCCGATATAATAAATCTATGTGCCAAGTTTGAATAAATTTTAATAAGCCAATCCTAACTTATTCAATTAAATGTGATGGGAAAATTACGAAATTTTCATAGTTAAGGTAATACAGCAAACACCAGCAAATGATTTCTATGATGCCATTGTCAAAAATTGACGTAAACATAACGAATTAAGATTATTTCACATTAAAAACACATTTTCGTTTCACCAACTCGGCAATCACACATCCAAAATTAAAGACACCGTTATATTTTTCTTACTAAGCCTTTAATTTAACATAACATACCTAAGATTACAGATTGTCACAAAAACATTACTTATTAAATGTTCAAACACACCTCCATTAACAGCTAAACAATATCCTAACGGATCATAAAATTCATTTCTAACATTACTGAGTTGATATTGAGAAATTCTGTCAATTCTTTCCAAATAGGTTACTGCTGTAAGGTTGCCTTCCATAAAAAATGGTCCAATAATGTGATGTCCTACAAATCCCGCCAAACATTTATTTTTTGTGGATACTGCGTCCCAGTATGAACAAGACTATGTTCATTTTCGTAGCTCCAATACCGGCAATTTTGAACATTTGGTTGGTTGTTGAGGGTAAAAGTATTTCTCAAAAAATCCCTATTATTATTTGCTTTTTCCATTACCCCAAAGTCTCCAAAACAGAATACCATTCTTCGTTCTTCATCACCTTGCCATAGCTCTTGATGTTTTTCATACTTCTAAGGATAATATTTATGTTTTTTTAAAGTGCGCAACACTGTGATTTGATGTTTTCCTACGGCTTGCCCAAGAATCTCATGCTAATCATTTTATTTTCCTTCACGTGCAGTAAAATATCCAGATCTCTACTATCCCTTTCTTCAGCTCTATTGACATTCTGAGTTGAGCATTTACAGATATTTATTACAGTGTCTTTGGACTCAAATTTACTAAAAAATGAAAATATTTCAGACAGTGCTCCTAAACTGTTTCCTGTATAAAGTCTGTGCGTTTTAAGAAGTCCGATATCGGATTAAATCACCAAGGGATGTTATCGCTTTTAAAACAGTAAGTCGGTTAAGTTACAATATCTTCGCACCTTCGCTATACTTGATCACACCGAACATCCCACTGGTTTACTGTATTCTATTACTGGGCAAAATTATCTTAGAATTACGCGTTGAGCATAAATAATAATTAAATAGATGATTAAATTATTTTGCTATTATTATAGTTAAATCTATATAATAATCGCTATTTTCCAAGAACCAATTAAAATTTGCTCAAGTGCGGGATGGTTAAATATGTTAAAGATTTTGTCAGGTATATACTTTTCCGATAATGACATTATTTTGGGATTATTATAATTAAATCTTCATAATAATTACTATTTTCCAAGAAATAATTAAAATTTGCTGGAGTGCGGGATGGTATGTTCTACTTTATTTTAAATAAGTAGTTGTGCTTTTCACTTTTAGTTTGTTTCTCATTGTGTGTGAATTAAAATCAGTTATTAAGCAAAGTTATGGAAAATGTTCAGCAAGGTGGCACATCGCCTAGAAGGCATTTATCTCCAGGTGAACGCCGTTTGGTATTACAAGTGGAACGTTATTTTACTTTAGAAAAAGATAACTCGGGTCCGTTAGAGTCTGTTTTGGCAGTGCAAAAACGAACGTCTGATGCTTGCGGCATTTCAGATAAGACCTTAAAAAGACTTCGAAAAAAGAGTGAAGAGGATTTGGACAGACCATATAAAAGGGTTCGACTCCATTCAAAAACCTTGGATTTATCCCAAGGGATAAAACTCTCTATTAGGAATATTGTTTATGATATGTATAAAGCCAAGGAATATGTTACCCTCAAAGCTGTTCTTGAAAAGATAAAGCAGAAAAAACTTTGCGATATTGGAACTAACAGTTTGTCCATCATCTTAAAACATATGGGTTTCAAATATAAAAAAACGAACAACAGAAAACTGCTTTGCGAGCTGTCCAATGTTGTTTCGAAAAGATGGCAATTTTTAAGGGATTATTTAAACAACAAAAAATCGGAATTGTCAAGACAAGTTGTTTTTCTTGACGAAACATGGGTATTTGCAAACGGAACTTCAACAAAAACGTCTTGGCAGGATGACTCAAAGCATTGTTATTCAAGTACCCGTGCAAGTAATGGAAAAAGGTATATTATATTATTACATGCTGGTAATGAAGAAGGTTTTGTTTTAAATGCCAGTTTGATATTTTCATCAACAAAAAAAACTGATGATTATCACGGCAATATGGATGCTGAAATTTTTGAGCATTGGTTCAAGGAAAAACTTTTAAAAAGTTTAGAAAAACCTTCCTTAATTGTTGAAAAACATAAACCATGAAAATTTATATTTAAAAAGTGAACTTTTAAGCAAGTGTAAAGAGCAGTCATTTAAAAAAAAGTATGTTGTTGACGAATTAGCCCTCAAATATGGACATCAAGTTTTGAGATTGCCGCCCTACCATTGTCATTACAACGCAATTGAATTAGTATGGGGTATTAGCAAGAACTATTATGACAAACATGCCTGTAAAAATATCGGTAAGCCTAGCGTTATAAAGTTATGGGAGGAGGCGCTTAGCCAAGCGGGCAAAGAAGAATGGCGGAAATGCATTGAACACACAGAAAAAATTATTTTTGAATCTTATGAGACAGAACAGGTTATAGACGAAGTAAGACTGTTAATTATTACGAATGATGATGATGATGACGATGATGTTGATTGACTGATGAGTCTGAAAGCATGGGTGAAATTTCAAATGAAGAGGAAGACTACTTTTAGTAGTACCTATCTACAAGTAGGTACGTTCTGTCGCAAGACTACAAAACCGGTTCTTTTTAGAACCAAGACTTTATAAAAAAGAATTCGTAAAACTAATTTGTCTGAATACTACAAAAGCTAAAAAATTATTATTTTTCTTTACCTAAACTAATTTTTTATTTACTTTAAATTATTTTATTTAGAAAATGTAATTCATCAACATCCAAAATTACCTTCAATATAATTTATTGTTTGAGAGCCACCGACATAATGCTCAAGAGGTTTTATGGCTTAGCGGACTTCTTAAAACGCACAGACTTTAATACCACTTAATCATAGTTACTTTTTCCTTACTGGTATAGCTCATATCCAGCTATATTTAAAGCGCCGTCAATGAAGACGTTGTCATTGACTTTACTTTTTGTTTTGTCAATGCCAAATAACAATTTGCTGGTGTTTGCTGTAACTATGAAAATTTCGTAATTTTGCCATCACATTTAATTGAATAAGGTAGGGTTGGCTTATTAAAATTTATTCAAACTTGGTACATGGGTTTACTATATCGGCCTCTTCAAAAAATCATAATGCAATTTTTCTCTAAAATGTACAGGGGAACCAATAGTTAGCCACCTTAAAATTTACATGGGATTTCCTATGTTCAATTAAGCCATGCATCACCCGGTATACAAATATACCGTTTGTTGTGCACCATAAGAACACTTGGGTGACTTAGTGCACACAAATTGCATCTGGAAGTTTAGGCCCGAGTCACCCCCTCAAAAGGGTGATTGAGAACTTCAGGCTCCCAGTCCTGGACAACAGTACCTTGGTGCTGAAAGCAAGAGCAAAGTATCTGGGACTGATACTTGATTCCAAGCTAAACTGGGGCATGAACTTACAAGAACGAGTCAAAAAGGCGTCAGTTGCGTTCTATGCCTGCAAAAAAGCCATCGGTAAAAAGTGGGGATTGAAACCCCATATAGTACACTGGATTTATACGGCCATTGTAAGACCTATACTAACCTATGGGGTCCTGGTCTGGTGGACTGCTTTGGAAAAAGCAGTACATACAAAGAAACTAACAAAGATACAACGGGCAGGTTGTTTAGGAGTAACTAGTGCCCTTCTCTCCACACCGACGGCGGCTTTAGAAGTGATGTTACATCTGCTGCCCGTGGACATTTATGGTAAAAGTATGGCTGCAAAGAGTGCTTTACGACTTAAAGAGTCGAAATGCTGGAGCGACACCAACTACGGGCACAGCAGTATACTAAGGACGTATCCAGTCCAAAATTTGCAAGAGCCGACTGATTACATCGTCCCACTAACAGACTTCGGAGAGGGATCTTCTGTGCTCATTCCGACTAGGGAAGAGTGGGAGGGCAATCAGTTAACAATGGAGACAGACCACTCAATTTTCACAGACGGTTCAAAAATGGACGTCGGAGTGGGAGCTGGTATCTTCTCTGAGAGCATGAAAATACAGAGGTCATATAGACTTCCGGACTACTGCAGCATTTTTCAGGCAGAAGTGATGGCAGTAGATAAAGCAGTAAAACTCCTGCAGGAACGTCAAGACCTGACAGCAGCTGCGTCAATAGCTATCTATATAGATAGTCAGGCAGCGATAAAGGCTATTCGTTCCAACAACATTAAATCAAAACTAGTGAAGCGATGTCGCAACAATCTTCGCATACTTGGTGCCCGGTATCGAGTCACTCTGTGCTGGGTTCCTGGTCATCACAGCATAGATGGCAATGAGTCTGCTGATGCGCTCGCCAAGAAGGCGCGGGCATGTCCGCCGATCTAGCAGAGAATGCCGTGGCTAGGCCGCTGGGATTGGTCAAAGAGGAGATAGATCGTATAGCCAAACAACTTGCAATAAGCAGATGAGCAAAGCTAACAACCTGTAGCATCTCCAAGCAATTGTGGCCCCTACTTGATAACAAGAAAACCGCAGCGTTATTACAACACAGTCGGAAGGACTTAAGAAATATCACTGCCGTGGTTACCGGACACTGTCTTTTCGGTAGACATGCTGAACGTATGGAAATACCAGCTAACGGCTTCTGCAGAAGTTGCAGAGACGAAGAAGAGGAGGAAAGTATTCAATATTTTTTGTGTGAATGCCTTGGCCTTGCAAGAAGAAGGTTTAATGCCTTGGGCGAACCATTCTTCAATAATCTGGAGGAAGTAAGCAGCTTACAACTTGGTCGACTTACTAGGTTTATCAACAGTAGTGGCTGGTTTAAGTGGGCTGCCAAGATTCTTCTACGCCGTACTTCGCACTAGCCATCAGGGAGCTGATGCTGATAGGTTCGGCAGAATATGTGTGGTAACACAACGGTCCTTATAGGACTACGTGAGACTGTCTGGATAGACCAGAAGTCTGCCACTCTAACTTAACCTAACCCCCTCAAAAACTGGACAAAATATTAGGAATATGACTACAATTGTTTAGTTAAACATGGAGTTTGTTTCGAATGAATTTTGAATATCTAAAACAGTTTATAAAATGCTTAGTTCTTTATTTTTGTAACTAAACGGAAAATGATCGTAACGTCTTTTTTTTTGCCAATTTTAATTAAAGAGTAACTGATAAAGGTATTTTAAAGTTTTAATTAATATCTCGGGAGAATTTAGGCAAAGATGTTTCGAAGACACAGCGGTTTTTGATATAAATTATAAAATATGTTTATCCAAGCATTCATATTCCCACAATTTTATTAAAACTACAATATGTGGTCCATCCTCCTCGGAAGGTTATTTGCTTGAGGTGATGCTTAACCTTAACCTAGAATTTTTTAATTTTTACATTACTTTCTTTACCACCCTGTATACCCTTAACATTTTTCTTTAGGTCAAAGATATAAACCGCTGCTGCTTAAAGAAGAAACAATCTTTTAATAATAATAATAATAATAATGTCTTTATTTCTGTACTAAATACATAGTATAAGAAAGGGCGAAGTCCAGATGTAGATGCCACCTGCGCGGAATCTACCCTAATCAACTTAACCTAAGTAATTATTACAATAATAGCTGATCTAATATGACGACTAATAAATAAACCATAAATATACCTAGTTTTGTTAATAATATATATACACAGTGCTTTCCAAATAAGAGAGGAAAAAGAAAAGGAAAGAAAAGGCCTAACACGTCTTTGTTTATAAGTTAGCTTGTCTAGAAGAGAGATGTTTCAGAATATTTTGTTTAAAAGTAGCTGGTGTGAGAGTCTTGAAAAAGTCGGGAAGAGGGTTGTATAATCTAGCCGCGTTAAATGTAAAACAGCGTTCAAACATGGAGGACTTGTGCAGGGGCGGAGTTATCAGGTCCCGAAATCGTATATTTATGATATGTACATGAGACCTGAAGATAATTTTTTTGTAAAGGTATTGGGGTCTTTTATAGTACAATATTTTGTGATAGAAACAAGCCTCGTGTAACCTCTTCCTACTCTCCATATTCAGCCATTTTGCCTCCATTAGTTTGTGAGATATTTTATCGTGCTTACGAATTCGATATATGAGCCGTAAGCAGAAATTCTGAACTTTTTGAATTCTTTTTTTCTGAATGGTGGTCAAACACTTAAAGAAATTAATAGCGTGATCACTGAGACCAATGTAATGAAGAATAGCTAACAGCAAACGGTGGTCGAGAGTATCAAATGCTTTGGAAAAGTCTGGTAGCGCCAAAACCGTTATCTCTCCAGAATCAGAAGCTCGAAAAATATCGTCACACACCGTAGCCAAAGCAGTGGAACAGCCGTGATTTTTTCTAAAACCAGACTGAATTTCAGGCAAAATACGGTTTCTTTCCACATGCTCCATAAGTTGGTCGTTAATTATCTTTTCAAGAATTTTTGAGAGGCACGGTAGAATACTAATTGGACGCAGATCTTTAAGTTCATGTGGACCATTAACTTTTGGTAGTGGTACCAACAAGGCTTTCTTCCAGCATTCAGGAAACACGGAGTTGGAAATACAAGTGTTTATGACGTGAGACAAGAAAGGTAAAATGTGCGGGCAGCAAAGGTCAATCAAATCTATATTAAGGCCATCATGTCCTTTAGCTTTGGATTTTATTTTAGAAAATATTTTCCATATCTCTACTTCTGATTCTGATACACTTTTCAATTTAAAACCGTCATTTATATTACATTTTACATTATTACGGTAAAAATTAAAAAGTTCATCATTGTTTGTTTTGAGAGGGGGTATGGATGTCCTTAAGGAATTATTTATTAAATTAGGATCTTTTAAGTGTTCAGGGATATCTACTTTACTCTCATTCACACCCACCCTATATTTTTTTAAATCATGCCATATATGTTGGGATTGTTGAAACCTTGTGTCAAAAAATGCTTTTTTTTCTCTACGAATAGTTAAATTACGAACTGATTTATAGTATTCCCAATGTACTAAATTTTTTGATTTTTTAAGCTTACTTAGTGGTTGATTTCTAAGCTTAATTAAATTCTTAACATTATCAGTAATCCACGGGTAGTTGTCTTTAGTAAACCTAGCTTGTCTTATCGGAGCATGAAGGTCCAGTAAAGTGATAATGTTGTTATTAATAAATTCCACCTTACTATTGATATTATTGAGGTCAAAAATATTTCTCCAGGGAATTGATTGAAGATCTCCCAGAAACTGTGGGAGGTTAATGTTTTTAGTATCTCTGTATTCCTTGAAAGTCACTATTTTTATCTTGTTAGGCAAAGTAACTTCACAAACAATACATTCGTGATCTGACATCGCCGGACCGGGCAAAGTGTCACAGTGTTTTACTAAATCGGAATTAGAGATTAAATAGAGATCAATCAGTGAGGCAGAAGTAGAAGAGATTCTAGTAGGACTATTAATTAATTGAGTCAGACCTACAGACTCTAGTAGAGAATTGAGTTGTGTTACATCAGAGAAGAGAATATCCAAAACGTTTATATTGAAGTCTCCTGTACATAACATTTTGTTACTGAGTGGCACAAGTGAAGCCAGTGTACTTTCAAAAGTAGACAAAAAATCGGAAGCTTTATACGAAGGTGGCCTCTATACGCATCCAAAAATCAAAGTAAAGGCGTTTATCCTAATTTTAATCCAGATTTGCTCATAATTGTCATTTTTTGTAAATTCATTATCTAATATAAAGAATTTAGGATTATTTTTGATATAGAGCCTGACACCACCCTGTCCTGTCTCACAAATCGGTATCCTAGAATTTCGACGTCCTTAGATTTGATTTTTTTTGTTAACCATGTCTCAGTAACACCGACCACATACCCTCACCAAGCACAAATTCTTAAAAAAATTGCAAAACTCGACGATAACGACCTAATGTTTATTTGAGCAGTCTTTAAGGTTTGATTCTTCATGATTTTAATAAAAGGCAGATAATTTATTTTAGTTTAGATGAAAAAACAAAAAGAAAAAACATAAACCAAACCAAACAAATATGTATCTCTTCAGTGTCCCTTTATTGTAATAACCCTCCTTCGACTTATTTTAGACTAATATTAGGAAGAGCACAAAAATTACAATCCCTTATTACTTTCCCTTATCAATAGAATTTAAGTTGTTATGATTAAATTTTTGACAAAACGAAAATATGAAGAAAAAAAAAGAAAGAATTGTCTACTAGATAGCAAAATAAAATATAGTGTTCACTGACTGTGCAATTCCCATTAGAATAAGATTATATTTTAGCGATTTTTTTAAAGTATGTCTTTGACGAGGGTTTTTTTATTATTGTTTAATACATAAACATAACCGCGCACTGTCCAGGCGTTGGCTTTAAACATTTCACGTGCTTTTAGAAATAAATCATAATTAGTAGTGGTTAACACTTCACATATTATAACCGAACTATTTTTAAGTGCCTTTTTAGCGTAGAATAAATATTTCATCTCGTTTCCACTGCGTGGTAAACTCCACGATGACCGGCCGAACTGAATGTTTATTATTTTTAGGATTCTTGTTTGGTCCGTTTTTTTTATTAATGCGATAAAAGGAACTGATTTCGTGTTTAGATATATTAACACCAATTTTATTAGCGATGACGTCACAAATGGTACTTAATAGAATTTCTGGGCTTTTTTCTTCAATGCCGCGAAAAATTAGTTTTTTGTTATATTAGATTCCTTTCGGATTCTTTCAATATCTTATTGGGTTTTTTTCTAAATCTCCCTGAAGTTGTTCTATTTCAGTCTTCAGCGCATTGAATTCCTCTTTGATCTTTGTTTCAAAGATTTTTAGATCATTTTCGAGGTAGCCAGATCTTTGGGGGTTTTCCGGTTTTTGAAGAAAGTACTTGTCTCGCAATTTTTCTAGACCTTCTTTTAATTTGTTCTCCATTTCAGCCATCTTGGATGACAGTGGTGATTGTTGTTTTGGTTCAGTTTCGCTTGCTCCTCGTCTGGGCCTCATTATGACTTTCTCGGGTGCTTTTTTGACACTATTTATGTATTTGGACACATACACAAACACCAAAAACAGACTTGAACAATTAAACATAAAATACACAGTTTAAGACTTTAAAACAGTAAAAATTTCAGGGTGTCGCAAGCCTTGCGTGCTCACTCGTAAAGCGCCATCTGCTCATCATTTTAATGTTTGAAAAATTGATGAAACCTTCTTGGAACAACAGAAGTTTAAGAATAGGCAGCAGTTTATAAAAACTGGGTTTATTTTTTGCCTTCTGACAAGTTACATATTGATTTGGCACCATCGCTAAGAAGATTTAACAAAATAGAACAAGTCTTACAGCCAACCTGATTGCTTGGTTATTTATTAATATTAATTCTCTTTAAATGATTAATGAATAAAAAACTTTCGGCAACGATAATTGATCTCGTGGTCTTCGACATGATTATTTAAATTTAAAACTAAAGATTAAATTACGGTTCATAATTTTGTTTCGCAATATATATGCGGTTGCTGAAGAATTACTTTCTCCATAGAGGATCACCTAAAGCCTAAAGCAGATAGTACAGCGGTTTGTAATTATAAGGAGAAAAGGCTGAAGCTACATTTCAGTTTTTTTCTTATATTAACAATAATAGGTTTATTTTATTTAACGTTTAGTTGTGGTTGTTTGCAGAGCGACAAAGTATATAGTAATAGTATCGATATATCGTATCGGCGAAGGCATATCTACATATTTTAGTGCTTGTAATCTGTTGCTTAATGCGAGAGAATAATAAATCATTATTGAACAATAAAACCCAGTAGTCTTCGCCGTATTCCATAGGTGTATTCAATTATTATTTCATATAACATTCAGAGTTGCAAAAATAGTTGAAATGTGTTCGAATATGACTGGAGTCGGACAGTCAACAATATACCGACTTGTGGCGAGGATAAACGCGGCCCCATCAGGTCACCAAAGAGAAGAAAGGAAAGTGTAATAAATGAGGATGAAAAGACTGTCATCAGAAGAATCATACACTCGTTTTATTTAAAAAAGAAATACCTACCTTGGACAATATAATGGCTGAAATGAAAAAGGATGCTTTTGTTCCACTCATGGGTAAGAAGAAACTATGGAAAATTTTGAAAGAAATAAAAATTTTGTTATAAAAAAATTCAAAACAGAAAATCACTTTTAATAGGGAAAGACGAAATCATCTGCTAACGACAACGATATTTGAGGGCAGTTAGACAGTTTCGAAGGGAAAACAGGATTATCTATTATGTGGACGAAACTTGGTTAAATGAAGGATATACCGTTGGTAAAATATGGCAGGATAAACATATAAAAAGCGCGAAGCAAGCTTTCATGAAAGGATGGTCCAATGGAATAAAAGCACCCTCGGGAAAAGGTAAAAGATTAATAATTACTTACATTGATAGCAAAAATGGATTTGTCGATGGCGGCTTACTAGCATTTAAATCAAAACGGTCTGGAGACTATCATGTAGACATACATAAACGCTGATGTATTTGGAGAATACCTCCAACAAATCTTCTTCTTGAAGTGCCTATCCTCTGTGGATGTTGACTATCACGTTGGTCCAAATTACTCTATTCACTGCCGTTCTGAATAGAGCTGTTGATGTCATTACGGTCCATGTTCGTAAATTTTGCAGCCATGATATTTGTCTGCGTCCTACTGACCTTCGTTCCTCTATTTTGCCCTGTAGGATGAGTTGGAGAAGGTGGTATTTTTTATTTCGCATGATATGCCCGAAGTATTCCAATTTTTTGCGTTTGACAGCTGGTAGCCATTCCAGCTGTCCACCGATGCGTTGCAATACCGTATCGTTTGCCACGTGATGTATCCGTGGGATTCTGAGTATGCGGCGTTAACACCACATCACAAATGCATCTATGCGTCTGCATGAGGCATCGGTAAGGGTCCACGCTTCCACCCCATACAAGAGGGTTGAAAGTACATAGCATTTTAAAATTCTTATTATAGTATGGATGTTGAGGGATAGGTTACACAGAATGTTACGCATCTTGTTAAATGTACCTCTTGCTTTTTCGATTCGGCATCTTATCTCTCGAGAGTGATCCCATTGCCTATTCAATGTGCAGCCCAGGTATGTAAAAATGCTAGATCTTATTCCTCCTGGATCTGTTATAGCCATAAATAATGCCAGCTACCACTCAAGAAAAAATACCAACGTCTTCTTGGAAAAAAAATGGCATCATTCATTGGCTATCTATAAAAAGCCATTTTAAATAGATATGCTGAAGAAGGAGCTACTGGAGATTGTAAAGTTGAATAAACCTCTTTGTACGAAATTTGTTGTCGTCGAAATCGCTTCAAAACGAAATATAACGGTACTTCGCCTTCCGCCATATAATCACTGTGAATTAAATCCCATAGAATTCGTGTGAGCGCAAGCAAAATGGTTTGAAGCAAGGCATAACACCACTTTTAAAATGAGAGACGTTGTAAACCTCTTGCAAGAGGCAATAAGGACAGTAGGTTGTAAAAAATGGAGTAAGTGCGTCGAACATGTGATTGAAATAGAAGAAAGAATGTAGGATGCTGATAACATGCTAGAAAACACTGTTATTTCTCTGGACCCCAACGACGATAGTTCAGGTTACGGACTACTCGGAACATGATGACTAAAATTTAAAAATTAAGTTGTTGTATTGCACACAGTAGATTTTTTTAATAAACATTAATATTTATTTCAATTTATCTATTTTCATATTATTCTTACTTCCATATAAGTTTTTATCTACTTAATATTAGAATAATTAATATCTCAATTATCTGCCTATTTCTAAGTTATAATCAAGTCTAATTATTATTATACTTTTATTCTAATAAACTACCTCAAGTAACTCCGTTGTTACAATACTTTCATTAACCAAACTCGTCTTTCTATTCTATGCTAATTAGGGTGACCCTAATCTAGGACCGATTCGGGGTGTGTTGGACGGAAATACAGAATTTTTAAAACCTATCATTGCAATTTACCTGAAATTTACAGTGCAACCTTTAAGCGGTCCACCCTGCTTAGTGGGTCCTGTCATTGCAAATTTACGTTTTATTACTCTCTGGGATTAAGCAACAGAGTATTGTTTTTTTTTTTATCAGAGTTGGAAATTCATGACGTTCGTAAAAAAACAACAAGACCTAGATCAATGAATTAAATCATGCAAACCATAATTTTTATAACGTCGGATGTAAATAAATATAATACAAAATACGGTTCTAAACCAGCATTTCGCTATACCCTGTAGAATCCAAATACTGTAAGAATAATACCGCGATGTCACTACTCGACAACGGCAGTTCAGATTTTCGCCAACTTTAACTGAGTAGCGTAGTGTGCTATGTTAATATTATTTATTTAAATATATTAAATATAAAAGAAATATAAACATAACACACTAAAACACCTCTCAACTGCCATGCAGTTTTATATGGTAGCAGTAGTAGAAGTACTTTTTGGGGGGGGGGGGGGGGGCAGAAGCCCGGCGAGTAGGCCTAATAGTTCCTTTTCGTCTTCCGCTATCCACCCCTCAGCAACTACTCTTCCCCTAAACTAAGCCTTAAAAAGACGAACAGCTTCTCCCAGTTTTTAACTCCTCTCATGCCAGTGTAGTCCTGCTCCACAGCTGGGACAGAGTGGAGCTTCCCCGATTCCTAGAAGGTGTCGGTGTCTATTCAGCCTACAATGACCAGTTAGAACGTCCACTAGGTCTGTTAGAGTTACCCGCCCCTTTGACAACAACCAAGTTGCTCCCTATGGGGGGGGGGGGGGGATTGACGAGCCCCATCTAGCGAGTTCATCGGCCCTATAGTTGTACTCTTTTTTTGGTTCCTAGCTCATTAAGGAACGCTTGACACTCTCGAACGAGCTTAGAACTCGTCCTTTTTCCTTGAACTGCCTTCATTGCTACTGACTGTCTGAGTATATGTATATAGGGTGTTAATGTGATCATGTTACAAGCTTCTAGAGTAGATAGAACACATGAAAAAAATAAATAAAGTTCATGTGAATATTGGTCCGGAAACGCTTCCTCAGGGAGCTAGAGCCCTTCAAAGATGTCCTTTATAAACGAGTTTTCGTTAAGAGGTACTTCAGCTACCGCAACCAGTTTTGGGACATAAATTACTGATAGTAAGTTCATCTATTTGAGCTTATTGGACAATGTTAACTTTAATCAAGGGCTTGCGAACTAGGGTAATGGTAAATTTGACCCCATTCCTCCAAGGCTTTAATTTCTTGCCGTTTTGACATCAGATTATGATTTTCCTATGCATTTTACATAAAAAGAAAGAAAAGTCGCTAAATGTCACCGTTTCTTCGGAAATTGGCTGAAAACAAGATAAGATACAGAAATCAATTATTAAAGTCTTAAAGACATTAGGTCAAATGAATAATGAGGTTCAGTACAGATATCAAGATAAATTACTAGCGTTATTATTATGACAGGTAGTACAAAAAGAAACTTAAAATGGTAGTTGTTGAAAATGCCTGCCACCACACTCGATACATTTATTGCACCTACGTTAAAATCTTCAGGCATGGTTTGGATTACTTCAACCGCAGCGGAAATTTTAGTCACCAAATATTCTTCTGACTCGACTGGAGTTCCATAAACCAAACTTTATACATGGTGAGTTTTTTAAAGTGTTACGCGGCGATATCTCTCAAACGGTTTAAAATATTTTCTTGAAATTTTAACGAGGCAATAGTAAGATGGGGAGACATATGTTAACATATTTTTATCGGATACCCCTGTCCCCATTTTGAGGGGTGGGGGGTAACTTTGAAATTTTAAATAGGATTATGTACCTTTATTTATTAATTTCGAATCTACATAAAAAACTTCGTATGTGTACAAAAAAAAAATTGATTTGCTCCATTGGTTACGGAATTATGATTTATTAGCTTACAAAAATTAAAAAATATTATTTACCAGTTAATTTCTACTTATTTATTAAATTTCTATTGGATTTAAAAAATAACTACATTTCACCAATAAATCAAGTTCACTTATTTCAGAATTATTATTCGTTTACATGGCAATGCGTTGTTTTGACTTCTGTCAGTTGAGAATTTTTACGTATCAACGATTATTTCTCAGTTTGGTCAATTAAACATGGAAGTGAATTTTAGTGTGCAAGTTGATATGTTGTTAATGTTGGGGGAGTGCAGAAGAAACTACAGACATGCTTCACTAATGTGGACCGAGAGGTTTCCTAACAACCCGAAATCTCACATGGCATTTAAAAGGCTGGAAACAAGAAGTCGTACTACTGGCAACCTGAAGTCAAAACCACGATTTCTGAAGCGAACTAAAACGGATGAAGATAGGGCATGCATAACCCGCATGTAGGTTCCAGGCGGCTTGCTGCAGACGCTGGAATGAGCCAAAAATCGGTTGTGACCATATTGCATATGTACAAATTTCATCCATACCACATTACACTCCACCAAGAGCTTTATGGGCAAAACTTTGAAAATCACGTTACATTTTGCAATTGGGTACAAAGGCAAATAAATGCAAGGAAGTAACAAGTTCCTAAAGAATGTTATTCTTTCTGATGAAGCTACTTTCCATAATTGTGGCCAGGTAGGATTTTAAGTTATCCCTTGTCAGTAAAAAATAATTGTTTTTTTTTTGTTTGTTTTCTTAAAGGTAAATAGACACGATATACACTACTGGGCATCGGAAAATCTCCACTGGATGAAAACTATGCCAAATCAACATCCTTGGTCAATTAATGTCTGGTATAATTGGAGAATTATTGGTCCGCATTTCTTTGAACGCCATTTAAATGGAGAAATGTATACAGATTTTTTAAGGAACCAATTACCCCAATTATTAAACCAAAACATAAATCCTGAGATGTGGTTTCAACAGGACGGAGCTCCACCGCATTATGCAATACAGGCACGTAATCAATTGAACGAATTGTTTGAAAACAGGTGGATTGGTCGAGCTGGTCCGGTCAATTGGCCTGCTAGGTCCCCGGATTTGACCCCTATTGACTTTTTTTTCTGGGGATATATAAAAGACGAAGTGATGGCGACTGCACATACAACTGTAGACGATATGAAAGACCGAGTCCGCTTTGCCTGCTTATTAGTGACACCTGAGATGTTAGAGCGGGTACGAAATTCATTTAAAAAAAGAGTAAGAAAATGTTTGGAAGTTGAAGGGAGATATTTCGAACATCTCCCAAAACATGACAGGCGATAAATGGTAAATAATATTTTTTAATTTTTATAACCTAATAAATGATAATTCCGTAACCAGTGGCGCAAATCAATTTTTTTTGTACACATACGTAGTTTTTTACGTAGATTCGAAATAATAAACAAAAGTACATAATCCCATTCAAAATTTTAAAGTTACCCCCACCCCTCGAAATGGGTACAGGGGGTATATGATAAAAATATGTTTAAATATGTCCCCCCATCTTACTATTGCCTCGTTAAAATTTCAAGAAAATATTTTAAACCGTTTGCGAGATATCGCCTTCTAACACTTTAAGAAACTCACCCTGTATATACCCTAAAGAAAAAAATCTAAAGGTAAAAAATGGGGAGCGCGCTGGCCAGATGACAGGGCTCTAAAATTTTCATTGAGGTGCTCGCGGACAAGAAATGAAAAATGAGCTGGCGCTCCATCATGTTGTTTGGTCGTATAATTAGGGGCAGATCATGTAACAATTCTTGCAACACATTTCTTAAAAAATTAACATAAATAGTCCGGTTAAACTATGAGGCAACATGATCGGTCCAATTAATCGTTCTGCTACAATGCTGGCGCACATGTTGACCGAGAACCTATGTTCATACCTCCTTATGTGAACACCATGAGGGTTTTCCTCAGATCACACATGACTATTTCGCGAATTAAAAATGCCTTCTTTTTTAAACATAGCCTTGTCATTAAAAAGTACATATTTTGGAAACTGAGGTTCTTCTGTACACCGGTCAAGAAACCACTGGCCAAAGTCTACGCGGGGCATGATATCATTTGGTCCCAATGCTTGCACTTTTTGAAGATGGTAGGTTCGAAGAAGCTGTTCATAAGCAACCTCCCATACACTGACATGATTTACATGCATGGCATCTGCGACTGCGGCGGGCACTTACGGAAGCACTTGTTCCTCAAAATCCGGGGTTCGCATGGTCCTTTGCGCGCCATTGTCCAACCGTTTTATTTTAATGGAGCTAGTTTCCCTTAGCCGTTGATTGACCCTTCCAAACAGTGTGTGAGCTGGGATTCCCTCTTCAGGAAACCGCTCTTCATATAATCTAGAAGCGGCTCTGCCATTGTATCGAACTTTCCCATAAATAATAGCATGTCGGCGTATTCAGCAAAAGTGTAATTTTCCATGACCTAACCGTGACACTTATTTAATGGGAAATTCTTGACAGCAGTGAGTTTACCTTATTAATAAAATAAGGTAAATTTGTATTATTAAGCTGCGTAGGTGCAATAAATGTATCGAGCGTGGTGTCAGGCATTTTCAGTACCTACTATTTTAGGTTTCTTCTTGTAATACCGACTTTAATATTAACGCTCTCTAATATTAATCTCTTGATATCTGTACTGCACCTCATTGTTCCTTTGGCCTAATTTCTTCACTTTAATAATTGATTTCTGTACCTTAACTTCAGTTTGGTCGTTGTTTTTATTTTCAGTGTTTTTTTTTAATTATTGATACTTTAGTTATACAGTGTGTATCAGCCAAATGGAATAAATTCGATAATAAATACATGGGGGCGTGTCCGAAAAAACGCTCGGACACGTCGATTGGTATTTCTAGTTGCGCATTTTTTTCAATAAAAACTTTTTATACAGGGTGTGTCATGTAACAGTGGCCAATACTAACTTTCTTATTTTAAATGCAACACCCTGTATGTTACTCAATTTTTGGATTCTTCAGAAAATTTTAGACATATTTCATGTACAGGGTTATCCAACCAAGACTAGACAAGGCGATTTTTTGACTTTTCCTGTACTTTTATAAAAAAACTGAAATAGCCATCTTAAGTCATTTTCTCCCGCGAATTCGAATATCTTCAGCAAAAAACAATTGAACATCAAACAAAAGTACTAGGGGTCACTTTGATATTTTTTTAAATGGGATGCCGTATTTTTAATGAGCTTATCCGATTTCTCATATAAATTTTGATCTAAAATGTTGGATTTTTAATTTTTTTTTTTTTAATTTTTACGGTAGACGAACATTTTCCGAATTTAAAACTGAAGAAAAAAGGCGTTTTTGAATTAAAAATCCAACATTTTAGATCAAAATTTATATGAGAAATCGGATAGCTCATTAAAAATACGGCATCCCATTTAAAAAAATATCAAAGTGACCCCTAGTACTTTTGTTTGATGTTCAATTGTTTTTTTGCTGAAGATATTAGAATTCGCGGGAGAAAATGACTTAAGATGGCTATTTCAGTTTTTTTATAAAAGTACAGGAAAAGTCAAAAAATCGCCTTGTCTAGTCTTGGTTGGATAACCCTGTACAATATCTTATACCTATCTTCAACTGTTTCGGAAATATTAAGTATTTTCAGATTTATTTCAAAAATCAACAACACACTAAAAAACTAATAAGTAATACTCTTTATTTCTTGATAATGTAAAAAACAAAAAAAAAACATTAATGTAGGAGATGTTGAAAATTGAAGTTAAAATGTTTTTACTGATATCAAATAAAAAAAAGGTGCATGACAGTATTTATCAGTGTTATACCCGTTTGAATTTCGTTAACTGCATATCAGAAAAATGGCTTATTTAACAAAAATGCACAAAATAACAATTCTACAGATGATTGGTTATGGAGATAAAACACGGACGCAAATGGAAGTTGCTCGCTTATTTCATGAAAAATATTTGCCGCCTATAACTCAAGCGACAATTAGTAAAATAGAAAAGCAGTTTCGCCAGCTTGGACATGTAAAGCAGATAAAAAAAATTAGCTGCCAATGCAATACGTGATGATACCAAATTAGATATTATGCTTGAGTTTCAGGAAAACCCACATATTTCTAGTCGAGGAACAGCCCCAATGTTCGATGTTTGCCACTCATCGATTATTCGAACATTACAAGAAAATAAAATGTATCCCTATAAAATGATGCCTACTCATAAGCTCATGGAAGACGATTTTGATAGGATAACGTATTTTTGTGAACAAATGATGGCAATGTTAGATAACAATGTGATCCAATTAGAACATATTTTGTTTTCTGATGAGTGCACCTTTATACTTCACGGTCATGCTAATCGTCAGAATTGCCGCTATTGGTCTAGGGAAAATCCTCACTGGATGAGAGAACATATACGCAATATCCTGAAAAGGTTAATGTTTGGGCAGGAATTGTTGGAGGTGATATCATAGGTCCCTTTTTCATTAATGGCAATTTAAATGGCGATAATTATTTAGCACTGCTTCAAAATAATGTCTTGCCAACTTTGACAAACTTATATCCTGATCCAGCAAACCCACAACTTCCAGCGAATATGATATGGTTTCAGCAAGATGGAGCACCGCCCCATTACCAAATCAATGTCCGGCAGTACCTGAACCTAGTATTTCCAAATCGGTAGATAGGGAGGCGTGGAACGATGGAATGGCCAGCACGATCCCCTGATCTGACGCCATTATACTTCTTCTTATGGGATTATGTCAAAAATATTTTATACAAAACTAAACCCTTCGACTTAGCTGACTTAAGAAGACGAATAACACTAGCGATTAGACCGGTCACGCCTGAGATGTTCAGTAACGTTAGAAGAAATTTCTATTTAAGATTAGGATGTTACCAAGACGTTCGCAGCGAGCATTTTCAACATCTCCTACAATAATTTTTTTTTGTTTTTTACATTATTAAGAAATAAACAGTATTGCTTATTAGTTTTTTAGTGTGTTGTTGATTTTTGCAATAAATCTGAAAACACCTATTATTTCCAAAACAGTTGAAGATAGGTATAAGATATTGTACGTGAAATATGTCTAAAATTTTCTGAAGAATCCAAAAATTAAATAATATACAGGGTATTGCATTTAAAATAAGAAAGTTAGTATTGGCCACTGTTACATGACACACCCTGTATAAATAATTTTTATTGAATAAAATGCGCAACTAGAATTACCAATCGACGTGTCCGAGCGTTTTTTCGGACACGCCCCCATGTATGTAGTGAAATCTAGATCTGATATTAGTTTTGATGCACAGGTTTTTCCTTATAATCTGCTATCTCTTTAAAAAGTTTATTTTTTGAGATAGAAATAATAAAATAAACATAAAATAAATTAGAAACGAATGAAGATATCAAATGAACATTTTTGCCATTTTTTAAACGTCAAAATATTTTACATCAATTACTCTTGGTTGATTTAGTTTATGTATTTTTTTCCCGAAAGCGCAGGCGTACGATTTATGGTTTCCATCAAGTCGTTCGACCTAGGTCTAGGTCGACCCATGAAAACAATAGGTAGTCGACAAAAACCATAGCCTCACATAAGCGTGCCTTTATTTTTCCTTCAGTTATTTTTCTTTAATATAAAATTCCCATTTTAGAATTGCTGAAAATGATAAAGAGCTTTAAAAATACAATGAAATAACATATTGCTCTAACCCACTTGGCAAGAAAACGTGAATTTCATGTATAATTTTACGTCAGACTGAAAAACGTTAGAATATGAATAAACGTGTTTTCAATGTGTAAAACACGCTTAATGTTACGGTGTTCTGACGTTGGTAAAAATAACGTTACTAATTTTAACGTTTTTATAACGTATTATATTATGGTACAATTCAGCGTTTTTGTAACATATTTTTAACTTATAAAACTAAATTTTTCCTTAGGTAAGTAGTGTATTATTTCATACATTATTATTTGGGTACTTATAAAAATAAACAACAAAACATTCAAGTTATGAACTTTTATTTTTTCAGGTTGCCTTAGGTTACCGTATACAATTTACGAATTTTAACTTATTTTAATTTAAAATCTAGTAGCTATACAGTATAAGTTTTCATTTATTTGTTTCTTCAACGGTTCGCGGCATACCTGAAGTGGTCCATTATTATTTTTTCCATAGAGTACTCAGTAGTTCCTCCAAACTGACCTTGCACTATTTCTAAATTAAAAACGAAACATTTTTTAAATATTGTTCCAACAACCTAATTACACGATATATTACATTACATAGGAAACATTTTCAAGGGTCCACAATAGTAATAAAGAACTACAATAATCATTTTTTGTAGAGGTTAAAGTGTAGAATCTAGAGAACCATTCAATTAAAGGAAAAAATAGAGTGGCGTATCTTCTTTTATATTTGGAATTAACTTTAAAAAGGCTGGTATTTTTGTTACATTAAAGGGATCCTTTTAGCATTTTTTTGTAATGAAAATAAAATTCACGAGCCGCCATTTTGCCCTTCAAGCGTTTGTGGTAAACAACAAAAGAACTCGTGAAATATATAAACAATAAACAACAGTTATTTCATAAAGACTAAATCATAAAATTAAGAACAACTTACGGTTACAATAAACGAAAACTCACAAAACTTAAAAGAGATTCGGTGCTATCCAAAATTTTCACCAAAAACTGCTCCTTCCACTATACACTCACAACACAACGACACAACGTCAAACGTCTATGAGAGAGAGAGACGTGACAATCACCGATCGCTGGGTTTTAGGCGCGAAATTTAAAAATGTTAACATAAAGTGAAAAATAGGTTACTTATTTCGACGTTATAAAACATAACGCAAATTAAATGTTTTATAAGTAACGTTACTTTTATTTACATAAAATTAATGTAAAAGTGTAACACAATTTACAACGTGAACAAAAATAACATTAAAATAACAGTATTAAAAAAAGAGCACGTTTTTAAAACGAAGTTTTTGGTAAAGGGAAATAACATTACCTTTTTCACGTAAAAATAACGTTTTTTCTCAAAATATGTCAAGTGGGAAGAGTATGCGTAAATATCATGCAACAGATGCATCGGTGCCTCCGCTATAGAACGAAGAAAACAATGAAAACACCTGTTATTACAAAACAAACCTTGCGTGAAAAAGAACAGGGTTTATAGAAAGAATATTTGTGAAGTTTCACCGTTAGAACAAAAATATTTAAAACATCTTTCTTCTTATAGATTTCAGTAAGTATGCCTAATGTTTTGTAGTTCTGATTAGGTTCGTTCACATAGACGTCTCCTTTTTCGAGGATGTAATAATATGTATAATAATAGATCAAACTCAGAAATTATCAAACCTGAAAGGAATACCAAGAAACGCGGTAAACTAGAATAGAGGCAAAAAAATCCAGCCAGAACAAAATCATTTAGGACACCTAGAACAAAAATAAAATGTTGTAAATTCCCCTAGCCTTTATAAAGAAGGGGCTTGAATGGTTTAGACATATTATGAGATCTGAATTGTGAATAGGAGTGATTGACTAAACTTCTTTTTCAAAGGGGTTCTTGAGAATCATATTGTCATTGTTATAACTACGTCTTATTAATCCCAATATACCTAAACACCAAATACAGTAAAATCTCTCAGTAGCGACCACCCTCGGGGAATCAAATGTTTGTCGGTTAACAGGGGTGGTCGGTTAATAGAGAAAAGTTAAAACAACTGGTCTGCATTTTACAGTGTTTGTTTATTAATAAGTATCTACATATACGTAAATAATTCTAAATATTTTTGTTTAAATTTATCATAAAATAAAATTAAATGAGATTGCGCCAAGTTACCAATATGTATATACTGCACGTGCATACTAAAATATATATTATACAATGTATTGTAGGTTTGCTTTGAAATTTTTATTTTTTAAAATAATCACAAATTAATGATTGCTTCATATTTTTTATTTTGTTCTTATAAAATTGAGATTCACATTTTATTAGCAATTGAGAAATATTTGTAGACTTGTTAAAATCGTTAACATTATTAAAAACGTTGCGCAGGCTCAGTGGCGTAACTAGCCCTCTGACCTGGGGGTGGCCTAGGGTGGGCCTGTTATTGTGACTTGTAGTGGCGGCTCGTGTAGATGCGGGCCGGCGGAAAGGCCGACGCAGGCGAAATGCGCCGCAAGCGAAAATTTTTTTGGACCACGCCTAAATTTTAACAAATTTGGTTAATAATCAATAGTAATATCACAAGACCTCGTTTTTTTATCGGTTAAATTTTTCAGCTGTCACGAAAACTTTTTTGTTTGGTAATTTTACGAGTTGAATTTGGACATGTTTATTCTGATTAGATCCCGAGAGCGAAGCTCGAGGGATTTAATCTTTGAATAAACATGCCCAAAGTTCAACGAATAAAATTGCCAAATAAGTTTGAGTGAACAATGGAAAATTTAATCAACAGTAATATCACAAGACCTCGTTTTTTTATCGGTTAGATTTTTCAGCTGTCACGAAAACTTTTTTTGGAAATTTTTCGAGTTGAATTTGGACATGTTTATTCTGATTAGATCTCGAGAGCGAAGCTCGAGGGATTTAATTTTTGAATAAACAAGCCCAAAGTTCAACGAGTATTGCCAAAAAAGTTTGAGTGAAAAATGGAAAATTTAACCAATAAAAAAATGATGGTCGAGTGATATTTGGCAAGATTATTTATTATAATTTATATAGATTATAATTATAAATTGATGCTATATTTGCGAGGCGAGTATCAAGCTTACAAAGTCAGCCTTTTTCTGGGGGGGGGGGGGTAGCGACGTCGGGGGGGAGGCCCTGGCCCCCCTGTAGTTACGCGCCTGCGCAGGCTTGATATTTTCGAAACTGGAGCAAGTTTAGGTTCCTCTTCATCTGTCTCAGGGTTGGGAGTAGTTTTATTCGTTTCTTGGATCTCGTCAATACACCCGATGATAGCCAATTCTGCACTCTCTGTTGGTAAATCGTTATTAATAGAGGCAAATTTCAAGTTCACAAATGTGTCCTTAATGTTAGGAAACAGTTGTGCGAGCGGAATATTATTTTCTTCTTCAAGGTCGTCAATAATATCTGTATTTTTTTAGAGAAAAAATGTATGATAATTTTTTGAAGAGGCCGATATAATAAACACATGTGCCATGTTTGAATAAATTTTAATAAGCCAATCCTAACTTATTCAATTAAATGTGATGGCAAAATTACGAAATTTTCATAGTTTAGGTAGTACAGCAAACACCAGCAAATTATTATTTGACTTTGACAAAACGAACAGTAGCATCAGTAACAACATTTTCAATGAAGTCGCTTTAATTTTAGCTAAATATGGGCTATTCCATTAAGGAAAGAGTAACTCTAATTAAGTGGTATTATACAGAACACACTTTAAGAGCAGTGTCTGAATTATTTTTAGTTCAATTACCTGATAAGCCTATCCCTTCCATTTCATTAATTACACTTATCATTAGTAAATTTGAGTCCAACGGCACTGTAATAAATAACTGTAAATACTCAACTCAGAATGTCAAGAAAATGAACATCGTCTTGTTCATACTCGGACGCAATATCCACAAAAAATAAATGTTTGGGCGGGAATAGTAGGACATCACGATATTAGACCATTTTTTATGGAAGGGAGCCTTACAGCAGTAACCTATTTGGGCTTACTTGTAATGAAAATTTTTGGTCGTTGAGTGCCAATTTCTTACCTTTTGTTGCTTTGCTAGCTCAGGACAGGGCGTGGTAAGTTCAATTTAAATTTTAACAGTCCCTTCCCGTATGAAATAAAAATACTTTGAACTCAACTTAACAATTAGTCTATTTACATAAGTGTAGTTTGACAAAGATTTTTACAAAGGAAAATTTAAAAATAGTTTGAATGACTTTCTTCTTAAATTAACAATTATTTTTACGAAGGAAAATTCAAATAATAGTTTCAATGACTTTGAGGTAATTAGTAATTTCAATGTTGAGATATTTAATTAGACAAAAAAAAAATAACAAAAGTGAAATAAAGATTTTTGACAGGTTTTTTATGGTAACCCACACACAAGGCGTCAGTTACCTTTACCCTTTCTTCAATGGTGGTTTTCGGATCCCTGTAGAGATATAACCAGTTTATGTCAGAGCTTCGGGTGAAGCTTAGGAATCGACTCTCTACAGGTATAGGCGAGTAGAGCTCAACAGACTTTGGGCCACTGTCGTGACGTCACATCAGCTACGTTGTCCGGCTCCAATAATGAAGTTCCGAAGTTGGGTACCGAGAAAAGACAAGGTGTTAGACTCACCAGATAAAACCTTATAATTTCCATTGCTCTGCTTGAAAAGGAATATTTACAGAACCAAAAAAAAAAGAAATATATTTTAATTTTAATTAATTAATTAATGAAATAATAAACTGAATTGTCAAATTGCAGTGATACTCCTTTCCAACAGAACCAGGTTTAAATAAAAATAATCAATAACTTGATAATGATAGTAATTTTATTAAAAAGATAATAGTGTTCTAGTGGAAACTATTGCAACAAAACCAGGTTTAAATAAAAATAATCAATGGTAATTTTATAAAAAATAGTAGCTATAAGAGCCTATAATGAAATTGTGCTCTAGTAGAAACTACTGCACAGGCAAGGCAGGTAATAGGTACTAGATTAGCAAGAGATAAATGAAATTTAAAGAGATATACAGTGAGATTTCATCATAGAACCCCCGAGACAAATGATCAGATATTAACACAAAGAAAAACTCAGTACCCAGTGATCAATCACCAAAGATAGCGTAATGTATAATGGCAACTTAAAACTTATACTCGGTTCTCTAAATTAGACTCGTTGGGAAGAAACTACAAAAATGGCATAAGCCGACTCTATATTAAGAGCAATTAGTATCTTTTCCAAAATCTATAAAAAAAATAAAAACCAGGGCAGTCAAGCTTTTTTTTTAAGTTATCCAAAATATGAAATAGGTAATGAACCTCTAAGATTCAAAACCAAAGATAGGGGTGCCCATGTGCATATGCACAAAATGGCGACCAGGTAAGTCTTTAAAGAAACAATGTATGTCCTTTAAGACAAGATAAGTATTTAAAATGATTAATCAATCTTTAGGGTAAAAATAAAAGATAATTTTAAAGTAAATAAAACAATTGAGCTCGGGGTTCTATGATGAAACTCAAAAAAAAAATAAAAAATTAAGAAAGAAGAACTTTAGGACTTGCCTGTGCAAAAGTTTCAACACTAGAGAGCGAGAAAAATTACCTTTTTGCCCTCCGGCCGTAGAAAAATCCCCTCTACACACCCCTGCAACCTCACTTGGACCAATTAGAGATCACCATTTAGGTCACGCACTATCACAAAAAAGTCTACACCTTGCTCGATTCGCTCGCGGGTAAAACATCCATTTTAATTATTAATTTATTAAACAAAAAGAATGAAAATTCAATCTTCGCACTATAACGACATTTCATTAAATTATAACAGGTTATGTAAGTATAAACGTGACTATAAAAGCCACTAAAGGGACGATAAACTAGAGGTGAGTCGTTACTTGTGTAACGTTATTTTGGAACGGTATTTTTGTGGAGCGTTCCGCTTCGTTATTTTCGTGTAACGCTCCGCCCAACAGCCACGTTACACTCGGCTTGTTTTGCCGATAAACTGTATAAATTTTAACAGTGCGGAAGAAAGAGACGAAAAATGCTAAACATGAATACTTTTAATGTTAGAAAGAGACAGTCATGACCCGGACTAAAAATGAAATCACCCTGGTTGACCAGTGCCATCTTAATTTAAAAAAATAAAACCGGTACAGCCAGGTTGCAGATACCCTAATTGAAATTCAATCCCGTCTCAACAGGTGGCGGTAGTATTACTGAATTTGAGATTTATATTTAAATTTAAAGTTGTTTTGGGTAAATGTGAGATTTATCGTAACATACTACAACATCGAATTGAACCCGCACTAGTAGATGTTGCACGCGAAAATCAGGAGATCTGGTATCAAATGGATGGTTGTCCTGTCCATAATTCTCTCATGGTTAGGGAATATTTGCAAAATATTTGGGGTCAGGTCTCTCTCCTAATCTTTCTCCAAACGACTTCTTTTTGTGATTTTTGGATCGGTTAGGATATTGTTTACCTGTTAATAGAGGGTTGTTTGAACATTTAATTAATTAATGGTTTTGTGAAAATGTGTAGTCTGAGGTATGTTATGTTAAATTAAAGGCTTAGTAAGAAAACCAAAATGGTGTCTTTTATTTTCGATATGTGATTGCCGGATTGGTGAAACGAAAATGTGTTTTTAATGTGAAATATTCTTTATTCGTTATGTTATGACCAGTTTTACGTCAATTTTTGACAATAGCGCCATAGAAATTATTTGCTGGTGTTTGCTGTATTACCTAAACTATGAAAATTTCGTAATTTTGCCATCACATGTAATTCAGTAAGTTAGGATTGGTTTATTTAAATTTATTGAAACTTGGCACATGGGTTTATTATATCGGCTTCTTCAAAAAATTGTAATACAATTTTTCTCTAAAATGTACAGGGGAGCCACTATTTAGCCACCTCAAAATTTACATGGCATTTCCTATGTTCAACTAAGCCATGCATCACCCGGTATATTATACTGGATCTGGCAAAATTTATTACCCATTTTTAACGAGTTATAAAGATTTATTAACTTAAACAAACTAATATATCAGTGCCTATTTGTAAACTCAAGGAACAGGAGATTGTTATGTCTTAAAAATAGTGTCCCGCAAATAGCCGCCATCATCAATGCATTCTTCTAAATTCTTGATAAATTTATGCATTTCTGCTTGGAAGAATGTGCCTTGGAATAGCATTTACTTCATTTCTTATGTTGACTTTCAGTTCCTGAAGACTTCTTGGCAGGGTTGAGATTATTAAAATCAATTGATTAAAATCACGATTAAAATCATGATTTTAATCAGTATGACTCTTTTTTTTTTAAATCATGATTAATTTAAAAAAGAGTTTTAAAATTTTAACACTTAAAATGTATTTGTTCATACAAAAAATAAAACCCAGACGCATTTTTATGTGGTGTTATTTATTATTTTATTATAATAATCGAAGAGAACAGCTGGTTATTACAAAAATAAAACTTTAAAAAAATTAAAAAATTAAAACTAAAAAACCTTTTTAATACAAAAAATACGTCTTAATTTAAACAAAAAAAAATATATAAAAAAACCTAAGTGTTATAATGCTTAAATAGAAATACTAGTTTAGCGGTTTTGTCACTGCCAAGTCTGTTTCTTATATCTGAATGTACGAATCCATAAGTAGAAAACATCCTTTCGATATCAGCAGACGATGCACAGGCACACAAAACAGAAATTACTATAGCGAGCACTTGCTTAATTTCTGAAACATCTTCTTGAGATCTCCACCACTGTACTGCTGTTACATTTTTGATTATTTCCTCTGAATGTACGAATCCATAAGTAGAAAACATCCTTTCGATATCAGCAGACGATGCACAGGCACACAAAACAGAAATTACTATAGCGAGCACTTGCTTAATTTCTGAAACATCTTCTTGAGATCTCCACCACTGTACTGCTGTTACATTTTTGATTATTTCCTCTGAAAACAGAGTTTTGTGAAAAGGGTCCGACTTAGCTTCCAACTTAATTAGTAATGATAATAATCCTGTGTCTGCAAAATATTTGGAAACAATGTGTAGAGCATCTCTCTTTTCTTCAGCTAGTAATGGATATTCTTTTTTGTTTATTGTAGGATCAAAATATACGCCAAAAAGTGAAAGGGGGTTAGAGCTTGAACATATCTGTTCTTAAATAATTGATATTGACGCAAGCTTCTTTCTTCTAAATAGACAGTAACTTTTCCATATGTAAACTGCTTGAGATAACAATGCACCTTTTTGTTGCATTGCATCCAGTGCTATAGAAATTGGTTTCAGCAACTGTAGAAAACCTTCAGCCTCCTTTTAATACAGATATCTGAAACTTTTTTAAAAATCACTGGATCAATTTGATCTTTATGCTCTTCACATATTAATAACAATTTTGGCCACTCATTTACATAGATCTCAAGACAATCTGAAAGTGTATTCCATCAAACATCCTGAGGTAAGACCAATTTCTTGCCCCCTTTTTCTTTATACCAAGCATTTGGCAAATGGGTCTTTCTGAAGTATTTCACAATATGTACTATATGTTTTTTTATCTGCGATGCTTCTAAATCTTTGGAGAGCAAACTAAGTAAGTGTACAGAACAACCATATGTAATTATAGGGTAATTGGACGACTCGGTAATTTTTTTCTTCATACTGACCATGTTGCTCGTATTATCTGTAACAATACTGGTCACTTTACAGTTATATTAATTTTTGCACTTATTTATTGAGTTAATAGCCAATTCGGCAAGATAGTCAGCTGTATGGGGATGACCAGATGTATCTATGCTTTCTAAAAGAACACTGTTTCCATCCTCTGCAGTCAAAACGACACAGATTATCGGCTCATTATGTATATTGGACCATCCATCTAAGGACATGCAAACAGATTGTCCAGATAACTTGTTAAAACAATTAGATCTTTCTTCTTCAAATATTTCATTCAAGAGCGTTGATGATAACTCAAATCTAGATGGTGGAAGGTAACCAGGTCTTAGCATTTCTATGGCCTTTCGAACCTCTTTATTTTCTATAGCTCTAAATCGCAATTTGTTGGCTATTTGTCTGTCCAATTATTTTTCTTATCCTGTCCAGTTCGCACAACAAAATAATCCGAATAACCGCTACTTCCACTATTTTCACGTCCACCTACACTTCCCTTTTCACAGTTATCGCTTTTCTGTTTCTTTGCCAACCGGATAATTTCACTCTGGCTAGTTCCAGGCTGTGACTGACAATCACCATGCAGAGTTTCAAGACCACTGCTGATATCACTAGTTTCACTTTTGCAGGTTTCCCAATGACTTTTTAGTCTGTCCACTAGACCTGGCAATTCTTTACCACACTTTTTACATACTGCTCTACAACCTAGTTTGCCCACCACTTTCTTTTTTATAAAATGCTGCCAAACACTAAATTCCTTTCTGCCCCGGCTTGTCATGAGTTCAAATGTTTTGATAGATTAACCCCTAAAGCAAAAATATTACTGATTCTATCTATTCTGTTCTCTAAAAAGGATTCTGCTACCTTGACGAGGCAATTTCGAGCACCGATTCTTATTAATTTTAATAGAAGGCCGTCATGTCAGACCTTGTCGAAAGCTTTGCTTACGTCAAAGAAGACCGCTAAAGACCATTAAGCCATATCGACAAGGTATTATTTGACTTTTAAAAATGCTTTGCTTGTAAGATTCAATATTATATCTTGTTTTTGTAATTATATTATGCAAAATAGTACCACCCATTGTTATTTATTAGTTAATAAGATTTTTTAAATGTTTTCATATGTTATAAATACCTCCGAAGACAATTTTAGGGGAATAGGCATGTTTAAGATTTTTAATTTAAAAACTTCCCCAATATACCGGGTGTTGCATCGTCGAGCGGGACATAGGAAATCCCATGTAATTTTAAATGGGGTCAATTATTGGCTTCCCTAATTATTTAAGAGAAAAATTCTATTTAGGTTTATTAAAGAGCACTAAAACCCACATTCAAAAGAATAACTTTAGATATTTTTGATGAGCCCGTTTACGGGTTATCGCCTATTTCTTTTTAACTATTTCTCCTTTTTATGGCCTCGTATTTGCGGGCACCAGTCAAGGTAAAAGATGACTGTCAAATAAAGTTGTCATTTTGAAATGTGTGCTTTATTGTTATAAAAACTCGTGCATCGAAAATATTAAAGGTGTATTTATGAGTACAAATTAATCTGAATAAAACTAAAATAAAGTATCCAATTACAAGGTTAATTATGACATTTTACATGTTTCAATATTTTACTAATTAATAGGTAGGTACTATGAAATTGTTAGAACTTTAGGATTTAAGAAGATGTTCAAATATTCCTCCATTGACTGCTAGACAATAACCGAGGCGATCATAAAATTCTCTTCTTACATTCGCTAGTTGGTAAACTGAAATTCTATTGCATTCGGCAGAAATAGCATTTTTTAACTCGTCTAGATTTGGGTATTTTTTATCTTTGTATATCCTGTTTTTTAAATGGCCCCAGAGAAAGAAATCATTTGGCGATAAATCAGGAGACCTGGCTGGCCAATTTACTGTATGATTTAAGCCAATAACATTTCCATTAAAAGCACGGTTTAAATATTCCCGGACAGCCAGGGTACTATGTGCCGGGCAGCCATCCATTTGGTACCAAACTTCCTGATTTTCCCTGGCGGCATCATGTAAAGTAGGTAAAATATGATCTTCAAGTAGTTCCAAAAACTATTCTGCATTTAAATTTCGTGTAAGAAATAATGGCCCGATAATATTTTCTCCGAAAATCCCAGCCCATACATGAACATTTTGTGGATATTGCGTCCTTGTTTCCGCAAACCTGTGTTGGTTTTCTTTGCTCCAATATCGATAATTTTGAACATTGGGTTCATTGTTTAAGGTAAATGTGCATTCGTCAGTGAAACAAATGTTTTTTAAAAATTCCCTATCCATGTTTGCTCTTTCCATCATACGAAAACAAAACTCCTGTCGTCGTATTTCGTCCCTATCTCTTAGCTCTTGGTGCTTTTCATATTTGTATGAATAATATTTATGTCGTTTCAAAGCTCGTAACGCTGTGGTGTGATCTAATCCTATGTCATCCTCAAGTTTCCTTGTGCTGATCTTCCCATCATTTTCTTCCACGCACAATAAAACTTGCAAGTCCCTATCATTTCTTGCATCTCTTCTTTGTTCCTGCCTTTCTTCACATCTGCAGTTATTTATTACAGTGCCTTTTGTCTCAAATTTCTTGATAGTCCTTTCGACTGTAGATTTTGCAGGTATCGGTCTATTCGGATACAGAGCAGCAAACATGTCTGACACATTTTGATAACTATTTCCTTGATAATACCATTTAATCATCAATATTTTTTCTTCATAAGTGTAATTCATGGCTAATATTTTCGATGTACGAGTTTTTATAACAATAAAGCACACATTTCAAAATGACAACTTTATTTGACAGTCATCTTTTACCTTGACTGGTGCCCGCAAATACGGGGCCATAAAAAGGAGAAATAGTTAAAAAGAAATCGGCGATACCCGTAAACGGGCTCATCAAAAATATCTAAAGTTATTCTTTTGAATGTGGGTTTTAGTGCTCTTTAATAAACCTAAATAGAATTTTTCTCTAAAATAATTAGGGAAGCCAATAATTGACCCCATTTAAAATTACATGGGATTTCCTATGTCCCGCTCGACGATGAAACACCCGGTATGCTCCTGAATAAGGGATTGCACCTGCTAATAATGGTAGATCCTCAAATATAACAATATCTTGCGATAATTTTAGGGTGGACCTACCTAAAGACTGCTTATTATTTGTATCCTTTAATGTAAATTGAAAACACAATAGATTTTAAGGGATGGTGTTGTGATGTGATTGTTCTTGATACCCCGGTATGCCTTTTGCATATTTAATGAGCATTTATGACTTCGCGCCATTTAAAGATAGACTATAGCCCTCTTTTAAATTTTGCTGACCATTATGACCACGAAATTTAACGGCAAACGTTAAACGCTGAAAATTTCGGTGGCTGAAAAACTCTCTTGTATATTAATTATTAGCACCTGTTATGGCAGTTCTTTTTAACAGTGACACTATTTTTTACGGTGTACCAACAAAACACAAAACCAACGACAAGATTCCAAAATACGGTATTTTATAGGATATAGCAAAATAACGGGTCAAATTATTAATGACTTAATCTACAGTTTCTCAGACAGTTTACTACGATTTTAAAGATTTCGAGCGTAAAGCGGTATGTCGGTCATTGTCCGGTTTGAAAATTGGTCATAGTTTGGTTCAAATGTTACACTGAATTTTGTAAATTCATTCTTAATAATATACGGGGTGTTATTTTGGTAATGATTGAAAATGCAGGACGTGATTTTTTGAGTCATTTTAAAAACATATAGGGTAAACCCAGTAGAGATGGGCGCAGCGGGTTAGATGGCGCACCGCAATATTTTTCGAAATATATTAAAAGCCGGAAACACCGCCGTCGATACAGAACCTCATTTGTGAGTAAAGACTTGTGCCGTGTAGATCACGCCGATTCTTTGGTAACAAGGTAATAAATTTTCCATAATATATTTTAGCATGCCCTATTTTTTTTCTAGGCAATAGGTAATTTAATAGATTAAGAGTGAAATTGATTAGAGATTTATATTGTTATGACATTATCGCTTTGAAATATCACCATAGCTTCTTTTCTAACCTCAAAATAATCTAAACGGTTATTTGTTGACAAGCACGTGACCGAGCCATCTCACCCACTACACGTTGGGTTAGATGGCGTGTGCCTTTTCACCCTACGGCTTGGGATAGTTGGGTCGCGCCATCTCACCCAATCTACGAGCGCACAGTTCCTAAAAAAGACCTTAGCCGAGACAACTTAATTAATGCCGGAAGTTCTAAAGATGTTATCGATTCTGAAATTACCATAATTCCTGAACAGAAGAAGAACACCCCGGGAAAAATTTTAGATACCATCTGCCCAGTTCCTAGTACCTCGAAAGTGAATATGGTACGTAAGCGCAGTCGTCAGCTTGCTGAAATATTAACATCTCCAGAAAATATTTTAAAAAAGAAAACACTAGCAAAAAATAAAATGAAATTGAGTCAGCAAACAAAGAAACATGGGAATCGTCTTAAAATATCAAAGAACCGCCAACCGAAAAAACAAGGAAACTGTAGCGACTCATCGTCGGATAGTGACACACCTCTAAATGAACTAAGACATAAATTATTATCACAAAATGAAATACAGAGGTAAAACAACAAAAAAACGCAATAAAAAAGCCACGAATCAATAAAGGCAAAACAAACAAATCCAGAGAATACTACATTTCTTCTTCAGACAGTGACGTCAACATTGATTTACAAAGCGATTCAAGCAGCTTCCATGACGACGATAACAAAGCTAAGTGTGTTGGTTGTGGGGAGGTCTACATAAACACTACTAGCCAAGAAGACTGGTTGCAGTGCGCTTCTTGTCACAAGTGGCTCCATGAAGGTTGCACGAATTTCCAAAACTATTGCCTGCGATGTGGGAGACGAAAAAATTTAAAAATTTAGTTGTTTATCTTTTTTTTTTATATTCGCCATCTCACCCATACCCTAGGGGTGAGATGGCTTTTTCGGTTATTTGAAAGAAAATTATTTTTGGCTAGTAAAACTGAATAATGTTTTGTATTTTGATATTTCGAACTTTTATTCCATTTAAATTAATTACATGAAAAGGTAATACCCATTAAATATTGTAAGCCTGATTTTTTTATAAAGACTTAAAAAAACGTGCGCCATCTCTACCGGGTTTACCCTATCGTGGGCGTACAGGGTGTACCAGTTTTCGTGTGTTTTCATATATCAGCTCTTTTATTATAAAATATAGGAGGGGTTTGCGGCTTACTGTTCTTATAATTCAGTGGCGTAGCTAGTTTTTTTTTCTAAAAAGTTTTGTTTTTGAGTTATGACCCAAACTTGTGTTCTTTTAAATGGAACACTCTACATATTATTTATTTGTCTTATCCCCCCTTTTTAGGAGCTTTTCAAAAATATCTAATAGTCCATACTTATTTCTTTTAAAAAGGGATAATTTTAATATTTTTTGAAAATTAATTATTTTTCGTATAGAAGGCTAGTGCAGCAATTAAGAAGCAATATTAACAACATTATTTTTATTATAAAACTTTATATTATTACATGCCTTTAAAGAAACCAACAATAAAACAAATATATAATTTTATTAATTTGCAAAAATTACTCGAATTGGGCTCCGTTGTGTTCTAAACACTTTCGACACACCGTTTCGATTCTTCGCAATACATTTAATAAAATAATTGACCTTCCCTAAAGGTTTTAAGGTTTGATGGGTAGCTTCTCGAAGTTGATCAACATTGTGATATTGTCTCTTATATAACTGATTTTCTATATACCCCCATAAAAAGACATCCAACACACAAAAATTAAGTGATCTTGGAGGCCACCTGACAGGTCCATTGGTACCAATCTATTTATCGGGAAATGTGATTTCTAAATATTCTTTCACTATATGAGAATTGTGACTCGGAGCGCCATCTTGCTGGCAATAAATTTTACTTAAAGCGGCCATAAGAACATCCTCTAATATATAAGTTGTCTATTTCCGGTTCAAATCAAATCAAATCATCTATTAATGTTAATATACATACAGTACTTACACAAGTCAATAAATCTAATACATAATGTAATTAATATAATATAATTCACGATAAAATTCTTAAGTATTTCACAGAAAGTAAATTTAAAGTAAGGTCAGTGGCCTATTGGACAAGTTACAAAAAGATCTCAATAATTATATAATAAAATTGGATAATTGAACGTCAGACAGATTAAAAACAGACTTATACAATAAAAATAAAATGTATACTTAACAAGACAACATTTAAGCTTACAATTCTACCATTCAGAGTTCATGAAATCATCCACTGAATAAAATGCCTTACTTAGGTCACAGAAGACCGAGGCTGTAGAAGTGGAATCATCAAAGGAATCGAGGATGTTCGAAACAAGGTCCAGAATCCCCATGGTTGTGTTACGGCCCTTTCTAGAGCCAAACTGACTTTCAGTGAATAAGTCATTTGATTCGAAAAAGTGGGCTATTTGAGCTGTATAATTGTTATCCTTCCCCCGATATGAAAAACCTTAGGAACAGTTTTAAAAACGGATACAGGGTAGCAATTAGACATGCAAAAATTAATAATAATGATAATATAATTCAAAATGCGCCAAATCCTATAAAATGCATGTGGATTATTATAAATGAACACTGTGGTATAATCGAAGGCTTAAGTAACGGGGAAGTTAACATCGACCCAGATCATTACAATGAATTCTTCACGGGAATCGCTCCTAAACTTCAAAGCAAACTACACCCTCCACTGATCGTTCCAATTCAGAACATAACTTCTAATACAGAAGTACCTTTTTTGTTTACAGGTGTCACTTTCAATGAGGTCCGAGACATCATAGACTCTCTTAAAAATAAAGCAAGTAGAGATGGCTTGAACATTTCCTTGATTAAATTCATTAAAAATCTGATTATTAGTCCATTGACCAAACTTATAAATCTCTGCTTCACAGAATCTGTATTTCCAGATGCACTAAAGAATACAGTAGTCACACCCATATTATAAGAAAGGAGACCGTCGGGAGGTCTCGAAATATAGGCCGATCTCTCTCTTACCACTGTTTTCTAAGGTGTTTGAGAGGTGTATGGCTTCCAGAATAGCACAATAGATGCAAGTGTTCACGCATACGTTTAAGATCTTCATTAAACCAGCTGATTGTACGATTCTGATCGTTTCTTTTATGATATATTTTTACAGGAAAGGATTCCAAGAAAGCATTTGATAGATATTGAATAAATATTGAAAACTTTTTGTTACAATCAAGAAGGTCGGTATTCAGAATTTGCCAATCAAGTTGTTGGACTAGAGTATAAAATTTTACCTTACCTGCCTTTGTCAAAGGCCTACAAGTTACTTTAGATGTTTGCAAGTTGGGCTTGGTCATATAGACCGGAAACTTGACAACCTGGCCCAGATGATCAGAAATAGAAGTATCTATCGTTGAAGTCTTGCAGCCCTGATAATGAAAATTTAGAAATATGTTATCTATGCAGTTGTCTTGTCTTGTCGCACTTGTTATCATTTGTTAAAGACCGCAGGATTCTAGAAGACAGCAAAGGTCAATGCACCTCCCATCATCAGTACCAAAGCGAACATTGAAGTCCCCAGAGACAACAATTAAAGTTAAAGTTCCTTCATAGATAAAATACTTAGTTTTGGTGTCAAAAATAAAGCATGACACGCTAAATCCAAACCGACCTTGATGTTCTCGTGGAAATATTGCGTGTTGGTTCTCTTGGGACTAGTACTTTGAATTGCTTCGGTTTAAGATACCAGAACTCGTAAATTAAGCTCGTCGGACCCTTCTTTCAAAATTCGCGTTTTCCTGCAACATTTGTAGGTACCAGTTGCAAAAAGCTGTCCTAAACGTTCAGTGTCGCCGGGATGCAAATGCTGAATAAGCTGTTATTTGTATGGTTTAAATTTATATTTTTTCAGTATTAACTGCGTGACAGAGGCCAAAACATTTATTTTTTCTTCTTTCCTGTTTTCCCTGTTGTATAAGTTATGCCTTGGATATTTAAAAGATCCGTGCTCAATGAGATTGGCTTGGATTTTTTGAAATATTCTTTTATCAGGTTTTTGTCTTTCTGGATATCTATGAAAAATTTAAATATGTAGTAACAAAAAGCTAATAATAGATAATAATAATGATTAAAACTTCTTATTTTTATTATCATATTAATGGTACCTAACAAATGATTTTAAAACTTACTTATTAAAATACAGCTCCGAGGCTGCGTTCGCGTCTTCACTAGCTTGGATAAAACACACATACATAAAGTCTGTGCGTTTTAAGAAGTCCGCTAAGCCATTAAACCTCTTGAGCATTATGTCGGTGGCTCTCAAGCAATAAATTATATTGAAGGTAATTTTGGATGTTGATGAATTACATTTTCTAAATAAAAGAATTTAAAGTAAATAAAAAATTAGTTTAGGTAAAGAAAAATAATAATTTTTTAGCTTTTGTAGTATTCAGACAAATTAGTTTTACGAATTGCTGAACATTTTCCATAACTTTGCTTAATAACTGATTTTAATTCACACACAATGAGAAACAAACTAAAAGTGAAAAGCACAACTACTTATTTAAAATAAAGTAGAACATACCATCCCGCACTTCAGCAAATTTTAATTATTTCTTGGAAAATAGTAATTATTATGAAGATTTAATTATAATAATCCCAAAATAATGTCATTATCAGAAAAGTATATACCTGACAAAATCTTTAACATATTTAACCATCCCGCTCTTGAGCAAATTTTAATTGGTTCTTGGAAAATAGCGATTATTATATAGATTTAACTAGCTAATAATAGCAAAATAATTTAATTATCTATTTAATTATTATTTATGCTCAACGCGTAATTCTAAGATAATTTTGTTTTGAAACCTCTGATTTCGCCCAGTAATAGAATACAGTAAACCGGTGGGATGTTCGGTGTGATCAAGTATAGCGAAGGTGCGAAGATATTGTAACTTAACCGACTTACTGTTTTAAAAGCGATAACATCCCTTGGTGATTTAATCCGATATCGGACTTCTTAAAACGCACAGACTTTATCGTGTTTTTCATCATTTTTATATTTATTTTTTTGGGCCACGTTGAACAATTTTTGAAAAAAAAACAGAATATGGAAAAATTACACAACTAAAACTTTTAACAAATCAAGATTTATTACAATATTACAAAAAGAATGCTCACAAAAATGTACTTGGTGTATTTCTCTAGTCAAAGCTCGCGACTTCTCCATAACATAGTGGATTTTGGTTGCTGCATCCACTTTCACTAAAGATATGCTTTTTATTTTCTGGCCGGCAGTCAATAGAACCTTTATACCCATACGAAATACTTTCTTCACTTTCTGGTTAGTGTATGCATGATAATACAATAATCCAATCGTTTTCATAGAGAACTTTTTTTAATCAACAAAATATTCATCCTTAACCTTACTTTTTTGGATTTAGTGGATTTTTGTTATACAGCAACGTGCACTTATTTTTGTTGAAGGAATTTTTACTAAGGTATGAACTAAACCCGCTCGTTTTGGGTCAGGTATAGCCGGTAGGGACTTAGTGGGGGTTTCGTGTCAAGAAGCGAAAAAAAATTAACAACGCGTCTTCGTTTACCACCTCGGGTTAGTTAAGGTCAATAGAAAGAACAAACAGTATTGGGGCAATTGAAAAGCCCCACAAAATCCAGGTAGTAAAAATACAAGGACGCAGATTAATCCATATTTGGTGCGGTATGTTGCGTGATAAGATTATTGGTCCCATTATTTTTTTTTATGGGAATTTGAATGGTGCGAGATACTTAAATTTAATTTAAAATGACGTTGAAAACTATTACGGAATCGTTATAATGTCTAGATAGGAAGGTTTGGCACGCTTAGACGGCCGGTAAATAGTCCGTATCTAAGCCTATTATACCTTTTTTGTATGGCTATTCTTAGTCAAATTATGGAAAATATTAACTTGGGGGCTTTTCGCCGTAAGCCCACGATATATTACATAGATATACAGGGTGATTCACGACGAGCGTACATTAGAACTTTTGGGAGAGCTACTAAAACTTTGTCGATTTAGGTTTACATACAACATGATATTTTTTTACTATATTTTGTCTATTAACTTTTAAGTCAAATTTGAAGAACATGTATTTTTTCAATAAATAAAACAACAAACTTAAAATAAGTTCGTGTACAGAGTTGTCCCCTATCGTTCCGTCAGATCCAATCCTTGGACGCGTCTCGCCGTCTACGGCTCATCGGCATGGCACCGGGTCTGACGAGAGGGGACAACTCTGTACACGAACTTATTTTAAGTTTGTTGTTTTTTAATATTTAGCTTTCGGTTGCTAAACCGACACATTGGCTTCCAGCGACACCCAACGTAGTTTGCCCGCGATGGGCCGCCTTGCCAGCGTTTGAACCTATATGGATTCTCGCTGTCCTGGTTGGGTTGGTGCGTGTGGTTGCCACGAGATGTAGGCACGTGCTGCAACTCTCGTCTGTTTAATGTATCTGTCCCAGTCTATATTAGTTTTTGAGATATCTGCAGCTTAAATTTTTTTTATTTATTAACAAAAATAACCATAATAACGTATACAGGGTGTTAATTAATGTCATGCAGATATTTCAGGGGGTGATAGTACTCGTCAAAATAAGAAAAAAATGCAAATACATGCATGGTCTAAAACGCATTATTTTCGTTATACAGGAGGGTGGCAAAATTTCAATTTTTTTTCTCGTATTTTGCGTTTTCTCTCTTATATTCTGTGTTTTGTTTGTTTCGATTGATCGAGGATGGGCAGAGTAGCTTGATAGAAGAAGAGGCACTGCTTTTCGCGAGTAAGCAAAGTTATTAATTAGTATATTTTTTCATTAAGAAAAGCGTTTCTGTGACTTATTAATTACACTGTTTTTATATTAGATATAGAAAAAATAAATAAATGTGTGGGTACATGAAATTAGCAAGAGAAGTAAGGAAGAGGGCGAATTTCGTAAATTATACTAATATTAATTATTTACTAATTTATAATTACAGCCTACTGCCATTATTAAAAGTTGTTCATTACTTACGAGGATTTCCTAATCCAATATATATTTTTTATTCGCACATTCTTGTAGTCAGAATATAACAAACATTCTTTTTCAATTAATGTGTCTGTAAAATCATATATTTTCTCCCTATTTAATTTCACGCAATCCGGGTTCAAATATTTGAACATAATTTATGTTACTATGCTTTTGTGACGTTTTAAAATATAATCTCAAAATTGAAAAATTTCGAGTTTTAACGGTTTAGTTCTCAAGGTGCGATACATTGAATTCAGGAATATTTTTTTTTTATTCCAAGGAAACCTGTATTATTGGAATTATTATAAATTTGTTTATTTTAGGAACAAAAAGTGTTTTAACATTTTAATATAAAATACCTTAAACTTGGTAATACTTTATCTAACATATTTGCATTGTTATTTTAAATTCCCAAAATAGACGCATAAAATATATCTAAAATAATAGTATATTATTCAACGAGCAATAATGACAGTTATTATAATAGTCATTAGCGCGAGTAGAATACTATGCTTTTTCTACGACTGTTAATCTAAAATCCATCCATTTGAAAATCATATGTATTTCATAGATTGATGAAAACATCGAAATAATCAAGTATGCTACTGTAATGCCAAAACTTCATGGACTATATTAATATTTTTAACGTTGGCCATGGATGGGATTTCATTGACGTAAAGTTCAAAGTTTTCTTTGATTTTCGGCAAATAAAATTGGAATTGCGTTGTTGGGAATAATTGTAAAAGCTGCGGCAATGTGTTACTTCCTTAATTCATCATTAAAAAATCGTGTTTTCTGACAAAAAACAGTAAAAAAAGGAAACAAAAAAGTATTTACCGGTTAAATTAAGAACTTGAATGATTTTGACATATTATGGTCTTGTCAATTGTATTTATAGCTATCTTGAACAGATTTTGTAAATAGCACTTGATTGGTTCGTAAAGTGTTGAATAATGAAAATGCTATTCTGTGATTGGTTACAAGGTGTTGAATAATGGTTATTATTTAACACCTGTAAATAATGATAATCATTATTTATCTAAAATTGCCCAATAATGAATGTTTTATTTAACAGTCGTAGAAAAACATGATTATTTTTAAATTTACGATATATTTTCTCAATGAATGTTTATAGAACCTTTTCTTCTTGCTTTGACGTCAGATACACGCCCCCCCCCCCCCCCTTAAATTTCTATACGTACTTAAGAAACACCCTGTATAGGTACCTACCCTGTATAATTAAATTTAGCAAAGTACTGCATTACCTTAACACATTTTAAATGCTCGTTGTACCTATACCTTGAATAAAGTATTGCAAATAGTATAGAGCAACTTATAATACCAATAAAAATTAAATGGATATTTAACGTTTGATAATAATAAAATACGAGCCTATTCTTTCTGTGCAGTACCTATAATAGTAAAATAATTGAACAATCTGTATAGGGTTAAATCAGTTGTTTAAGCGTAAACTCTTACACATAATTAGTATTCGCATATTTCTTGTTAATCTATAATAAAATGGCTAATATACTTCTTCCGCAATGACTTTAAAATAACGCCATAAAATCTAATTGAGGAAGGAAAGAATTATCTCCAGAATTAAACGAAGATATTAAAGCTTTGATGTTGACAGTAATGTAAAACTAGACTAAAACTTCTCAAGAGGTTAAAAAACTGTAATATTTTATCTTTTTCTAAAGCATTTGCATACTTACTCTAGTATTACAATATTATTATCATTTATTTACATAAATTATAACTGCGGGAAATTGGTCTTGTTAATTAAGTTACATTTTAAAGCGTATTCATTGATGTTTTAAGTCATCTTTAGAATCGAAATGCCCGGTGTGTTCTGTAAATATGGACAAGGTGAGCTCTTCCGAAGTTCACAAATATGGGTGATTTATTCGGTATTATGGTTAAAGAACAACTATAATTTATGCACCACAATAGTTTAAATAAACTAAACAAATTAATCACTAACCTGACAGAATTTCCTGTTGGTCCACAACCTTATTTAATATGATTTGTGGAAGTCCGTTATAGTCCGCCGCGCACGAGGCTATCACTACGACGGGTGAAGAGAAAGGGGAAATAAAATTCATAAAAATATGGAGTTTTAAGCCGCGCGTCATAGACGAAGGGGGAGAAAAATTTCCGAAAATTTGTTTCGTTGCTATGGTAACGATACAAAAACGGGGTTTTCATTGGTCGAAAATTGTCGGTGAGAAACTTTCACTTATAATCTCCCTAGTACGTGAATTATTACCGGAAAATAAATATTACAAAAGTTTCAAAAATTTTAATATCGAGCCGAACACCCTCTAAACTAATTAAATATCAAAATCGGTCATGGATGACAGTTTACTGTGACATATACGTTAATTCACTGGCACCCAGTTAATTGCAAGTTATTTCGCGTTAAATTTCAAAATGTTAGATATAAAACTAAACTTCCTGAAACATTAGTATTGTCAGACATATTGCATCAGATGATGATGAAAGAGAGAGAGAGAGGGATGAGATGAGACTCCATTTTAAAACATTGAAGGTTATTCTGCGGTTTATTCTTGTAGAGATGCAAGAGGTGGAGGAGCTGTGATCTACATAAAAAACTGTATTAAATACAGCAAGTTGGACTGCAATGACTCCGACAAGTTATTTAACTGGGTATGTGTCTCCTTTGGAAAAAGTAATTTAAAACTCAGCGTTATTTATAGACCCCCCATCATAAATGGTAATTTATTTTTAAATGATTTAGAGTATAAAACAAATCATATAATTCTTGGTGATATGAATATTAACTTACTAAATGATAGCTCCTAAATGATAGCTCCTTGTTAATGAAAGAGTACACAAAGTTAATATCAATAAATAGATTTATGATTGTAAATAATTTAGATGAAACTGATGCTACTAAAGTAACGGAATTCGAAGAATTCGTCCATTTTTCCCAAAGAGACCTGTTATTAAATATATTTTTTAACAAAGGACACAAAGTCTCGGCCTCAAATAAGTAAATTTTTGTTTTTATTGTTACATGTTTCGCCTTAAACAGGCATCATCAGACCTAAAGGAGTAAAATTAGTTGCAAATTGCACGAAAATAACAAAAAACGAAAAGAACCTACCTTACAAACAGTCAATAAATTACATATAAAATAAACATAAAATAATATAAAAATATAATCACGGTAACATATTATTTAGACTAACATTAAAACAGAGGACGAAACAAGTTGGTTGCCTATTTAATCAAATTAAGAACCCAAGGTCAGATCTGCATTAAAAACGAAAGCAGTAAATAAATAAAACTGTGAACAAACTAATCTCTTTTAAGGTTATTAAAACCCAATTGGGGCTCGAAATTAAAAACATCATTTACGCAGGTAAGTACTGGGCTCTTTTTTGCCTTGGTGATCTCCATTTTTTCGAGTAAATCAAGTTTTTTACTTTTCTTACATTGATGTAACAGTGTGACGTTTTCAGGTGCAGAAAAAGTGTGTCCCGACGTTAGCAAATGGGTGGCAAAAGCTGATTTGGTCTCGGTTATGTCCGAATTTCTATATTTATTTACGAGGCTCAGATGTTCACGCACTCTGGTAGATATCCTTCTGCCCGACTGGCCGATATACACAGCGGGGCAATTGTCACAACGCAACGAATACACTCCTGAATTAGACAACTGATCAGTCCTATCCTTTGTTTTTACCAAAGACATTAGAACTTTTACTAAGTGTTTGCTAAGTGTGTTAACGGTTTTAAAAGCTATTGAGACATTTAGATTCTTAAAAAATTTTGCAAGTTGTACAGGGAGATATTGCCAAAAAAAAGTGATGCATCTAAATTGATTGTGTTTCGTTGTAGGTTCAGCATGAATTATATTGTAAGAAAATTTTATTTTATTTAAAAACTTGAAATAAATTTTGTTGATAGTATTTAATGGAAACCCATTATTTAAGGCCAACTGTTTGATAATATTCAGTTCGGTGTTAAAAGCATTCCTCGACAGGGGAAGTTTGAATAATCTATAAAAGAACGAATTGAAAGCAGCAAATCTATGAGAATATGGTGAGTTTGACGAATATTGAATGATATTATCTGTTGATGACGGTTTTCTAAATATTTCAAATTCTATGGAATTGTTGTTTCTCATTAATAGAAGATCGAGGAAAGGAAGTTTGCCATCCTTTTCTTTCTCCAGCGTAGAAGTAATTTTGTTATGTAATGAATTTACAAAGTTTAAAAAATCTATTAAATCAAGCTCGCTGCCACTCCATACAATGCAAACATCATCAACATATCTTTTATAGGCGGTTAGGAAGCGAGCAAAGCGACTCTTCATAATTTTCTCCTCCAAGTCGTTCATAAAAACTTCGCTAAGAAACGGCGAAAGGCAGGAGCCCATAGCCAGGCCTGCTTTCTGCTTGAAAAATCTTCCGTTAAACTGAAAGAAGTCCTGGTTAAGGTGAAGAGTGTTCTAGATCTTACACGGTTGACCCTGGAATATTACAATTCTTCCAAGGAAAAATTATATCCTATGAACCCTAGAACACCCTTACTGTACGGTCTACCTAAGGTCCATTCGGTATTCCCGTTAGACCAGTGGTATCGTTTATTAACTCACCATGCTATAATCTCTCCTCTTGGTTAAATGATGTTCTCAGGAGTGCAACTGAGTTCCAGAGCACATACGCGACGAAAAACTCGGTGGATTTTGCAAACTACCTTAAGAATATTCATATTCCGCACAATGCCATCCTGATTTCTTTGGATGTGAGAAACCTGTTCCCCAGCGTGCCACCCGCTGATTGTATCAACCTAGTGGAGGGTTTGCTGACGAGGGGGGGTCTCCCTCGTCTTTTAATCTCTGATTTGGTGTTGCTTCTGAGAACCGTCCTTAACCAGGACTTCTTTCAGTTTAACGGAAGATTTTTCAAGCAGAAAGCAGGCCTGGCTATGGGCTCCTGCCTTTCGCCGTTTCTTAGCGAAGTTTTTATGAACGACTTGGAGGAGAAAATTATGAAGAGTCGCTTTGCTCGCTTCCTAACCGCCTATAAAAGATATGTTGATGATGTTTGCATTGTATGGAGTGGCAGCGAGCTTGATTTAATAGATTTTTTAAACTTTGTAAATTCATTACATAACAAAATTACTTTTACGCTGGAGAAAGAAAAGGATGGCAAACTTCCTTTCCTCGATCTTCTATTAATGAGAAACAACAATTCCATAGAATTTGAAATATTTAGAAAACCGTCATCAACAGATAATATCATTCAATATTCGTCAAACTCACCATATTCTCATAGATTTGCTGCTTTCAATTCGTTCTTTTATAGATTATTCAAACTTCCCCTGTCGAGGAATGCTTTTAACACCGAACTGAATATTATCAAACAGTTGGCCTTAAATAATGGGTTTCCATTCAACAAAATTTATTTCAAGTTTTTAAATAAAATAAAATTTTCTTACAATATAATTCATGCTGAACCTACAACGAAACACAATCAATTTAGATGCATCACTTTTTTTGGCAATATCTCCCTACAACTTGCAAAATTTTTTAAGAATCTAAATGTCTCAATAGCATTTAAAACCGTTAACACACTTAGCAAGCACTTAGTAAAAACAAAGGATAGGACTGATCAGTTGTCTAATTTAGGAGTGTATTCGTTGCGTTGTGACAATTGCCCCGCTGTGTATATCGGCCAGTCGGGCAGAAGGATATCTACCAGAGTGCGTGAACATCTGAGCCTCGTAAATAAATATAGAAATTCGGACATAACCGAGACCAAATCAGCTTTTGCCACCCATTTGCTAACGTCGGGACACACTTTTTCTGCACCTGAAAACGTCACACTGTTACATCAATGTAAGAAAAGTAAAAAACTTGATTTACTCGAAAAAATGGAGATCACTAAGGCAAAAAAGAGCCCAGTACTTACCTGCGTAAATGATGTTTTTAATTTCGAGCCCCAATTGGTTTTTAATAACCTTAAAAGAGATTAGTTTGTTCACAGTTTTATTTATTTACTGCTTTCGTTTTTAATGCAGATCTGACCTTGGGTTCTTAATTTGATTAAATAGGCAACCAACTTGTTTCGTCCTCTGTTTTAATGTTAGTCTAAATAATATGTTACCGTGATGTGCTTATATTTTTATATTATTTTATGTTTATTTTATATGTAATTTATTGACTGTTTGTAAGGTAGGTTCTTTTCGTTTTTTGTTATTTTCGTGCAATTTGCAACTAACGAGACTTTGTGTCCTTTGTTAAAAAAAAAAAAAAAAAAAATATAAAGTAACGGAGTCTACATCCTCAATAATTGATCATGTTTTGTGTAATGGGTCAATGAAGTCTAGGTGTAAGGTAAAGGTTGAGGATAACCCTCTCTCTGACCATAAAAAGGTAATATTAAAGGTAAAAGAAAAATTAGTATTCTCTAAACAAAAGGTGTGTATTCAAAAGAAATATCTCAATACTGAAAGTTTTAAACAGGATTGTGCACAAAAAGCAAATAATTTTGAAATAAAAACATTTCAGGAATCAATAGAAGTAATTAATAAAGCTAAGCAAGTTTCACAAACAACTAAACACATTATAAGTCATGTAAATAATGATTGGGTTACGCCTGCTCTAATTAAATTAATAAAATTCGGAGATAATGCATATAAATGTCATAAAAAGAATCCTATTAATATTCAATTAAAGTCAAACTTTAGATCATTAAAAAACAGTGTGAACAACGAAATAAAAGTATTAAAAAATAATGAGGGATAAATAAGAATGGGAAAGTCATATCACCTTCTTTATTTAAAAATTTATTCCTACGCGTTTCAATCAATAGATCATCCTCAGGGCGAGTGGTCTGTAAGCAAATGTAAACTAGTTATAATTAAACGTACATTATACAAATTTGTGGGAGTACTTACAGGTTAGAACGAAAAATTATCAACATTCAACGCACACACATAGTCATAGATTAGTTAAACTCTTAAAATACATTTAAAATCAATTAAAATCGCGAAACAAAACACATAACTACCATAAAACAAATTAAAACTATTGATCAGAGGTAAACTATTTTTCACTGTGGTTTCTGCTGAACCGTTTAGGTTGTGTTGAAAAAATTCAGTAACTTTTTTTCGGTTTTTAAATAAAGAAGATGACGGGACTTTCCCATTCTTATTTATCCCTCATTAAACATGTCCCTTCTGGAGAGCAGTTTCGGCTTTATTATTAAAAAATAAGTATTTACTTAGAACTAACTAATGAATTAGAAATACGCGATATTATAATGAATCTTAAGCGTGAAGCTGCTCCTGGTAGAGATGGTGTAACAGTTCAAAATTTAATTAATCTTAAAGACAATATTGTAACAATATTAACAGTATTAATAAATGATACAAATGCTACAGGTATATTCTCCGAGGAATTAAAAATTGTAAAGATTTGCCAAATATTTAAATCCGGATTGAGAACATCGAAGAATAATTATAGACCAACATCTCTTATTACTGGTTTTTCCAAGAATATCGAAGTTGTTCTTAAAATAAGGTTTAAGTCTTTTATTAATAAATATATCACACCAGACCCTTTTCAATATGAATTCACAAATAACAGTAGTACACTAGGTGCCACAACAGATTTAATTAGTTCAATATCAAGTGACCTGGACCAGGGTAATATTGCCTTGACAGTCTTTATTGCCTTGAGAAAAGCCTTCGATGTTGTTGATCATTCACTACTTTTGAGTAAACTAAAAAGTATGGAATTGAGTGATTGTAATAGTGTAACAAGAACAGTGCCTCAGCGTTCTGTACTGGGACCTCTTATTGTACACTTTGTTTGTTTTAAGTTTGCACTTCTCGGGATTGCAAGCAGAATATTATACTTTTGCTGATGACACGGTCCTTATATATAATTCTAAAAATTCTACAGATATTGAAAATAAAGTTAATAATTATTTAAAACAGTACTACATTGGGCTTTTACAAAATAAATTAAAAATAAATATAGAGAAAACAAGGTGTATTATATTTAAGCAAAAAAATAAAGTAATTGACAATATTCACATACAAATAAATAATATCACTTTTGAAAAAGCTAATAGAATAAAATATTTGGGATTGGTACTCGACGACCAGCTAAGCTGGGGTGCACATATTGACCACATAAAATTAAAGATAATTTCCTTAATAGGAGCACTGTATAGATGCAGATATTTTTTAACCATAAAATCCAAATATAAAATATATAATGCATACTTCTTATCAATTATAAGATACCTCATACCAGTTTGGGGAACCTGTAGTTAAACCGATTTTAATAAAATCAAAATCCTACAAAATAAAGTTTTAAAAATTTTATTTAATTTAAACTATTACACTCATACTGAAACTGTATACCAAATGCTTAAACTTTAGTCTGTTCACCAAATGTTCAAGCAATCAAAATTAATGTTTAAAATATTAAATAACAAATCCAAGTGCAATAGTCGGATTCAATATATAAATCAAATTCACGAACATAATCTAAGAAACAGTGATGATATTCGTTTGGCTAGTGCAAGGACAAATAAAGCATTGCGCAGCCCAATTAGCGCGGCCTCCAATAATGTGTATAATGATTTACCTACAGAATTAAAAAATGAAGCTGGCCAGTTGGTTAAATCCAGAGCCAAATAAACGTATCACACACACACACACGAATTAAAAAATGAAAGCCGGCAGGGTGTATTTGTAAACAAACTGAAAAGATAATATCTTATTACACCTTATTACTAAAGCAGCAGGAACAACTTTTTTTTAAACTTTCTGTTTTATATCATAAAATAATATCTACTTTATAACTTTTTCTTACAGTTTGGAGTTTAAATAAACTATTTTCCTTTTAACTAACTTTAGTAACATGAAATATACTAAACTAGATTAAAAATAGTTTAAATTAATAATTTCTGTTTAACCCATACTACTAAAATAGAACGAATTCTAATCATTGTGACTTTTGGTATACACGATGATAGAATTTACGATGATTTTTCCTTTTTAATATATTACATTATATGTTCGTTAAAACAAATAAACAAAAACTAAAATCAATATCTAGAGTAGTTATTTATATCACTTGACATATCCTCACTCGAAAGGTAAAAGGTCTAAAGCGCCAATATGGGAGAAAATTATAATAACAATTTTCCCACAATTTTACCTTTAAAACGCTTTTCTGAATATTTTGTATCTCGCTTTAGACCTTTTATCTTTCCAGCGACCATATGTCCCCGACAAATTTCCAGAATTGCCATTGACGGGTTTGTAACAATGAAAGCGTATCACCTATCAATATTTCAAAATAGACATAAAGCTGAATTTATAAACTCGAAAAGTTGGCGAGGTTGAAGTTATGTTCAAGTTGGTGAGGTTCGATATTCGACAGTTCAGAATACGGTGTTTATAAAGTCAGTAACGAAGTTCGGGAAGTTCTTGTTTGATTGGTTGAAGTTTGTGTCCAATAGAATGAATTAAAGTATCTCATAATTTTAAATAAAGTCGATTAACAACAAATGAGTGTCATCACTCTCCATGCTATCCATTTTTTCTTTTCCAATTTTTGGGCACAAAACACAAGCTAACCTTACATCAAAAAGAAAATACAAACGGCGGATTGGCGATGTGAACAACGAACCACATGACTTTAAAATAGCGCCTTCATTGGTCGGACGAACTTTTCGAACTCCGAACACAAATATTGGTTATCTCGAACTACCCGGGAACTTTTTGAAACTATCGAACTTTGCATGAGCTGAGTGTTCTCTTTAGTTTAGAATGAACTCTTATTTTCAACGCTAACTGAACCTCAGCTTTGCGAACTTTTTGAGTTTATAAATCCAGCTTAACATTTTTTTTATGCTGTCTGCTGCCAATATTTTTGATCCAATGACACGCAGGGGCCTTTCTTCTTCATTTACTTCAGTGCTGGTAAACCCAAAATTTAAATATTCTTAACACGTTAACTGCCATGTGTACCATTTTTGGACACACATGATTTTAAATATGCGCCGTGTGTACCTCTATTGGACACAAATTTTATTACCTTCTCGGCCATGTGTGCCTGTCGAGACCACGACTAGCATTGGTTTTAATACATGTATCTTTCAGTCTGGCGTAGGACTTCATAAGGATAGAAGTATAAAGGATAGAAGTATAATCACCCCAAACAACGAAATACGAAAAGTAAGTTGCGGAGTACCACAAGGCTCGATCCTGGGACCGCTACTGTGGAATATTTTTTACGATGAGATTCTACGCACGGACGTCGAAAGAGGAATAGACCTAGTAGCGTATGCCGATGACCTGGCAGTTATAGTTAGAGCTAGGACAAGAGAAGAACTGGACGAAAAGACCAAATTTACAACAAGAAATATAATAGAGAAATTAGAGAACATGAATTTATCAGTTGCACATAGTAAAACGGAGATGGTGATACTGGCAGGACGTAGAACTATAAGAAATTCAGAAGTAAGACTGACACACGCAGTAATACAAAGTCAATTAGCAGTTAAATATCTGGGGGTATATATAGACAGAGATTTATCGAGAGGGTAGTCGTTGCTGACTAGTTAAGAGATAAACTAGTGAATATTGGGGAGTGCAGCAAATGAAAGAGTACTCTATTGAATTGTCAGATGATATTATAAATAACAATTCTTCTTACACTAAATTACGTAATGACCCTACATCGTCTATTCAAACTAAATGTAACAACTTAATTAAAAAATTACACAATACTAACCAAATAGATGAATCTACAAAAAAGAAACTAACTAATTATAAGGGCATTTCTCCAAAATTTTATTCGCTTCCAAAAATTCACAAACCAATCCTTTCAGTAAGACCTATTGTAGCGTCCATAGGCGCCCCCACTGAGTTTATTGCAGGTTTTATTACAGACATTCTCACAAAAGCGTATGACTACAATAATGAATATTACATTAGAGATTCCTTTGAAATAGCTAGCACTTACAACAACTTACATTTGCCTATGAATTATGTCCTGGCAAGCTTGGATGTGGTCTCCCTCTTTAGCAACGTTTATCTTGACGCTGCAAAGAAAGCGATTCACAATAATTGGCATCGCATCAGTAATTTCTGTAATATCAACAGAGAAACTTTTTTAGAAATAATATCCTTTCTATTCGAAAATACTTACTTTTCTTTTAACAATTCTTTCTACAAACAAACTTTTGGCACGCCTATGGGTGCATCAATATCACCCATTTTGGCTAACTACGTCATGGACGACCTGTTGGATGTTGTCTTACCAGTCCTTTCTTTCAAACCCTTCTTTTTAAAAAAATATGTTGATGATATCATCATTGCACTTCCTGCAGATGGCTTAACTGAAATAATAGAGACTCTCAATGACTACGATCAATATATTCAGTTCACAATAGAAACGGAAGATGAATCACAGTCAGTTCCGTTCCTAGATACCAGATTTATACGCAATATAGACAACACAATTGCCATAGACTGGTACCAAAAACCTTGTAGTGCAGGTAGATATCTAAACTACCATTCCTACCATAAACATAGTATTAAAGTGAACCTAATAAAACAAATGAAAACGAGAGTTTCGAAAATTTCACACCCATCTTTCCTAAATAAGAATCTTAACATCCTCCTCAATCTGTTCATTAATAATTCATACCCTGCCACACTGGTAAAAAAGATACTATTCAGCACGTCCTCCACTCTAACACAAGCACCCAACGTGAACATTGTCAATAATACAAACAGAAATATAACTGAAGCGACTATAAACTATAAGTTCACTTCATTGCCTTACATAAGAGATATCACTCCAAAACTTTCTAGACTATTCAGAGAAATCAATGATATAAAGATTGCATACAAGCCTGTACTTACAATAAACTCTATTCACTCCAAACTTAAAGACAAAACACACTCTAACCAACTATCAGATGTTGTCTACAAAATCCCTTGTGCAGACTGTAATAAAGTATACATAGGTCAAACTACTAGGCCCTTGTCTAGCAGAATCACTAACCACAAGAGTGACTGTAGACACCATCCAGAGAGATGTGCCCTTGCTGAACATGCAAATAATATGGACCATAACATTAATTTTAATTCAGCTGAGATTCTAACCTCACAAAATAATTATAAAAAAAGACTGTTTTTGGAAATGACATTTATTGCTCAAGAACCCAATAGTATGAACAAAAGAACAGATATCCAACATTTAAGTGTAATTTATTCATATCTGCTCCACTTAGATAAAAACTTACGTACAATCAATACTAATGATAATAGTTCGAACCTCGTATAAATGCATTTTAACGATTTTTCAGGTTTGCTGCACGATAACACTTAAATCCGTAATTCTCTCTATTTAATATTATTCTTATTGTAAACCGCATTAAAAATATTTTTGACAATTTTAATGACATGTTAAAATGACAGTATTTCCTAACCTACCAGTCACTTAAAATGGAGGCACGCAAGTCATGATTTCCCGCTAAATAATTCCATAATTTTAAATTAGTAACGAATTTTCAAAATGTGAACATCAAAATTTTGATTTTATTTTAAATTGTGTGTTTCTACGTCCATATACAATGTTTTTAGTATTGTCTCCAATTTTTGATTTTAATTGTAATTGACTTGGGTTTCAACACGTTTTCTTCTCGCATGTCCTATATTAATTCTATGAACATCCTTATGAACAATCTCAAAAAAAGTTGTAAGTAAAATCATTTATTTATTGTTCTAATGAGGTTTCCTAATCTTAATTTATATAAATTGTAGTCTCCCTGAGGATGGAAATGAAATATATGATTTCCGAAAGCTTGGAATAACTTTAAAGAGTACTCTTTCATTTGCTGCACTCCCCAATATTCACTAGTTTATAGACAGAGATATGGAGATGAAAGAACATATTAAAAAAATGGAAGAGAAAGCAAACAACACGATAAACTCACTCATGAGGATAATGCCCAAAATAGGAGGCCCAAAAAGCCACAAGAGAAAAATATTGACAAGTGCTGTGACGTCAGCAATTTTATACGCAGCCCCAATCTGGAGTAAAGGTATTAAATATAAAAAATATGTAAACATGCTTCATAGAGTAAATAGACGTCTGGCGATAGGTATAATATCGGCATACCGAACCATATCACTAGAAGCGGTGCAGGTACTGGCAGAAACGCTGCCCCTAGATCTGGCAGTGAAAGAGCGGTCAATGATTTACAAGGAAGGGAAAGACTTTAAAAAACAAGCTAGAGAACAGATGCTGAACGAATGGCAAGCAAGATGAAATACATACGAAGGCTGGACAAAAAACTTCATCACAGATATACGAACTTGGATCAAGAGAAAAGGCGGAGATTTGGACTACAATACAACACAAGCGATGTTAGGACATGGGATTTTTGGAACGTACCTAAAAAGAATAAACAAACAAGAGGACGAAGACTGCTGGTTTTGTGGAGAGAGGGATACCCCAGAACATACCATATTCAAATGAAATAGACATATAGAGGGTAGAAGAAAAGCAAACATAATATGCCAAAGAGAGATTACAAAGGAAAATGTGGAGGAGATAATTACAACATCAGAAAAAGGATGGGTTGCAGTTATGAATATGTTTAGAGAAATCATGAGAGAAAAAGAAAAGGAAGAAAGGAGACGATAGAAAAGAAGAAATATTACAGGAAAAAAGAGTAAAGAAACCCCGAAGTAATGCCGAGAGGCGGTTCCGGGAAGACTGAAATAAAAAAAAAAAAAAAAAAAAAAAGGACTTCATAATATTAAAATGGCCTGCGATTCCGGACTTTTTTTCATTTTATATACAGGGTGTAAAAAATACATGTTTTATTTATGTTACATTATATTTCAATTATTACAACAAAATAGAACACGAACAAAAGAATTATTCCAGATAAACAAAGAATTAAAGATAACATGTTTTATCGAGCGTTTTACACTAAATTTTTTTTTTACATGAATGTTTTGAAAGAAACAGTCCAAACACATAAAAGGAGTTTCATCACATCCTTTGCAGACGTATGTTACCCTTCTTGCGTTTTTAACAGCATAATTGCAACCGTGCTCTTCGGATTGTTTTTGATAGCAACTCTTACATCTACCCCTTTTGACTGCACCATCTACAGTGTTTTGTGTTAGTGCATGTTCATGTTGTGCATATTCCTGTGGGGGTTGTGGGTTGCTGCTCTCAAGAAGCTGCGTGCACACATTTTCTTTGAAATTAGTTATTGATGATGGCTCATTGTTAATTTTATTGAATAACAATAATGCATTGACCAATGACGTCCCTGTTATAAGTTCGAATGCGACCTTCCGGTACCTTTTGTCACTCTTTCTCACTGAATTTGAATATGCTGCCATTTGGTCGGACATATCTACAAATGCTTTAGCATTATTGTAATCTATAATGGCTGAAGGCTTAATTCTGGCTCCCTCTCTATGTAATACTCTTTTCATTTCATCGATGTGCTTTGTCGACAAGGCTAGCACATCTCTTTTGTCATGCCACTTCATGACAACGACATTGTTTTTGTTTTGTTTTGCGCAGATTTCCCCTTTTTTAAGTTTTGCCCCAATCACAGATTTGGGAAGGTTTTTTCGGTTCTTGCGCAAAGTGCCAACTAGATGGATCGATCTGACCTGAAGTGTTTCTGCAAGATCCACCGATGTATACCAGTTGTCGGTAAAAAGGGTTCTGCCACTATCAAGTAACGGATTCAACATTTCCAACACTACTTTTTGAGCAATAGGTGGTCCGCCATCAACTCTTTCTTTACCGCAATAGATTTTTGCAGTATATGTATAGCCACCATTTAGACAAATTTTAAAAAGCTTGATGCTTGTGACGCTTGATTTGTGACGCTTTCCTTTCAAATATTGACGGAAGGATAGTCTGCCTCTAAACGGAATCATACTTTCGTCAATACAGAGAGACTCCTGTGGAACCATGCAATGGTGAAAATTTTCATTCAGCAAATCTACAAGACTTTGTACTTTATGGAGTCGGTCACCAGGGGGGCATTCCTCATTATTAGCTAAATGAAACATTCGCAGAAGTAACTCAAAGCGGTTTCTGTATTTAGATACCTCGCTCTTGTATAATGGTATCCGACGCCAGTAGTCCTTCAGTGATGGCTTTGAATCTAGCCCCATCCAAAGCAAAATGGCAATGAACACACGCATTTCAGTTTTGTTTGTATCTACCCAGGCATTCAGGCGCGCTTCTTTAGTAAGAGTTCCGTTTGTTATTTCGATAATAATTTGCTGCTCGCATACCTGTTAGTCTCTAGCACAATCATATCGAGAGCACGTTCGGAGACGAATAACTTAAAAAATCAAGTTCCTTCTTACCACTCATTTCTTGTTGTGCACTCGCCGGTATGCCGATATTTACGGGAAGGTCAAAAGCCGCAAAATTTCCGCGAACTGGTCCCCAATCGCTGTTTTTGTGTAACTGAATCGGGATGGGCGGATCGGCATTATTATCTTCACTCGCAGAACTATTTACTTCAGCCTGAACCGTAAATTGAGCTGCAGTTGCACCACTGGTTCCAGGTTTTTCTTTGTCAGTAACATAACCTAAAAAATACATATAATATATTCACTACTATTTTTCATAAAAGTAACAATAAGTACATACCACCTTTTCGAACATGTCTCCGTTTTTTTGTTTGCGGCTCATAATCAGATTCACTCGCAGTTGACTCATTTGCGATTAAATAAGAAGGATCCATATCGGAGTTAGAAAAATCTGACCAATCGTCACTCATATTTCTAAAAAGGTCCACTTCTTCGGCTGCTTTGTTAGCCTCTAGTTCCATTTCAGACAACAACATTCCCTTTTTACGTGACATTATTACTTATAAACGCAACACTGGCTAACTAAAGTCGCCTCCGGCTCGCTCGAACCCAGAAAACGGACTGAAAACGTCGAGACAAACAGGTCGGGACTATTACAAGAATTTGACCTTGTGTCCAATTAGTGTACACATGGCCCACGACCATAATTTAACAAAAATATTTTAATGAGGCGCCACGTGTACCATGTAGGGACACAGCACTTTTTTTGCAAAAAAAGCGGAAAAAATAATATATCTGCAGTTATCATCCAACTATGGCTCAAAATTACCTATTTTTTTAAATAAAAGTGTCATGGCCCATAGGACCCGGTACAAATTTCTGTCATATTTCGCTTGGCAGTTAACGTGTTAAGAATATTTTTTTGATTTAATCTTCGAAACCACTCTCGTCTGTACACTTGCTGATGGTTCACTATCGTCTAATGTTTGCTAAAATATTTATACATGATTTTGTATAATTCTACGAGCTACTCAAATAGCGTGCAGATAACACTTAAATTACAACATACACATTTACTGCACACAAGGATCGACTCAACTTAGACTGGCTGGAACTGAACGAGATGCAGCATTTATAAACGCCGCGCAAGCGCTCTAGAATGTTCGAAACAAATCGGGATTTCTCGCGAAGTCGCGAGAATGTCCGATATGGTGGACGTAAGACAGAGAGCAATAGAGAGCAAAAACCTCATAAGCGTATACAAAAAGAGATGCTGGCCAATTGGTACAACCAGAGCCATAGAACAAACAAAAAAAAATACTTATTGTAAAAGTTGTTATAGGGCCTAAATCTATTTCACTCGCTTAGAGGTTAAGTGTAAGAATACCCAATGGCTAAACTTTGCCTTTATTGTCAGTGTTCCGTTTCCTCTTTTCAGAATATGCTGTTTGGTATGAAGTGAATTAATAATAAAAGACGTTTATTATTATTATTAGCCACTGTTGGTGTTCATCTATCAGGTGCGTGTTTGCAAGATTCTCTCGACAGCTTAATACGCCTTATTCGCGAAGGTATAAGTATTATTAAGGATCTTGACTGAAATGTAACAATTTTTAAAAATCACCACAGCACTAATAGACTACCAACTTTAAAATCTAAATGGCTTGAAAAAAATGACCCTCCTCGTATAACAAATAGTAGAAAATAATAGGTGGGCCCCTTTTAACTCTTGTCTGGTAGACCCAATAATTCGACACTGGTTATCTTATTACTAGTATAATATCACAGATATTTTTGTTACAGGTACAGTGGAAGAACTGAAAAGCAAGCAGTAAGAGATGCCCAACTGAAGCTTCGTCAGCCTCCCGCTTTCTCTAGAACCCCTTCAAAAAGATACCAAAGACGCCTTACGAATGGCAACACTGAACCATCGCAACCGACTGAACCTATACAGGCACCCCCTCAATACCAAACTCAGGAAATTAAACATATATCCCTACCACTACCCGCTGATAACTGTGAGAGTTCCTATAATACTAATACTCTTAAAAGCAATGTTAGTGCTAAGAAATTCGATTCACCCAGAAGTACCAGGAGTGCTCCTTGGTCGCAGCCCCATTCCAAAGGATTATATAACAGTTCCGTCCCACCTAGTCCAAGATCAGTGAGATCGGGAAGTAGATATAGATCGTCCTCTGTAGATAGCCAAAGTTCCAACGACTCTCGGTCATGTAAAAAGAGAAGACATCGAAGTAGAACGTCTGATAATGAAAGTGAGTTATCCAAGAGTTCAAGCAGATCGAAAAGAAAACATCGAAGAAGAAAGTCTAGAAGTAGACGGGATTCTGGATCTGAACATGAATCTAAATCAGGTGATAGGAAAGGTAGTAAGTCAAGGTCTGATAATTATTACGAGCTTGTAGACTCGGGACTGCAGTGGCAAGAAGCACAACTAAAGAATAGTCATCGTGACAACAATTCTAACACCATTCAACAAGCAACTGTTGTCAGTAATCGAGGCAGAGGACATGAGAGACCATCCAGAACCACTGCTTCGGATTATGGAACTAGCGGTAGACAACACAAGCATAGAAAGCACAGATCAAGATCAAGATCACCTGCGGATCCGAAAGCTCGACTTCCAGTAGAAGTAAAGCAAAAGTTGGAATTTGATCTCGTTGATACAACTGGAATGAGCGATTTGCAATTGAAGGAAATTCCTTACACTGTGGTAAAAACAAATTTTTCAAAACACGTTAAATTAAAATCATCCTCAAATCAAACTAGAAACGATGACAATAGAAGTCACGGTGGTAGTACGATATCATCGTACTCCCAGCCATCTCATAAGTACAATAGAGGCCCACTCTTCAATACAAATACGTTGATGAACGAAGCATTAACCAATTTCTCATATCCGGATACGACTGACAGTTTAGGAATACCAGATCAATCCAGGCTAACTTATTACAATGGAAGTCATTCGACTCATTCTGGGTACTCAAGTAATTTTAACAGTTCGATTCCAGATAGTTTTCCTAATTTTAACAGAATCCAACATGACCATTCCGATTCGGGATTAGGTGTCGAACGTTGAAGGATCTCAGTAAATTATTACGTTTGTCAATTAACGTCTGTGTCCAGTGCAGATCTTCCCAGCAACAACTTTCAAATTAATATTTGTGTTCTTGATGGTTAAGCTTTTCAAGAATAAGGATTAAATTCTCGTAATATACTTTCAGATAAACTGAATTATCCACAGAAATTGAAGCAGATTTATTTCCATGTTACTGCTTTTGAGTTTCCTTTTAAGGGATCTATGAAAAGGTTCCACTACAAACATCGTATTCAATATTATTCAATGCGATTTCTAAGAAAGTTAACATGATGGAATTTTTTGACTAACAATTATAAATACCTCATATTTGATAACTAACAGTGGTTGAATTTCTAACGCCAATACAGACCTGTGATTACACTGTTATTTACACCACAAGACTGCAAAAGTAGTAAGTTAAAGAACAACTTAATTTTTTGATTCCCTAATAATTGTACAACCATAATTCCATGCCTATCATTAAATATGGTAGTTAATTTATAAGATAACCCAATAATATGGTAAGTAGAGGGAATAGGCCGGTTCAACGCCATAGGGCCCTCCAATGTTAATTTTCGGAGGGATTTTTGACCTATGCTGATTCTTCAAACAGGTTTCGCTATGTTGTGTTGACGTTGCGATCCTGTTGTGTTGACGTTGTGATCCTGTTGTGTTGAACGGACCCTGGTAAACAGACCCTGTTAAACAGACTCTGTTCAACAGAGTCTGTTTAACTGGGTCTGTTTAACAGAGTCCGTTCAACATAACAGGGTCCGTTCAACACAACATGGTCCGTTCAACACAACAGGGTCCGTTCAACACAACATGGTCCGTTCAACAGAGTCTGTTTAACAGAGTCCGGGCAACACAACAGGATCACAACGTCAACACAACAGGATCGCAACGTCAACACAACACAGCGAAACCTGTTTGAAGAATCAGCATAGGTCAAAAATCCCTCCGAAAATTAACATTAGAGGGCCTTAAGGCGTTGAACCGGCCTATTCCCTCTACTATGGTATTTACATTATTTTTTTAAACTAGAAAACGGAAGAATTTAAATGCAAATTTCTAGAAAATAGTAAGAATAGAGCGACCTCTATAGTAGTAGTATACCTACCTTTCTATGTAGGGGAGAGTGGGGCAAGATGACTTAAGGTTAAGGGAGATGCTTAAAAAATAAGTCTTAGAACTACATGAATAAAGATAAAGTATATTAAACAAAAACCTTAGGATATTAATGACGAAATATAAGCTTCAAAACACTAAATCAACTTTTTAAATATTAGTTATATTATAAAGAAACATTTTGGTATTGTATTCATCTTACCCTATCTATGGGGTAAAATGACGAACACATGAGCGCAAGATATTAAACACATAAATCACATATAAACACATTTTCTCCCTCATAATTCGTATATAGCTCCTGCCACCAATTTTCACATCTACTACACCCAATCCAATCTACTTGATACTGTTCATTGTAACCAGGACAGAATACATTTTTCTCGTTGTGTCTTACAGTCTTGTTCTTGGCTTTATTTTCTTCAAAAACATTGCGCTTCACTCCTTTTTCTGTTTCCTTAGTGTTCATTGTCTCTTCTTTTTTTTTTCAAGGTCCTCTATATTGCACGTGTAAGTTATTTTAGAAACTTTCTGATTCCTACCTTGATATATTGGACGTCAATAAACAGGCGTTGGCCTTATGTCTGTAGACGTTTTTACTACCTTATGTAGCTTCTGCTTTTCACTACTTATAAGTCCAATGTGAATGTCGGTAAAAGCTACGCTAAAACCACTGGTAGTGCAGATGGGGACGTATTTTCTTTTCGTACAGAGTGGTATCCCGATGATCCAGCTTTTGGCTCGAGTGCAAATGGGGAAATATTTTCTTTTCGTACAGACAACCCGATGGTCCACCTTTTGGTTCCAAGCCTTGAGTTACTCTCCGTTTTTTATAAATTAGTCATCGTCACTTGAATCAGCAGAATTCTCATGCCGCCGAGGAGATAATTGATTAGGATCAACTCGTTCACTAAAAGTGACTGTTCCAAAATCTAAGCCACTAAATACGCCGGAATTAAAGGGCTCTATTCTACATTTTCTAAAACTGTTTATTGCATTTTCAACCGTTTCAATTAAGCTTCTGCGAACAATCTCGCTACTTTTTAATCGGTGATTGTCTTTACAGGATTACTACTCCGTTGTGTGGGGTGATAAACCGATCATTACAAATGCCCTTTCTTATGCATACATTTACCGCTTCAACAGTGCGATGAGCCGAATAATTATCAAAAGCATTGGGTTCTCTGGACAAAGATGCGTATACGTAACGAAATGTTGAAGATATAAAACAAAACTTTCGGTGTTCATCCAACCGCTTTGTTGGGCAAGACTATCACTATTAGGTCGACTACCGCTGAATAATTCTTGTCTCATCCTAAAAATAGGGACGAACGTGTGAACCTTGAGTATTCATAGCACAGACGACAGTGTTTTTGCCACGTTCTGCACCGGCAACTCCTACTTCCAGTTGATCACTTTCATCCGCATTATAGATTTTTTCTGGGGAAAACGGTATTTTATTCCTCATTAGTACCTAGATTGAAAAATCGGGTCACTTCAACTTTATTAAAGCCCGGTAGTCGCCTGAAACTTAAATTTTGTCGTTTCATGAAAGATAACAGCCAGTCTTTCCCTGCAGCTTTAAGAGATTTATTGAATCAATGCTTAATGCCATTTTGTTCAGCAAATTCAAATGCCAGTTCACGTTCTTGCTGATCACTTAAAGTTAATTTCAACCGACATCCGGACTCTTGAATCTCTTCGTTACTAAGCTGTTTTTTCATATTTCTTCTTTAGGTGGGTTCTGGAATGCCGAATGGCATGCTAGCAGAATTTTCTGGCTGATTTTCATGTTCGACTCCATAGAGGGCAGCAATTAAATTGTCATCTGACGAGGATCTGAGGATCTGCGCTCTGATTTTCTTTTTATAATTTCGTACCATCTGTAATAAAAAACACAAATGCACGCCTTAAAGGATGAACAAAAGTACCAAGGGGCAAGTTGACGAAGTCGTCATCTTGGCCGCAGCAAATACACAAATGAAAAAACGTAACGTTACTTTTCAAAATAAACCTTTATTTCAAGAAGCAAATATTACAACGACCGAGGCTGGGACACTGGTTGCCACTCTTAAACAAACAACGTTACTGACATCTCGTGCTAAAATAGTAGAACTATAATACTCCCGTAAAAAAAAAACCGCTGCACGTCATACTCTTCGAGTGACGTCAGTTATCGGCAGTGTTGCCAGCTTGTAACCAAAATATCTGAGTGAAGGAATTACTCAGTTTTTTTTTTTATTAAAACAAGATAAATATACAAAACTTTCCCATAGCTTATATATTTGTTTACTGCATAATACCTTTTAGCATCAACTTTAGTAGATCTAACACTTCTTTTATTTTCATCTTGCCGACATCGACCAGTAGTACCTAGCATTCTGAAAAATCCATGCTTCATACCAGAAAACGAAGTGGTACAATAATGCTTCCTTTTCTTTAATATATTCTTTCAAAAATACAAGTCGTTTGACAGCTACATGGGAAAGTTTCATAAGCCCTCGCTTCTTCTTCCATCCGAAGCCGATTTTCTTGAAGAGTTAAGACAACTATCAAACAGTTCTATATCTAGACCTTAACATACTTTTTAAATTTACTTCTCTGTACTGCTGTCAAGGGTAACAATAGGCCATTGTTGTTAAGTTATTCCTGAAAATAGCTTCTTAGACAAGCTATTACCTCTTTGCACCGACTATTTAAATGCTTCGGCATTTTTCACAAATAGTAAACAACGTAATGGACAGAGATATGTATATGCACTTTTGTTTCTCTTAGTGGAACAGTTTTTTAATGCTATTTATGAAAATATCTGGAGTTTTTGTTAAAAAATAGACGTACAGCAAGACGGAACTACGAATAATTAAAGTTAGTTTTGCATGAAACGTCAAACGAAGTCAACGAACGAGCTGGCGCCACCGCATCGTTCACAGTTGTGTTGCCAACTATCGGCCAAAATTCAAATTATATTAAATTTTACAAGCTTAAATAAACAAAATGCTTGCTATAAGTAAGTTCGTATCAAAGAAGAATACCGTAGAATGGGGTTACTTTGCCCGGTTTTCGAGATTTTTTTTGAATAACTTCTCTTGTTTTTAACTATGAAACTTGATATAAAACTATGTGAAATTTTAGCCTTTTTGGAAACAAAATCTATAGTTTGAGGCTAGTTAGTTAGCTTTATCTATTTTTTTTAAAACGCCAAAAATTTGGCAAAGTTACCATCGAAATGGGGTAACTTTGCCACGGCCTATAACTTCAACAGAAAGGCAAAGATAGCCCAACTAATAGCATATTTGGATTCCTTGGAAAATTTCCTCTAATATAGAGATAAATTTCTCAGAAATCTGTCAATAAATAAGCAAATTACGACCTTGTATTTAAACATACTTTATTTCTTCAAACTAAATGAAATAAATTTAAAAAAATTATATTGTAAAATAACAAAAACACATAAAAACTTAAGAAAAAACAAAAGAAACATTCTTTAAAGAAAAACTAAAGAGTTTTTACAAACTTCTTAAGACAAAGTGTATTCTGACACATCTTGAAATTCATAAATTTCCCTTGAACTTGAACACGAACTTGGCGCTAACAAAATTTTCACAACTTCACTTTTAACAATGTGAGCTACGTCATCAACTGACGGAAAACAAAATCTTTTACCATTTCTTCTCAGAAATTTTACTTTATAAAAATTTGCTTCCTCCATAGAAATAATTTGTGCAATGAAATGAACCTTTCTCTTTGCAGCTTCAAGCTGTACAACTACAAAGCTTCCTTCTTTGACTACTGTCGCTTCAGTCTTTTGGGTTTTTTCTTCTTCTGCTATCTCTTGGATATCATTTTCAACATCTGTCCCATCCCTCTCTGAGATTCCTTCTTTTTCTGCTAAACTGCTGTTTCGGTAAAACGTCTTCTACGCTTACGGATTTTCCGGGTTCGACGAGGACCATTTTTTTCCTTATTTTTTCGCTGGAAGCATCTGAACTGCGAGTTTCTTGAAGATAATTTACCACTGCGTCTCCTACTTGGTTACTGACAATTTCTTCAAGTCTCTGTTTCGGCAACATTTTAATAACTTCACTTCTGTTCATTGGATAAATCCCAGCCTTTCGGAATCCGTTTTTTATTATAGAGGAATGGTTCATCTCAATTTTCTGAGTCAATGTCTTAAGTAAATTTGGAAAACTGGTCTTATTCAAAACTGAATCTCTTGGATTTCTGATTTTGTAATTAGTCAAAATCTGCCTCCATGCCATTTTTAGAGCTCTAAAGAAACTTATGTCTAAGGGTTGTGTCAAATGCGTCGAGTTTGATGGTAAAAACACAAATTTAATATTTAACCTCTGACACTCTGTTAAAACTTCAACGTTAACATGGGATGACAAATTGTCCCCGATTATTACTTTATCGCCCTCAAGAGACTGGGCCCATGGAATAACAATTCGTTTAAACCAATCTAGGAAGCATACGCTGTCGAACCATCCGGACTTACTTCGGTTAAACCTTGTTTTTGGTGGTCCTCCAATACACCACTGGTCATATATACGATCCGCTTTATGCACCACATACGGTGGGAGAACCTGCCCCGTTGCTGTTGCGGCAAACATGACTGATATCGCGGTTTTTGTTGAATTCAAAACCCTTTCTGGATATTTACATTTCTGCGAAAGAGACACTTTTGAGAGCCAGGGTCATCTGATAAGTTAGTTTCGTCAAAATTTAAAATTCTGTCTGGTGTGACATTGTCTAGCTAGGGTAACTTCTAGATTATTGAAATAATGATCAAATTCTTCCTCCGTTTTCTCTGCTCTCACACGCTTTATGTTTTGGCACTGTCTTTGTGTTAAACGGTTCTTGTATCTTTTTAAAAAAGCAAATGCCCATTCTTTTCCTGGCAAATTATTTGAAAATTTAGCTATCGTCAAACCATTAGAATCCAAATAGCTTTTCACTACCATGCGTAGGTCAAACAGTCTAAGAGGGCTTCCAAATTCCGAACAAGCTATGACAACATCTACAAAGCTTCTTTCTACGGCCTCTGATAAAACTGTTGGTGCACCCACACTACCGCAGTGCAAGTTTTTAATTTTATTTAGGATGGTTCTACGAGGAATATTAAAAGTGTCAGCAGCAACTTTTGCATTCATCCTTTTTTGTCGTACAGCAGTAACGGCCCTATCCAAATCCTCGTCCTTATAATCCTTGTACCGTCGGGCACCTAATTGTCTTATATACTCCCGCGGCATTTCCTAGAAAAACGAAAAGCTGATTTAATTCAAAAGATACTCCAAGAACAAAAATGCTGGGTAACTTTGCCACCCGAATTAATTTTTCTTTGTGTAGCAGTTTGGCAACATCTAATGCATTTACAACTCTAACCTATAATAATCTACCTCATATCCAAAACTGGTATATCTACTGTTATCGGTTTTCTTTCCACGCGCCTTAGTATAGCAACGTGTTCAGATATGCGTAAATATAGCAATATACATATCCACTTATATTTAGTTAAACTTCATTAACTAAATAATGAAGTTTAACTTACTGTAATATTTTATCGCAGACGCTAAGTTACACCACTACTTGTTGCCCGGACATTCTAAAACAACACTACAGTGTTGCCAAATTTAAAAAATGAATTTTATTTAATTTCACTACACGTTTGGCAAAGTTACCACATCAGGCAAAGTAACCCCATTTTACGGTACTTTAAGTTTGTAGTAAATTCAACATCGCATAAAGTTTTAATACCTTTTGCCCAAATTTAATTGCCTCATATTTTCTTACGGATTTAAAATTATCAGCTGATTGATGACGTGCATCGGTTTTTCTTTGCATCAACTATACTTTTGGATACGTGCGTTTTGCACCAATAGTGGAAAATTTTTGGGGTTAACCTTAGGAAACAATAAAAATTCGGCGCCTTGCCCTGTGCGTCATTTTGCCTCACTCTCCTCTATATAGAAATATTTTCATTCAAGACATCCTAAGGCGCAAAAAAAGTTGTAGCCTTTTGCAAACCAAAGTCTTACGGATCGCGCAAAATCTAAATCAATTTTTAAGAAATTTAAATATTCCGTCATAAAATATCAAATTTTGTGAACGTTTTATTTTTCCAAAGTTATTTAAAAATAATCGAAAAATATCTTACACCTTATAACTCGGTTAACTATTAGACTAAGGTAAATTTGGTTGAAAACTAATATTTTTACATTTTTGATTTTAAAAGTTTTGCATTTGATTTTGCTGTGCACTATTAATCAGAGGGCACTAGTTAAGGTTTATTAAGCATAAGAACTAGTGTGGACTAGGGAGGAGATTAACTTCTTTCTCAATTTCACACAAGCCAAATCACGAAAGCATAAACCAATGCTTAGGTATCTATTTTTTCCACATTTGCATCTATTGAGGTAACTTTTCTTTTGCTAGAGAGACCTATCAGATTAAAAAATATCAATTTTAAGCTTGGATTTTGAGACGAGACAAAATCGAAACAATTCTCGTCTCGCCTACAAAAATAAGTAAAATTAATTTTTATATTAATACATTGCAATATTAGTGTAAATATAATTTTAATTCTTGTTACCCGAAATTGTTCATGACTTGTGTAGTTTTAAGCCTCTTGTAAATAAAAACGTACTTTTTTTATATCTACAGATATTTTATATTGATAATATGTTTAAAACATGTGATTTTTGTGTATATATGGTAAGTTAATTTATTGTATTTTTATTTTATTCTGCGAACATTAAAGTTTATTTTGAATATTATGTCTTTGTTTTCTTTTACTTTCTACTCCTGTATCCTATTTCTGAACTTGACGCATTATTGTACTATAAGAGAGGGTTTTACTCGGTTAGCGACCCTTACAGTGGGGTACTAATCCGACACATCCCTTATCGCCAAAACATCAGCTATGGGAGCAGGGGCAGCCTGATGGCAAATTTTTGTAAACCCCTCTCTATAGTAAATTAAAAAAAAAAAGAAACAGTAAAAAATTGAATTTTTATTGAATACTTTGGAAATTTTTTCTCAACAATGTTCTTTGAAAACGATACTTAGGTATACCAGGTGACAATAAAATTGTTAGACAGATCCCCCACTTTATTAACATTTAATATAGGACTTTAAAATTTTAGTAGTAAATATGGTTTTGAGAGAATATGTAGATTTTCTATGAAAAATATTTTTAATATCGCTTCCTGTTTGACCGAAAGTGAGGTTAAGTGATGGTAAGTAATGAAACCCTGTATGCTCTTTTAGATTTTGGAATAGGGCTCTAAATTCCCTTTTCAATAACATATCACAACTTGTCATTTATTTTTCAAATGGCGGTGCCTAAGCGAATCCTAATACGATTTCCTCAAATACAAAATGGCGACGTGTTAGCTACGTGACATAAGCTCTCATCTTATGACTTTCTAAAATGGAAACACTGGGTTTATTTTTTTCAACTTTAAATAGAATTGAGGAAAAATGTTTATTTAGAGTCTCATAGGATCGTTTTAATTTTTATTTGACTTGAGCAATTTTCAACCTGATTCTTCTCCATGATTTTTCATGGAAAGGGTTAAATGTCACAATACCTTAAAATACTTTGCGTTAGTTATTTATAAATGTATACCGGGTGATGCATGGCTTAGTTGAACATGGGAAATCCCATGGAAACTTTGAGGTGGCTAAATATTGGATCCCCTGTACATTTTAGAGGAAATTTGTATTAGGGGGGAGCGGGGCAAGTTGACGATGTTAAGGGCAACATGCTGCAGAAAAAAGACCGTTTAGTTTTTAGATTAATTATTGGGCTACTAATTAAAATTTTAAAAACGAAACATAACTTAAATCTAAAAAAAAACAAAAACAAAATTTAATGAAAACCTGCATTTTTGTCAACTTGCCTCAGTAGTGGGGCAATTTGACTAGTCCATAGGGGCAAGTTGACGATTACAAACACAGGTCGCAAGTAAAAGTGCCGTTCTTCTCGTACGCTGTACATGATTCGTGCCACCAACTCTCGCACGCTCTACATTGTATCCAGTCTTCTGTTGGAGGTTCATTATATAGTTCCTGACATCCTGGACAAAAAAAACATCAATCTTTCTCTTTTTGCTTTCCTTTTCAATTTTTTCATCATATTTCTTTTGTTGTTCTTCTTTATTTGGAGTCGAGGTGATAACAGAAGCTTTTTGTTTGACTCTTTTTGTAGATTTAACCGGACTTTTAATCGGAATCAGTCTTTCGGATAGGACTCGATGATCCTACATGAATAGGAAGATCTTCTTGTTTGTCGGTTCCCTCTACATGTTTCTGAATGCAAGATGAACTGGGATTTTCTTGATGTTTTGTTGTAATATCTTGAGGTTCTTTCTGAATTTTTAATATATTATTAACGATTTTTATGCCCGAGGGGCAGGGAAGAGCTGACGTCATAGATTCACGTTCTTGTTTGTTCTTAATATTAGCTAGTGGTTCATTATCACTGCTCGAAGACTCGTCCTCAGCAGTTATATACCTCTCACTTAACATGGAAGGAGCAAAATCAGCTTCCCCAAATACGTGAGGGTTGTAAGGCTCAATACCACATGTTGCAAAACTTTTAACGGCTGTTCCCACTGACGCGGCCTTTAGAAACGTTTTTCCAAACAATTCTCCAAACTCCTTATACGTTATGGGCTTTCCAGGATGATTCACTAAATAGTTGTCGCAAGCTTGACTATAAAAAGTCTTCAATGGTCCAAAGAATCCAACATCCAATGGTTGAAGACGGTAGCGTGCGGAGGTAGCTCAATCATAACCACCCCATTATCTCTGCAGAAATTAATTGCTTCCAGAGATCTATGAGAAGAGTAGTTGTCTACTATCAACAACACTGGTGCTTCTTTGGACGGCCGAATAAATTTAACAAAGTGCTTGAGGTATAAAACAAGCGATTTAGTATTCATCCGCCCACTAGGTTGCGCTATGCCAACAGAGTTTAGAGGAGATCCATTTAGAAGTTCGGGTCTCATTCTTACCCTTCCAAAAATGAAAAACGGTGGAACGTAGGTGCCTTGAGCGTTCATGACACACACAACTGTTGTGTTTCTTCCCCGTTCTCCACTTGCAACTTTGGACACCCTTCTACTGCCAGTCGGTGATAGAATCTTTGGCTTTTTATTAGGAACTGTGGATAATCCCGATTCATCTGCGTTATAGATGCGATCAACCGTAAAGTCATATTTTAATCTTATATCGCGAAGGAGGTCAAAAAATGTAGTGACTTCAACTTTATTGAATCCCATTAATCGTCCCAATGACGTAGATTCTGGGATTCTGAGACTTATTTTATGTCTATCCATGAAAGATTTTAGCCAGTCTTTTCCTGCTAATTTCGTCGCTGTGAAAAATTGATGGTTTATATTGTTTAATTCAGCGAATTCATAAGCCAATTTTCTACAGTCTATGGAGGTTAAGCCGAAAGCTCGTAGACTAAGATCTTTAATGTAAGTTACCAGCTCCTTTTCTTGAGCATCAGTAAAGGTTTTCCTAAATCTTCCACAACTAATTGGAAGTGGACCTTTGTTCTTTTGTTTTTTAATATATCGTCTTAATGTGGCCTCTGGGATTCCATGTTCAGTACTGGCTGCATTAACAGAACTATGTTCTTCTAAAACAGAGTGCATTGCGGCAATAAGCACATCTTCCGACCAAGATCGTCTGTTGGTTTGCTTTTTATAAAATATGCTTTAAAATAATTTCAAATCTATCTGTGGGAATGGTGGGGCAAGATGACGAATTCGTCAACTTGCCTCCCTCAACTTGCCCCAGGTAACACTTTTTAACGAATAATTATTTAAACAAATAACTAAATAAAGGTTAAGTAATATCTTACGTTTATTATATTTAGATATCCACAGGCAAGTAAACAAATTAAAAAAATAACTATTTTTGCAATTATTTTCACCACAATTTGTTATTTCCGTCGGCAGGAATCTTATATACAACCGCTATCAAAATAGGTTATGATTCACTAAACTTAAAGTAGGGGTAGTGGTGCCATCTTTTTCTCCCCGGTAGTATTATATCCTTAGAGGATGTTGCAGAGCACTAAATCGCCCACTTTATGTTTGCTGTTTTCTTTGAAAATTCAATTTGTCTTCTTGCCCCTTTCGTCATCTTGCCCCGCTCCCCCCTACAATATTTTGAAGAGGCCGATATAATAAACCCATGTGCCAAGTTTCAATAAATTTTAATTAGCCAATCCTAACTTATTCAATTAAATGTGATGATAAAATTACGAAATTTTCATAGTTTGGGTAATACAGCAAACACCAGCAAATAATTTCTATGGCGCTATTGTCAAAAATTGATGTAAAACTGGACATAACGAATAATAATTATTTCACATTAAAAACACATTTTCGTTTCACCAATCCGGCAATCACACATCGAAAATAAAAGACACCATTTTGGTTTTCTTACTAAGCCTTTAATTTAACATAACATAGCTCAGACTACACATTTTCACAAAACCATAAATTAATTAAATGTTCAAAGAACCCTCCATTAACAGCTAAATAATATCCTAACATTCCTAACCGATCATAAAATTCATTTCTAACATTATTAACTTGATATTGAGAAATTCTGTTACATTCTAACGAAATACAGTTTTTTAGATGGTCTAGCTCTAGATTTTCAAATTTTACATCTTTATAAATAAAATCTTTTGTGACCCCACAGAAAGAAATCGTTTGACGAAAGGTCAGGAGACCTGGCTGGACAAAGGATTAGATGCCGTGAATCAATAACATTTCCGTTAAAAATATTTTGCAAATATTCCCTAACCATGAGAGAATTATGGGCAGGGCAACAACCATCCATTTGATGTCAGATCTCCTGATTCTCGCGTACAACTTCTTCTAGTGCGGGTTCAAATCAATTTTGAACTAAGTCCAAATATAGGTTACTGCTGTAAGGTTGCCTTCCATACAAAATGGCCCAATAATGTGATGTCCTACAATTCCCGCCCACACATTAATTTTTTGTGGATATTGCATCCGAGTATGAACAAGACGATGTTTATTTTCTTGGCTTCAGTACCAACAATTCATCAGTAAAACAAATATTTCTCAAAAAATCCCTATTATTATTTGCTCTTTCTATTATCTCAAAACAGAATACCATTCTCCGTTCTTTATCACCTTGCCGTAGCTCTGATGTTTTTCATACTTGAAAGTAAAATATTAAAGTTTTTTTAAAGTGCGCAATTAATTAATGAAATGGAAGTGATAGAGGCTTATCAGGGATTTGAACTGAAAACATTTCAGACACTGCTCTTAAACTAACCACTTAATTATAGTTACCTTACCTTAATGAAATAGCTCATATTCATCTATAATTCAAGCGCCTTCAATAAGAATGTTGTCACTGACGCTACTTTTCGTTTCGTTAATGCCAAATAATAATTTACTGGTGTTAAGTTTGGCTTATTAAAATTTATTCAGACTTGGCACATGAGTTTACTATATCGGCCTCTTCAAGAAATGATAGTACAATTTTTCTCTAAAATGTACAAGGGAGCCAATATTTAGCCACCTCAAAATTTACATGGGATTTCCTATGTTCAACTAAGTCATGCATCACCCGGTTCCTATACAGGGTGTTTCCTAACCTCGGTCAAAGAATGAAACTGGTGAATCCTTACGAAATTGTAAGACTATAATGTGGTATAAAAATTGTTCCAATGTCGCTTTGTTTTCGAAATAAAAGGTGTTAAAAAATTTTTTTATTCTTGTTTTCTATTTGTTAACATTTAATAAAAAATAAAGATTCGAATAATATTTATAATAAGGGGCTTGAACACTTTATTTCGTGTTCATGTTGAATTTCTCAATTAGTTCAGTGACGGTTAACGGCTACTGGAATTTCGCAAAAATAAATAATAGGGGCATGTTAAGCACTAAAAATTCGTATTTTATTTTATTAAGAAATTCATTTTAAGCAAATTAAGTTTCTTGCATTTTTCTCGTATCTCTCACAGTTTTCGAGTAAAAATTAATTTTATTGTACACGTCACAAAAATCTCATCACTTTGTTGTTGTTTAAATAAACGAGAAGGCTTTGCGTGATTCCATAGCAATCACATTTATTTTCTTCCAAGTCAAGTTAAGTGCCACGTATCCTCGCGAGTTATTTTTTAATTTAAATGTACTGAATAATAAATGTAATACTTTTCTTTATGGCCGAGTTTAACTATCAAGAAATGGCTTAAATTAATTTTTTGTACGGTTGGGCAAATGGAAATGTAATGAAGGCAAGGCGTTTGTACGCAGAACGTTTTCCTAATAGACGAATACCATATTCAAAAACATTTACAAAATTGCATCTTAGAATAAAGAAAACAGGTAGTTTTGCAAAAAAAACAAATTAGGCTATCGACAATTTTCAGTAGGAACCCTGGAACTTGAGGACATTTTAAATATGACTGAAGAATCTCCACGCACAAGTACGAGGAAAATAGAAAACGAGTTGAATGTGAGTAACAAAACAGTAGGGAGTGTCTTAGTGACTATTCTCTTTATCCTTATCAGATACAAAGAGTGCAAGCTCTGTTGCCTCACGATTTTCCAACTAGTGTTGATTTTTGTAACTGATTTAAAGAAAAGTCTTTAAGAGGGAGCAATTTTCATAGTAATCATATTTGGGCTGAAAATGATCCTCATGCTATCATTGATGAATGTCACCAGCATATATTTTCGGTTAATGTGTGGGCAAGAATTATTGCAGATACCTTAGTTGGATCGGATTTTTTTTTCGATGCGGTTTACTGGTGAAGTCTACTACAATTTTCTTAGAGAGGAATTGCCAGAACTGATGGAATAAGTGCCTATAAGAACAAGAACTTTAATGCGGTTCATACATGACGGCGCATCCCTTTACGTTGCAGTAGTTCGAAATTATTTGGATCCACAATATCCTGATCTTTGGATAGGTAGAGGTGGACTTCAACCATGGCCACACCGTTCGCCGAACCTTAATCCTTTGGACTTTTATTTCTGGGGTCACCTTAAACAACTTGTCTATACTACTCCTATTGAAACTGTAGAAGAACTTTAACTGCGCATTATTAACGGTTTTAATACGATTCGCGTTATTCCCGTGACTTTCCGACGCGTAAGGGACAATTTAACACGTCGGGTAGATGGGTATTTACTGGCTCATGGAGGACAATTTCAACAGTTTATTTGACTTTATTATTCATTATTTAGAGCTTTTGGGTGTTATAATTGTTTTAGGAAATTCTGGTGACGTGAACAATAAAATTACTTTTTTCTCGAAAACTATGAGATAATAAGGATTTTTAGTGTTTAACATGCCCGTATTATTTATTTTTGCGAAATTCTAGTAGTCGTTACTAGCGCTGGGCGATTATGAATTTTCACAATCGATTGTCGATTGTTAAAAATAATCGATTAATCAAAAAACAATCGATTAATCGAAAAGTAATAAACATATAGAGGAGGAAAAATAATTGATTAATCGAGAAATAATCGATTAATCAATTAATCGATTTTTAAAATTTTCACAATTGTTTAATCGATTATTTGGCCCACCCTAGTCGTTACCCGGATCTCCGTCACTGAACTAATTGAGAAGTTCAATATGAACACAAAATAAAGTGCTCAAACACCTTATCATGTGTAATAAATATTATTCGAATACTGTTTTTCATTAAATGGTAATAAATAGAAAACATTAATAAAAAAAATTTTTAACACCCTGGATTTTGAAAACAAAGGGAGATCCAACATTTGCTCGAACCATTCTTCAAAGACATCGACATTCATATCTTTGTGATACTCTCCTGTATTTTTAGATTGGAACATCAGTAGACAACATTTAATGAGGTCTTTAAAACTTCCAATATGGGTTATGATAAGTCAATGTCCTTTTCCAGATGGCGGTCTTAATCCTGTGGACAATCCTTCCAAAAAAGTTTGCCTTGAACTTTTCATCCTGCCAATATTTAGTCACACTATGGCCTTCATTTAGCCATGTTTCATCTAGGTAAAATATTTTTTAATTTTCTGCACTGGCTTTTCGGGTCCTTTTTAAGTAATTTCTTCTCCAACAGACGAGATCGCTATAATAATAATAATAATATTATACGACATGTGCGAAAAAATTATACCACATTTTCGTGTTACAATAACGTGAGGATTCACCAGTTTCATTCTTTGACCGAGGTTAGGAAACGCCCTGTAGGTAATAAGTATGCTCCATTTTACAATAATTCGTTGATTTCTCGACCGCAATAAAATTTAAATGACAATTCTTAGTCGTAATCCCAACCATAAATAAGTTGCCTGACAAATATCTATTGTGTAGGCACCGGACCTTTTGAAAGGGTACAGGTCCTGATTACCTACTAATTTCAATAGTTTAGGTTAGCTATTTTCAACAAAACAACAAATATAAAATAATAGGTAAGTATCTTTATTTTAATCATGTAATTAAATAGCTATTAATATTTATACAAAAATACTAATCTACAATATTATAATAATACAATATTTAACTTAACCTACTCTATATTTAGCTCTGTTTCACTATCACTATCGTCTTCATCTATGCCTAAACTAATTATTAAGGGCCTTACGTTACTATTAATTATGTTATAGGAATCTTCGACTTGGATCACGGGTCTCACAGAATTTTTCCAACTTTCTACTGGGATATTATTTACACATTTTTAATTAATTCTATAACGGAACTACTTAGTGTAGGGGATGTGTTTTCTCTTCTAATCATCGTCTTTAACTGGCTCCATATAATATGTTCTATTGGGTTAAAAATACAGTAATACGGAGGGAGGCGTAAAACTGTGTGACCATTAGCACTTGCGAGATTGTCATAGATATATTCTTTTTCAATATTGAATGTTTTTAAAACATTTAAAAGGTCCTTTTTTGTATAGGTTTACTCGTAATATATATTATTTTCCATCTTATAGTTTTGAATTTCTACTTTTGTATTATTTTAATTCGGCACTTTACTTAGTTGGCGACTGTGGAAACTAGCGTTGTCCATCACAATTACACTATTTTTGGGCACATTCTGAAGCACACGATTCTGAAACCAATCTTCAAACAATGTAGCATCCGTGTCTTGATAGTAATCCAAAGATGAATTGGCAATTTTCTTCGCAGATAATAATAGAGCGTTCGGAATAAATCCATTTTCTGAACCTGCATGTAATATTGTAATTCTTTGTCCTTTGTTTGAGGGAGCTTTAGTTTAACATTTGATTGTTGAATCGCTCCAACCTTTTTTAGGAGTGTCGTGGGTATCAAACCAAGTTTCGTCCAAGTATATAATATAATTGAACGATTTTCTTACCTATATTGTCTGAAATGTCGGTATCGTCTGCTGTAAGTACCTTTTTTAGCGTATCTATTGTTGGTACTATTTGTTTACTGTACATGTCATATATTTTCCTCCGAATCAAGTCTTTATCAACTTCTTCGATGCTTCTCAATTTTCCGCTGTCACACCGTTTTTTCCTTGGCTGGATGGGTTTGGTCACTATATCTTTTACTGTCGTTAATGCAACTTTGGTCAAAATACTCGTTTCACTAAAACTTGCACTCCGGTCATACCCTTTTTCTAAAAGCGTACAGTAAACGTTCGTTATGATGTTTTTGGCATCAAGTGATAAATGTTTTTTCTTCATTACACCATAACTTCCGGAAGCAATATTATCTGAAGCTTCACCCAGATCTGACATATTTTGGATGCTCGATAACACACACGAAAATACCTGTAACGCACAGCTTGACAAACACCAAACGACTGATGAACTAAGATGAAAAGACTATTGAAATTAGTAGGCAATCAGGACCTGTACCCTTTCAAAAGGCACTTATTTATTGCTGAGTTTAAATTTTATTGCTGTCGGGAAATCAACGAATTATTGTGGAATGGAGCATACACATATTTTATTAAACTACATGTATCTAGATACTATGTAAATGCATGTTACATAAAATTAAAGATTATTGAAACTTAAAAACTCTTGGTTTTATTATTGATGATCCATGACAATAATAATTTTTCCAACAATGGTATCCTTAGAAGTGATCTTATAATTAGACATATGCGAGATGTTGCACGTGGCGACATCTCGTGGCAATCGAGCTATCCACCCAACCAGACCAGCGAGGACTGAGAGAAGACCAAACGCTGGAATGGAACCCACATAAACAGTGTCTTAAGTCAGGTGGCGCTAAAAGCAGTTTCTGCGAACCGAAAACGCGATGTAAAAGAAAGAAATTTGTCCCTTTTCTGTTCGTTCAACCCAATCCTTGGACGCGTTTCGCCGTATTACGGCTCATCGGTAAGGCTATACAGTCTGACGAAAAGGAAAGGAACCCCACAGTGCATTCCCAGCCAGCACAGCAACGTTTCCGGAAAGTAAATAAACATTACAACACGCTTTTAAACCTCGCAAGCAACGTTATTTTTATGTATGCCACAACATTTCTGAAACGTTGAAATGTCCGCACCGTATGCCGATTATAAAATATTGCATAGAAGTTTCAATGGTATACTCTAAGAGATGTTCTAATCGCCGTAGAAATGCGTAGTGAAACCTTTCTGCAATATTGTGGACAACTATTTAGGGAATGTAAATTTATGCGTGCGCCTAAACATTTCAATCCAAACATTAAAGTACCAGCCTATTTCAATATACATGGAACATTTAAAATTGATGTTCCCCTGATGATTTCCTTAAAGGTTTATGCAACATGGAGATCCAAACATTCCTAAGAGTTTATAGTTTTTAGCAAATTTTTTGCCATTTTCTTTATTTGTCTTTACTTTTTTACAAACATTCTTTATGCTCTTCACTGGGCTTCCTTTTGTATAGTGGCCAAAATTCATACTAACACTGCCGGAAACTTAAGATTAATAACATTTAAAAAATTAGTAACTTTAATTAATCAATTAGTTTTCCTAGATGTTATATTATTCACAACTTTGTCTTTTAGTTACTATACGAAAGGAATAAGTCAAACGAAGAGTATAAAGCTTTTAATAAAATTATAAAAAAAAGTAAAGAAAACTTCAAATCATTTGATAAAAACTTTTTGACCAGTTCAGATCCTCCTCTTAACATGAATGGATGCATTATGTAAATATCGATCTCCCCTCTTCTCCACTAGTTATATACCATTTCCAGTGAATGTCAGTTATAAAGATTTATTTTATAAGTTATAAATAATGCAAAATTAAATAATTTAAATGTTAATTTTTATTATTAATGCTTTATATTGAACAAAAATAAATTCAAAAATAAACTTTGAATACTATTATTTTTAAACAAAACGACACAAATCAGTACAAAACATCACAAATCAGAATTTTGACTCTACTTTTTGTCCTTTCTAACTTTCCGGGTGTGAGCATGTCTAAGCCATTCGGCGACATGGTTTTCGAAGTTCTTTAACGTACAAGAAGTTTTCTGGCTCACCACTCCTGAAATTGTAAATCACATGTTAAGTAAGAGCCATCAATTCCTTGATCTTTTAAATTAAAATCATTCCCATCTAGAGTATCACAGCTGCTTACTTCTGAACTGGTTTCTGATGAAACATCTTCCAAGTCATAATGTTGGTCAGGCTCAAAGATTATATGAGTATCATTATTTGGCTTAATGGGGACAGCACAATTAGCAGCTTCCTGTGTACTACAGCTGCCAGTTACCCGTGCATTTTGTTGGTCAACAGAAACCATTTCAAAAAAACTACTATGATCCCTATATCCCTACCGTGACCAGCATTTAATAACATTTTCCGCTTACGGCGTCGTCTTTGACGAGCAGAAAGACTACTAATTGATTTGTACATTATGTATATTGACAATACTTACCTAGAAACTATGTTTAATTTTTTTCTTTATCACAACCTCCAAAAATCAGCAACAAACCAATAATAACAGGAAAAAGAGCAAAAAAGGGGCCTTCTACAAGCTCAAGCCTGAAAATTGCAAAGCAAAATGAATGTAAGGTTAGGTGAACTAGGGGAGGGGATTTTCTTCTTTTTGTCCTTCTCCTCCTTAAGCAATAACCCAGCAACCTTTATGGACCATTCACAATGTGTTGCCTCTCCTACCGATTTTTCGGTAGATCTACCGATTTTCACCTCAATTTACCGATCTACCGAAAGCACATTGAATTATACCTAATTTTACGATTTAAGTTGTTGTCAACATGTCATTGTCAACTTAGTTGAGTATACTAGAGTCTACTAGAGACTAGAGAACAAGAGAACGCCCTAGTCCTATTAGAACACACGAGATGGCTAAACATTAACTACACTTTTCAATTTAAACTTGTTTCTTGTTTGTATTAAAGGTTGCCTATCAATGGTAGGCAACATTAATACTATAGAACAATAGAAAATAGAACGTCTAGTCTTATAAGAACACACGAGATGGCACGACATTGATTTCAACTCTCGGGGATTACCGCTTTTATTTGAAATCCCGCTGCTGTAAACCTCCGACACTCTTTCATGTGAAATCCCGCGGTGAATCCCCGACGTAAACTTATAAAAGGGACGAAATTACAATTTTACTTACACTACATTAAACCTCATTTATAATTATTTGTTTCTTTTGTGACAAAATAAAATCGTGTACCTAACAGTGTAACCCAAATTTGTTTTATATAATCTGATTATAGTCGCAAACTATTTAAAGGTAGGTGTGATTTTTTAGTTAAATATATATTTTTTTTAATTACCTACTATTCATTCATTTTTGGAAATTAAAAATATTAATTAAATGAACGTACTTTTAGAAATTGCAATGGATTTATCTGGTGCTAGTGATTCAAGTGATAAGGAGGAACCTTCAACTTCCTTTTCAAAGAATAAGAAAATGAGAAAATATGCTCAAACCTATAAAACTGCATGGGAAGAGAAACCTGAATTTAAAAGCTGGCTTATGAAAAGTCGTAAAGGAGAAAATTATGCCAAATGTCGCAGCTGCGATAAAGATCTAAATATTTCCAGCGGAAAAGATGCCCTAATAAAACATGGAATTTCAAAATTTCATTTAGAAAAAATTAAACTTCAACGAGGTCAACAGTCCATTAGCAAATTTGTCGTTGAAACGTCAGCGTCAGCACAAGTTACTCTGGATTACAATGTTAAAGAAGGTATTCTTTTTTATTGATTGCTTAGTACATAATTAAAACTAATTGAATTTTATTGTTGCAGCTGAAATCAGACTATGTGCTCTTGTGGCAGAACACAATTTACCGATAATGTTAATGGATCATTTGCCTCAGTTGTGTGCTTCAGCATTTCCGGATTCAAAAATTGCAAAAAGTCTGGCTTGTGCAAGGACCAAGACGACAGCCGTGATCAACAATGTTATTGGTGATGAAAATTTCAATGACATTTGCAAAAATTTACGAAGTAAAAAATTTTCAGTAATAATCGACGAATCTACTGATCTGTCGACTCAAAAGCATCTTTGCATTGTTGTCAGGTATGTGACAGAACATTTTGTAAAAGATAGTTTTTTTAAGTTGATAAAAGTTACAGATGCTTCAGCTCAGTCAATTTACAATTTGTTGATTGAAAATTTTATTAAATATGAAATACCCTACAAACAAAACTTAATTGGATTTGCTTCAGATGGGGCAAATGTGATGTTTGGCGCACATCACTCAGTTATGAAACTATTAAAAAATGATATCCCTGAATTATTTGTCATGAAATGCATCTGTCATTCGTTTCATTTGTGTGCATCTAGTGCTTGCCTTAAGTTACCCGCACATTTAGAAAATTTAGCGAGAGATATTCACAGTTACTTTAATAGTAGCCCAAAAAGAAAATTTGAATATATAGAATTCCAAAATTTTAGTAATGTTAAAGTCCATAAATTGCTCCATCCATCCCAAACACGATGGTTATCTCTCGAAAGTGTTGTTAAAAGAATATTAGAGCAATACGAACCTTTAAGGTTATATTTTATTGATATAGTAAGTAACAAAAACGACGTTGTAATAGCGGAAAGCATCTTGCAAAAATTACAAGATCTACAAAACAAATTATATTTTCAGTTTTTGGATTATGTTCTGCCATTTTTCAACCAACTAAATCGAGAAATGCAGTCTGAATCCCCAAAAATACATCTTTTATATGAAAAAGTAACCGGTGTGCTACAAGCATTTTTTGATTGTTTTCTTAAAAGAGATTATATCATAAAAACACCAATGGCCAATGTTGAGTTTAAAAATCCCCAAAACTTTTTAGCTATTGAAAATATGTATTTTGGAGCAAATGTAGCTGCCACTATACAAAATTCTAAAAACTTAACCCCCTTTCAAATTGAAACATTTAAGCTGCGTTGTTTAGATTTTTATATTGAAGCCTGTACACAAATAAGATCAAGATTTCCTTTAAACGACAATATTTTACAAAAACTGGGTATTATAGATCCGAAAAAAGTTAAGCAAGGAGATATTTCATCCATAGCTGATGTTTCTATGTCATTTCCCCATTTCATTAATAAAAATGAAATACAAAAATTAGATTTTGAATGGAGATTATTGCGAAATTGTAAAGAAATGCAGAGTTTCAGCGATGATGTAGAGTCATTTTGGCAATCCGTTGGAGAAATAATATTAGGAGATGAAACTCGAGCATATCCGACATTGTGCAATTTTGTTGAAAATCTCCTATGCTTACCACATTCATCAGCAAATTGCGAAAGAGTTTTTTCAATTTGTAATTTGTTGAAAACAAAACAGAGAAATCGTCTGGAAGCGACAACAATTTCTGGTTTGATTTATACAAAACAATATATGGACAAAAATGTGTGCCATAATTTCATTGTTGAAAAAACTCTAGTTGCAAAAATGACTGATTCAAATTTAAAAGGAAAACCTTCTTATGCAGATTAATTTTAAAATATAGAAATAAGAATAGCTTAGAGTGAAAAATTAGGTTTGTATGCCCAAGTATTTTGTATTTTTAAATAAAAGTTTATTTGTACATAATATTATGCAATTGTGTTTTATTTCAAAAATAAATCCTTGTGTTTACCACAGTATTTGAAATTAAACGTTGGCCACAGATAAATATATAATTATGTTAACTACCAGTTGCACTTGCAGTAAATAATACACTATTTTAAAATTCTACCGAAAAATGTCGAAATCTACCGATTTTCTGCGAAGCATCTACCGAATTTGTTACAAGCGAGGGTGGCAACACTGATTCACATGTAACATTACCGTTCAATATACCGCAAATCACCTGTCGTTCTATTTACGGGTACGTATATAACGCAACGTGTCCGCAATGTTTATTTGTGCATTTTATTCTTGGGGCTTTATAAAAATAATATTATAATATTCCATAGGTATGTCAACAACATTTCATTGTAATGTTGTCATAAATGCAATAATAAAACGTTGGTGGGAAGTTGCTGTATTTAGCTGGAAAAATGTATCTTTGAAACGTTTTTAAAATGTACCACGTAAGTTTCTCGAAAACCATTCAAAGAAACGTTAAATTGTCGATTTGAAACGCTACAGTGCGGTTGCCACAATATAACCTTGAAATGTCTGTTGAGGCATTAAAACAAACGTTGCCCAACTTCCCCTCAATGTTTGTGCTGGCTGGGTTTCAACACATGCGACATCTCGTGGCAATCGAGCTATGCACCCACGCGATGTAAGAACATGGCGTTTTCGGTTCGCAGCCACCGACAATTGACTTTTAGCGCCATCTGACTTAGACACCTGCTTATGCGGGTTCCATTCCAGCGTTTGGTCTTCTGTAAGTCCTCGCTGGTCTGGTTGGGCGGATAGTTCTATTGCCTTGTGCAATATCTCGCATATTATGTATAGTTACATTATGTGTTGAAATGCACTGTAAGATCCCTTTCCTTTTTGTCAGGCTCTATAGCCTTACCGATGAGCCGTAATACGGCGACACGTGTCCAGGGATTGAGTCTGACGAAAGGAAAAGGGACAAATTTCTTTTTCTTATAATTAGAGTTACCAGGACATTCATAATTCGAAACTTAGTGGAACATTAAACCAAGACCGTGCCGTGCAGTTAGTCTTATTTCACCAAAGAATTATATTATTATCGGAGCAGGCTATTGAAACAAAACATGAAAATAATGGTTGTATTTCAAGGTATTTTGACATTTGGCCCTTTTCAGTAAAAATCAGCCCGATAATTGCTCATGTCAAATAAAAATTAAACTATCCTATGAAACTCTAAATAAAACATTTTACCTGAAATTTATTTAAAGTGGAAAGGAAATAAGCTAATGTTACCATTTTACAACGTCTTAGGATAAAAACTTATATTACGCGGCTAACACGTCGCCATTTTGAATTTTAGGAAATGTTATACAGGGTGTTATTTAAAAAACGCAACTTAACCTCACTTCCTGTTAAGCCGAAAGTGCTATTCAAAATATTTTTCATGGAAAATTTTGCATCTTCCGAAACTATATTAATAACGAACTCGCACATAACCGCCAGACCAAACTCATACATTGTAATAATGAAAAAATAATAAAAAAATAAAATAAATTTAAATGGATTTAATATTTTTTATTTGATTGATGTTGGTGTTGGGTTATGTGGGATTTACTTTTTCATTATTCAACCAGGTAACCACGGCTACTCAGTTATAGTCTAGACTCTAGTCTGATTTAGAGCAGATGGGTCGCAGATATAAGGAAAGAGAATATATTAGGTAACAGTTAATCAGTTTTCCAGATAAAAGTGGGCGCCAGGGGCCTTAAGGAGGCCACCAAAGATAAAGAGGAAGAAGGCCTTAAGGGCAGAATAGATGAGTTAACAGAGCCAAAAGAATAATTATTTGTCAGAGCCTAAAGGGCGCTTACTGAAGCAAAACATCCCTAATCCCTGAAAAAATTAAACAAATAAATAAGACAAAATTTCAATTATATTGGTTTTTATTTCCACTGGCAACTTAGTAGATTTATTACATAATATAACATGACACCTTTGCAATTCCTGTATAAAACTTTAAAAATTTATACGTACAAACACTACTTCCTTACATTAACTTTTGTATACAATATACATAAATAAACTCTAAATATACAATTATACATGGGCGATTTTACTGGGACAGATTCATTAATATACGGGATGTACCATAAGAAAGATTTACAAAAAATCAACGGGGTGTGTCAACTATCAGATTTGCTGATAGCCAGAACTGACTAAAGAAATATCAGGGCACTGATCAAGCCAAAATTCATTAAAAATTTAATTAACAAATGTACGGGGTGTGTCAGAAATGACTGCAGGAAACTCGTTCTTTCGAACCTTGGTATCTCTGCTTATACAGGGTTTAGATTAAAACTGATTGGTCTATGGACCTGAAAAAGGTTGGATGATATTAAGCGGAACAAACAAAGCCGGGCGAGGGTTAAACAAAAAATATCTCGTAGCACATTTCGTACTAAGACGAATCTCTCTAGTGTCGTTTCATCGACTGAATTATGTAGTATACATTTATTAGCCTCGTGGCCATAAAAACAAAATTAAAATATACCTGTAGATTAGGTATTTTTATTTAATAAAATGTACGGGGGCACCAAAGTTAACTGGCATTAAAAGAAAATCAAAACTTGATCAGAATTCCCAGGGCTGGGTCTCGAATTCACTTAACTTAAATAACATCAGAAACACTTTGTCATCACAGACAGCTCTGACTCAAAATTTACACTAAAATTCACCAGAACACCAACTCCAGAGACACAAGGTCGTCAAACGGACAGCTCTGAGTTAATATTCACTAAAAATCACTAGAAAACCAACTCCAGAGACACAAGGTCGTCAAACGGACAGCACATATTCACCAGAAAACACTAATATCTACTTTGAACATCACTTCAGGGATACTAGGTCGTCAAACGGACAGCTCTGAAGAGATTACACTAAAAATCACCTTAACACCAACTCCAGAGACACAAGGTCGTCAAACGGACAGCTCTGAGTTAATATTCACTAAAAATCACTAATATTTACTTTAAAATCGTGAATTCGAGTCGCAACCCTATCTACCAAAAATGACTGCATAAAAACAACATAAAAACAAATAACTGATTGAAAGCAACACTTAACTTTTGTCCGTCGATCCACTTGGTTCCGTCCATTCAGTGGTTTATCCAATGAACTGCTCCTGAACGCTGCTAACCTCCAGGGTACAGTTATCAGCTGAGTCTCATACGGTAGGTCCCCATAAATCGGCCAATGCCAGGTAACACCAATCATAGCAATCCTCAACCAAGATGAACACCAGGCAAAGTCTCCACTGCTCCGGTAACGGTTCTCCAAGCGAGCAGACAACACACCAGCAAGGTTACAATAAAACGGGGTACAGGGTATCAAATGGAATTACTAACAAAAGATATGAGTTTTATGGAAGTAGTCCATCTCACAGTGGAGTAATATTTTATTTATGGAATAAAACACAAAGTCTGCTCCACTAATTTAATAAAAAAGTTCATATTAAAATCCCATACATGTTTCGAAGGCATAAACCTTTATCTTCAGTGGGTTATTATTAAGATGTTATTAATTTATGAAGAGACCAATGACATTGTTAAATTTTTAAACTGAAAGGGGAAGGAAAAAATACAATTAGATAATGTAAAAGCAACATAGGCATCATCAATAAAAGTTTAATATATGGGAAAAGATATTTTGTAAAATTTGGAGATTAATATTAAACCGCGATTACAGTAACATACATGCAAGTTAGAGACTTACCTAATGTTGCAGAAAATTTTTTTTAAGAAAACATATGTAACATTAATTAAATAACTAATACATTCTGACTAATAAAAGTAAAAAATTTTCTAAATAAAATGAATTCAAATTAAATTTTATTTTATTTTAAACTTATTAAAAAACCCAAACTTGACTGGGAAATTGAAATAGGGTACGACCATCATGGTGGGGTCGTACCAAATGGTAGGTAAAAATTTTAATGTAGCTAAAGTGTGAATGGATTATTCTATTTTATTTTTTTTATATTTTATTCAAAAAAACGGTCAAAAACCGTCGCAATGTGACAATGTCAAAGGTTGTCTGTTTAGGCAAATGGAGTAACAACTAAATAAAGAAGGAAGATGTACACTATATGTTAGAAAAGGTGTGATGTGAACTAATATAAAAATCTAAAAAACTAAAAACCTAAAAAACATAGACCTCTGTTAAAGCATTATAATAAGATCATAATGGATGAGCAAGGCGAAGTTAGGACGCCAGTCATAAGAGAGAGTAAAAGTATAGTAACCCAAAACTGTTTATAAAGGTAGATCATGTCAGGGAACTAGGATGTATGAAATACGAGGTACCATTAACGGATAAAAGATGGAGCGGTATAACAGGGTAGTTATGAAAACCGTGATGCCATAAGATAAAATGATAGTTAAAAAATAAGGTTATGTTTTAATTATTTAAGAATTTTAGAGCATTGAAAAAAGTTAGACAAGTAAAGTTATTCTGATCATTAATGCAGTGTAAAGAGGGATTGTTAAGAGCTTTCTGGATTTCAAGGACCTCCAAAAGATTCATTGTAGTCCCCTTATCACAAACATGGAGCACCTTAGTACTAGTATGGAGATCAAAAGAATGGAATTGATAACGTGATTGGCAAAAGTGGATTTAGAGTTTATATCCGTATGGTTTTTGTTTTTTTCAATGATTTTGAGATGTTCATTGACTCTGGTTATGATCTTCCTACCACTCTGACCTATGTAACAAGTATTACAACCTGGATGAGAACAGGATATGGAATATATACCTGACCTGTCCAAAGTGGATATCTTGTCCTTGGATTGTACTACAAAACTACGTAAGTTGGTTTGAGTTTTGAAACTAATGTTAATATTATATGATCTGAAGATGTCTTGAATTTTGTAGGATATATTATTGAGGAATGGTAGTGAAAAATATCTCAATTGTTGTTTTTGGATTGGTAAACACAGTTTCTTGTTGAGAGATCGAGACAGATGTTTATAATAAAGTTTATTTATGAAATATGGTGGATAATGGTTATTAAATGCTATTTGTTTGATCAAATTAAGTTCGGCTATGAAGTTTTCATGGGAAAGAGGGATGTTGAATAATTTGTGAAAAAAACTATTAAATGCAGCTATTTTATGGCTATGTGGATGATTAGAATGAAATGGAATGACCATTTACATTATCTAATTGTATTTTTTCCTTCCCCTTTCAGTTTAAAAATTTAACAATGTCATTGGTCTCTTCATAAATTAATAACATCTTAATAATAACCCACTGAAGATGAAGGTTTATGCCTTCGAAACATGTATGGGATTTTAATATGAACTTTTTTATTAAATTAGTGGAGCAGACTTTGTGTTTTATTCCATAAATAAAATATTACTCCACTGTGAGATGGACTACTTCCATAAAATTGATATAGCTGGTCGAGCATTCTTAGTCCTCGTTGTCCCAAGCGGGTGCTGGCTAAAGTTTATTTAAGGCCATTGATCAAATCAAACGAACGTGAAGCATTGAAACCTGAATGAGGGCATGGCAATCTCACTCAAATGTAGAAAAAAATTATAGGTTAGAATGACATCAAGGGCTTTGAATGGAAAATTGGTGCATTAATAATTGATGACTGTCGAAATTATTGGTCCGGATTTAAGCGTTCATCATTCCGTAAGAGATTTTATTGATTATATCTGATGAAACGTTCATTAGACGTCCGATGACTGAGGATTTGAAAAAATCGTTGAAATCATTCGTTTTAGCCCGATTATGGATTAAAATTTGCCAGATGTGATGAAATGGATCAACTAAGCTGTAAAACAGATAACTTAAAATGGGACATGAACAGAAAAGCTAAAATTTAGGGCGAGGCATGAAAAATAAAAATCTTAAGATGAAATACATAATCCTAAGGTAAAAATATAGAATACTAAGGTGAAAATATAGAATACTAAGGTGAAAATATAGAATACTAAGGTGAAACCTGAAAGGAACAAAATGGCCGCCGTTAATACCACGGAATACTACACCAAAAAAACTTAATTGTTTACCTGTTGGTCGGGTTTCTCTTTCGTCAAGTCACAAATATCCCCTAATGGGCTGGAAGCATTTCTTATGAATTTATTTGTACATCCGGGAAAACCCGCGACACCATAGTGCCCCAAAAATTCACTTGAACACTCGAAAACAGTGACCTGACATTTTGCTGCTTCGTTCTAAAAAGGAATCCACGGCCCATGCACGTTTATATATAGACTCATCGGCTTTCGTCACCGACGCGAGTTCAATGTGCGGAGATTTGCGGATCGATATTTTGGCCTAGGTCGGGATTTTGCATTTCCAGGGTCGTGCAATAGGTAATTAATTACTTCATGCAACCGAGAAATTCAATGATAGATTACGATTTTTCAAAGTGACGGACCTTTTCTAGTTACTTGTAACGACCGGGAAAAAAGGTCGTTACAACATACGAACTGCCGAAAGATTGGCTCCCCGTTGGCATAAATCTCTAACGGTAGAGAGGCATTACCATAATCCCCTAATAGACAGGTAGCAGGCGCCAAGAACTATCCAACCTTCCTAAATGACACACGACACAAAATCCAATATAGTAGGTTAGGTTAGGTTAGGCTAGAGTGGCGGACTTCTGGTCTGTCCAGACAGTCTCACGCAGTCTTATAAGAACCGTTGTGATACCACACATGTTCTGCAGAACCTATCAGCATCCCAGACAGCAGAAAGACGTCGTACCGACGTCTTAGTAACGTCAGGACCAACCAAAATGACGTCTATTATGATGTTGCATAACGTCCTACTGACAGGAGAAAGTCTCGTCGAGTGACGTTATTAATTACGTGTAATTACGTCATCATTGACAATACACTGGACCTAACATTAACATCCTAATAACGAATTATGATGTAAGTTGGACGTTGCAGGATCATACTTTAATAAGGGAAGCTTCCATAATTTTGTGTTGTCGGCTTAACGGAACGTGTAATTTATTTAATTTGGCAGTTTAGGAGTTCACAACGTTGCCCAACTTTGTTTTGAAAGTTGAAGCCTTTTATTAGTACTGAATTGTAAATCGACGATACAATACGTTGGATAACGTCAGTACCCATACGTTACGTTAATCTCGTTATATAACGTTATTTTACGTCATGGTTTGGTACATAGAACTTTTCGAACTTAATAGGTTGGAAATCGACGATACAGTACGTCAATTAACGCCCTTATATGACGTCATAATTTATTACGTTATGCGACGTAACAAAATGACGTTATGATACGTTATATTTTAGCCCCTCGACGTAAATCACGTCATTATGACGTCATATTGACGTAATATGACATCAGTCTGCTGCCTGGGATCAACTCCCTGATGTCTAGTGCGAAGTATGGCGTAGAAGAATCTTGGCAGCTCACTCGAACCAGCCGCTACTGTTAATAAACCTAATAAGTCGACCCAGTTGTAAGCTGCTTACTTCCTCCAGATTATTGAAGAATGGTTCGCCCAAGGCATTAAACCTTCTTGCAAGGCCAGGGCATTTACACAAGAAATGTTGAATACTTTCCTCCTCTTCTTCGTATCTGCAACTTCTGCAGAAGTTGTTAGCTGGTATTTGCATACGTTCGGCATGTCCACCGAAAAGACAATGTCTGGTAACCACGGCAGTGATACTTCTTAGATTTTTCCGACTGTGTTGTAATAACGCTGCGGTTTTCCTGTTATCAAGTAGGGGCCACAACTTTTTGGAGATCCTACAGGCTGTTAGCTCTGTCCATTTGCTTATTGCAAGTTGTTTGGCTATACGATCTATCTCCTCTTTGACTGATCCCACTATCTATCTAGCTATCTATACAGCTATTAACGCAGCTGCTCTCAGGTCTTGAGGTTCCTGCAGGATTTTTACTGTTTTATCTACTGCCACCACTTCTGCTTGAAAAATGCCGCAGTAGTCCGGAAGTTTATATGACCTCTGTATTTTCATGCTGTCAGAGAAGATACCAGCTCCCACTTCGACGTCCATTTTTGAACCGTTTGTGAAAATCGAGTCATCCGTCTCCATTGTTAACTGATTGCTCTTCCCTAGTCGGAATGAGCACAGAAAATCCCTCTCCGACGTCTGTTAGCGGGACGATGTAATCAGTCGGCTTTTGCAAATCTTGGACTGAATATGTTCTTAGTATACTGCTGTGCCCGCAGTTGGTGTCGTTCCAGCATTTCGACTCTTTTATTCGTAAAGCACTCCAATATAGTACTTAACAGCCGTATAAAAATTCAAAACTTAAGCGACAAAACCCAAAAAGTCTTTGATCAAAGAACACATGTCAAAGGTATATCCTGACGTAAAAATCCAATTAAGAGCCCGTGTGTACACATCTTCTTTCACATTTTTTAAATCCTACTTCCCTGGATGTTAGTTCGTATTTGGCATCATTCCGAGAACGAGAACGTTGTGTTGTCCGTCCTGTCAGGAAGTGACATATTTTGATATTTCGAATTTATCAGATTAAACTACCTTTTTGACTACTGTTGGTGATAGCAGTGGTGGTGAGACGCCGCCACCACTACTTGCTCTAGATTCCTCCGACTCGGGAAATGATATGAAATTAGGTGACAGCGTCATGACAAGCCGTGCGAAAAGGCTTTGGAAACAAGGCTCACCAAGCTCATAGGGCACAGGGAACTAGGCCATTTCCAAACATAATTCGATGACTAAAGATCTGGAACAGATCATCCGGGTCCAATAATTGGAAATGCAAAAGTTAGTAGAGAGCCAGATCTCGACTTCAAACACACAGAACACACAATTACAAAATACTGAATTAACAAACAATATCACACATCCAATCGCAAGTATCCTCAATGCTCCAAAACCCTTAGACATTACACAAAAATGTCGTCTCATACTTACCTGTAACGATTACGTTGGATGCGATTGTAACGTTAATGATAGTTGTTCGAATGGTGTTGAGTTGCCTCGGCTAAAGACTTTTTTGTTGTTGTTAGGTGTGGGTTTATCTTATTGTCTGACAAATTTTTTTTAGGGCGCCATCCTACCAGAAATAATACAAAATCTTAAAAACACTTAGTAGTTTATTAAACTATACTTGTATAATGATGATTGTTGAGATTGGTTTCTGAGGAAACAGTTTACAGTATAAAAAGGTGAAAATTAAAATGAAAATATAGCAATGGTCTACTGGTCTTTACAAAGTTGCCCTTCTGACTGACAAATACTTAGCTCTGCATTGTCTTCCATGAGGTGTGTCCAAATTCAGTCCTCTTCACCTGTAAGTTGTCTCGATGAGGTGTTCGGTGTTCCATGCATATACTTCAGCAACGGAGAAGGTGTTCCATGCATAGACTTCAGCAATGGAGAAGGTGTTCCATGCATAGACTTTAGCAATGGAGAACGATGAGGAAGATGTCAGGACTTGATTAGACTTGAATTCTTGTGACAGCAATTGATAGGAGTAATGACATCTGATGAGCTTGTCAGTTTGTCAGCCTCAGGTTTGCTTGTTTACATGTAATGTTAGAAAAGTGGCATTAGACCAGCGAATATTAATGCAATAAAGGTTTGAAAATGAATCTTTATGGTAAACAGTACCAGTTGTAACTTAAATTTCTATACTAGTCACAGGATGTTTTTACTCCCTGTTACTCAAGTGAATATGCATAAAGTTTTAAATTAGGAAATGAAATAACTATGTTTAATTACATAAGGTCAAAAACAAATTTTCTTTCGTGTTTAAGTAGTACGAAAAACAAATGATTTTATTGACTTAAAATGTATCTAAGTTTTAAGTTAATCCAAAAGAAGCATATATTGTGCCAACAAGATAAAAGTTAAGTAATTAATATACAAAATGTACAAATATATCATACAGATATTTAAACTAGTAGAAAATGCTGCATTCAAAGCATCCACAACTTTGTGTAGATTCGATATACAACACGAGCACAAGGCAATCGTTTGCAAGATAAATGTGGTTTAACGAGCTATAGACATTCGTTACCACATGATATTGGCGTACCAGACTAATGTCTTAATTATGGCACCCAAGGTAAGATACGAACAAGATAATTTCAAGATACAGTACAAGAGAACTTGTAATACTACAAAGTGTACAAATATACAATATAGATATTCAAACTAGTAGAAGATACTGCTTTCAAAGCATCCACAACTTTGTGTAGATTCGATATACAACACGAGCACAAGGCAATCGTTTGCAAGAAAGATAAATGCACTCAAAAGTATTAGTAACTTTTGTGCAGGTACGATAGTGTATAACGAGCAAAAGACAATCGTTTGCAAGATAGATAAATGTGGTATAACGAGCTACAGGCGTTCGTCACCACGCGATATTGGTGTTCCAGACTAATGTCTTATGACACCCAGGGTAAAATATGTACAAGATAGATTCAAGATATAGATATGGTACAAGAGAAATTTTATATACAATGTGACTTAAGGTATTATCCCTCCAGTACAAGCATGTCACGCTAATTGAGTAAGAAGTAAGAAGTTTAAGAGAAATTAATGTTAAACTAGAATTGATTTCTGACAGATATCTTTGAGAGAAACTAGGTGAGCTTTCCGACAAAATTCAATTTAGGTTTCTGATTAGAAACAAAAGAAAAACTCACCTGCTTTCCTCGATATCAGCTTCCTTGGATATTCTGTCAGTTACCAGTTCTGTAGAGCCTGGATCTGTCGGTTTCCTTGTAAATGGCCCAGCCGGGTTTACCCTATATCTGGTTTTCACCACTGTTCGTCAAGAACTTAAATAAACCACCAACTGGCCAACGATATTTGCTAAAACATATAAGAACGACAGAATCCCGAGAAATAAAGTTAAATTGAGAGTTTAGATATTAATTGATGAAGAAAAACACACAAAACCATGACCTGTTGATTGACTTAAAAAGATATTCAAATTGAATGCAAAATTATTAAAATATTGATTGAAATTCAAACTTATTGAGGAAATAATATTCTTACTGTGTTCTGTCTATTAAGATGATGCTTTTAGATCATTAAAAACATTATATTTTACAAGGGTAAATGAGATGAATGGAGATTATTAAAATATGACGCCATGATGGTCGGCATGTATTGTGTTTAATTTTTGTTAAAACATAAAAATGTGGAACCTAGTTCGTGCAAAAATAGCTTAAAAGGTCATGGGTTTATAGAAAGTAATATTTATGGTTCAATTAGTTCAATTACATACTTACCAGATAAAATATAAATTTATTGAAAACAACAGCTCAGCGTGACATACCTGTAACAGGATAAAAACGAAAGTGAAAGTCAAAAGAACTTTAACCTCCCAGTAGAGCCTTTCTATCTACGGAGACACTATCAACTAAATTAAAATGTAAGGGATCGATAATCTATATTAAAGAAGAACCTAGAAATCTATATTATAGAACGGCAAATTTACAGTTCGTCTAAAGAATCGATATTCTGCAGTATGCAGAGTTATCCATAGATGGCAGCGCCAATACCTAAAATCCAATACAGGGACTTTACTAAAATCCAGTGTGACGAAATAAGTTTTATTTCGTTACATACCTAATAGTGTGGAAACTGACTCGGATGTCGATACATTTACTCCGGCGAAGTCAATAACAATAACTCCAAGACCCCACCAACAGCAAGAAAACAGCAAGAAGCTGACTTGGCATAACCAGACCTCCCTGCCACTAACAAAAACCACTTCACTAGTAAATTAGGTACGCCGCCAACACTACAAGTAGGTAGTACTAAATTAACTAAATTAACAAATAGCCATGTCGAGAGCACCAACTCACAGACCTCCTTTTCTTCCCTGTCCAAAGGCACGACCGGGGAGAATACAGTTAAATAACTGCGCGTATCCCCTGTTGTTCTACGAGACCAAATCAAATACAACGAGTTCGCCGGCTATGGAAGGTCAATAAGATTGACTATGGAAAGGCTGTTACTGTTGAGAATGAAGTGTAGCTTCATCCTCCCACTCCTAATGATTATTTTCAAATAATCAAATGTTTTGACGGCAGCAAAATACTGTATCACTCGTACCGCTTCCCGGACGAGAAGGAGATTTATGTCGTTCTACGGGACGTATTAGAAAAATGGCATGAAGCTAATATTAAGGAGGACATGGAGGCATTGGGCTTCCATCCGTCCAGGGTGGCGCAGTAGCCGATTCCTTTCGTACTGATATTTCTTCCGAAAAATAGAAAGGGCATATTTGACCGCACGTAATTGGATTGTTTGAGGACTAAAGTCCAAGTCAACCGTGTCGCAGTTCCATAGATGCTAAATCTATACCAAAAGGATTTTGTTGGATTTCCTTTTTTAGACCTTTTCTTGCAGCCACTACTTTTGATTCTATTTTTTCACTTAACGAATCATATGGTGCTGATGTTTCCGATTTTTTAAAATTTTTTCACCTCTTTTGAATGAAATTAGCTTTAGGTAGTGGAACAATTCTGCATTGGGTTGCGTTTGATGTCTTAAAATAGCGCTAGCTGCTAAATGCAGTCCTGCTTGAAGTTGCTTTGAAATTTCGATGGGTGTTTGATTCCTCTCAGGAGAGGTTTGTCTTTAAAATCTCTCCGATTTTGTAAGAGGCTTCTGGTAGAACGTAGCCAGTGACAGATTGTCATCATCATCCAAAGATTGGATGCTTGTTTGCAATTCCACTCGTTCCTGCAACTAGCGGAGCATCAGAATTCTCTGATTCTGGTTCTAATTGGCAAAAAGGAATGTCGGTAACTTTAGCCGAACTAAAATCATCGTCAGTAAAAATATCTGAATTTTAGGGGTACAAGCCAGCGGCTTGAAGTGATTTCTGGCATATGGATATAACATTACCTAAATGCAAAAATTATTTTGTTAGCAAAAATATTGATGGTAGTAAAGAGTACGCGCCTACTCTTTGGCTGCATACTCTTAGGAACTTAAAATATGCAACAAAATAGAAAAGGCAACCATATTTACCAAACACTTTCATGGCAAAACATAACCTAATATACGACTTTCAAGCTGCATTATCGGCGGTTGCAAGATAACTTCATGAATACTTGCTATTGCTTACCATGTAAACGACAAAAGTTATTTATATAATATTATTTACGAATTTCAATTACTTACGTTTACACCCTTTAATTTTTGTCACAACAGCGCAGTATTTAACACAGACCTTCCTACTACTGTTCTTCACCACACTACCAAAGGCTGTTTAGCACTAGGAATTGCGTCGACTTTGGGTTTTTAAACTAAAAAAAAATCACGGTGCGTATTTTTAAGAACTGCGTACTCTTAGGTGCTTCTACCCTAATTACCTAATGAAGGTCAGGCACTCATTTCGCGAGGTTTGGAATAATATATCATTCAATTTTTTTTGCAGGAGTAATACTTCATGGCGCTTTGCGAGCGGTGCGTGTGCGCAGGAAACGATTCACGTTGGTCTTGAATTTTTGGAGATTATACTCGTTGGGAACATGGCCTCAGGGAGGTCGTTCCAGAGTGATGACGTTCTCCAGATGAAAGAATTTTTAGACAGTGTCGTTCGAGGGACACTAAGCTGAACCACGTACAGGTGGTCTGCAGTGGCTCGTCGTGTATTTGTACCATGCACCGCTCTGGGTGGAATCAAGCGGGCAACCTCAGTTGAGCACTTGCCATGAAAATATTTGTAAAATCGACTCAAGTCGCCAACCTGCCTTCGATGTTCAAGACTTTCCAGGTTGTTTGTCAGATCATGGTACCGATCAAGCGAATGGACAGTACTCCAGTAGCTCACTCAACAGCAAGAACATATTTATTAAAAAATACACTAATACTTTAATACATGGGGGCGTGTCCGAAAAAACGCTCGGACACTTCGATTGGTATTTCTAGTTGCGCATTTTTTTCAATAAAAACTTTTTATACAAGGTGTGTCATGTAACAGTGGCCAATACTAACTTTCTTATTTTAAATGCAACATCCTGTATATTATTCAATTTTCGGATTCCTCAGAAAATTTTAGACATATTTCATGTACAATATCCTATACCTATCTTCAACTGTTTTGGAAATATTAAGTGTTTTCGGATGTATTGCAAAAATTAACAACACCCTAAAAAACTAATAAGTAATACTGTTTATTTTTTGATAATGTAAAAAACAAAAAAAAAACATTAATGTAGGAGATGTTGAAAATTGATGTTAAAATGTTTTTACTGATATGAAATAAAAAAAAGGCATAAATTATTTTGTTTACTTTTGTTTAAAACGCCTGACCTATATATGCTTGAGTTTCAGGAAAACCCAAATACTTCTAGTCGAAAAACAGCCCCAATGTTCGATGTTTGCCATTCATTGATTATTCGAACATTACAAGAAAGTAAAATGTATCCCTATAAAATGATACCTACTCATGAGCTCATGGCATGAAAGACGATTTTGATAGGAGAACGTATTTTTGTGAACAAATAATGATGGCAATGTTAGATAACAATGTGATCCAATTAGAATATGTTTTGTTTTCTGATGAGTGCATCTTTACACACCACGGTCATGCTAATCGTCAGAATTGCCGCTATTGGTCTACGGAAAATCCTCACTGGACAAGAGAAGAACATATACGCAATATCCTGAAAAGGTTAATGTTTGGGCAGGAATTGTTGGAGATCACATCATAGGTCCCTTTTTCATTAATGACAATTTAAATGGCGACAATTATTTAGCACTGCTCCAAATAATGTCTTGCCAACTTCGACAAACCTATATCCTGATCCAGCAAACCCGCAACTTCCAGCGAATATGATATGGTTTCAGCAAGATGGAGCACCGCCCCATTACCAAATCAATGTCCGGCAGTACCTCAACCGAGTATTTCCAAATCGGTGGATAGGGAGGCGTGGATCGATGGAATGGCCAGCACGATTCCCTGATCTGACGCCATTAGACTTCGTCTTATGGGGTTATGTCAAAAATATTGTATACAAAACTAAACCCCTCGACTTAGCTGACTTAAGAAGACGAATAACGCTTGCGATTAGATCGGTCACGCCTGAGATGTTCAGTAATGTTAGAGGAAATTTCTATTTAAGATTAGGATGTTGCCAAGACGTTCGCGGCGAGCATTTTGAACATTTCCTACATTAATTTTTTTTTGTTTTTTACATTAAATATCAAGAAAAAAACAGTATTACTTATTAGTTTATCTACGACTATTTAATAATAGAAGCATAATGTGTTTGTTAGTACATAATATATAATGTGGTTCATATTACCATAGTTACTCATATTCCACAGCCGTGGAATATGAGATTTCATATTCCACGGTCCCAACAAAACAAAGTTACCTGAATTACGATAAAAACGAACCAGATCTAGTTTAAGCAGGCGTGAATGGTATTAATACCATAGCAACCGATTGACAAGTAAACGAATCATTTTTTTCCTCAGTCATTTAAGTTTCGCTGTGACATTTTGTTGTTGATTTCAAAGTAAAATATCATGATTTCGGATGACGAAAACGAAATCCAAAGTACCCCTCCAGAAATTCGGGCTGCAATTGTATTTTGTTTAATTATGGTTAACATCGTTGAATTGTATTTTTTAGTTAAGAAATACCATTAATAATAATCCTATTGTAATAAAATGTGTTGCTCTGAATCCATTTTCTAACTTCTTGAATACTGAATAGTCGTAGATAAAGTATAGTATTTGACTCGCGTATAATGGCTATATTACACTCGAATCCTTAAAACACTCGCCTTCGGCTCGTGTTTTAAAATCTCGTGTAATATAGCCTTCATTATACGCTCGTTAAATAATGTACTATTTTTAGTGTGTTGTTAATTTTTGCAATAAATCTAAAAACACTTAATATTTCCGAAACAGTTGATGACAGGTATAGGATATTGTACATGAAATATGTCTAAAATATTCTGAAGAATCCAAAAATTGAATAACATAGAAGATGTTGTATTTAAAATAAGAAAGTTAGTATTGGCCACTGTTACATGACACACCCTGTATAAAAAGTTTTTATTGGAAAAAATGCGCAACTAGAAATAACAATCGACGTATCCGAGCGTTTTTTCGGACACGCCCCATGTATTTATTATGGAATTTATTCCATTTGGCTGATACACACTGTATAAACTAGTATATTATTAAGTAATAAATATGAATAAACAAAAATTATGCTCTGAAATTCTTTTTTTTATGGGGCTCTGAAAGTAGATATTTCAAAATTAATAATTTTAAGTATTAATCATAACAATGTTATGTGGGTATAAATGTGCATTTATATTTATAAAACTTTTCGTCACCGTACGCATTTATAAAAGCCGCCACTGCTCCTGTTCGTAGTTCCAACATGACCAATTGTTATCTCGCGGACGCGGACCTTGTTCTGTTTGTCGTTTGTGCTTTAGCCAATGGGAAGACAGAAATTTGACACATTTGATAAAAACATAGAAATATTTTCCATATTACTCCGATATCAGCATTTATAGACAACACAGAGGGCTTAACTTATCTCATAGTTTAATAATATTATAATATTATATCTATATAATATAGAACACTGGTCACATTATCCACCTTTTTAAAGAAAATTATTATTCTAACCTCAAAATACGTTACTGCTCTCGCGAATTTACAACGGTACAGTTCGTGTTTTATAAATAAATACCCTAAGAACGGTGGCGACGAGCGGGAACGGTGACAACGAGCAGGAGCGGTGGCGAAAAGTTTTACAAATCGACCATTATATTATAGGTCTCTGGTATAAAAGTACCAAACTCTAATATACAGGGTCGTTGGTATGTATGGAAACGGTTGATTATTTCTTAAAGTATAACAGTTAGCAAAAAATATTTTAGATAAAAGGTTTAGGGGTTTTTAAGGTGTATTAGAATTTTAAAAAAATAAGTATACAGGATTAGTCAGAAAACCGTAGGGCAGCAAAGTTACCTTTTTTTTAAATAGAACACCCTATATCTTCGAATATTTTTGGATTTAACATAAAATAACAATTATTTTTTAATAATTACATTAAACTAATAGTTTCCGAGATTTCGACATTTGAAAAATGAAATTTTTGAACTTTGACGGCTTCCAGCTTTCTAACGATACGTTTTAGAGTAAAACGGCTTACATGTCCCTATCTTACTTTTTTATTATCTTCCCAAAAACATTAACTTCCGGTTTAACCGGAAGTACTGTATTTCCGGCTTTTGAGTTATATCCGGTTTAACCGGAAGTTGATGTTTTTGGGAAGATAATAAAAAAGTAAGATAGGGACATGTAAGCCGTTTTACTCTAAAACGTATCGTTTAGAAAGCTAAAAGCTGTCAAAGTTTAAAAATTTCATTTTTCAAAAGTCGATATCTAGGGAACTATTAAGTTTAGACTTATAATGCACGTATTTAAAAATAATTGTTATTTTATGCAAAAACCAAAAATGTTCTAAGATATAGGGTGTTTCTTTTAAAAAAAAGTAACTTTGTTCCTCTACGGTTTTCTGACTCAACCTGTATACTTAATTTTTTAAAATTCTAATACACCTTAAAAAACCCTAAACTTTTATCTAAACTATTTTTTACTGACTGTTTTACTTTAAGAAATAATCGACCGTTTCCATACATACCAACGACCCTGTATAAAGGACTCTGCGTACACCAATGTTTGATACATAAACAAGATTAAAACTACATATTTCATTATAAAGACAGAAAGAAAAGTTTAGTCAAAATTTGTAATCAACTGATATAGGAATTCAAAGTTCTTACAATTCACGGGATAAACGAAGTTTGCACTGCGATAGCCACAGTGCAACAATTTTTTGTACCTCTAGTTCTATCCCGAAGGGAGATTATGCCTTACTGCATCTTTTATTATACTATTAATGCTTTTGTAATTTAAAAATGTTTCATTCTTCTTCTGTAGGGGAAATTGGTATAATACGGCACACTAGGATAAAACGGCACACTATCCTTATTTCAAATTACGCGCGCCCACCATGTGATTTCTGGCATTTGTCGGGTGACCGAGAGATGCACCGATCAAAACGCGGTCGATATCAGTCGGTGTTTTGCTGCCACGTGGTATGTTACGTTTTCGGCGATTTTAGAATTATTCACGCGGGTCAAGAAATTGTATAAAACTCGAAAGCAGAAGTTAAATAAGTATCTATCTGATATATACAAGGTAGGTGGAATACCAAACCTTATTTTTGTATTGAGATTTTTGATCTAACGTAGTTTTATTTATTTTTTATTTGCAAATTTCATATTGTTTATGTTTTTGGATAAGACGGCACACGGTCATTTGTTTTAAAATGGCACGGTGCCGTTTTATCCAAATTCATATTAATAGGGTGTTTTATTTATTTTTTCCGATAATGGGGTGTTCTGAACGTTACAAAAGAAAATCCAACAGGCAGCATTGGAACGAGGCAGATATGAGAAGGGCTATTGAGGCCATCAACAACAAAGAAATGGGCTGGCTGGCTGCGACTAAGCAGTTTAACGTTCCTAAAACGACACTTCGAAGAAGATGTGCAAATAAAAACAAACGGGTTAAAGGTTCTAGTAAGGGCTTGGGGCGCTGGTCTACAACTTTTTCGCCTGATATGGAACAAGAGTTGGTGGTGTATTTACGAGATATGGAAGAAAGGTTCTACGGTATAACCACTATAGAACTTCGTCGCATAGCTTACCAGTTTGCGGAAATAAATAAACTGAACCATCGGTTTAATCATTCAGAACAAATGGCAGGGTGGGACTGGTTACACGGATTTCGTGAAAGAAACCCTGATATTTCGTTAAGGCAGCCAGAACCTACTTCATCAGCCAGAGCTAGGGCCTTCAACAAACCACAAGTAGCAAAATTTTTTTCAATTCTGGAGAATACCATCGACAAATATAAAATTCCACCTGAAAGAATATTCAACATGGATGAGTCCGCACTATCAACTGTTCAAAGACCACCGAAGATTTTTTGCTATAAAGGGGCGAAAACAAGTAGGTAGGTGCAATAACCGAGGCCGACGAAATAACTCGAATAAATTCTAAAAGATCTTCCAACAGATTGGTATTTGTCAATTTTGCAACCTGTAACTTTTTTGGCAGTTTATTGGTTGCTAGCATACTTTCGCCAACATAAACAGTAAATTCTAGGCCAATTTTTATAACAACTGATGCTAAAATTTTTGGATTTTTATCAAGAATCTCCTTAAAATTGAGGTAACATAACAAAAGTTGGTCATTGTCTGCAACTAAGAGCCAGTCTCTTTCAATTTGGCTAGCACTGTTATAATATGCCTGGATGTCTTCAAAAGAAAAAATTTGTCTTGTCTTTTTATGCTCCTCTAATGTTAGCAGGCTTTCCTCGATTGCTCTATCCATTTGGCTTTTTTCCACATCAGCAAGACGTGTCACAGTGTTGATTTTTTTATTTAAATATAAAGGAGTATTAGGGAAAATCACAGGAACGGCGCTTTCAGATAGTTTGGGTATTTTTCTCTCAAATATTTGCAATTCCCCATTTACTATGCATTTATCTGTTTTAAGAATATCCTTATCGGCAAAGTGCTTCATGCAAACAACTGGATGTTTTAATCCTTCTAGATCGTTTGGAATATTTCGCAGCCATTTATTTCTTAGATTTACATCTTTGGGTAGGGAAAAAACAGTAAAATATGTTTTACTTTCGTCGGATTTATAGTTGGATTTGCAGCCAACTACGCTGCAACACCGCGGCATTTTGGTCCTTCAAACTAGGAAAATGGAACAATTTATTGGTTTAACATTCAAATAAATGTTAAAAATTAATATTACCTGAAATTTTCGCCTTTAATTGTAGTAAATACTATTATTTCTACCAAGAAATGCACACTTGCACACAAACATAACCGTAAAAAGCCGGTCACAACTCGACAACAGGTGACTATTGATCGGTGTTCGGCGCAATGGCAGAACCCAGTTGGTCACATGATTTCCACGCGCCACGGCCTGTCTATTTCGTCGGCCTCGTGCAATAACAAGTTCTGAACGAGGGGTACACACAACGGTGGTGTGCTGCATGAACCCGATAGGGCATTTTATTCCCCCAGCCTTTATCTTTGCACGAAAAAATGCAAAGTCGGAACTGACAGATGGCGCTCCAACTGGCACACTACAACTGTGTCAAGATTCTGGTTGGATGACTGGACCACTATTCGAGAAGTGGTCGGCACACTTCATAAAATATACGGATTCATCCACGGAGAAAAAGGTTCTGCTCATACTTGACGGCCACTCAAGTCACAAATATCTAAATGCTTTGGAGTCTGCTAAGGAGAATGGCGTCATTATTCTTTGTACCCCACCACATTGCACACACCGAATTCAGCCACTCGATGTGGCTTTTTTCGGACCTTTATCAACATATTATAATCAGGCAGTCTCTAATTGGTTGAAACGCAATCCAGGAAGGACCGTGTCAGTATATCAAGTTGGCAAGTTATTTGCAGAACCCTACGAAAAGGCGGCAGTAATGAGAAACGCAGTTAGTGGGTTTAAGAGTACAGGAATATATCCCTTAAATCCTAATATATTTCCTGAGTGGATGTTTGCTCCTGCAGAGGTAACCGATGTTGACATGCCAGAAGACTTACCTCAAAATCAACCAGGTCCATCAAATACAAGTACCAAAAACGTCTCGAATTCATCTGAAACATATCAACTTAATTTTATTAAAGAAGTTAGAATTTTTTTTCAAATGTGTCAGCTTTTTCAACATTTTTTTCAAAGTCAACAAAACGTTCAGAAGTTCTAAATAAGATAGTGGGGAGTAGAATACCCACCAATGCTCCAACAAGGTGGAATTTTACGTCACGGGCGGTCTTTACAATTTGTCAACATAGAGAAAAATTAATAGAAGCATTTGATTACATACTAAACAGCGATGAGTTTAATACAGACAAAATTACTATAAATGCTCATCAGGCTTAAAATCGTATTTAGAAAACGAAGAGTTTTTATTTTTTCTTAATATTTTTAAATTAATATTTGAGCAAACAGATATTGTTTTTCAAATTTTGCAGCATAAGATTACTGACATTGTTTATTCAAGAAACCGTTTAAAATCTCTTCTAGAAAAAATTTCCAGTTATCGCAATGATGAAAATTGTTTTAATTCCCTGTTTTATACTTTTTTTACTGAAAATACAAGCCATGATGCAAAAAGACGAAAAACGTATAATTTTGAAGACAAGAAACTTCATTATAAGCAGCTTTTCAATGACATTTTAGATACTACAAAAGGCCAGATTGAACTAAGATTTTCAGATTTGCATGAATTACAATTTTTTGACTTAATGAATAAAAATCTTTTTTTAAGTTTTTCAGAAAATTTCCCAAATAATCTTTTGGATAGTTTATGTCTAAGGTACAACTTTGTAAAAAAAGACATATTAAAAAATGAACTTTCTGTCATATACTCAGACAAGGATATGTTAGGTCAATTTGAGAATCACGCTGATACAATAAAATACATGGTTGACCTTGTTTTCTTTAATAAAATACATGTTTGATAATGACCTACAGCAAGTTTTACCACAAACTTATGAGCTGCTTTGTTTGATTGTTACTATACCTGTTACTTCAGCATCAGTTGAAAGATCATTTTCGACCCTTAAGAGAATAAAAACTTATTTACGGAACACCATGAGTCAAGATCGCTTATGCAATGTTAGTATAATATCAATAGAAAAAGAATTTAATAAACGTTTAAAACTCATTTTACGAAAAAATTTTAGACCATTTTGCAGGTACAAAAGAGCGAAGAATAGCACTATTATATAAAAGAAGTTAAGAAAAGAACGTAAGTAGGTACTTAGGTATGTAGGTATTTATTAAAATTCTTTGTTATTGTGACATAATATCCTGATAGTGACCTAATATTCGATAGTGACATAATATCCCGAAATCCCGATAGTGACATAATATCCCGATAGTGACTTTTTTACAACTTATAGTGTCATAATATACACTGCGTCCATAAAGTCTTGCACAAATTCATTTAAAATTCAGGGGCTTACTTTTTTTAAAAGCGCTCGGACACGTCAATTAGTACTTTTGTTTGCGCATTTTTTAACGTAAAATGTTTTTATACAGGGTGTCGCACGTATGAGGTATGTGGTCATCAAGGATTTTTTTTTAATGGAACACCCTGTATATTATATCAATTTTGAATTCTATGATGAACACTTAACACCTCTGGAAATCACGGTTTCCGAAATATTGACGTTTGAAAATTTATTTTAAACACATTTATTGATGACCTCATACCTCATACGTGCGACACCCTGTATAAAAACATTTTACGTTAAAAAATGCGCAAACAAAAGTACTAATTGACGTGTCCGAGCGTTTTTAAAAAGTAAATACCTGAATTTTAAATGAATTTGTGCAAGACTTTATGGACGCACTGTATATACATCTAATGGCAAGTTCAAAGAAACGGAGAAACGATCAAAAATACCAAAAATTTCCTATGATGAATATTGCATATAATTATATACCTACTAGGTATATATTTTTAACTTATAAGTGTTAGGGAACACGAATAACACACAATTAACTTCTAATAACAATAATATTTTATTCACAAACAGCTTGGTTTTACGCAAAGTTACCATCAATAAAAATCCTCTTTTCGCAAGCGTTCGACGTCTCGTAACCGATACCCCTTTTTTGTTGTGCTGACTCAGATGTTACTCTCCCAACGATGCACAGTGGTTCGACCGTGTGGTTTATCGGATGGAATTGCTAACACTCGGCCATCCTGAATGCTGACGGTCCCTGATCTCAGCCACGGAACGCTTGAGGACTATAAATGTATCCGCTATCTGTAATTAAGAAATAAGATGTATTATTATTTAGTCTTTGTTTGTCTGCAAGCGGACAGTCTTTCTTTCCGTTGCCTGCAAACGGACAGTCTTTCTCTTAATTGCCTGCAAACGAGCAGTCTTTCTTTCGATTGCCTGCAAACGGGCAGTCTTTCTTTCGATTGCTTGCAAACGAGCAGTCTTTCTTTCGATTGCTTGCAAACGAGCAGTCTTTCTTTCGATTGCCTGCAAACGGGCAGTCTTTCTTTCGATTGCCTGCAAACGGGCAGTCTTTCTTTCGATTGCTTGCAAACGAGCAGTCTTTCTTTCGATTGCCTGCAAACGGGCAGTCTTTCTTTCGATTAAGTCTCGGTTTGTTCTATCTACTTACCCTATTTGTCTCTAATGTCTGATTTCAAACAGCTTCATATGCTCAGGGCACACTACCGCTTCGTACGGAATTCTGGATCTTGAAGCATGGATGTCTTCTTTTACTCTGTACCTATCGTGGGGTAGGACTTCAACCACTTTGAATGGTCCCTTATATGTCTCTGCGAGTTTTTTACTATCGCCGGTGCTCGGAATACTTGCTATTCTGGTAAGGACAAGGTCGCCTACTTGAAAGCCGTCGGAATTTTTTCTCTTTGCGTTAAAGCGCTCATCTTGTTTTAGTCTATTTTTCTCCATTTTCTCATATGCAGTTTGTCTGAGTCTGGTGACGTCTTTTGGCTCATCATCGCTTTCTGCATATCGGTCTCCATCCATTCGCAGAGATGTTCCAAACAGTAGCGTAGCAGGAGTAGATTCGGTGGTTTTGTGCTTTGAGCTGTTAATGCCCTGTTGTAGAACAGCAATATTGCAGTCCCAGTTGTCCGTCGATGTGTTCGCACCCATTGTAGCTAGCCCATCAATAACAGTTCTATTGGACCTCTCCACTTGTCCATTTCCTCTCGGCATGCCAACTGCTGTGTTAAATAATCTGATACCTTTTTCTTGGCAGTATTGTGAAAATTGCGAAGCTGTAAAAGCTGATCCGGCATCACATATAACTCTTTTCGGGTTCCCAAATATTTTGAAAATATCATTAAGTTCTTGAACTATATATTCTGTCTTGGTACTTGGTACTGCTTTAAGGAATAAAAATTTTGTGAAGGCGTCCACTATTACAAGAAGGTATTTGTTGCCTTCTTTAGTCTTTACGAATGGACCTAAATGATCCATGTGAAGGGTGTGGAATGGTTTTGCAAATTTGGGTATTGAATGAAGTAGTCCGGGCTTTTTTCCAGAGGTACTTTTGTGATAGAGGCAATTGAGGCAAGAAGCGATATACTTTTTCACGAACCGGTTCATTTTAGGGAACCAATACCGTTCTTTAAGTCTTTCAAGTGTCTTTTCCAAAGCGAAATGACCAACATCGTCATGGTTTACTTTCAGAATTTGCCATCTACAGTTTTTTGGAACTACGCATCTTCGTCCTCGTTCGGTCATCCTGACTATGTTTCCACGAAGATCATATTCTTTAAAAATGGCACGATTTTCATCGTATTCTCCCGAAAGAAGTGTATCTTTTATTTCAAGTATTTTTGTATCTTGGTCCTGGGCTTCTTTGATCCAGTCTTGTTCGGTTATCAGAAACACTTCATGTTGTAAATTTATGGTAATTGGATTTCTGCTTAATGCATCGACGTGTTGCATCTGGCTTCCCGATTTATGTTGTATTTGAAATTTGTATTCTTGCAAACTTAAAATCCATCGCGCTATCCTTGGAACTATATTTTGTTTTGATACCGCATTATTCACAGCACTACAGTCTGTTACAATCGTAAATTCTAAGCCTAATAAATAATGTCTAAATTTTTCAACTGATTTGATAACCGCTAACAATTCCAATTCGAAAGAATGGGATTTTTGCTCATCCTGAGTGGTTTGTTTACTATAATAGGCTATTGGCTTCTCGCCATCTTTTGTTACCTGCATAAGTATACCCCCTATACCATCCTGACAAGCATCGGTATAAAGCAAGGTTTTAAGTTTGGGATCGAAAATAGATAAAACAGGCTTAGAGCTAATAATATCCTTTAATTCTTGCACGATATTTGAATGTACTTGTTCCCACTTCCATTTAGACTCTTTTTTAAGTAAGGCAGTTAACTTTTTTGTCTTGGAGGCATAGTTGGGTATAAATTTGCGGAAGTAACCTACTAATCCTAAAAATTGTCTGAGTTGATGAACCGTTTTTGGTGCTGGAAAATTGTTTACTGCTTGTACTTTGTCACAGCTTACAGAAAAATTGCTCTTTGAAATTAAATACCCTAAATACATTATTTCTTGTTGCAAAAATTTGGATTTAGATAATTTTATTGTTAACCCGAAATCTTCTATAATCTTAAACACTTTTTCTAATAGTATTAACCCTTCCTCGATTGTATTTGATGGTATAATAATGTCATCTAAGTATGGCACTACACCAAATTGCCGTAAAGGCTCAAAAATTTCGGTCATCATTTTTTGGAACACTGCGGGTGCATTACTCAAGCCAAATGGGACTCTTAAGTATTCATACAGACCCTCTGGGGTAATAAATGCTGTTTTATGAACTGACTCAGAACTTACGGGAATTTGGTGATAGCCAGCTGCCAAATCGAGTGTCGAAAAATACTTATAATTACCTACAGAATCTATTAGGTCTTCGATTAAAGGCAAGGGAAATTTTTGTTTTTCGGAAATTTTATTTATGGCCCTAAAATCAACTACTAGGCGTTTGTCACCGTCCTTTTTATTTACCAATAGGGCGGGACTAGCATACTCTGAACTACTTCTTTGTATTATACCTGCAGACAATAATTCTTGAACCTGATTTCTCATTATAGTTTTGTCACTTTCGGATAGTCGGTAAGGACGCGAATAAACTGGTGTGTCTGTTGTTGTAACAATTTTTAAGGAAACTGAGTGTGCTTTTCCCAACTTATTCATTGAAACGTACATGCAAGAATCGTATTTGTTAATCAATTCGTATAATTTATTTTTTTCATATTCGCTAATGTCTCCGTGACAAATATCAAAACTGCAAGTGAGCGCAACCTGGTTTAAGTCAACCATTTTAAATGAAAAAACGTCACCTAGTCTCTCATAGCCTAGGGTTTTATTTTCTGTGTAATTGCGGCCAATTATTAATTTAGAATCTAAAAATTCATCGGTGACATAAATTTGAACATTTGAGAGGAGACAACCATCTATTGAAATATTCGCATAGACGCACTCACTAATCTGCACCGATTGCCCGGTAAAGCCCGATAAAATAACGACATTATCCAAATTAATTATTTTAAGACCTAATTCCATGGCAACATTCTTTTGAATGATGGAACAATCACTACCTAAATCTATAAAGGCGTCAACGCGAACATCGTTGAGTTGAATTGATTTATAAAATTTTTTTGATGACTTCTCCTTTATCATTTTTACATTCTCTACCTTTGTATAATTTTTTTCATTTTTATTAAATTTTTGGCGACAAGCCGATTCAATGTGACCTAATGTTTTACAATAGTTGCATACTTTACGCCTGTGGGGACACTGGTCCCGCTTATGACCCATATTTCCACAAGAATGGCAAATTATTGTACATTTTACATCTGCTTTAGGTTTAAAATTAGATTTTAATTTATTTTGATTAGATATATACATTTTGTCTGATTCGGTACGATTACTAAGTCTACTTGGTCCTGGCTGTGGGCAAAATTCATGGGAAAAATGTTTACTTCTTAAATATGATGCTAAATCATTAATATTTTTAACTTGTGCCGCTTCTACTGCAGTCTTAATATACCGATCTCCTATAGCACCCAAAATTAAAGAAATCTTGTCGTATTCAGAAATATTCAATCTCAAACTTTCTATCTTAGCTAAATGTAGGAACAGAAACTCATAAAGAGACTGTCCATTAACCGGTTTATGATTCATTAACTCTTGAAACAAAGAAAAAATATCACGTCTACTTTGAAAAGTTTCAACCAATTTATCGCGCCAGTCTTTCCATGAATATTGCCCCCAATTTACATCGTTTGATATTACACTTTGATACCAAATTAATGCCGTGCCTTTTAATTAATAACATAAATTTTTGCATTATGTTCAACAATTTCTAGCCAACGTAAAACATCTTCTTTAAATGGGTTAAATTCTGGTATTATGACGGAAATTAACTGATATGGGCCCACAGGATGCGAACTTATAGGATTTGTCTGACTTACCCCTGCTACATTACTACTTTTTGAACGTCTCCGTGTCTTAGCACTAGATTTCTTTTTGCTTTTTGCTTTCCGGCGACGACGGCTTGTGTCGGTGGAAGACGAAGAACATGTAGAACACGATGAAGTGTCGGAATCCGAGGAACTAGTGGACGTGGACGTGGACGTGGACGGATGTCTCCTTTTGCGTTGTGGCATCTTAGTATTATAAATGTTTACACACACCACACGCAAAAATTCATCCCACTTCTGATGTTAGGGAACACGAATAACACACAATAACTTCTAATAACAATAATATTTTATTCACAAACAGCTTGGTTTTACGCAAAGTTACCATCAATAAAAATCCTCTTTTCGCAAGCGTTCGACGTCTCGTAACCGATACCCCTTTTTTGTTGTGCTGACTCAGATGTTACTCTCCCAACGATGCACAGTGGTTCGACCGTGTGGTTTATCGGATGGAATTGCTAACATAAGTTATCATTATGCTATCTGAGGGGACCAAAAAACCAATTGCAAGGACCTATCGATTATATTATTTCTTTTTTAACACTAAAGAAAAATGTTTTTTGCCAGTTTACTAAATAATACTATTAACTAACTGATCATTATTTCTTTACCCAGCCTAGATGTGATAACATCATTCGATAGCACTCTTTGTATTTTAAAAGGTATTGGTATTTATAATTAATATTACATTACTTAGGGGAGTTTAGTCGGTAGGCAGCCGCTTCGGGGTTGTATCCGACACTATCCTGCTTGTCTCTTTGTAGGTAGGTATTTGAGTTTTTAGTTTAACTTATTTTTAACAGTTTTTTTTTATAGTGAAATTTTGATTTTGGGCGTTATGCGTTAGCCCGAAAAATTTTCCCCCGACACTATCCTGCTCGTCTCTTTTTATGTAGGTAGATATTTGAGTTTTTAGTTTAACTTTTTTTCAGAGTGAATTTTTGATTTTGGGCGTGGTCGCGAAAATTTTTCGCCTGCGGCGCTTTCTTCTAAATGCTTAGCCTCCCGATCTAAATAAGTCACGAGCCGCCACTGATTAACTATCGTCTAGACTTCAAGAACGCTTTGAAAAAACACCCTCGCCCAAGCTAAATGAAAACACAGTAACCAAAAATGACACACATGCCAATGAAGAGCACATTCCATTAAAGAAAATTGCAGTGTTACCAAAAATGTTACAATTTGACAACAAAAAATGTCGCAAGAGTCAGGGACCCATTGTTTTAAATTCCACACCCAACTTAAACGAAATAAAGGAGAAAGCTGAAGAAAAAAAACAATTAGAAGAAAGAAGATCTAAGAGAAAAGTCAAAGCAAAAGTTGATCTTACGGAAGAGTTGTCTGAACCTCAAGATCCATTTTGTGAGCAGGATGATGAAGACGAAGCAGCTTGCATTTATTGCAATGAACTCTATTCCATGTCTAAACCAAGGGAAGTTTGGATTCGTTGTCAAGTCTGTAAAAAATGGTTTCATTCAGAATGTGCGGGACTTGGTCCAAAAACCAAAATGTTTACTTGTGAACTTTGCTCTTAGTTTTTAATTTTCAGTATTTTTCATGTTTAATTTTTATTATTCGTTTTAATATTATTTTGATGTTTTTAATATTGTTTTTAGTTTGGGTTTATTATATCGGCCTCTTCAAAAAATTAAAATACAATTTTTCTCTAAGATCTACAGGGGAGCCAATATTTAGCCACCTTAAAATTTACATGGGATTTTCTATGTTCAACTAAGCCACGCATCACCCGGTATACCAATCGTGAACATTGAATTATTTGTAATAAAAAAATAACGCATCTTTAATATACGCACAATATCTCCGAATATCATTAACTAGAAGATATATTTAAGATTTAAGTTGCAGAACCTTTATTCAGAGTACACGATAGCCCTTCTTTTATCACAAATTACATTTTTTAACCTTTCAATTCCTTCCATTAAAATCTTGACAAAGGTAATGGCAAGTGCCTATGCCATTTTATCCAATCGTTTGGATAAAATGGCACCATTGCACTTGCGCAATGAAAACAGTTTTTTAGTGTTTTGTATTTTTATTTTTGGTATTCTTGTATACGTATACGAAAGTACAATGTCCAAAGAGTAATATATTTTTTTATACTCTGGTACCAGTTTATTTTAGATATACAGTTCTCGTTTTATTAAAAGTATGATATTTTATACCAACTTTCCCTACGTCCCTTTACTGTTTAATATTCTAATTCACAACAGTAACAACTAAAGTTTAATAAATCAACTAAAGCGGGGAAAATCATAAAATGCACCTAGCCTAAAATTATTAATATACCTATTCCTATTATTAAAATAGAGACTTACCTCAGTTCCATCCATAATATAATTATTGTTAATTGAACATTACACAAACAAAACACAAAATAAGGGGAACCCGTGAGGGGAACAGGCTGGTTTTTTTGCATCTGGTCCGTCAAGTGTCAAAGGCAGGGTGTGTCAACTGTCATTTTCGGTGTAATAAATCTGAAATATTTCAGAAATATTGATATAAAAGGTTATGTTTTTGAGACATTCGAAATATATCAGAGATATTTTTGAAAGGAAGTGTGCTGTGTGGGTACCAGCGCTTGAAAAAAGCGAATGGTCAACTTGGTGCCATCGACTCCCTTCATTTGAACAGATCTACTTTTGGAGATTTTTGTAAGTAAAGTACCTGTATTCTTAGACTTAGACCACCCTATATATTGCACTTAATATTTGGTTATAGAGTAAAAAGCCTCCGTGCATTAGAATTCAAAAATATAAAAGGAAATAAATTAATATCTCGAAAACAGTACCTAACGGATAGCTATCGGAAAGCAATAATAAAAGTTGTTCATAAACTAATTAACATTCTAAATAAGTTCATATTCATTTAAGTAACTTTGTTTTTCTATGACTTTTTGACTAATCCTGTATTCCTTATCTATTTAATTTTTCTGTGATGAAATGATTTTTAGAAACTCTAAAACTTTTGGTTTAACATTTTTCGCTAGCTTTCTAGGATATCTTAGGAAACAAGCGTTCGTTTTCGTACATATCTGCGACTCTGTATATTATGAACTTTTATTTTTTAAATAGTAAAAAGTACTTGCACATTGCACAATAATAATTTTCGTTTTGTTGCTATAGTGTTAATAGTTACCCAGGTATATCTTTCTCGGTGTAGGAGTATGTGTTTGTTCAGAGAAGTCATAAAATTCGGTCGTACCAGTGAAATTTGTATTCCTTTGTTGTCTTAACAAACATTCTGTCTGTATGGCATGACTCACAATGAATATTTATTTCGTTCTTTATTGTTACATACCTGTATTCCGCATGAGTAAAATTTCAATACAAATATAACAGTAAAGCGTGACGACTTTTGAACGAAATTGAAATTTTCTTCTTTATCATTTATTCTCGAACTAACGAACTTCTGATTATGCAACCAGACCAACGCAACGTATCGATAGCTTCATTTCATTAGGACTTGACTTTACAAGAAAAGTAATTTTAAGATTTTGTCGGAAGAGCAGATGTTTGAATTTGAAGATTTTATGTTATTTAATTCTTCATTACCTACATCAAGTTCACAAAAAGCAAACCTCTAATACTATGTTTCCTATTGCCTGGCAGCAAGTACCCCTAATTATCAATGCAAAATACAAATTTTGGATGACTGAGTGAACATATTATTTTTAGACCAAAGGTGTATCTTCTTATTTATTTATTTATCTCTTCAAGCTATACAATTACAAGGTAATCATATTTGCGTCATTATAAAATTTATATAATACGAGTTACAATTAAAAAAAATCACAATATTAAAACTTAATAAAACTATACATTAAAAGCTAAATTAAAATTAAAATAACAATTAAAAAAAGCATAAATCTTTAAAAACCATCTGTGTCTAGGAACTCATCTAACCCGTAGTGAGCCCTTTCAACAATAAGGTGCCCTTTTAGGCGGCGAATAAAAATCCTTTCTGGTAGGTTTTTCATTTCATTTGATATTTTATTATAAAACAATGGACTATAATAATTGACCGAAATTCTGGTTCGTTGTATTCTATGAAAGTTCATTCTGATATTCTCAGCCGTCCTAGTTGGGTAATTATGATATTATGCAGCGTTTGTGGTGTAACGGTGAGTATTTTTATAACAATAAATAATACATTCATATATATATCTACCCGGAATTGTTAGGATTTTTAAATTTTTAAATATTTGTTTGACATCGTCCCCAATGCGCACGGCCCTTCTCTGGAGTCCAAAGATTCGCCTCGCATGAGCCGAGTGCCCCCATGCCATAATGGCGTAGACAGACACCGACTGGAACACCGCATGAAAAGTCTGCAACAGTGCACCACCTGAGAGTATACGAAACAGGTTTTTTAAGAGATAAATATTTCTGGTTAGACGCCCAGCTATATTGTTTACATGTCTTTCAAATCTAAGTGTGGGGTCCAAGTAGACACCAAGAAACTTCACCTCTTCTATATTCTCCTCTATTTCCCTCATTCCAAATGTCATATTTACTGTCTTTGCCTCATTCAGATTAAGTTTATTTGCAACAAACCACATTCTCAGGTCATAAACCACCGTCTCCATATCACCTCGTAGCTCATTAAGGTCATCACCACCCTGAATCATAGATGTATTATCTGCAAACAGCAGAATTTTCGCACCCGGGGATGCATTATTTACATCGTTTACATATAAGTACCAGGAAAAGTAGAGGCCCGAGGATTGAGCCCTGGGGCACACCATGTTTTATTTTTTCCCACTTTGTAGATGTCATCCCGTTATAAAATGTCTTCTGCTGTCTGCCTTCCAGATAACTCCCCATCAGGGCCACATTCCCCTCATCAAGCCCATAGAAGGACAGCTTCCGAATGAGCACCTCGTGAGACACGCAGTCGAAGGCCTTCGAGAGGTCACAATATGTCGCACTGACATACTGCCTCTCCTCGAAAGCATCTGTCATATACTCCAGCATATCCAGGATGGCCAGGGTAGTGGAAGAGCCAGTTCTGAAGCCAAACTGACTGGCAGTGAACAGGTTATTCTCATGAAAGTATCCATACAGCTGTTCCTTTAGGATAAATTCATACACCATTGACAGGACTGGCAACAACGATATTGGGCGGTAGTTATTCAGATCATTTTTTCCCCCTTTTTTATATACAGGGTCGTTGGTATGTATGGAAACGGTCGATTATTTCATAAAGTAAAACAGTTAGCAAAAAATATTTAAGACAAAAGTTTCAGGGTTTCTAAAGGTCTATTAGTATTTTAAAAAAATAAGTATACAGGATGAGTCAGAAAACCGTAGAGAAACAAAGTTACTTTTTTTTTAAATGGAACACCCTATATCTTAGAATATTTTTGAATTTTACATAAAATAACAATTATTTTTCAATAAGTGCATTATAAGTCTAAACCTAATAGTTTCCGAGATATCGACTTTTGAAAAATTACATTATTGAACTTTGACAGCTTCTAGCCTTCTAACGGTACGTCTTAGAGCAAAACGGCTTACATGCCCCTGTTAGTTTCTTATTATCTTCCTAAAAGTGTCAACTTTTTTTCATCAAAAATATCTGAAGTTATTCTTTTGAATGTGGGTTTTAGTGCTCTTTAATAAACCTAAATAGAATTTTTCTCTAAAATAATTAGGGAAGCCAATAATTGACCCCATTTAAAATTACATGGGATTTCCTATGTCCTGCTCGACGATGCAACACCCGGTATGTTGAAAATTATAATTATGTTTTGAAATTATAATGAAGTTTTATTCTGCGTCGTATATTTGAAAAGTGCATTTACTGGTGGAAACATTGTGTGTTTGACATTGATTAAACTAAAACTGACAAATTTCAGTCCGGTAAAGAAATTTTACAGGACTAGTCCGGTAAAAACATTTTACCGGACTTATTGCTGTAAAACCTTATTTTCTGGACTAAATTCAAATATGTAATAAGGTGTGTTTTACAATACAGTATGAAATAATAGTGGGTTATCATACAGTTTTTTTCTACAACCGTCAAGAAATAACAATGTTTGCGCTATAACGTCAGTGTCTAAAATAAGGCATTTTTTCATTGACTTTATTTTTTTTACGTTACCATATACCTGCTATAAATTTAATTATTACCTGTTTTTGATAATCTCACTGACATTTGACGAAAAATGAACCAAAAACATTTTTTTTCTAATTTTGTCTCGAAAAATAGATATTTCGAACGCGCTAGCGAGTTCGAAATATATCCATTTCGAACTCCGAATTTTATTTTTTAAAAGTTGGCATTGGTAATATTTAAATGTTTTATTCTGTTGACGTCTGACGTTTCCTGTTATTGTGATCCATGAGAAAAGAAAGTTTTCGGGACTTCTCTGGTAAAAGTTGATTTATCGTTTTATTAGCAATATCCCTTAACTCAGGGGGAGTTGAACTTAGATTATCATGCTCCATATTTTTTTTAATTATAATTATGAACAACTCTATGAAATATTAAAACACAAATTTCCTGACAATGACACAAAGAAAATATTATTTATTGTCAAGGCTACTATGATAAAAGTAAATTTATAGTATTACCAACATAGAATTTAGACATACAAATTTACAAAATTTGAAGGGTTGATTTTCTTTTTAAATATGTATTTTCTTATTGAAAAAAATACAAAATAGAAAAAATAGTATAAAGTACGTGTTTTATAAAGCAGTTAGAGCACTTGTCCCGTTAAAAAACTCGCCGCAAGCGGCTCGTTTTTTTAACATGGACGCGTGCTATAAGATGATGCTTTATAAAACATGTACTTTAATATACTATTATCGTTTTATGGTTTTAGTTTAATGAAATTTAAGTCGTTGTAGAAAAAATATTGTTTGCAACTCGTGTGCGAAATTATTTGGTCATCAGTCAAAGTGGTATTTCGCACCCTAGATACAAAATAACTATTTATGTAGAATTCAGTGGCGTAGTTAGTTTTTTCTAAAAAGTTGTGTTTTTGTCGAGTTATGACCCAAACTTATGTTGTTTTAAATAGGACACCTTAATATATATTATTTCTTTGTCTTATCCCTGTTTTTAAGAGCTTCTTAAAAGTATATAATAGTCCATATTTATTTCTTTTCAAAAGGGATAATATTAACATTTTTTGTAAAATTAATCATTTTTCGTATATGCCCGCAATTAAAAAACAAAATTAACAACATTATTTTTGTCATGCAACTTTATATTATAACATAACTTGAAACCAACAATATCATCTGCTGGCGACGACGATATTTGAGGGCAGTTAGACAGTTTCGAAAGGAAAACAGGAATAACTATTATATGGGCGAAACTTGGTTAAATGAAGGGTATACCGTTGGTCAAATATGGCAGGATAAGCATATAAAAAGCGCGAGGCAAGCTTTAATGGAAGGATGGTTCACTGAAATAAAAGCACCCTCGGGAAAAGGTAATAGATTAATAATTAATCACATTGGCAGCAAAAATGAATTTGTGTATGGCGGCTCACTAGCATTTAAATCAAAACGGACTGGAGACTATCATGAAGACATGAACGCTGATGTCTTTGAAGAATACTTCCAGCAAATGATAGATCTTATTCCTCCTGGGTCTGATATAGTCATGGATAATGCCAGCTACCACTCGAGAAAATCCGAAAAAATACCAGCGCCCTCTTGGAAAAGAGATGATTATTGTGGTAATTTTGATGGAGTCCTTTTTACAGTGTACTGTAAATACTGTTTGTACCGGGTGATTCATTAAGGGTGACGAGGTACCGTATCTCAAGAACTAATAGTCGTACGAGTTTGAAAAAAAAATCCCTTGAATGAAATCGGCCAAGAGAAATTGCTGGAAATATTTTTTAAATTCATATATCCACCGCTAGGGGGCGTAATTGCTTCGATCGTATAAAAAATGCAGTTTTCTTGAAAATTTTCCAAATAAGTTGAGAAAAAAAATACTACTACTAAGGGCGGGAGGGGTTAGTGAACTTTTCCTGACTAAAGTGCCTATAGATTTGGTTAAACTTAACGGAATTTTGCAAACTAGGTCTCGTTTAAGAAAGGAGGGTATATTGAACAAAATAAAAGACAACTGCGTCATTCTGGTTCTTGCCGCCCTCGCTAGGGGGCAAGGGCGGATCCAGGATTTTTTTCTGGGGGGGGGGGGGGCACAAGGGGCGGACGGGCAAAAAAATCAACAAGTTCAAGTATGTATAGGAAGGTTTATGAAAGTGTCAGAACAACAGAAAAATTAAATGTTTAATAAAGACAGTTTTCTTTTATGTTTCCTGCTAAAGATGTCCAGCACTTCATTAGCGTCCATTTTTGCCGCAACGTCTTGATGGATATGTATTAAAGCCAATCCATTCAAACGCTCTTCTGTCATCCTGTTGCGAAGATATGACTTTAATCGGCGTAAGGTTATTATCTTTCATTTGCAAGTGCGTGAAAGGGATGCTACAAACGAAATTCGCAATTCCAGCCAGAAATAGACAAGAGTTTCACTCATATTCTTTCTGTTATTTATTTTATTTATATATTTTAACAACTTGCTTCTAAGTATGTACTGTAATGGAATCTCCACAGTACACAAAAATACCGTCTAAAATACCGTCTGGGGGGGGGGCACGTGCCCCCATGCCCCCCCCCCTAAATCCGCCCTTGCTAGGGGGTGTGTTTTACAAGGTTAACCGTTTTTTAAATTTTGCTCCGTAATCTTAAATGGAACAGTATGATTATTTTATTAGATTCGAAAAGTAGATTAAATTCGCAACAAAATATGTTTAAGCCGCATGTCGATATCTTCATTCGTTTAAACGTTATCGCTTAAAGAATATTGCATTAACAAATCTATTAAAGAAAGAAAATAGATAATTCATAATCGAGCATGCCATGGACAAATAAAAAACAATTTAGCCGAAAATTAAATGCTCATCTTAAAAGGCCGTGTAAAGACTTGGAGGACAGTTTCCATGGAAACGGCGATTTTTAACAAATGGATAGTTTATTCTTTGATATTTAAATTTGTAAAGAGCCCAATTAAATTTTTAAAATATGCCGTATACGAACGAGGAGGCTTTTGATATGTTAGCAGTTTATTTTGAATGTTTGCAACATGACGTTATTCAGTGGCGGCACGTGCCCCATCTAGAAAAATCACCTAGAAAATTCCCGAGGTATAAAGGTATAACTATTATTAAGTAAACTCTTGATATTTCGCACATTATTTGTTGAACGGGCAACATACTATGAACGAACGGCAACCGGGCAAAGTACAACGAACGAACATAGGCACCTGGCACACTATTGTGAGCCCCTGCATGCTTCTTTGTTTTAAATCGTATGCGAAATAAGGACAGAGTACTGGATGATAGTAAATTACTGTGGCCTGTGGCTATTCGTTCAGCATTATACGGCAAGTCTGGGCACAGCCCTCTGTCTATGACGTATAATTCGTCACGTGTCATCCCGCATTTCGTTTCTTAGATCAGAGTTCACAGTTAAGTTTAACTGATTTAACCCGCGTGGCGTGACCGGCGCCGCGGCATATATATCGTATTTGAGTGTTTGTAAATAGAAACAGGTGTCTAAAAATATAAAAATCGATTTATTTCTTCATTTTTTAGTAGTTTGGTTATCGAGTTTCGAATTTAAATATTATACATAATCACTATGAATTCTGTGAACTATATAATAAATAATAATTTATCGTTTGAAGACCGCGTACGGATAAAAAACCTAGGACGGCCATTGCCAGATTTAACTATTACACAAACTAACGTTACCAAAAATCGTACATTTAAAAGAAACTTTAATCGAAATATTTACGCGAAGTGCAATTAAGTGGATTTGTGGCTGTGAAATAACTAACAAATTATTTTGTTTTCCATGCATTTTAACTAAAAAAGAGAGTGATACGGGGTGGACAAAAGAAGGTATGTGCGATCTTAAGGATTTAGACAATAAAATTAAATTGCACAATATTTCTGAAAGACATTTAGCGAATGATTTTGAAATAAATATGTTAGGAAGGGTAGATATAGGTAGTCAGTTAAGTAGTGTTTATCGCGATTCAATTAAAAAACATAATGAAGAAGTAAAAAAAAATCGTTACGTATTATCAAAATTAATTGACTGTATAAAATTTTGTGGGGCATTCGAGCTTGCGTTACGCGGCCATGATGAAACCTCACAATCCGAAAACCCGGGAATTTTTAAAGGACTTGTTAATTTTGTCGCCGAAATCGATGTCATTTTAAAGCAGCATTTGGAAGAAAAAACAGTTTTTCAAGGCACATCAAAAACTATTCAAAATGAAATTTTGGAATGTATGCTAAATGTATGTCGAGAAGAAATAAAAAAACAAATTAATAGCGCTAACTACCTAGCAATTCAGGCAGATGAAACCACTGATACCTCCAATAAAATGCAAATGGTTCTAGTATTTCGTTACACATTAAACGGTAATATTTTTGAAACATTTTGGGGGTTTTCAAATCCTGCCAACCATACTGCTGACGGTATTTCTAAAGAAATTTTTAGTGTATTAAATGATATAGAAGTTTCAAAACAACCTGAAAAACTAATAGCGCAAAGTTACGATGGCGCTTCTGTCATGAGCGGTTCTATAGGAGGAGTTCAAGCAAAAATTAATGAGATTTATAAAAATGCAAAATTTATTCACTGCTACGCACATCAATAAAATCTAATAATACAGAACTGTACATCTAAAGATAAAATGCTTAGAATATTTTTTGCAAATTTATCTGGCTTTTCGACCTACTTTTCGCGATCTGCCAAAAGAACTGCGATTTTAGACAGAGTTGTCCAAAAACGACTACCACGGTCTGCCCCAACGCGCTGGAATTTTACTTCAAGGTCAGTAACAACAGTTTACACGAACAAAAATGATTTATTGACATGTTTGGAAGAAATTCTTGATTCTGAAACTGATCAAAATTCAACTAATCAAACTCAAGGCCTCATTAATACTTTGACAAATAATAATTTTAACTTTTGGTTATTTTTCTTTAATAAAATAATGCCCCACGTTGACATTTTGTTTCAACAACTACAGCGTAGAGGCCTAACTGCTTCTGTAGCGAAGGAGAATTTAAATAATTTTACTACTGCAATTCAGCAGGTTAGAAATAACATTGATGTATACATAACTCAAGAGTTTCATAGTAAAAATCCCTTGGAAAATCCGGAGATATGTTCTAAAAGAAGAAAGATTGACTATGGTGATAACATAAGAATTTCGCAAGAAGTTTGCGATATCATTTTAATGCAAATATCTGAAAGGTTTAAATTTACCACTCATTTAATTATAGCAAATTTATTTGAATTTGAAAAATTTCAAGGATATCGTTTAAATTTTCCCCATGAAAATGTAAAAAAACTTTCTGAAGTGTTTCCTGATATAAATTTTTCTAAATTAAAAAATGAGCTAGCCGTTATTTACTCTCGTGACGGAGAGCAAGAAACGAAGTTAATATAATAAATTAATGTGTTAGCTTATATTACTGCCGACCCTCATTTAAGCATTCGAGATTTGGTAAGAGATCTAAGATTGACATATTCCTTAATTGAACGTATGTTAAAAGAACATAAATTACATCCGTACCTGCCATACCATGTAATGTTACATCAACAATTAAAGCCAGCCGATTTCGACCATCGACTGGACTTTTGTTATTGGCTATTGGGGATGGTGAACAGAAACAGAAATTTTCTATCCCAAATATTGTGGATTGACGAGGCTACTTTTTCCAGTTCAGGGAAAGTTAATACTCACAACATGTACTATTGGTCAGAAACAAATCCTCACTGGTTAAGGGAAGTTCAATTTCAAAATCGATGGAGTGTAAATGTGTGGTGCGGGATTTTGAGTGGAAGAATTATTGGGCCATATTTTTTTGATCAGCATTTAAATGGCGTAAATTATCTATAATTTTTGGAAGATGAGTTACCTATACTGTTAGAAGATGTTCCTTTGGAGGACAGAATGAACATGTGGTTCCAACAGGATGGATGCCCAGCCCATTATACTCGAAACGTCCAAATTTTTTAAATTTTTAGTTTAGGGATAAATGGATAGGTAAGAACAGCATTTTTCCTTGGCCAGCGAGGTCTCCCGACCTTACGGTATTGGATTTTTATTTATTGGGTAAGCTTAAAGACCTAGTTTATAAAGACCGTCCAACAACACCTCATGATATGAAAAACAGAATTCTGGAAGCCATTAGCAACATCTCCGTCGCCGAAATTGAAGTTAGTGTATTATCCACAACTTAAAGACTTAATTTATGCGTGGCCAATAACGGCGGACACTTTGAACATTTAAAACGTTAAAAAATTTTAATAGTAGAGTTTGTTTAACAATGTCAATATTGTAATTGTAATTGTTGTTTTCTTGTTTTATATCATTATTGTAGTGATTAAATTAAAATAAGAATGAAGTTTTAAACTTTTTTTTTATTTGTCCATGGCATGCTCGATTATGAATTATCCATTTTGTTTCTTTAATAAATTTGTTAATGCAATGTTCTTTAAGCGATAACGTTAAACGAATGAAGATATCGACATGCGGCTTAAACATATTTTGTTGCAAATTTAATCTACTTTTCGAATCTAATAAAATAATCATACGGTTTCATTTAAGATTACGGAGCAAAATTTATAAAACGGTTAACATTGTAAAACACACCCCCTAGCAAGGGCGGCAAGAACCAGAGTGACGTAGTTGTCTTTTATTTTGTTCAATATACCCTCCTTTCTTAAACGAGAGATTTTTTTTCTCAACTTATTTTGAAAATTTTCAAGAAAACTGCATTTTTTATACGATCGAAGCAATTACGCCCCCTAGCGGTGGATATATGAATTTAAAAAATATTTCCAGCAATTTCTCTTGGCCGATTTCATTCAAGGGATTTTTTTTTCAAACTCGTACGACTATTAGTTCCTGAGATACGGTACCTCGTCACCCTTAATGAATAACCCGGTACTTCGCCTTCCGCCATATCACTGTGAATTAAACCCCATAGAATTGGTGTGGGCGCAAGTATAAGGGTGTGTAGCAAGGCATTACCACTCTAACCACTTCTTAAATGAGAGACGTTAGAAACCTCTTGCAAGAGGCAATAAAGACAATGGATTGTGAAAAATGGAGTAAGTGCGTCGAACATGTGGTTAAAATAGAAGAAAGAATGTGGGAAGCTGATAACATGCTGGAAAACACTATAGAGCCCCTTATTATTTCTCTGGTGATGACTAAAATTTAAAAATTAAGTTGTTGTATTGTACATACATAGTAGATATTTTTTTTATAAATATTAGTAGTTATTCCAATTTATCTATTTTTATATTACTCTTACTTCTATATAAGTTTTTATCTACTTAATATTAAATAATTAACATCTCAATTATCTGCCTATCTCTCACAGGTCAACAAAAAAATTTTTTTGTTGTAACACAAAGCTAAATGGCATATTGTGGTAGAATGGACCTATCCAAATACGAAAATGAAAAAAAAAATGTTGTAACACGTAACGTTTTCTTGTTACATTTATACAATTATAGTACCACATTAAATGTTACAATATTTAAGATCTATTGAAAAAATAATTTTAGAATTTTCTAACTGTGTATATCGACTTTATTTATACTGTTTCACCTACTAAACATACCTTACATCTAAGAAGAACACAAACATTACAAATATTAACTAAACACACTAATTAAATTTTATCTTTTCCTTTTATGAGGGGAGTAGAGAGATACTAAGAGTTCTGGATCAGTGGTGCACCACCTGACGGGTGGTGCGATTTACGATCTAACCCAGGTGGTGCAGGTGGTGCGTTTTACGATCTAACCCGGGTGGTTCGGTGGTGCGTTTTATGATCTAACCCAGGTGGTGCTGGTGGTGCTGTTTTACGATCTAACCCAGGTGGTGCAGGTGGTGCGTTTTACGATCTAACCCGGGTGGTTCGGTGGTGCGTTTTATGATCTAACCCAGGTGGTGCAGGTGGTGCGTTTTATGACCTAACCCAAGTGGTGCGGTGGTGCGATTTACGACCTAACCCAAGTGGTGCGGTGGTGCGGAATTTGATCTAACCCAACTTCAAACCTAACTTTTCACGATCTAACCCAAGTGGTGCGGTGGTGCAGTTTATATACAATCTAACCCTTCCTTTCGGTGGCGCTGTTTATGATCAAACCCGAGTGCTTTCATAAGGCGGCTTCTTATCTAACCCTAACTTGAACCTTAATATTTATGAACTGACCCGAGATAAAACCCGACTTTTTACGACCTAACCCGGATGCTTTCGCGAGGCGGCTTCTCATCTAACCCTAATTTGAACCTGAATATTTATGAACTGACCCGAGATAAAACCCGACTTTTTATGATTTAACCTTAGTGAAACGCCGCTGCTAAAGCGGGATAATTAAATCCCAATTTTTATAAGCCATCCTTAAACCCAACTTTTTACGATCCGACCTGAGCCATCCTTAAACCAGACTTTTTATTATTTTCCCTTAGTTGAAACGCCGCTGTTAAAGTGGTATAGTAAAAAACATTATTTATATTTTCTAACTTAGTGAAACGCCGCTGGTGAATGGCAAAGCGAAATAAAACCCTAATTTATATGGTCTAACAAGATAAGTATAATAAAGCGGTACATTTGTCACCACAATAATTATTTATACCTAAATGATCCTCTCAAACCCTCTGCCGACTCGATTTAAAAAGAAAGGGACATAAACCTTTATTTATTATTCCGAAGGACCCTCATTAAAATTCAGTAGCATATCTAATAATTGTTTCCAATTTTTGCACCACTTATAGAAATACAATAAAATAATTACTATCTAGAACCATTAACTAGCGATTTCTTTGTACTGGAAATGGATAAATTATAGGACTATCTTGTAATGAGAACAGAGTAATAAAAAGTAAATAAAACTTAAATACGTATAAAATACCAAGCAGGTATAGGTACTATACAACTTGTGTTCGCCATCAGGTAAAAGCCCTCATAATGCTTTTATAAAAATTTCGGATAATATCATAATATAAGTAAATAGGCTACAATTTCAGGAAAAAAGTAAAAAAAATTAATTCACAGTGTAAAATTGTAGTTAAATGGATTGTAAATACGAAATAATATAAAAAGCTACCTTTTGTTTGCGATGATGTATGCACAATAACTCTATATTATTCGGTCCTTAAACTGAAAATACCCACTAGATAGGTATCATAAGCTGTATTTGTCATCAGGTAGAACCCCCAATAAAATTATGAATATCAGGCGTAGGCAACAAAGTAGCAATCTTAACTTATTTTCAACACGAGCATAAAAATATGGGATTGTTAAATATTTTATAACCTTAATTCTCAATGGCAACAATAAGCAAATCACGTTGGTTTTTTAATTTATTATTAATCTGGCTAACTTAAGAAACTCACAATATAACGACCATCCAAAAAAATCATAATACATTACTGGGTGTGAAAGCAATTGCGCTGCAAAATATAGTGTATACCGACTCTGAGGTAGTTAATTAAAATCCCAATTAGCGCTAAAAAAAAAAAAATCAATTAGATATTTACTTTAGATATTTTAATAAAAAAATTCAATATTATTAGCGTCACCTACGCATAGGGTTAAAAAGTATGAGAAACTTTGTGAATATCATTTCCCGTGATTCTCTCGACCACCACATTTCAATATTCTCATCAACATTTAACTTTTGAAATTAGCATAATAACAAATCCTTTACAATGAATTAAACAAACGCATACATAATTTTAAAATCTCATAATAAGAATATAAGCTAAAATCTAACAAGTTTCGACAAGTTGAAACTTGTCAGTTTACATCTGTAGAGAATACCCAACTCTCGAATCATAAAAAATGGTCAAACTTTGTCGGCAAATACCCTTCTATGATGCAGGGGAAGGACAGGTAACTCGAGATGTTTATAAAGAAACGTTAAAGAACATTATTTGCTTATTTCTAGACTCTTAAAAATTAGATGCAATCGAACAATAAATGTTTTCATCATGTATATTTATGAGTAACACATTACTTTCGACATACGTAAATTAAGATTGATAATTACTTGTCTTAGTACTTTTTTAGAAGTTTGAATCATTGCATATAACCGTCTGAGGATACCCAAACTTCCCCTAACATATTTCTCCGTGACCGGGGAAAAAGAGGTATAAAAGCGGCTTTGATGGGATGGAGATTTCAGTTCCAAGTTAAACTTGATACCGAAGCAACTTGTTAAAACTAAACTAACCTTACAAGATTAATAATTTCAAAGTAAATTTTGCTAACTTTTATTTTATTTCATTTACATTAAAATGGAATGTAATACATGTCATAAAAGATATTCAGCGGTGTCGGCTTTAAAAAGGCATCAAAAACAGCAGCATTCAAGTAGTCAGAAACAATTTAGTTGTCATTTATGTCCGCTAACTAGCAATAGAAAGGATACTTTTAAAAAACATCTTGAAAACCATGAAAAAAGCGATGCAAAAAAAGCCGAAAAAGCTGCCACTTTAGCTAATAATGTAAATAGAAAACAGATTAATCAGACAAATGAAAAACAAGCTAAAATAAATGATGGAGCCTCGACATCATCATCTACTGTTAGATGTCAGGAATGCCAGATAGATGTCAATAGAAAAAATATGAGCGCCCACTTAAAAACATTATACCACAAAAAACATTGCAGTGTTAGCATTGGAACAAATGTGCAATTAATTAATTCTGCTTTTAAAAAAAATATTTGTAGCTATAGAATAAACAACGAGGGTGAAACACTACAAAATGTAAACGAGTTTATGACAGTAATTAAAGCAGATGCCCTAAATTTAATAAAAAAAGAGCTTACCGAGCAAGAAAATGGCCTTAAAGTTAATTTTGAACTTTTTGCCTCATATATGCTATCGACGAAACAAAACGAAGATGGGAATGACATGCAAAGGGACATAAAATCATTTAATAGCAAATACCGCATCGTAACAGTATCGTCGGATTTGGAAGACATGTATTCTGAATTTACAGAAATATTAAAAGTGAAAAGCGAAGAGTTCCAGGTAAGTTGTACAAATATTATTATTCGATTCATTTTAGCTAATAATTTTTTTTTATTTTAGCAAAAAGATTCTGGGTGGTCAATGCTCGCAATTTTATATTTGGAAGTAAACTTGCTTAGATTTGAACCATTCCGAGGATCATCTTATATACCCCTTCCAAAAGACATAGAAGATAAAAAAGCTATTATTAATATAAGAAATAGCGATAATAAATGCTTCGCCTATAGTATTCTCTGCCATCTTCATCCTGCTGCCGACAATGTTGTTAGAGTTAGCAACTATGAAAAACATTTGGATAAACTAAATTTTAATAATTTATCATTTCCTATGGAATTAAATAATGTTCAAAAATTTGAAAAACAAAACATGGATATAAGCATCAACGTTTTTGGGCTTAGTAAGAAAAAAGATAAACATATCGTTGTAGGGCCATTATATCATACTAAGCAACGAAAAAATAATCATGTGAATCTCCTATACATTGAAGATCCCACAACGGGGGCATCACATTTTTGTTACATAAAAGATTTAAGCAGACTAATTTCAAAGCAAAGGAGCGCTTACAACGGAAAAGTTCATGTATGCGATGGCTGTTTAGTTACATTTTTAACAGAAGAGAAATTAAAAATGCATTTAGATCTAAATGACTGCCTAAAAGTTAGAACAGAGCTCCCAACCGAAATGAATAATATTCTCGAATTTAAGGATCATCATAAGGCATTTCCTATGCCGTTCTGCATATACGCAGATTTTGAAACTTTACTCGAGCCTATCCATATAGCAAATCCAGACCCATCCAAGAAATATACAGTGGATACGCATGTACACAAACCATTCAGTTTTGCCTATTTTGTGAAATGCGAACATGATAATTCACAATCATTTCTGAAACAATATAGAGGCTTGGATTGCGCCGAAGTTTTTGCAGAGTGGCTTATCCAAGATGTCAGAGAAATACATGAAACATATTATGCAAAGCCGAAGCCAATGACAAAACTAACAGCTCGAGAACAAGAAAAATTTTCAAATGCAAAAAACTGCTTTTTATGCCAAGACATATTCCAACCTAATGCTGAAGACGTCTCACTAAAAAAAGTGAGAGACCACTGTCATTTTTCAGGTTAGTAGATACTATTAATTTAAATAATTTTTAATTATGACAAACTATTTTAGTTATAAAATTTAATAATACATAGATGCTAATGAAATATTGTTGTTTTAGGTTTGTACAGAGGTGCAGCACATAGCAAGTGCAATTTAAAATATAGAACGCCACAGTTTATACCTATATTTTTCCATAACGGCTCACATTACGACTTTCACATATGTATCGAAGAACTATTAAAAAAATCCGAGTCCATAGAAGTCATCCCACAAAATAAAGAACTTTATATCGCATTTACAGCGAAAATTGCGCTAAGTCCGAGCGATGGCAAAAATTTGAATGCTGAAAGCGAGAAGAAAAGGTATTTTTACTTACGCTTCTTGGATTCGTTCCGCTTTATGCCTTCCAGCTTAGATAGCCTAGCGAAAACTTTAAATGAAAACCAACTAATTGAAACCAGAAGACTATTTACAGATGATGAGCAGTTTAATTTAATGCGACGAAAAGGAGTTTTCCCCTACGAGTTTGTGGATTCATATGATAAACTAGAATCTACACAAGAATTACCAGCAATGGCAGATTTTTACAGCACGTTATGTGAAGAAGCCATTAGCTTGGAAGACTACATGCACGCAGAAAAAGTTTGGCAACTATTTAATTGTGAGAACTTAGGCCAATATTCAGATTTATATTTAAAAACAGACGTGCTTTTATTGGCGGACATATTTGAATCATTCAGAAAGCTATTTCGATCTCTATACAATCTAGAAGCCTGCTTCTATTTCACCCTACCAGCGTTGGCATGGTCATGTATGCTGTCATTTACTAAGGTATTTCCCATTATTATTAAAACAAATTTTTTAAACTTTAAAGCTTAAAAAAAAATATTTTTACTCATAAAAATTATTTATTTTAGGTAAAGCTGGAACTACTTACTGATCCAGATATGTTCCATCTAATCAGGAAAGGGATAAGAGGGGGGGTAGTGCAATGCACACATCGTCATGCGGTAGCAAATAACCGTTACCTACCACATAACTTAGACGATGATTTCAATTATATAAAATATGATGCTTCTAAACCTACCTCATACATCATGTATCTGGATGCCAACAACTTATATGGACAAGCCCTTTCTCAGTACTTGCCTTTTGGAGGCTTCAGATGGCTCAAAGATGAAGAAGTTCAAAATTTTAATGTATTAACACAATGTTCAAACGAAAAAAGCGCAATAGGATTTATTTTAGAAGTAGATTTAATTTATCCGGAAGAACTTCACGACTTACACAATGAGCTTCCTTTCTGTCCTGAAAATATAGTTGCGCCTAATGGTAAAAGTCGTTTAGCTAAGCTAATACCTAATTTAAATGATAAAAAACGTTATGTAATTCATTATAGAAATTTATATCAGGCTCTACAACATGGACTAAAATTGGAAAAAATCCATAGAATTGCTGAATTCAGGCAGTCAGATTGGCTAAAAACATATGTTGATAAAAATACGGCGATGAGGCAAGCGGCTACAAATGATTTCGCTAAAGATATGTATAAATTAGCTAATAACGCAGTTTTTGGTAAATGTATGGAAGCTGTCGAAAACCGAAAAAGCGTCAAGTTGCTAAAACAATGGGAAAATATTCGTCAAAAAAAGGGTGCTCAAACTTTTATTTCACAATCTAAAATAGATAGCGTTAAAGTTTTTAATGAAAATTTTGTTGCCATTCAACTTAAAAAAGATAAAGTTCTTTTCAATAAACCTATATATGTAGGTTTTAGCGTTCTCGATATTTCCAAAACTGTGATGTTTGATTTTCACTATGATTTTGTAAAAGAAAAATATAAAGATAATGCAAAACTCTTATATACTGATACTGACTCATTAATATATAAAATTGATACTAAAGATTTTTATTCAGACATAAAAGAAAATCTCAATAAATTTGATACTTCCAATTATGACTTAAACAATCCGTATTCAATACCATAAGTAAATAAAGCAGTGTTGGGAGTATTTAAAGACGAAGCGAAAGGTCTACCAATTCTTGAATTTGTCGGCCTTAGACCCAAATTATATGATTATATTCGCAAAGTACTCAAGCCGATTAAGGAAATTGGTTTCTATACTTATGCTTCCAATGAGACAATAGTTAATCCTGCGGATGCTAAACCTAACTCTGTTTTTATATTTGACGATGTAATTTGTGAAAGACAAGATGCTATTCGTTTATATTTTAGTATGGGGAGACATAAAAACATTGACTGTTTCTACTTGGCTCAGACATATTCTAAAGTTCCAAAGCAATTAATTCGTGATAATGCAAATTTTCTTATTCTATTTAATCAAGATCAAACAAACCTTAAACACATTTATTTAGATCATGTTTCTCCAGATATATCATTTTCTGAATTTCTAGAAATGTGTGCAGAGTGTTGGAAAGAAAAATATGGTTTCCTAGTTATTGATAAAGATAGCGATTTAAAGAGAGGCAGATATCGAATAGGATTTGATAAATACATTTATTTTTAAAATTTTATATCATTTAAGATTGAGGCAGTAAAGGGAGAGGAGTAAAAAAAAATGAACGATACTTCAGAAATTGAGCTTAAACGCAAACTGATTGAAGCAACTGATGCTGTGCGCAAAAAATATTATAGCATTAAAAATAAACAATTTAAAAACAAGAGTGGACTTGAAGAATTTTATCAGCCTGTTACAACTCGTTTAAAATCTATTTCTGATGCTGTTCAAGTTGCATCAAAAAAATCTAATATGCAGCCTCCCTCAGCTAACAAAAGCCAAACCACTATTGAGAAAACAACTAACCAGCCTTATTCGTCTGATGATGTCGATGTTCATGATGACAGCTTTGATGAGACATCTGACGCTGTTTCACCGCATATCAGTACAATACCTGCAGAAGATATTTTCTCAACACCGGATTTAAGTGATACACCTCCTATTATCAAACATGATAAACAGCTAAAAACAAGAAAGATAGACTTTTCCTCGCATGCTAGTCCACATTCAATTTCAATGAGTTATGTGGAAAAAATAAAACGTAATATATCCAGGTTTGATGTAAGATATGGAATTCGCGTAGATTCAAAAAATAAACTTCACATGGGGAACACTGAGGTTAGATTTCCTCCTAGTGAGATTTCCTTTTGGCGTGGGAGTACAAATATTGCATCATATCCAGCATCTGCAGAACTTTTGGATATACTTTTTTTAAAACACCCAAAAGCGTTAGAAAATCCTAGTGCTATAAGCGAACAAACAAAAAGTATATATCAAGAAATTCTACATAAAACAAATGTAATTTTTAATCAATATAATCCAACTCGAGGACTTAACCGCAGTCAATCAAAAAAATATTTATACTTAATAAGACCTCTTATTTTTAAAGAAGGAAAATCAATAGCAAGATTACCGCTAAATACCAAACAACTAAACTTTAAAATCAAAGAATTTGTTTACTGGAATACTCCCCAGGAATTGATCGAACGTCTCCGCCTCCTTTGGGCGTCTAAATTAGCTGGAAGCACGGCACATGATAATGAAATTATATCCATTTTGGAAGAACTACGAGAAGCTAATATAATATATTAAACGCCTTATAATACGTAACATTCCAATTTTCATCTCAGTTTATACATAAAATGATGAGTGTTAACACAATAGATAAATTTGGTCGTAAACGTAAATGGAAAGACTCATTCCAGTTTAAACTTAGATAAACCCCTATAAGCGCCTACAAACTAACTTCCGACGGAAATTATGATTTACAAGGAAAACGGCTAACCAATGTTTCGCCACCTACAGACTTAAATGATGCTGTGACAATGAATTATTTGACTGAAAAAATGAAAGTATTGGAAGAAAAGTTAAGAAATATGTTAGCTGAAACTACTGAATGGCTAAACAGAAATCTAAGTGCATATATCGATTTTAAAGTGGAAGAAGATTTAACAGAAAGGTTAAAGTATAGCAGTAAACAGTTAACCAATACAATAAACGATGATGTTATACCATATCTTCATAAAACGGTGATTGAAGAACAAAATGATACTCTGGATAAGCTAATTACAGAATACATAGATAAACATATAAACAATTTATTAGATAAAAGTAATATCCCAAAAGAGATGGAGCGAATCATAAATGAAAAAATAAAAGATACTAAACATTCAAAAGTGGTGATTAAAAAATAATGTTGAAATAAAAAATGAATTTAACGCGCTGTATATTGGAAACCTTTCTAGTTATCAAGCTACTCTAGTCACGTCAACAATTTACAAGATGATCTCTAAAGAAAAAAGACAAGTCGTTGAAGAACTCCATAAACCTACACGTCGAAATTTTTCTAGGCGTAAAACTGTAATACGAGATTATTATGACTATTTTCAAATTGACCTAATGGAGTTTCAACCATATTCGCTTCTTAATAGAGGTTTTCGCTATGTATTAGTGGTTATAAATTGTTTTTCTAAATTTGTTTGGACTAGACCGCTTAAATCGAAAACTGGAAGCGAAGTTACTAAAAGTATGAAAGATATACTTGAATCGGCAGGATATTCACCTAAAAATATAGGTTCTGATATGGGCTCAGAATTTAAAAATTCACACTTTAATTCTTTAATGAAAAAATATAAAATAAATAATTTTTTTATCTATAGTAATAAAAAAGCGGCGATTGTCGAGCGTGTTATACGCACATTAAAAAACCGAATATACAAATATTTCTCTTTACGTGGAACTCACATTTGGTTCGATATCTTACAAGAAATTACAGACGATTACAATAATAGCAAGCATAGTACCACAGGAATGAAGCCTTGCGATGTAAAACCTAATACACTGTTAAACGTATATAATGTTCCAAAAATAGCTGTGAGAAAAAAGATACTAAAAATAGACGATATTGTCAGGATAAGCAAATATAAAGGTGCATTCAGTAAAGGATTTGAAATTAGCTGGTCTCCAGAGTTATTCAAAATAGTCAAAATTAATATTAACAATCCACCAACTTTCCTATTGGAAGATATGAATGGTCAGCCGATAAAGGGTTGTTTTTATCAACAAGAACTACAAAAAACCAAACTTCCTGATATATACTTGGTGGAAAAAATTATTAAAAAACGTACAAAAAATGGTGTTAAGCAAGTTCTAGTTCGCTGGCTTGGTTTCCCCAAACCTACGTGGGTTAATGAAACTGATGTTATATTATAGTATTATTATTTCTTAACCTAACTTATTGTAGTATTTTTTTAAATTGTAATTAGTCTATTGTTTTATAATAGTATTATTCCCTAGCCTAACCTATTATTTTTATTGTAATAGCTTTGAGGTAAATAAAACAACTTTTTTACTAAATACTTTGTTTTTTATTTTTATTTTTAGGTTTACTCAATTTATATACAAAATTTTCGTAATATCACATAATATATTATGATAATTAAAAGCTAAATATTCTAACATGCAATAATTCTGAACAGATAACTGTAAACTACATACATTTTTAATTTTTTCTGAATATGTTACATCATTATCATATTCTGTTATATATAATAAAATACTGGTATAATGACTCGAGAAATCAATTTCTTTTAAAATTTTTAACTTATAGTCAATAACATGAGAATATAATTTAATTTCCTGAAGCCATTCTTTACAAAAATATAAAACATTATTAAATTTTTCTAATTTTAACAATGGTTGTCCTTCGCATGGTATGCTTGTAAGTTTAAACTGCTGAAAAATCATTTCATTTTCAGTCAGGGAACCATCAGCATTAACTAATGGAGACATATTCAGCATATGTTCAAATATTTCATGCCAATCTAGGTCCATGAATGCTATAGAAATGCTGTCCTTAGAGCAGGGAGCAACGTATGTTAGCTTGACAGTGGGTAAAAAATCTCGTATGGTGCTTAAACCTGTTGAAACTTGTATAGGAACTGTCAGAAGACGTAAAACGCTCTCGTTAATCAAGTACTTTTCTTCTTCGATTTTTTCGCTATAATTTGGTAGCAACATATCTATATATTCAGGATAGCAGAAATCTGATGAAGTCATAGAAGATTGACTAGCCATGTTATAATCTTAGTTTCTTTAATAGATATATAACCTGCTTCTTTTGTTCGTATTGTTTAATATCTTTTTTCAGTTTTCTAATTTTTTCAGAAAAACTTTTAATTTGATGTTGTAGTTGTAGCGACTTGGTCATCTGGCTTACTATAGTTTAACACATTCTTCCGATTCCTTTTATAGTTACAGTCTCCCCTCCCTCGTTTACAAACAAGTTTCGACAAGTCGAAACAAATATCAACCGATGGAAATAGCCTTCAGCAATACAAATCAGCTTTAGATGAGTTGAAACAGACCTCGACTTATCGAAACATGTTTATTCTTGTTTAGACAGGTTTTAGCATTATACCCAACTTGAAAAATAGCATATGGTTAATATTTTTGAAAATATAGTATAATTAATAAAAAAATATTAAAAACCTTCAAGCGGAGCATTTAAAAAGTCGATTTTATAATGACCCCACGCAAGAGTACTTATTCCATCAGGCAAAATGTATCTCTTATCATCGTTTGCAGACAAAGCTATTTTATTAACCGTTTCTGTATGTATGACATGTTTTATTGATCGAAATACATTTTGTCTAGCTAAGACAATATTCTTGCTAAAGAGGCAATTTTTATAAGCACTATGCTTAAGTCTTTTAATAACAGATTTTTTAACTCCTTTTCCTTTTTTAATTACTTCACCATAGTATCCACTACTTTTTTTAGGCTTGGCTACAACATAATCATATAATTTGGGTCTAAGGCCGACAAATTCAAGAATTGGTAGACCTTTCGCTTCGTCTTTAAATACTCCCAACACTGCTTTATTTACTAATGGTATTGAATACGGATTGTTTAAGTCATAATTGGAAGTATCAAATTTATTGAGATTTTCTTTTATGTCTGAATAAAAATCTTTAGTATCAATTTTATATATTAATGAGTCAGTATCAGTATATAAGAGTTTTGCATTATCTTTATATTTTTCTTTTACAAAATCATAGTGAAAATCAAACATCACAGTTTTGGAAATATCGAGAACGCTAAAACCTACATATATAGGTTTATTGAAAAGAACTTTATCTTTTTTAAGTTGAATGGCAACAAAATTTTCATTAAAAACTTTAACGCTATCTATTTTAGATTGTGAAATAAAAGTTTGAGCACCCTTTTTTTGACGAATATTTTCCCATTGTTTTAGCAACTTGACGCTTTTTCGGTTTTCGACAGCTTCCATACATTTACCAAAAACTGCGTTATTAGCTAATTTATACATATCTTTAGCGAAATCATTTGTAGCCGCTTGCCTCATCGCCGTATTTTTATCAACATATGTTTTTAGCCAATCTGACTGCCTGAATTCAGCAATTCTATGGATTTTTTCCAATTTTAGTCCATGTTGTAGAGCCTGATATAAATTTCTATAATGAATTACATAACGTTTTTTATCATTTAAATTAGGTATTAGCTTAGCTAAACGACTTTTACCATTAGGCGCAACTATATTTTCAGGACAGAAAGGAAGCTCATTGTGTAAGTCGTGAAGTTCTTCCGGATAAATTAAATCTACTTCTAAAATAAATCCTATTGCGCTTTTTTCGTTTGAACATTGTGTTAATACATTAAAATTTTGAACTTCTTCATCTTTGAGCCATCTGAAGCCTCCAAAAGGCAAGTACTGAGAAAGGGCTTGTCCATATAAGTTGTTGGCATCCAGATACATGATGTATGAGGTAGGTTTAGAAGCATCATATTTTATATAATTGAAATCATCGTCTAAGTTATGTGGTAGGTAACGGTTATTTGCTATCGCATGACGATGTGTGCATTGCACTACCCCCCCTCTTATCCCTTTCCTGATTAGATGGAACATATCTGGATCAGTAAGTAGTTCCAGCTTTACCTAAAATAAATAATTTTTATGAGTAAAAATATTTTTTTTTAAGTTTTAAAGTTTAAAAAATTTGTTTTAATAATAATGGGAAATACCTTAGTAAATGACAGCATACATGACCATGCCAACGCTGGTAGGGTGAAATAGAAGCAGGCTTCTAGATTGTATAGAGATCGAAATAGCTTTCTGAATGATTCAAATATGTCCGCCAATAAAAGCACGTCTGTTTTTAAATATAAATCTGAATATTGGCCTAAGTTCTCACAATTAAATAGTTGCCAAACTTTTTCTGCGTGCATGTAGTCTTCCAAGCTAATGGCTTCTTCACATAACGTGCTGTAAAAATCTGCCATTGCTGGTAATTCTTGTGTAGATTCTAGTTTATCATATGAATCCACAAACTCGTAGGGGAAAACTCCTTTTCGTCGCATTAAATTAAACTGCTCATCATCTGTAAATAGTCTTCTGGTTTCAATTAGTTGGTTTTCATTTAAAGTTTTCGCTAGGCTATCTAAGCTGGAAGGCATAAAGCGGAACGAATCCAAGAAGCGTAAGTAAAAATACCTTTTCTTCTCGCTTTCAGCATTCAAATTTTTGCCATCGCTCGGACTTAGCGCAATTTTCGCTGTAAATGCGATATAAAGTTCTTTATTTTGTGGGATGACTTCTATGGACTCGGATTTTTTTAATAGTTCTTCGATACATATGTGAAAGTCGTAATGTGAGCCGTTATGGAAAAATATAGGTATAAACTGTGGCGTTCTATATTTTAAATTGCACTTGCTATGTGCTGCACCTCTGTACAAACCTAAAACAACAATATTTCATTAGCATCTATGTATTATTAAATTTTATAACTAAAATAGTTTGTCATAATTAAAAATTATTTAAATTAATAGTATCTACTAACCTGAAAAATGACAGTGGTCTCTCACTTTTTTTAGTGAGACGTCTTCAGTATTAGGTTGGAATATGTCTTGGCATAAAAAGCAGTTTTTTGCATTTGAAAATTTTTCTTGTTCTCGAGCTGTTAGTTTTGTCATTGGCTTCGGCTTTGCATAATATGTTTCATGTATTTCTCTGACATCTTGGATAAGCCACTCTGCAAAAACTTCGGCGCAATCCAAGCCTCTATATTGTTTCAGAAATGATTGTGAATTATCATGTTCGCATTTCACAAAATAGGCAAAACTGAATGGTTTGTGTACATGCGTATCCACTGTATATTTCTTGGATGGGTCTGGATTTGCTATATGGATAGGCTCGAGTAAAGTTTCAAAATCTGCGTATATGCAGAACGGCATAGGAAATGCCTTATGATGATCCTTAAATTCGAGAATATTATTCATTTCGGTTGGGAGCTCTGTTCTAACTTTTAGGCAGTCATTTAGATCTAAATGCATTTTTAATTTCTCTTCTGTTAAAAATGTAACTAAACAGCCATCGCATACATGAACTTTTCCGTTGTAAGCGCTCCTTTGCTTTGAAATTAGTCTGCTTAAATCTTTTATGTAACAAAAATGTGATGCCCCCGTTGTGGGATCTTCAATGTATAGGAGATTCACATGATTATTTTTTCGTTGCTTAGTATGATATAATGGCCCTACAACGATATGTTTATCTTTTTTCTTACTAAGCCCAAAAACGTTGATGCTTATATCCATGTTTTGTTTTTCAAATTTTTGAACATTATTTAATTCCATAGGAAATGATAAATTATTAAAATTTAGTTTATCCAAATGTTTTTCATAGTTGCTAACTCTAACAACATTGTCGGCAGCAGGATGAAGATGGCAGAGAATACTATAGGCGAAGCATTTATTATCGCTATTTCTTATATTAATAATAGCTTTTTTATCTTCTATGTCTTTTGGAAGGGGTATATAAGATGATCCTCGGAATGGTTCAAATCTAAGCAAGTTTACTTCCAAATATAAAATTGCGAGCATTGACCACCCAGAATCTTTTTGCTAAAATAAAAAAAAATTATTAGCTAAAATGAATCGAATAATAATATTTGTACAACTTACCTGGAACTCTTCGCTTTTCACTTTTAATATTTCTGTAAATTCAGAATACATGTCTTCCAAATCCGACGATACTGTTACGATGCGGTATTTGCTATTAAATGATTTTATGTCCCTTTGCATGTCATTCCCATCTTCGTTTTGTTTCGTCGATAGCATATATGAGGCAAAAAGTTCAAAATTAACTTTAAGGCCATTTTCTTGCTCGGTAAGCTCTTTTTTTATTAAATTTAGGGCATCTGCTTTAATTACTGTCATAAACTCGTTTACATTTTGTAGTGTTTCACCCTCGTTGTTTATTCTATAGCTACAAATATTTTTTTTAAAAGCAGAATTAATTAATTGCACATTTGTTCCAATGCTAACACTGCAATGTTTTTTGTGGTATAATGTTTTTAAGTGGGCGCTCATATTTTTTCTATTGACATCTATCTGGCATTCCTGACATCTAACAGTAGATGATGATGTCGAGGCTCCATCATTTATTTTAGCTTGTTTTTCATTTGTCTGATTAATCTGTTTTCTATTTACATTATTAGCTAAAGTGGCAGCTTTTTCGGCTTTTTTTGCATCGCTTTTTTCATGGTTTTCAAGATGTTTTTTAAAAGTATCCTTTCTATTGCTAGTTAGCGGACATAAATGACAACTAAATTGTTTCTGACTACTTGAATGCTGCTGTTTTTGATGCCTTTTTAAAGCCGACACCGCTGAATATCTTTTATGACATGTATTACATTCCATTTTAATGTAAATGAAATAAAATAAAAGTTAGCAAAATTTACTTTGAAATTATTAATCTTGTAAGGTTAGTTTAGTTTTAACAAGTTGCTTCGGTATCAAGTTTAACTTGGAACTGAAATCTCCATCCCATCAAAGCCGCTTTTATACCTCTTTTTCCCCGGTCACGGAGAAATATGTTAGGGGAAGTTTGGGTATCCTCAGACGGTTATATGCAATGATTCAAACTTCTAAAAAAGTACTAAGACAAGTAATTATCAATCTTAATTTACGTATGTCGAAAGTAATGTGTTACTCATAAATATACATGATGAAAACATTTATTGTTCGATTGCATCTAATTTTTAAGAGTCTAGAAATAAGCAAATAATGTTCTTTAACGTTTCTTTATAAACATCTCGAGTTACCTGTCCTTCCCCTGCATCATAGAAGGGTATTTGCCGACAAAGTTTGACCATTTTTTATGATTCGAGAGTTGGGTATTCTCTACAGATGTAAACTGACAAGTTTCAACTTGTCGAAACTTGTTAGATTTTAGCTTATATTCTTATTATGAGATTTTAAAATTATGTATGCGTTTGTTTAATTCATTGTAAAGGATTTGTTATTATGCTAATTTCAAAAGTTAAATGTTGATGAGAATATTGAAATGTGGTGGTCGAGAGAATCACGGGAAATGATATTCACAAAGTTTCTCATACTTTTTAACCCTATGCGTAGGTGACGCTAATAATATTGAATTTTTTTATTAAAATATCTAAAGTAAATATCTAATTGATTTTTTTTTTTTTAGCGCTAATTGGGATTTTAATTAACTACCTCAGAGTCGGTATACACTATATTTTGCAGCGCAATTGCTTTCACACCCAGTAATGTATTATGATTTTTTTGGATGGTCGTTATATTGTGAGTTTCTTAAGTTAGCCAGATTAATAATAAATTAAAAAACCAACGTGATTTGCTTATTGTTGCCATTGAGAATTAAGGTTATAAAATATTTAACAATCCCATATTTTTATGCTCGTGTTGAAAATAAGTTAAGATTGCTACTTTGTTGCCTACGCCTGATATTCATAATTTTATTGGGGGTTCTACCTGATGACAAATACAGCTTATGATACCTATCTAGTGGGTATTTTCAGTTTAAGGACCGAATAATATAGAGTTATTGTGCATACATCATCGCAAACAAAAGGTAGCTTTTTATATTATTTCGTATTTACAATCCATTTAACTACAATTTTACACTGTGAATTAATTTTTTTTACTTTTTTCCTGAAATTGTAGCCTATTTACTTATATTATGATATTATCCGAAATTTTTATAAAAGCATTATGAGGGCTTTTACCTGATGGCGAACACAAGTTGTATAGTACCTATACCTGCTTGGTATTTTATACGTATTTAAGTTTTATTTACTTTTTATTACTCTGTTCTCATTACAAGATAGTCCTATAATTTATCCATTTCCAGTACAAAGAAATCGCTAGTTAATGGTTCTAGATAGTAATTATTTTATTGTATTTCTATAAGTGGTGCAAAAATTGGAAACAATTATTAGATATGCTACTGAATTTTAATGAGGGTCCTTCGGAATAATAAATAAAGGTTTATGTCCCTTTCTTTTTAAATCGAGTCGGCAGAGGGTTTGAGAGGATCATTTAGGTATAAATAATTATTGTGGTGACAAATGTACCGCTTTATTATACTTATCTTGTTAGACCATATAAATTAGGGTTTTATTTCGCTTTGCCATTCACCAGCGGCGTTTCACTAAGTTAGAAAATATAAATAATGTTTTTTACTATACCACTTTAACAGCGGCGTTTCAACTAAGGGAAAATAATAAAAAGTCTGGTTTAAGGATGGCTCAGGTCGGATCGTAAAAAGTTGGGTTTAAGGATGGCTTATAAAAATTGGGATTTAATTATCCCGCTTTAGCAGCGGCGTTTCACTAAGGTTAAATCATAAAAAGTCGGGTTTTATCTCGGGTCAGTTCATAAATATTCAGGTTCAAATTAGGGTTAGATGAGAAGCCGCCTCGCGAAAGCATCCGGGTTAGGTCGTAAAAAGTCGGGTTTTATCTCGGGTCAGTTCATAAATATTAAGGTTCAAGTTAGGGTTAGATAAGAAGCCGCCTTATGAAAGCACTCGGGTTTGATCATAAACAGCGCCACCGAAAGGAAGGGTTAGATTGTATATAAACTGCACCACCGCACCACTTGGGTTAGATCGTGAAAAGTTAGGTTTGAAGTTGGGTTAGATCAAATTCCGCACCACCGCACCACTTGGGTTAGGTCGTAAATCGCACCACCGCACCACTTGGGTTAGGTCATAAAACGCACCACCTGCACCACCTGGGTTAGATCATAAAACGCACCACCGAACCACCCGGGTTAGATCGTAAAACGCACCACCTGCACCACCTGGGTTAGATCGTAAAACAGCACCACCAGCACCACCTGGGTTAGATCATAAAACGCACCACCGAACCACCCGGGTTAGATCGTAAAACGCACCACCTGCACCACCTGGGTTAGATCGTAAATCGCACCACCCGTCAGGTGGTGCACCACTGATCCAGAACTCTTAGTATCTCTCTACTGAGGGGTCATATCTTCTCTTTTTAAAAACCAACAGTAATCACCCATCATGGCTGGATCCCAGCGTCCTTGATAGCGAATTTCCATTGTCCTGATATCCTGGTGAAACCTTTCACCCTGCTCGTCACTGACAGCTCCCAAATTTTCAGGAAAAAAATGAGAGATGGGAATGAAGGAAGTGAATTTTTAATGACATTCGGGCACCAAGCGATTTGTAGGAATCTAAAAGTTCATCGACTAACTGTTGATAGTTTGCATCCATATTGTTGCCCAAAAATCCCCTTACTATACTAACAAATGAGTTCCATGCTCTGAGTTCCTGCCTGGTAAGCTTCTCTGTAAACTTGACATCGTCCAGCAATTTTCTGATTTGTGGCCCAATAAAAATGCCTTCCTTTAATTTGGCATGGCAGACGGCAAATTTGGATAGTCAATCTTGTGCTTTCCCTTTTTGGAATAATCTTCCGTCTTTGTCAGGCAAAAGTAGCAATCGTCAACATGATTAGTGGGTTCTCGCCATACCATTGGAACTGCAAAAGGCATGCTTTTCCTCTTCCCATTCATCCACTCCACCAATGACACGCTGCAACTAACACAACACACATGGGGAGCCCACTGCTTGTCTTGATCTCCAATTAAAACACCAAAATATTTAAGGTATGCTTTTTTTACATTTTCAGAAAATGGCCTGGCTTGTGATTTCACCATAAATGCTCCACAAATGTAACAAAATCTGTCAGGAGAAATTTTGCAACTACGGCGCGATTGACTCGACATTTTCTTTCTTAAAAACACTTTTTATCTATATACAGAGAATCACTCACTTCGAAACTGAACAGAATATTAATGTTTAATGTTGATTTTATGTCTAATATTGTAAATAATACAGTTCAGGTAATTTTTCTGTTATAAAATGCATCCATTTTAACCGTCCCCTAATTAAATTGACTACCTGTTAATGTAAAATGGTCTTATTAAGCTATTGAAAAATGGTACGTGTTGGGGCTTTCCGAATATTTTTTCTATTATTAGAAAGGTATTTCCATTTTAAAAATAAAGATCTGACCTGTGTTAGAAAAATCTTGTCGGCCATAATTATGATCAAGTATAATTATTATTATACTTTTTATTCTGATAAGCTACCCGAAGTAACGGCTTTCTCACCTTAATTTTATTCACCAAACTAGTCTTTCTTCTGGATGCAAATTAGATTAACCCTAGTTTAGGGCCGATTCGGGGTGTGTAGGTCTGAAGTACGGAATTTTTAAAAACTATCATTGCAATTTACCTGAAATTTACAATGCAACCTTTAAGTCGTCCACCCTGTTTAATGGGTCCTGTCGTTGCAAATTCACATTTTATTACTTTTTGGAATTAAGAAACAAAGTATAGTCCAGAATTTTTGGTGAAGTTGAAAGCTACTGGAAGTATGCATTAAACAACAATAGCCCGTAAACCGCCACTCTAATCAAAATCTTGCATTCTTTATGTTTTGTCTAGAATCTCAAGATGTATCAAGTTCTCGTTCACTTTTTCCACGTGTTTTTTTAGTTGGACTAGTTTCTAAAACTTTGATTTAGGAACTATAGGTCTATCTGATCAAATAAAAAATTTACCCAGTGTCAAGTTTTAAAAAAATGAAGCTGAATGCTAATTATATACAGGGTGTTATGGAAATGACTTATTATTTTTTAACCCGTAAATCTATAGGTCGAGCCGAATTGGGGAAAAATTGCGTTAAATGGCGCTCGAAGCTAGAAATTCGAGAAAAATGCCTTCAAAAATTTAGCTCAAAACACCTACGCGCCAATGATCAAACAGCTGATTCGTACTACTTGTCAAAAAAAAAATTGTTGACAAAAATCTGACAGTTACTGTCAGATAGTCTTTAGATATCGTCAGCCCAAAACATGTGTTTTGAGCAGTGTTGCCACATTTACTACATCAGTTTCATCAGATAACCTTTTTTGAATATTTAATTTTTTCTACTTAACTTTAATATGCTTTAGTTTCTACCCTATTACACGAAAAATTGTCTACGTATTGCTCTAGTTTTATTTGTACATACCTTGAAATAAAAAACATATCGGCAAGAAATCCACGTTATACCGTTACCATTTCAAATGATTCTAGCGGGACATTTATTCACTTTAACAACACATTAACTGTTCGGGACATTATCAAGTTATTAGCTCTTTAATTCTGTGTTATTAATACAAGAAATTACTAGTTATAGACTTAGAAATACTTTATAACAAAATCCGGAGTGAAAACAACGCGACACACGTTTCATACGGTTATGTTCTTTCTCTTCTTCTGTGACTTCTGTTCTTCTTGGTAATGATAATAGCTGGCTCATTGTCGTCAAGACAGGTGGCCATTGCAATTAAGAATAATAATTACGGTATCCAATCCAGTCCTCTTAACTGGACACACAACATTTAAACACGATAGTCCAGGGGGCGGGAAATGTGATTTGTTGCTGTTCTGTGATTGGGTACTGAGCAGTTCAAAGTCAACGAGCGCATTCGGGAGACGAAACTGCTCCGAAGCAGTTCCTAAATCGTCTTGTTGTGTCGACCGCTACTTTTACGACACTTTCCAACATGTTACGGAACGGTCGCCATTTTGGGTAGCATCTTTCACTTCCGCTGCTTGGAAAGAGCGGTTCGTTATGTCAATGGGGAAATGACGTATGCAACAAAAGTTTGGTTACGAAGAACGTAGTAAATAGAATGGAGGAACAAAACATATACATTAAACAGGAAAACGTACTTTTTAACTGCCACCAAAGAGTTTCAACCAAGGGATGAGTATATTGGTAAGCTTCACAAAACAAGAAAGGTTAATGTTTGTTACGCACAGCTGATATGGATTTGACATTTGAACCAAACGTGATGATCTTTTGGTCGAAATAGTCGAAATCCATGGAAGCCGACGAATCGGTAGCGGTTGGATCATAACCGGTAACCACTGCGGAGCAGTTTCGTCTCTCGAATGCGCCCAATGGCTTCATATGTGGCTTCATAAATTTGTTTTTAATATCATTTCTTATTATTCATTTACTTGCAACGGCATAAAATTTGTTTGCGTTTTGCTGCTGGAGTGTATAGTTGTTGAATAATGTGATACACATGTGATGGGAATGTTTTGTGATGTGATAGTTTATCTGTGTAAATTTCCAGACATAGGGCTTGTTGTTGGTATCTACGATTTTTACTCAGCGAAGTATTATGATAGCAATACAATTTCATGGGGTGAGTAAAAACTATACCTATTGAATAAGGCTTGTTTAATTGAAATCGCAGTATAGTTTTTGATTTAATCTTTTTTAAAAAACCTAAAAAAAAGATTTTCCCGAATACTTGGCAACGTCGCAAGGTAATCAGCTGTCTGTAGAAATTCCGCCAATTTGTCATGTCAAAAACACGTGTTTAGGGGTAATGAACTTTCATAGAGGCACAGATGGTCCGGTTTTAAGGTATTTTACAAAATTCAAAATACTTCCGATTTTAGAAAAAAAAACTATCAAGTGTAACTCTAGGCCACCCCAGGAGTGGCCCCTTAAAATATAATAAGTCATTTCCATAACACCCTGTATATGAAAAAACCAAAAGAGACTGTATTAGCCGAAAAAAATGTTTGTTGTAGAAACCCTTAGCGTTAGTATCACTGAGAAATAAACAAGTTCCATATCTACATCACCATCCAGTGGCGTAGGCAGCATTTTGGGGCGGAGGGGCAGAAATTGGGGAGCTAAAGCGCCGCAGGCAAAAAAATTTTTGAGACCACGCCCAATATTTGAAGGAATTCACCTTTATGCTCCTTAGGGAACAGGGGTCTGGCCCCAAAAGAAGTTAAAATCCGCTATATATAAAAAAAATAAATTTATTGTGATGAGACGCTCTCAAAGACTGTCTTATTAAGTTTATTACTATCACTCTACTTTACTAAAAATAATATAAGAACGATCTTGTTTTTTAAGAATTATTTTTTAAGTAGTAAAGGGGCGCCAGGCCAAGGGGGGCGGGGGGGGGAGGCGATCGCCCCCCTTTGGCTACGCCACTGCCACCATCTTAACTACACATATCGAATTAAAAAATAGATATCGAAAATTAATAGAAAATAATAATGATTTGACAACGTCACAGAAAATTATAAAAAAAATATTTTACAGTTATAAGGGGACTAAGTAGAAGTTTCAATTTTTGATGGAATATGAAGTGTGTTTCATTTAAAAAAAATGAGTAAGATTAATCAAAATTAAAATTAGAGCACCCTGTATAACACATCTTGTAAAATCATATAAATAGTGCTCGTGATGAAACTTCCTTCAAAATATATTTATCAAAAAATTCAAGTCAATAAAAATAAATTATGGCATACTTATTTATGGCGACCCTGCAGAAGCAAACAAATTGGTAAAATCATTAACAACTTGGCAACACCGCAACAGATTGGAAAATCAATGACATAAACAATAAAGGGTAAAAAATATAGGGTGTCCAACTGTCCAGTGCCATTTAAAAATATGTATGATCAAGTTGTCCTGCGTGGGTAAATCACTCTGCGTATACTTGAAAATAATTAGGACTCAATCATAGATATTACCAATGACGACAAAGCAATTGTTGTCATTGGATATTACCCTCTGTAACAGATCGAAATCTGTATCTGTAATAGTATAGAATTTAGAGGACAAGGGAGCTGCAGGACCCTGTATAGGGTTATAATATCATATAAACTTCAACATTTATAGTACGCCCATCATATTGTCAAGAAAAAGTATCAGATCTCAAATACAGAATAATAGTTACATTTTTCTATAAATACATTTGTTGACTCATTCTTATTTTCTTTTTATTATAAACAAAAATCCCTTATTGAAATTAAAAATATTCTTTAGCATGTCTGCTTCAGAGCGTTAAAAATAAAAGCAGGTATAAGGTAAGGTGGGGCAAGTGCAACCGGGAATTCCAATAACGTCTTTTCAAAGGTTCATAAGTTTGCCAAATATATATATTTCACTTTGAATTTTTTTTCGCAAATTTATTGAAGGTTCTAATATTAGGTATGGTAGCCAAAATATAAAAACTTTTACAAGTTTTGGAGAAAAAAAAATAAAATAAAATTATTGTCGGTGATTGCTCTTTCCCGACAAGAGAGGGGAAGTGCAATCGGAATTGAAATAATTATAGGTAAAACCTTGTTAAAATGAAGTCGGGAAAGAGAACCACATTTCCAATTGGCTTAAAAAAAAGGACTAATAAATATTTTTTGAATACGTTTAATTGAAAAACAGTACCACTGACAAAAAGAAACAATATTTTTAAAAAGGAACTAAAAAACACATTTTTTTTCAACAAATAAAGAACGGATACTAAACTTATACTAAACGATTTAAATAAAGACGTAAGAAGGGGAGAAAGTATAATGTTCACGTCTGACCAACGGTCCTTTTAGACATTCTAATACCTCGTTCTTATACACGATTGATTTATGTTCTATCTCTGGGAAAACAAAGGAACCAGATTATTCTTTAAAAAATTGATGAAGATTTCACAATTTATCCAACCATTTTTGCTGGCAGTAAATGTCATGTCAGTGCATTTATTATCTTTGCTCTCGGATACCCAATTGGACCATAGGTTTAAACCTTTAAAAATTACTAGCGGTGCAGCCTTTCCACCATTAGCATTAGCAGCTACCAAACAGGTAAAGTTTTCTTTTCCGGTACCTCCAGTAGTTCTTGCTGATGGTCTCCCCTTTTTCCCTACAACTTTCGTCTTACTTGGATCGGTACACATACTAGTTTCATCTAGATTCCATACTAGATGTGGTTTGTCAACCAAACTTAACCGTTGAAGTGTTGTCCCCAACAAATTGAAGTACTCATTTATTATAAAAGGATCGGTTTGCTTTTTCCGAACATATTCCACCGACTGGGGCTTTTTAATGGCTATATAGATGATTACGCTTTCTAAATAGGATAAACCAGTCCTTTCCGGGACGTCCGTTCTTAAAGGGAGTTTGAGTTTTATTTCTATTCACATATTGTTGAATGACATCCAAAAGTTCCTTCCGTGAAAGGCCAAAACCACTTTTTGCCAAAATTTTCAGATATGCGACCAGTAATTCTTCATCTTCTTTTCTCAGTGCTGTACAGCGGCCTCCCGTCTGGCTTTTCTTTCCACGGCGACCACTTAGATAGCACTGTAGGGAGCTGTATGGTATAGAGTAATATTTCGAAGCAGCTCTTAAGCCTAATATATTTGATTTTACGCTCTGAATTGCAGCTGCAAGAGTTTCTTTTGAGTAACCTCGCCCTCGTTGTGTCTTTCTTGCATAATTTCTAACCATCTGAAAAAAAATATTGATCGGGAAAGTGCAACTAAATGATTGCACTTCCCCTCCGAAATATGGTTGCACTTGCCCCATTGTCGATTTTTAACGGGGCAAGTGCAATCATCTAAATATACAATATATATTTAGCGATCTATATTTTAACTCATACAATTCAAAAATAACACCCTTATTCCGTGCTATTTTGCAAGAAATTGAACACTTACCTTTAATTTTTCGCCAAAAAACCGCAAATTAATAATACACGTGCTACGCGTAAATGCACTCATTCGCTTTAGGTTAAGTAAACGATTTGCAAATAGCTGACAAAGGTTGCTGCGAAGAGTCTGTGGTTATGAAGCGTTCTTAATTTTAGTGTGTTCGCTTAGATGGCGACAGTAGTATTAGTAAAAATATTCTCATTTTGTTTTTAGGTTCGCTGGTTGCATTTACCCGATTATTGCACTTACCCCACCTTACCTTAAATAATAACAATTTTTTTGCACAATGTTTTTTTGACAAGTTTCCTTTAATTTTTTAAAGGTCCTCGCCTGCGGCGCTGGTTTTCTTCCTCTCTTTTATTAATGAAAAAATATATTTTTTGTTATTATCTTTTTAATCCACCTGCAACTTTCATTCAACCCTATGATCAAACACACAAGTAAACTTTTAACGTATCGTTTCCATGACAACAACCTGAAACTTGTTAATTTTTCACTGTGGTTAAAAAACAGTTAATTTTGAAGCGTCTAGAGTTAAGTTGTGTGTTTAGTACTGTTTAGTCATAGAGCTGATTAACGCTTTTTATCAAATGAAGTTAAGTTGAGACTGTTGAGAGCGACAGTACCTGTACACTGTACAGGGTAGTTAATTTTTTTTAAGTCGCATTATATTGCAATATCTCCGGAAGTGTTTTCGATATTATTTTCAATTTTGGTAAGCGTGAATAGAATATAAAACCACATTTGTTAGTTAAAAAAAGTTATTTAATGCTTCACCAGTGGCGTCCCTGCAAACAAGCATTCTGGTATTATAAAAAAAAAGTGATACGTCACTGATATTTTTTTATTAACCTTGTCAATTCTATATGGAAATGGGAATTAGGAACGTCTGACCACAACCTTACTTTGGCACTATATACATTACATAATATTATTATATATAAAAAAAAAATAGGAAATGCAAATAGGAACTGAAAGCAATTTGAAAAAGATCTAGTTCAGTCCCTAGAAACCATAAAACAACAAAATTAGATTGTTCACAATGAGAATAAATTTGTTTCCTATAAATACCCATAATTTATATAAAAAGTAAATAAAGAATGAAAACTTATCATAGTAGGAATGTGACAAAGGCTTAAAAAGAAACCAACTGACCAAAAAGAAAACATAATTGCTTTAGTTAGAAAGGTTAATAAGGAAATTCTCGCTTCAGCCTCCTTTTAAAAATTGACGGTTTCAGAGATCTCAGAGATGCATGTACATTGTTGTATAGCTTAAAAATAGTGTATGAAAAACTTCTTTTAAATGAAGTAGACCTATGGACAGGTGGCGATATAAGCCCCTTAAATCTTAAGTTTAGCCTGTGGACATCTGTGCGAGAACCTATCTTATTTGTCAGGTATTCCGGACATTTATTGTATATAATAGTATGGAAAAGAACCAAAGAGTGAACCTTACGCCTTTCCTGCAAACTAAGCCACCCTGCATCCCTCAGCTTATAGGAAACTGCATCAAACCTTCTAATGCCGTATATAAACCTTAAGCAACTTTTCTGGACTTTTTCAATCTTAGCTATGCCAGCCCTGTCCAGACATGGCCCATATACACTAATATACAGCATCACAAAAATTAAAGTGGCAAAGTACCAGAGAGTCGCACAGTTTTATTTTAAGATTTTCAGACAGTATATTACGATGTGGATATAACATTTTCAAAGATAAGTAAGCTCTTCGAATGCAGTAATCAGTGTGTTTTCTGAATCTAAGATCAGTGTCCAAAATGATTCCTAAATTTTTTGCACTCGCTAAAAACTCCAACACCCGTCCGGCGATTTGAACCCTTACCAATCCTTGAACTCTGTTCTTGTGCCTTCCAAATGCCATAACTATAACTGATGACTTCTCCGGGTTTATCGGCAATCCGTGTCTCGTCGAGAATACAGTTAAATTGTGCAAATCACTCGCAATACGCCGTTCCGCCGCAAGACAGTCCTTAGGAAAAAACGAGTAGTAGAGCTGCCTATCATCCGCATAAAAGTGAGCTGTCATTTATGTGCCAAACAGGGAGCAAAGTTATTTGTATATATTGTAAACAACAATGGCCCCAGTATTGAACCTTGAGGAATACCGCATCTCACTCCATCTCTCGACGACTGACCCACTGACGTCTCAACGTACTGCACGCGATCTTTAAGGTAATCGCCAATAAAGCCTATTGCGCTCTCAGAAAATCCGACAAAATTCAAGATGGCTAGTAATAATACGTGACTAATAGTATCAAATGCCTTTGAATAGTCTAACAGAACTAATATGGTCGTTTTATCAACATCAGACGCACGAAAAATATCGTCGGTGATGTTCAAAATTGCAGTTGTGCAACTATAACCCGCTCTAAGTCCCGATTGGCTGACGGGCAACACAGAATATTTATCTAAATAGCTACGAATTTGCTTATCCATAATTTTTTCCAATAATTTTGACAAACAGGGTAGTATGCTAATTGGTCGCAATTCATTAAAAGAACTAATATCTTTCTTTTTAGGTAGCGGATTACTCGAGCTACTTTCCACTTATCTGGAAACTTTCCTTCCAACAAACAAGAATTTATAATATTAGTAAGAATAGGCAAAATTCTAGGACAGCACAACAAAACCATTTCAATATTCATCAAATCTGATCCCGCAGACAGTGATTTAATAGTATTCAAATGTTGAGTTATATCATCTAAATGTACCGTAACAAATTCAAATTTTTCAGTAATGTTTAGTTTTATGTTTTGTTTGTAATACGCGGCATGAGGGGCTCCTAACTACAGTTAGGGGATACGGAATGCCGGTTCAATTTTGTTCATGGCTATCAAGCTCTCTAAAAGACCGTTCTCTGCGAGTGGCGATGGACAGATTCCTTTCAGACACACTTAACATCAACGCCGGAGTCCCTCAAGGTTCTATATTGTCGCCCACCCTCTTTTTACTAGTGTAAAACACATATTGCCGTAGTTTATAAGATGATATATAGAGTGAGAAAAGCCCTTTTTAACAAAACTAAGTTTACTAAATTATGTTAAGCCAGACCGGAGTTATCAGCATTTATCACAAATAATGTTCAACCTGAAAAGTGACGAACACGTTCTATAGGTGAATTTTATTAATAAATCTTCGAAATATACAAAAATGTTATTTTCGGGATACCTTAACTAGGCGACTTTTGAGGAAACTTCGTGATTCATATTTACCGTTACTGTTGCGCCCTCTAGCGCCAGTCTGAGAAACTCGAAAATAATTTCCAGCAATTTCTCATGACCACTTTACCTAATATATTTCTTTCCGCAAGCCATACGTCTAACGCTTTCTGAGATACGGCCGACAGCCATTCTTAGTGGGACACCCGGTACATTATTCTCAATTGTGGGATGTAAGATTTTTATGTAAGGTTAATCATATTACGTTTTTGTCATTTTAGTTTATTTCGATAGTTTTAGTACTTTGTGACGTATATAATATCTATTTATAGGCCGCGGAGGACCTGTGCAATGACCAGCAAGATCCCCCGATCTCAATACTTTGGATTTCTTTTTATGGGGTCATCTTAAAGCTCTGGTGTATAAAACTCGCATTAACCCTTTAGAAGATTTGTGTGTGTGAAACAATACGGAATAAGCCGGAAATATTAGGACAAGTACGCAATTCGATGCGTAGCATGCCTATATCAGATATCTAAGTGAAGGTGGCTATTTCCAACAATTTTATAAAAAAATGAATCGTTAGTAACGTCAATAATAATAAATAAACACGTCTTTTATTTAACTACAACCATAAAATTACAAAAATAAAGGGGTAGCGAGGTCTAGCAGACCTATTCTACGTAACCTAAACATAGGTTGCTATTTTAATTAAGAACAGGCTAATTAAAAAAAAAACACTTGGAAAAATGTCAGTGGCGTAAGGTTTGTCGCGGTAACTGGGCCACGATTTTACAACGTCTAATGCTTATAGTCAATTATTAATAGCCTAAAAACCTACTATTTAATTTAGCAATAGTTTGAAATTTTTATGTAGTAGTAGTAGTACTTTTGGGGGGGCCATGGCCCGGCGAGTAGGCCTAAAAGGCCCTTTTCGCCATCCCCGTTCCACCCCTCAACAACTACCCTTCCCCAAAACTTAGTCGCCGCGTCTTTCTCAGAAAGACAAGCAGTTTCTCCCAGTTCAAGGTACTCAGCTCCTGTCGCGTCAGTGTTGTCGTGCCAAGAATATTTCTTCTTGCGCGACCCCACCTGTCGCATACTCCTATTAGATGGTAAGGGGTCTCCTCTCCAGTTCCGCAGTTGGGGCAGAGTGGGGTTTCCCCTATTCCCAAAAGGTGCAGGTGTCTATTCAGCCTGCAGTGGCCTGTCAAGATTCCTATCAGGTCTGTCAGAGTTGCTCTTCCCTTTGACAGCAGCCAAGTGGCTCGAGAAGAGCTTGGCTCTGGTACCATCTCTTTGGCCTGTCTACAAGCGTCCATAACTCTCCAGTCAGCGGTCGTACGACTCCAAGCCCATTCGGAGAGAATTTTCGACGCCTGTGCTCTGCTTATTCCTAGTTGTGGCTCTGGTCCTATGGGGGTCATCGACGCGCCTCGCCTTGCGAGCTCGTCTGCCCTTTCGTTTCCCGCTACACCGGAGTGTCCCGGGACCCAGCCGAGCCTTACCCTCTTCTTTGCAGCCAGTTCATCGAGGGCATCCCGACACTGTCGAACCAGCGCAGAGCTCGTCCTTGGTCTCTGGATTGCCTTCAGTGCTGCTTGACTGTCCGAGTAGATATATATATCCTCCTCGTCGCCTATGTTGACTTCCTCCCTGGTCGCAACCTCAAGGATCGCTAAGACCTCAGCCTGGAAGACCGTGGCGAATTTTCCCAGGGATAGGACTTGTCCTTCCCCTGTGTCCACTCGATACACCCCGGCCCCGGCCAGCCCAGTGCCGGCCATCCTTGAGCCGTCGGTATACCAGATCTGTCCCCTATCGGGTTGGGGTCGATTTCCTGCTTCCTCCCTTGTGGGGATGTTCACCTCAAATTTCCTGTTCAGTCTCAGGCGGTCATCGGAGAATCCTATACAGGAGAGTATAGGCGTAGCCTCTCTCATTTTCTTGGCTATCTCCGTGTGACCTGCTCCTACCTGTTGTCCTAGCCAGGTTCTATTCTCCACCATTCTCCTGTGTGCCGCCATAGCCTCTCTCTGTATCCAAAGCGAGATTTCCGGCAGCCCCAGAAGAACGTTTAGAGCTGCTCCTGGAGTTGTCCTCATTGCGCCTGTGATTCCCAGACAGGCTAGTCTTTGCAAACTTGCCAATTTCAGGGCGTAGGTGGTTTTCTTCACCGCGGGCCACCAGACCACCGCTCCATACGTGATCTTGGGTCTTAAGACCGCAGTGTATAACCAATGTGTTATATGGGGCTGGAGTCCCCATTTTCTTCCTACTATCCGGCGCAGCTGCCACAGTATTACTGTGGCTTTCTTGACTGTATTTTCGACCTGAGATCTCCATATTAGTTTCCTGTCGAGGATGACCCCTAGGTATTTGACTTCCTCTCTCAAGGGGAGTGGTTTGTCGTATAGTGATGGGGCCCTGAAACCTGTAAGATTCCTCCTTCTTGTGAACAGAATGAGCTCCGTCTTGCTCGGGTTCACCGAGAGTCCAGTGCTCCTACACCATCTTTCAATTGTCCTGCAGGCCGTCTGCATGCGCTCGCACACCGTTCCGATAAACTTGCCCGTCACTAGGACCAGTCCATCGTCGGCGTATGCTTGCGCATAGAGTCCGTTCGCCTCCAGGGTTCTTAGGAGCCCGTCCATGACCAGGCACCACAGGCGAGGCGATAGACAGCTCCCTTGGGGGCATCCTCCGCTCACCGTAGTCCTGATCTTGTCAGCTCCTTGTCCTGCCTCTAAACTTCGGTCTTTCAATGCAGAGCCCACCCAGCTCGTGAGGGCTATTGGTGCGCCTCTCGCTTGTAGGGCCTCGCATATGGTTGCCGTTTTTGCCTTGTTGAAAGCTCCTTCTACGTCAAAGAACAGGGCGAGCGCCACCTCTTTGCTAGTGATTGCCTTTTCGATCCTGTACACTACCGAGTGGAGGGCCGTCTCGGTTGACATCCCTCTCCTGTAGGCGTGTTGGTTCCTGTGCAGAGGGTGTCTTTTTAGGACCTCCTCCGTTAGGTACCTGTCTATCATTCTTTCTAGTGTTTTCATTAGGAATGATGATGGAATTTTTATGTTAACTTTATACTGCTCTCTACTTAAAGAAAACGTATGTATCCAGCAGATAGTATTTTTATCATCTTAGGAAAAAAAATATTATACAACAGGAACATTTGGGTCCAGTTGCCCCGGCTGAAGGGGGTAACTGGACCCACATATACTCATCGGCGTTCCTTTGACGTTGTAGTTAACTGGGGTATCTGGGCCTATTTATACACAAACATATAACTTGGAAAAAAATTATGCCAGTTTCTATAACAAAAACTCTTACTACCAGAAGCAATGTAAAGGATCTATGTAAAAACACTTTGATTATAAAAATATTTTATTGTGTTTTACAAAAACAAGATGGAACAACAGTTTTTCCAAGTAGTCTACCAAGAGATATGATAAAACATTTTAAGGCAAAGTTTTATAAAGCAATATTGTGCAATATTTATACATAGAAACAACTTAATGAAGAAAAAATCAAAATATGTTTGTTAGGTCAGAGAGATCAGTATTAAAACTTATCATGTCTTTAAATCGGACTGAGCTACTTTTAACTGGTTGTGATAATTTGCGAACAAAATCTTGAATGGCTATCAAGGATTCTTCATCCGTCTCGAAAAACTTCATGGTTTGACCGAGTCGTTTAAAAAACTTTCCCACATACCCTGCCTTTCCTTTCTGAATAAGTTTTACGACGTACAATCTGAAAACCGCAGCAGTTTTACCATAAACTTTAACGACGTAAAAATCGCCTATGCCAGAGGATACATTATCTTCTGTTTCTTCATCTTCTGAAGAAATAAATTTTGAATCATTGTCACTTTCTTGGAGCGAATATTGATCACTTACGTCAGGGGAATCGTCATCTTTAGTTATTGTTTCACGATTTTTTTTGCTCTGCTTTGCGGCTTTCTTAGATGCTGCATCTCTCTTTCGTTGCAAAGCTTCTTCCTTTTCTTTTTCCTCTTGTTCTTTCTTTTGCAAATATTCTGTCGACGTAATTATCTCGCAATTAGTTATTATTCTTCGTCTTTTGACCTCTTTTTGTGGTTTTGATTCTTTCTTCAAAACGTCCAATAGCATTTCTCCAAAAGTTTTTCGTTTTATTGTTTCTTGTGACTCGATATTTGATTCGGCTAGATTGGTCATCACAAAAGGTGGTGCAGTTGAGGTACTGGCCACAGACGGCTGAAAATTATGGGGTATCTGGACCCTAGGGCCCAAATACCCCAAGCATATGGCCCAGATATCCCATTATAATTAGGAGTTTGGGGCAACTGGGCCACCCCTTTCACAAACCAACACTTTGAATTGAGAACGTTTTTAAGCATAAAAATTAATCAAATGGGGACTAAATATACATCAAAATACAAAATAGGTCACATAATACCTACCATGTATTAATTTTTGTGACTAATAACAATGCATGTAGCACGATGTTTGCGGATTAAAACTCACTTAACTATCACGTTACGATTAACACGAAAATATGGCTGCCAGCTGTGGTTGGGATTTTGTTTAAGGTGGTCAGCACTGTCGATTACGATCGCCAACTGTTAAAACCAAAACAATTTAAACAATATGGCGGGAAAGACTCCGTGGCCCAGTTACCCCTCTGGTCCAGTTGCCCCGACAGACCTTACCACTTTTTTATAAAAAAATATCAGAGGTCAAGTTTACAGGGACGCCACTGGTGGAGCCATAGAATAACTTTAATTAACCTGAACTGAAATATGTGATCTTATATCCTGCTAATACGTAGGTACCAAAATTAGAAATGTTATCTAAAGGAGTTTTTACAAAATAACGCTTAATAATTCAACATCTTGTAGCCAAAAATTAAAGCTCTTGCAGACATATCTTCAATTGAAATTTTCTTCATAAAATGACCTGAGGGATCACACTCTGAGATTTTAGCACGTCATTAAGGGACATCCTGTATATCTGCCCTGGGTGCCCGTCAGTCTGGGGACGCCACTGATTTGACCAACTCTTTAAAGTAGGAATGTTTTAAAAAACCCGTATGAACAAAAACCCCTATTGATGAACTATTATGACTTTCCTCCTTAAATTTATTCTAGACAGCTTTTAAAAACGATGTTGTTGTGACAAACACTAAATGGCAATTGAAGAATATTACTGTCTATAAAAAATATTTATTAAAACGACATGTACAATAAATTACCAATTATTGCTTTAGTTAAACGGGCCATAAAACGTATATGATTTTTTGGGTTGCCTCAGGATGGTACTTTTGCTGTAAAAGACGATGTATCAAGAAGTGTGGTGATACTGACGAAGTTGGTTAACCAGTGTAGCCTTCACCATAAAGTCAAGATCTTAAGTGTATCGACGAGAAATCGGCTAATACTTTAGTTGTATCTAAACATAGTTGCTAAAAGAACAGTTCTGAATTTAACTAGAATGCTAACTTTGTTGACTTTTCAAAATGAGTTTTATACATACAGGGTGTTAATCAGGGCCAGAGACGCGCCGTCCATATGGGCAAGGTCGTGCGTCGCACGAAGGCGCCAAGGCCTTAAAGGCGCCAGGGCTTTAACACAAATTAACATAAAACCAAAAAAAAATATCCATGAATACCGGTGGTGAAAATGCATTATCCGCCAACACCGACCGCCAGTCGGCGACCAGTACAAGTGGTGAAATTTTACTACTCCTCTTCCTGTGAGACCTCGAAAATCCCGGTGCGTTCGGCGCGCTGGTTTAAACTTGCAAAATCTTGCGTGTTCGTAATCGATGTAGCAGGTTAATTTTTCATTCTTGTCTTGATAGGCGCATAAGACGTATAGAGTGCCTTATTTGCTATTACGTATCTACCGCCATTATGAAAATAATTACAAATAAGGTAAGTACCTAAGTAATTAAGTAAATTAATTAACAGGGATGCAAATAATTGTTTTTCTTTAAAATAACTTTTGTTTATGAAACAAATAAGGATTAGTGTTTAATATTTTTTATTTATTTTATTTAGATGACCAGAGAAGAAAAAAAGACATTGTCAGGTTACCAAAACTTGCTTAACAAGCGAGAATGGGAGGAAGACGTGGAAAAACCCAATTTCAAAGTTAGTAACTTTTTTCGGAAGACTACACAAAACACTACTTCTGATAACAGTGATTTTTTACATTCAACAAAATTAAACTTGCCATCAGAATTCGAAAAGCAAGCTAAAGACGGTTTCAATGATTGGCATCATTTAAGCGAACATTTGAATCCACGAAAAAAGTAAATCTCATTTTCAAAATTTACGTGTCTGATCAGATTTACTAGAAAGATTAAAAACTAATCGAACCGTTGATTCGGGAATGCAAAATTTATTAAAAAATGAAACTAAACATTGGCGCAGTGTCATTGAAAGAATAATTTATACTATTCAATTTTTGGCTGAACAAAACTTGGCTTTTCGTGGTTCTATAGTAACAAATTATTTGAAAGAAATAATGGAATTTTTTAAAATGAATAGAAATGGTAGCAAAATTTGATCCAGTCTTGTCTGCACATACTAATAGATCTCAAAAGAATATTCCACTTTACCTTGGAGATAAAATTCAAAACGAAACCATTAGGTGACAATATAAGAAATAAAATTTTAAACGAAGTTAAAGAAGCAAAGTATTTTTCTATATTACTTGATTGTACTCCTGATGTTAGCCGCCAGGAGCAGATTTCTGTTTGCTTAAGATACGTTAATTTAAATAACAATAAATTTAGTGTCGAAGAATGTTTTTTAACATTTCGTCTAATAAGTGATACAACAGGTGAAGGTTTAACCAACTTTTTACTAAAAACTTTGGAGAATTATGGTCTAGACATTTATAATATGCGCGGCCAAGGTTATGACAATGGTTCAAATATGAAGGGTAAACATTAAGGTGTACAAAAAAGAATTTTAGACATTAATCCACGAGCAATGTTTGTACCTTGTTGTAACCACAGTTTAAACCTTGTCATAAACGATGCTGTGAAATCCAATATTTCTAGTTAAAATTTTTTTTCAACTGTTCAAGAATTATATAATTTTATTTCTGTCTCAACCAATCGGTGGTCTGTTTTAAAAAGTAACATTTTAAGTCTGACATTAAAGCCTTTGTCAGATACTAGATGGTCTAGCATAATTGATGCAATAACCCCTTTAAGATTTAAGTTGGGCGAAATTTACGATGCTCTTTATGAAATTTTATCCGGAAATAATTTTGACCATACTACAAAATATGTGGCTACCTCCCTAGGTAAAAAAATAAAAATTATGAGTTTGTGTGTATGGTAGACTTGTGGTACAAGATTCAAAGTAAAGTGAATATTGTTACTAAGATTCTGCAATCAAAAACATTTAATATTTCCCAGGCTTGCGAAAGTTTAAATAACCTCAATGAGTTTGTAAAACATATCGATCTGACAAAGGCTTCAGTGATTTATAAGTAGATGCCAAAAAACTAGCATCTTGCTTAGAAATTGATGCAAAATTTATATCCGCAGAAATTTTAGGACCATGAAAAATGAAAAAACAATTTTCTTGCAAAGGTGACGACCAGCCGATTGAAAATCAATAAATGAAATTTAAAGCAAATTGCTTTTTCGAAATGCTAGAGATTACTCTTTCATTCGTACATGAAAGATTTAAACTATTATCGTGTCATTCTGATGTTTTTAATTTTTTGTAAAAAACTGGAAGAAACCTTAACTGACAAAAATCGAAACAAAAAAGATATAGACGGAACGGAACTTTTACACGAATTACAATTTCTGCAAAATGGCGAGAAAAACGCGACGTTTGTAGTAGAAAGACTTAATTACGTTGCAATAAATAACCTATAACCCACTCATTTCCAAACATTACGATTGCATTGCGCATATTATTAAACATTCCAGTTTCTGTAGCTACAGCCAAGAGGTCATTCTCTAAATTAAAGTTGATTAAAAATTATTTACCATCTAGAATGGGCCAAGAGCGGTTAGAAAATCTTGCTATCATTTCTATAGAGTCTGACTTTTTAAAGCAACTTGAAATGGAAAATCTTGTTAATGAATTTGCAAAAAGTAAAGCTAGAAAAGTCCAATTTTTGTAACACCTCTCCATTGTATTATCTGTTTCAAAACAATCGCTATTTTATTTCTTTATTTTTTTTTCAATATTTTGAATTAATGTTTTGTAACTTTGATACCGTTGCGCGTTGATAGAGTGTTCTTCAAAAATTTCAACGATCAAATATGATAGAAGGGTGGTAATTTTAGCTCAATATTATAATATTGGTTAAAGGCGCCTATCATTATTTCGCACGACGGCGCCGAAAATACTTGGTGCGTCCCTAATCAGAGCCGTTCCAACCCGGGGGTGCCAGGGGTGCGGGGCGCTCTAGCGGCAAGTCAAGGGGGCGGCGACAGCCACCCGTTTAAAAAAAATAAATTTCAAACTAATTTGTTAGTAAAATAATTAATATAAAAATAATATCTATTATATTAGATAACTACTTAGAGTTCAAAATGCATTTTACAAGTATAACTGAAAATAAACAAAACAACGTTGGTTTTAAAAACGATACTCCACGTCGCAACCAGTTGGGAAATACATTGTTCGTTCAATTGGAAACAATCAAATCAAAAAGTCACATTTGTAATACAAAATTAAATAAATCAATTTCTTCTAAAGCAACTACTGATTCTCTAAATGAGAAATTAATAAATATGGAAAAAGATAGATGGGGTTTTGTGTCAAAAATTATTATTTATACCGTTAAACTCTTAGCCGGTCGAAATTTGAGTTTTAGAGGCAAAAATAATAGGATATAATAAAATGGAAACTTTTAAAATTGATTGACACAATTGCAAAGTTTAATGATACGATGTCAGACTACCTCACTAGAATTAGCAGAAATCCATCAAATATGCCTCATTATTTAGGTGTTCATATTCAAAATTAACTTATTTACCTTTTGGGACAAAAAATAAGACATGAAATAATAATATCGCTCTTAAAAGTTGATCTAAGTCACCAAGACCAACTTACTGTTGTAGTAAGATTTGTTCTATTAAATAATAAATCAAAGCAAATAGAAATAAGGGAGAATTTTTAGGGGTTTATTTCATTATCAGATTCGACAGGACAGGGTTTAACTAATGTTTTATTATATTTTTTGGAGACTCACAATATTTGTTTGGGGGATTTAAGGGGGCAGGGTTATAATTATGGTGCGAATATGAAGGGTCGCAATAATGGTTTACAAAGAAAAGTTCTTGTCTTAAACCCTTCAGCTTTTTATGTGCCTTCTGTGGCCCATAGTTTAAATTTGGTTGTTAATGACGCTGTAAAAGCTTTACGTTTTCTTCACCGGCATCGACTAAACGTTGGAAGATCTTAAAAAATGAAATCCCAACTTACACCTAAACCCCTTTCAGATATTAGATGGGAAAGCAGAATAGATAGGCTAAAAGTTCTTAGATATGATGTTTTATATACCCTCTATTCTGATAATACTAGAAACTCTGAAACTAGAAACAGTGCAAATTCATTACTTTTGAAAATTAAGTCGTTTAAATTTATTTGTTCCATTATTACATGGTATAATGGTATATATATATATATATACACTATCAAATATTATTTTAATGTTAGAGCAAACCAAAACATATTTATATAATATTAGGTCAGATAAAGGTTTTTGGTGATATTTTAGTAGAGGCAAAAAATACTGCAGAAGATGTCGATTGCGACCCTTCATTTCCTCCGGTTAATATTGTTAGACCCCCGAACCCGTGGATACTGGGTATCGTAATTTTAATGTATGAGAAGGTTAACCGGATAATATTGCCGAGTGCTGAAGAGACTGAAGGCGCCGGTCGACTAGCTCTGACATTTGCTATACTCCGGTACCAAAATAACTGACAGTGACTCATCTTTACTGGGGTGTGCAAGACGTAAGGGGAACGACAATTCCAGAAGCGTGTCATTTTAAACAATAATAATTCAAGAAATATATAAATTTTTTGTTTATTATTATAATACATTTACATTTACCATAATAAATATAATATTATAAATTAAGCTGAAAAATAAATTAAGCTTTTACATTTGGAGATCTAATTAAGTAATAAGAGAAACTAAATTATGCAGGTATAAAACTCAAAAAGAATAATAAAGCAACGGTATACGTTATTTTCATAATGTTTTTATTATACTATATAATAATAGAATCATATAATAGTGGATTAAGGGCAAAACCTAAACCTAAATGGGCGGCGGAACTTTCGGCCCCATATTGGGTAAGGTACCTGCTAGAAATTTTAGGTCAAGTAATCTTGCAAGAAATTTCGGCCCCAAACATTGCAGGTGATGCGAATTGAACCAAAAAGGTGGATTAGATGCCGTGTTAGCGCTGTTTAACCAATATAAGTCTATAAAAGGGGCAAACAATTAATAATAATATTCCCCGGTGACCTTGAAAAAGGCGAATTGGAACCAAAAAGGTGGATTAGATGCCGTGTTAGCGCTGTTTAACCAATATAAGTCTATAAAACCGCATTAGCCGAGTTGCAGGTCAAAAATTGAGTTAGTTCAGGTTAGCTGCATTTTCATTTTATAAATGATTCAAAACACAAAAGATAATCATAAAAAAATTTAAATGTTATAACGTTAGACCATTGGGGCCGAAAATGCCTGTAATAAAAACATGACCCTTCCATCCCGGGGCCGAAAGTTCCTGTCAAAATCGGGCTGCTACCTGGCCGGGGCCGAAATTTCCTACGGCCACCTAAATTATAAATGTTGATAAATTTCCTAACTATTGTTACCTAATGAACATTAATTGATAATAATTTGACAAATTATATTCCACGCCGGCATTAAAAAGTGGTATAATGACAATACTGTCAACCAAATGGCCGCCCACCATCTTTTACACTTCTAGACCACTGTGCGTCGTCGAGATTCTAACCCACCGTACGCTCACGGTCAAGTGCAACCAAACAATGGTCAGCACTTTTGGTGTATAAAAACCCGAGCGCACGGTGGGTAAGGCACCTTCGTCTTTCGACTTGGTCAACCTTCCCTATCCTGGAGCGGCAACAGCCAATACGGTCTACGCCAACTCTCCATCCCCCTTCCTGCCTACAACCCTATCCTGGAGCGGCAACAGCCAATACGGTCTACGCCAACTCTCCATCCTGCCAAACCCGTCGGGGCGCCAAGGCCACCCGACTGACCACGGTACCCGTCCTAGGTAAACTCCCCTAGGAATCCCGGACGCACCCCCTCGACGGCCCATTTGACTATGCTCGGCATTCTACGGGCTACCTGGTAAATGTGAATCCTAAAAAGAATAATTAATAAAGTGGTTGTTGTTTTTTACAGCTCGCCTTATCTTTTCAACCCCCACGTACCCCTCTAGGACTAAACTCCCCACATGGCGTGACATGGTGGAGGCGCCTACCCGTTCCCGGAGAGCTTGATCTGCCTATCAAGTTCACACCAAGCAGCCTACCAGGACCAAGACGTCGGAAAGAATTCTTCAACCCCTCCCACCCCCAAAGAGCCAACCCCTTCAGAAAATTGTACGACTGACCTCCAAGCAACTAAACCGTCCCCAGTGACATTCAATCAACCCCTCGCAGCAAAGAACAACCCAAGAAGGACGACACAACCCCACCCCACAAGGATCCTGACAATTGGTGAATGCGCCAATTCCTGACAGTGGTGAAGGTAGAAAAATCAATCTGTGCCCGCACCGTGGAAACCGAAAGTCAATGCAAAACTACGAACTAAGGAGCCGCACCAAGTCAAACAGCACCCCTATAGACTTCCAACCAGAACATCAGAGCACAATAGCCGGTGCAACCCCAATCGCTGCCAATCAAAGTGGTATTCACCGATACCCCCAGCAACACACAGCCATCTAACGACCAGACTACGTCAGCACCCACGGTAGACCCAGTCCATAGCCAAAAGGACCTACCAGGACAGACTACGCCCAAGCGACCACCAGTAAATACACCTTCAGCATCTGCCAACCCACAGATCATCGCCGACGCCCCGCCTGACGTCAGCCAAAGCACACGTAACCAAGACCCGCCAGCCCAAACCATGAATACTTTAAACGTCACCATCACAGATGCCATGGCCGCATCCCGACAAGCAGCAACGCCACAATTCGTGTGTCCACCAACGTTCCACCCTTCAAAGGGATCAGCCACGAACTTCCTGGGGACCTATGAAAGAACCGCCATAGCAAACAGCTGGGACGAGAATCTGAAAATCGCATACTTTGGTACATTCTTGGAAGGTGCAGAAAATCTATGGTTTAACGAGTACACAACGACCAATGGCAACAAAACATGGCGAGACATTTGTGCAGCATTTACACAAGAATTCGAAGATACAAATCTCCAGGCAGTCCGAAAACAAAAAATCGAACGAAGAAGACAGAATTATGAAGAAACCACAAGAGAATACTTCTACGAATTACGCATGCTATACCACGAATATAAATCGACTTTGAACATAGAAGAGTTCCGAACCTTTTTCGAAAATGGCCTGAGGGAAGATGCCCAGTACCATTACTATTGGTTAACAAACACACCAAACTCACCTCCCCAAACAGAAGCAGAATTAAAGAAAATAGCTATCACTATAGACAACGCACCAAGAACCCCCCGATCCGAACCTAGAAACACAGTAAAATTCAGCGAAAATTATCGCCACAATGAACAAGACGCCTACCACAGAGAACCATGGAGACCATCATATAGCCCACAAAGTTACAGAAGAAACACATACACTCGACAGAACGAACAAGTCAGGGATCATCGGCAGCTCAAAACAGAAGCATATACAGGCCCGAGACAACCGATGCAACAAAACACCAGACGCAGCTCACCAGCACGATATAATTCAAGGACTTTCGACAATAGGCCGAGATGTCACAATTGCAATAGGACAGGACACTACGCCGCATCCTGCAGGAGCCACCCAAACTCCAGCGGACGACGAAACTAAATAGACCCCCCGTCGTCCTCTGCCAACAGGGCATAGTACAAATCATCACACATCAGCCTTAAGCATTAGAATATATATTAATAATAAAGGAATACAGGCAATAGTGGATACAGGCGCAGAAAACAGCATTGTGAGAAAAAATCTACTAACAAACAAACACCATGTAGAAAACAGCAACACAGTCCTAATCACAGCAGGAGGACACAGAGTAAAAACGCTTGGAACTACCTCCCTCCCAATCCAAATACAATCAACAAGAGGAACACTGCACAGCTACTGCGCAGCACGAATTATCGACAATCCCCCAGTACCACTCATCTTGGGCATGGATTTCTTACGAAGAAACGAGGCAATAATCGACACAACAAAGAATACCTTAAGGCTACAGACAAGATATATAATTCCAATACTGCAAACAAAGAATAGTCAGAAAGAGACGTCATCATTAATGGCACACAGAGAAGAACAGACAGAAGAAAAAAATTGGCAAGAACTGTACTCTAACTACATAAGAAGCAAACCAGGGGAAAAGCAGTTAAGAGCAACACAGAATACGCAGCCACGAAACTTAAGCGAAGTATTTTACATAACAGAAGATGGAATGGTAGATACAAATCTGAACACACGAACAAATGACAATTTTATTAAATGGAAGGGCATCAATTTCAAGCCACAGAGAGGCAGAGCAACGGTGATAAAAGAAGAAGGGCACTCCACATACTACCTAACTACAAAAAAAAGAGCCTACTTCAAACCCAGCTACGCATACTTCTTCAAAAGCATTCTGGAGCTGAAAAACTTAGCGCTACAAGCAGGGGAACAGCAAATCTCGCTGCCAGCAACAGCTTATAGAATGGACCAAATAAAAATCAAGCAGATTATCGATCATGTATTCAAGGAAACCAATATAAAAACAAATTTATACATACCAAGGGAACCAGCAACACAAGAAAAAATGGAAGACACGGAACTCAAAAGCCTATGTAATATCGCAGTTGACAAAGACCCAATAAAGCTCAAAGTCTCGGCAGCAGAAGATTGCAACTTGCACGCCAACAGCGAACAAATCATAAAACTAAAACTCCCAGATCTTCCAGAAGAAGAGCTGCACCAATTCTTGCTCAATACGCCGCTAATGATAAAAAAATAAATGGTACCCAACATCCGACATATACTACCAGGGGGAACATCTACTCATAAACTTGAAGACGGAAACACACAACCCTCAGCCAATCAGAAAACACATGACTATAGGTCACCTGGTCAAAATAAAAGACACGGAACCAGAAGCATCACGATGTTTTTCGCTACAAGAAGACAAGGAAGACATCGTCACAATGCAAGATCATGACCTATCAAATATAACAAACATAAACACACAGCACAAAATGAAAGAATTGCTATACAAATACAGGGACGTATTCGCAAAGAATCCAAAATTTATGGGAAAAACCAACTTGGCAGAACACAAAATCGAGATAGAAGACCCCACACCCCTAAAAAGCAGACCATACAGGGTATCACAAAAAGAGCGAGAAATAATTAGCGATCAAATAAAAGAGATGCTGGATTCTAACGTGATCAGACCATGTCATTCCCCCTGGTCAAGCCCAGTAGTATTAGTAAAAAAGAAGGATGGAACTACAAGATTCTGTGTAGACTACAGGAAAATAAACAGCGTCACCAAAAAATCATCTTGGCCACTTCCCCAAATTGATGACATACTGACGTACCTAGGCAAAGCAAAATTCTTCAGTTCATTGGATATGTTATCCGGCTACTGGCAGGTCCCTATGGAAGAAGACTCAAAAAAATATACAGCATTTGTCGCACAAGGTCACGGGTCCTACGAATTTAATGTACTAAGTTTCGGCCTTTGCAACGCCCCAGCTACATTTCAAGAATTGGCCGACAAAGTATTTTGGGACATGAAATGGAAAGAAGTTCTCGTTTACCTGGATGACATCATCATTTTTTCAGAAACCGAAGAAGAGCATCTGAAAAAACTACAAAAAGTTTTTAACCGTCTAAGACAGGCTAACCTAACGCTCAAACCAAATAAATGTAAATACCTCCAGAAAGAAACAAAAATATTGGGCTTTAAAGTAAGCGCTGCAGGAATACTCCCGGACGACGACAAAATAAAATGCGTACAAAACTTCCCCACCCCAAAAAAGCTTAAAGACGTCCAAAGCTTCCTGGGCCTATGTAACTTCTACAGGAAATTTATACAGAATTTTTCAGTAATAGCAAAACCCCTGCACGAAGCAACCAAAAAAGACGGATTTAAATGGAGTAAAACACAAGAAGACGCTTTCAGTACCCTCAAAGAAAAACTAACAACGGCACCCACTCTGCAGCACTACGATCCCAACAAGGACTGCATCCTACACACCGATGCATGTATGGATGGCATCGGGGCGATTCTGCTACAGAAGGACGACAACGGGACTCCACATCCTATAGCATACATAAGCCGCAGCTTGTCAAAAGCTGAAACAAACTACGCCATAAGCGAACTGGAACTACTCGCCGTCGTATGGGCCTTAGTCTACCTACGTCACCTAATCTATGGACGACCAGTTAATAGAAACCACGCTAAGGGAAAAACAGGAGAGGGATCAAGAAGCTAAAATATTAATAGACCTGTTAGAAAATCCTGAAAGCACAGATGCTCCTATAGGCACCAGGAAAAGAGCGAGGGGGTTCCGGCTAGTCAATGGAATACTACACAAAACATTAACAACAATGTCTGGATTAAAAACAGTCCCAGTTATACCAAAAACCATGATCGAGGAAATCCTGTGGGAACTACATTCCGCCCCTACAAGCGGACACCTGGGGATTAAAAAAACAATGCAAAAAATAAAATCAAGATACTACTGGTCAAACATGGATAAAGACATTGAAAAGTACATCAAGGGATGCCCAGACTGTCAGGCACGCAAAGGCCAACCATATCGAAAAACACCAGGACTACTACAGCCAATCGAAGTGGGGCTAATTATGGACAAAGTCGGAATAGATCTCTTGGGACCATTTAGACGAAGCAACAAAGGCAAAACCATGATCATCGTAGCTACAGACTACGCTTCAAGATACGCTATAACATCAGCCCTACCAAGCGGAAAAGCAGGACCTGTAGCACAATTTATACTAGAAAAAATTATTCTAATACATGGGGCACCAAGAACACTATTAAGCGACAGAGGCAAAACATTCCAATCCGAGTTGGTGCAAGAACTCACAAAATTAATGGGGACCCAAAGCCAATTTACAACAGCATATCATCCTAGCTGCAATGGGCTCACAGAAAGGCTAGATAAAACAATGGCTGACATGCTAGCAATGTATTGCAATACACAGCAAACGGACTGGTGCAGCTACCTGCCATTCGTAACATTTGCGTACAACACTGCAATGCAGGACACGACGAAATTTAGCCCATTTATGTTAACTTTTGCAAGAGAAGCTACGCTGCCATCAGAAGCCATGTTAAACGAAACAAGTAGCACTACAGAAACGGGCGAATTAAGAAAGAAGGCATTAATCATGAGAACTATAGCCGTCGAAAACATAAAAAAAAGACAAGGGAAGGACAAGGCTATTTTTGACTCCAACCACAGAGAACTAAACTTTGAACCGGGGGACAAAGTCAAAGTATTTACACCAATCAGAAAAGTAGGACGAAGCGAGAAACTATTATTAAGATGGTTCGGACCATATACAATTAAAGAAAAACTAGGGGAAGTAAATTATATGATAAATAAAGGAAGAGGGAAAACAGACATTGTTCACGTCAGCCGGATACTCCCTTATAATGATCCTTGGACGGCACAAGACGCCATAGAAGAAGAAGAAGAAGAGGAGAACATGGAAGAAGAAAAAGAAGAAGATGACAAAGAAGACAAAGGAGAAGAACAGTCCTAGAGGGGAACCCTGCGGGCACAACACAACAAAAGAATTAATACTTACGTTTATTTTAGACTAACGTCACTGCTAGCATGGACATCACAGAGCCAGCTAGTACAGATATCCGCCGGAGTCAATTGGAAGCCACTTCCAGACACCATAGCATATGAAGGATCCATCCCACTAACGTATCAAATGAAATGGACAGACGTCAAGCTGGAGACAGCATCACGCACCAAGTGCCTAAAAACGGACAAAAATAATGTAATAACATGCAATATACTACAATACATGGACGAACTAGAAGAAGCCACAAATACAGAAATCAATACCTTAATCGATAGCTGGAAACCTGTTTACTTACGCAATAGGAACAGGAAAAAACGGGCCATCTCGTTATCATTCATAGCGGACGGACTCAACTACTGCTGCGGAGTAGCCACACAACAAACCCTCGATTCCCTGGTACTAGACAACGACGAACTCCACAATCGCCTATCAACCATCAATCAAGGATTGGAAAACACAATTAAGGCTATAAGCTCCGAATCATGGCAACTGGAAGCATCAGAAAACCATACAGCAACAGCCCAAAAAATTACAGAAGAAAAAATTAAAAATTTACAAAAATATACCGAAACGCTCAATAATAACGTACACATGGAAAGCCACGAACAAAGGAGCCTCATAATCGCTATCGCAAAGAACAATATGGAATCAACAAAAAAAATAATAACACTTACCAGAGCAACAAAAAATCATGGGATAATCCAATCATGCAGGCATCACCATATCCCAATAGCTGCAATCAAACCAAACATCCTCAGGGCAGACTTGAAGAAACTACAATCCACATTGAGCGACAATGATCAGGACCTGGCATTACCACTCACAGATGTCTCGAAATATTACGAACTGGCCATATGCGAATGCAACCTCGCCGAAGACACCTTAACCATAAAAATAAAAATACCTATAAAACAAAGACATTATCAATGGAGGCTCTTCGAATTAATCACTAACCCCTTCGCATGGGAAGGGCAGACCTGCCTTATAGAACACAACACACTATACCTAGCCATATCGGAAAAGGATAACCAATTGGAACATATACGCCAGATTACAGGAATCGCACTACACTTATGCAAACCATACGAAAACAAACTATGCTACCTACCTCGTTTCTCCGCAGACACACTTCAAGGACCAGCATGTGCCACAAAACTCTTTCACGGCACTACAGTAGAAGATTTAACAGCCCACTGTCCAATGAAATGCCATCATTCCAACCTCATGACAATCTCAGAAGTCAGCGAAGAAACGTACACCATCACACATCCCCAGCAAAATTCCTCGATCCAATGTGGCAACAAAACCATCAACATACAGGACGACATGAGGTTACTCCCAGGGGCACTTCAGCTTCAACTCCCATGTGACTGCACACCCCAAGTGGGTGGTAACACCCTGATTCCACGTCGCTTCCCATGCCCTAAAAAACAAACAAAAACATTAGAGCTTATCCACGTCCTACCTGCAGCATGGACCAACCTAAAGACATTTCAACTTACCCCTGTAAACCAAATGACCCCACCCAGGTTCAACAACCTGTCAGAATGCCTCAACACAAACTGGACAACAAATATACCACATATTAACCTTACCTCCAGCAATGAACTCCTACAGGAGGTCAAGCAGCAACTTCAAGCAGCCGCACAGCCACCAACAATATATGAATGGCACACAGAAAAACACAGTATCATGTTAATTTGGAACATCGTGCTTTCAGTAGGCCTTGCCTACGTATTATTCCAAAGACCACATGCCATATTTACAACCCTAGCCAACCCCTCAGCAGCACAAACAAAAACGAAAAGCAAAGAGCACGAGGCAACATTCTACATAACCTGTATCTTATTCATAGCCTTCATAATATACATTGGAAGCAAAATAATAAGAAGCTTATTAAAGAAAACAGGCTTACCTGAAAATGCGGCCAACTCCAGACAAACACAATCACTAGGAAGAACAACACAAACAGGAACAACACAATCAACTCTGGTCCTGGAGATACCTAGAAATTTGGAGACGTCAGCAGGGATAGCAGGATCTATCAGCTGTTTGCTTCACGAAATAAACACAAGCGAGAGCACAGAAGATAAACAAAGGATAGCAGTAGGCACCGAGGACCAAAACCAGACAGACTTAAGGCAAGTTCAAAGAATCGCGTTTGGGTCAACAAATAATCATTTAAGTTAAGAATAAAAATATTATATTAAATTAAAATAAAAACCCCAGGTAGTCCCTATTAAAAATATAATTTAAAAATAAACATGAATAACAGGGCAACGAAACGTTGCCTTGGCATACACGTATACATTACGGCCTTCCAAACGGCCGTTGTATACCACCCTAAAAATAGGAGGCCGGGGGGGGGGGGGGGGGGGCAGCTTTCTCCTTCCCGGACCATTATCGAAATAAGCTGAAACCGGAAATCCTGAAATTCAAAAAAAAAAAAAAACAATACTACTAATAATACTATAACCGAAAAATTAATCACATTTTGAAAAAAACATTATTAAACAACATACTCTAGGCAGGTCCGGAAACGCTTTGCTAACCACTCTCCTAACTTTTCTTTTGAAAGTATCAGACAATCTTTCAGGATCTGAAATAGGGATAATCATGAAAAAACACAAAAGAGGCCAAATTTTTTCTTTGACAACTTTACTTACAAATCGAGTCCAACATATTCGCACACAAATTAATACAAATTAAATAAAAGAATACCTAAAAATCCAAGCATTTTCCCTGAAAAATTTTGCTGATATAAACGATATAACATAATTAAGGTCAAATAACAGTGGGACAAAATACTACAAAATAGTAGTACAGTGGGTTGAAATACCAAGAAAATATAAAATAGTATAGACATAACATATAATTATAAGACAAATTGGGCTAAACAAAAAAAAAAAAGAATGATAAGGGAATATACTCAATCGGGAATATAATAACCACCACATAGAATATACTAAGATACTACATTAGATCTTCTTTTGTTTCATGTACAAACCTCTACGACTCCACCAGTTGGCAAGAAGACAAGAGAGCACCCGGCAACACCTGTACCAAGCCAAGGAGGCAAACAATGTCAACATCCAAAGGCAATACAGGGCCGACTCAAAAAGTACAAACCAAGCAAACTGGTGGAACATGAGAAAAAGGGAAAACAGAAACAAAAGAAGAAATATAATATATATTTAAGTAACATTTGTATACACCTAAAATTGTAAAGAATGCCTAGCCTAACTTAAAGCATTGGGGTCCAAACTCCCCACATGGCGTGACAATACGTTACAATTTTAAATTCATTATTACCATTACAGCGATTATTCACTATCTGACGATGAAAATATTTCATTACTGTCGCTACTGCTGCCATCTGCAGGATTTATAATAATAGGTTCTACCATGACTTTAACGCGTACATCTAAGTCCCACATTTTTTTTCTACGCCCGCGACATGTAATACGCTCTTATGCCAATCTGCTGCTTGTACATTGGCTATTGCCGTTTTTAACAGTTTTTTAACATCTTTTAATTTAAAAGTTTTATTTTCACGTTCCACTTCGCCTTTTATCTGTGCCTATATAAGCTCGATTGGATTTAATTCACAATGGTAAGGCGGTAAACGTAATATTGTAACACCTCGTTCACGAGCCATTTCATCCACTACATATTTCGTATATTTTTTTTTGTGAAGTCTTGCAAGATCGAGCAATTGCACTTTTAGCATTTTTTCGCCAAATGCAATATTTTTTTCTTCGAGCCAGTCAACAATCTTTCCTTTTCGCCACGCAGAAGTTGGCAAAGCTTCCACCCGACGGTTGTGGTATAGTGCATTATCCATCACGATTACCGACCCACGTTCACGCGGTAAGATCGATTTAAACCAATCTTCAAACACTCCCCCCGAGTTCATATCCTCATGATAATCACCGGTTTTACGAGATTCAAACACGTTTAACCCACCTTCAAGAAAACCAAAATCACTCACGATGTGGGTTATAATTAACCGACGATCTTTTCCTGAAGGAGCTTTTAATCCAATGGAGTTCATTAACCATGCCACGTTCGTAAAGTAAACGTTTCTTCCTTTTCCACCAAAAGACTTTTGCGGTTTCGTTTTAAGAATCGAAAAATCAATTCTCGTAATGTACGCATTAGAACTCTTCGTGAAATTTTTTGCATATTTTCATCCCTTTCAATTTCGGCATAAATTCGTTTTAAATTCGTAAGTTCATTTCGAAAAAAAATGCATGCACTTTCCGATGAATGGCTAACTTTGTTTGTTGATCAATAAAATCTTTTTCCTGAATTGCTAACATCCTCTTGATTGAAACTTGTCTACGACACTGAACGTTGGTTAGAGGCGGTAAGAAAGCGTGCGAGCGCCTTTAGACATAGGTTTTTCCTACCTGCGTTGCCAAATTAAGTAAAACAGGTACCAAACCATAGGGTGACATAATATAATGACATGCCGATTTCGGTAAATTTTATGGAAATTTCAGTGAAATCTATTAAAACTTGACAACATGTAATAACCTATTTATACACAATCTTCCCAGGCGGTTTGGATTGCTTTTATTTAACTTAAAAGTGGGCGAATCAATGTTTATTATTTTCGCCACACACCGTTAATGGTTATATGAACAGTTTTGCCAATTATTTTGAGACCGTAGTATAGGTATCAACTGTTCTTTCCTAACCGTGTGTACTGTGTACCTCATAGTTTGTGTTGTTTAAAAATAATGGTCGTTTTATTGCATGGTACAAATAAAGTTTTATTGGCCCGAGAAAAAAAACCATCGTTCTTTTTTAAAACTCGACTGAAAGGAACCGCACATTTGTTTTGTGATTCACGAAGGTTACCTCGGTTAATTGCTACTGTTACTAAACTCACCGACAAAAAAAACGGCACCTAAATTTTTTTAATAATTTCAATACGGCATAACTTTTTTATTTTTGACTTTATTGCAATGATTTTTCGCTGGGCGATAGATCTATTCATTAAAATTACGCTGCAGTTTGTTCTGATGTAATTTTGGTTGCTTAAATGTTTATATACCAGGGTAAGTCAAAATTATGTTTTTAGCCGGAAGTTTAAAACGTCCTGTGGAAGAAACACGCCAGAGAACCTTGTTTAAACATTATTTGCGATAAAGCTGGATGTATTCCTAGCATTTTTTTTTAGAATCATCTGGTTATCTTATTTCTTGTACGAGCTACGCATTTTTAATTGAAACTCTGCATTTAAAAAACATTTTTTACTTCAAACATTAAAAGTTGTCATTGGAGCACTTAAAATTAAAATAAAATGTTAATAACGGGTGTGTTCACCTCTAGCCGCAATGACAGCTTGCATTCTTCGTGGCACGGAATCAATTAGAGTGATTATTTTTTCTTGAGGAACAGCTTCATATTCTTCATATAATCTGAGCTCTGGTAAAGTTGTAGGTTTATTGGGACGGTGACGAACACGTCTTTTTATTTCATCCCAAAGATGCTCAATTGGGCTGAGGTCTGGGCTACAGGGTGGCCATTCTAACCTTCGAATTCCAACTTCATCCAAAAACTCATTTACTACATGCGCAACATGTGGTCTGGCGTTATCTTGCATGAGTATAAACTCTGCTCCAATGAAAGGGGCAAATGGAATAACAGCTTCCTGTAGTATCTATTCAATATATCTATGGGCATTTAGAGCACCATTTTCCACAAATATAGGGTTTGTACGTCCTACTCTAGAAATTCCCGCCCAAATCATCAGAGATAGAACATAGAACGAAAGTCGCTCCGATATTGTACAGTCAGCAAACCGTTCATTACGTCTCCGGTAAACCCGCTCACGCCCATCTGGCGATCGAAAACAAACTCTTGATTCGTCCGTGAACAATACGTTCCGCCATTCTTCTTCTGCCCAAATAAAATGCTGCCTTGCAAATCTAAGTCGATTCTGACGATGGTGAGGAAGCAATCGAGGCGCTACAGCAGGTATGCGGGAATTAAGCCCAGCTTCCTTTAACCGTCTTCTTATGGTTACTTCATTAACGTTTGTTGGGGAACAGCCCTAAAAGTTGAAATGAGTTGTCCAAAGATGGACTGTTTAGTTTAGTTGCAACATAGTAGGCGTAACATGTCAAATTTACGATCTCGTTCATAACATAGTAGGTATAAGAAATGATGTATTTTGGAGCCGCGCCATGAAGCAGCTGGAGACCACTGTCACGCTCCAATTTTGTTCGCTGTAAAATGCGCTCACTGGATTGGCGGAAGCTTGGCGTCGGCCACAAAAGATGAATGAATCGTGTCATAGGGTATGCGTGCAGCGGCTCCAGCCGCTCCATTTGGCGCTGGTCAAGAACACTGTTGAGTGAGCAGAAAAGCTAGCAACACGTCCCGTCAAAAAGGAATAGCCAAAGTTGGTTGTTGGCGGTCATTTTACTGTTTGTACCAAGTGGTAAATCTGTAGAAATGTTAGTGTACTAATTTCTATGTAAAAAGTGGAAGTTTCACCCTAAGTACGGGTACTAAGTGTGCATAGCTCTGTGCAAAGAGTTATAATGTGTTAATTCGCCAGTATATTAAATAAAGTTATTTTGCTTTAACACGAGTTTAATTTCCAATCACAATAAAAACGACCAGTGAGTCACACGCCTGTGGAAATATACCACAAAATTGATTGAACGTAAGAGGAAATAAAGCCCTGCGTTTCAACATGGTCCTTCGAATCCGGATGTTGGAAAATTGAATAAGTGCGAAAGTAGAATTAAAGTAAAAAATTAGCAAGAGGAGGCAGTAAGAGACTTCCAAACCAGTGAGAGTAGTGAAGTGAAAGTTAAGTGAGTGTCGACAGAGAGACAGCGGAAGGTAAAAACGTTACATGTAGAAATTCTAGTAGTATTGTTGTTGATAATTCTAGATTTGTTAGTAGCATTACACTTTGGTAGCCAACATTAAGGTAGTGTTGTGTTCGACTTCACCTCTGTGTAAGTTGTGTTTCTAGTTAGAGAGCAAAAGTCATTAAAAAATAAAAAAAAATGGAGCCTTCAGACGAGGCAGTTAATATAAGTGAATTAAGCGAGTTAAAAAGAAAACGTGGGGAGGCAAAGGCTGCGATCACGAGGAGTCAAACATGGTATAATACTAATAAAAAAGACAAAGCGGCACTGAAGCAAATTATATCGCGAGAGGAGACGTTGAGAAAAGCGTACGGGACGTACTCTGATTTACAGGATAGTATTGAATATTTAGATCCAGACGATTTAGATAGGGATGAAGTCGAGGGCAAATACCATTCTTTGGTGGCGGCGTTTAATGAAATATTAAGCGCAGATAATGCACAAGGTAGTGTAACGAGTAGTAATCAGGGGCAACATTATATTTCTTCGGGTGTTAGATTGCCAGATTTGAAGGTCCCATCGTTCGATGGCAGTGTTTCGGATTGGCGGTCTTTTGCAGAAATTTTTAAAGTTTTAATTATAGAGAACGCAGTTCTTTCGGATGTACAACGATTAATGTACCTAAAATCTGCACTCAAGGGCGAGGCTTTGAAGCTAATAGATTCTCTTGAATTAATAGGAAGTAACTTTCAGATTGCGTTTGACATTTTGCAAAATAGATTCGAGAATTTGACATGTGTGGTAAATAACCACTTCAAAACTATTTTAGGTGCGCCGGTGCTAACTAAGCCAAATTCAAATAATTTAAGGGAGTTCATAGCGAATAATACAAAGACAGTGGATTCGTTAAAACAATTGCCGGTATCTCAGACTCAAGTTCTTGAATATTTGTTAGTACATATTATGGAAAATAAATTAGATTACGCTACAAAAAAGGCATTTGAGCTGGATCGTAATTTAAATAACTTACCAAGGTTAACAGATTTCTTTGAATTCTTACAGCGTAGGTGTTTAGTGTTCGAAAATCTTTCTAGTAGTAGTGAACAACAAAGTTCACAGCCCAGAGGCACAACTAATAATAATAGAGTATCGTTTTTTGCTAGTCAACAGCAGAGCGATCAATATTGTTGTATTTGTGGCATTCCAGATCATAGAACATATGCGTGTCAAAAATATTTGGATTTATCATTATATGGAAGGCAACAGATCGTACAATCGAAGCGATTGTGTTTTAATTGTCTGGGTGCACACTTTGTCGCTCAGTGCAAATCACAAAGTAGATGTAAATATTGTAATTTATCGCACCATTCAACGTTGCATAGAAATGTGCCAAGAGGTAGTCCTGATGCAAGTTCGGGCACCGCACAACAACAAAATTCTACGCGAAATGCAAATTTAGGTACCGTGCGAAACGGGCGATATTCCCAGAATAATAACGACAAAACCTCGTACAACGCGAACAGTTCAAATAATCAACCGTTCTTAAGGCCATCCGGGCAGTACAACGAGTCTGGGAATCGAACACACAACGTGTCAAGTTTAAATACGAGTACGGAGACGCCTAGTCCTCAAAATATCGGTGTACAAAATTTACAGGGTGAGTCAAGTAGGGATGCCCAAATAAGTTCCACCAAACCAGTGTCTCTTTCAGCATTGGCAAATGAACATTCTAACGTATTATTGGCAACCGCGCAGGTAAATCTTGTGAGCAAGAATGGGGATGTGATAACAGCGAAAGTATTGTTGGATAATGGAAGCCAAAGCTCGTTTATTACTAAATCATTAGTAGAGCAGCTACAGTGTGATATTATTAATTGTAAATTAAATATTTCAAGTGTTTCACAAAACAGTTTTGTATGTACTAAATTGGCGAACGTTACCATATATTCGAAGACGCAGGATATCTGTTATCCAGTGGCATCGTGTATCATTTTGGATAATATCACGTACAAATTGCCGCAAATCCCTATCAAAGTAGAAACTTTGGATATTCCGTATAATTTACAAAGCCGGCTGGCTGATCCAACTTTTAATATTTCATCCGAGATCGACATGTTGTTGGGCGCTGATGTCTACTATTCGATTTTGAGCCAGGGGCAGTGTATTTTAGGCTCTAACAAACCTACTTTGGTAAATACCACACTTGGGTGGATTATAGCAGGGAAGGTACCTGCACATTGTACATCGCCGGTGAAAGGGCACGCTACGCAGGCAGGCGGAAGTAGTGCGTCATTTTTTTTGCAAACTCAAGACGTGGATAAGTTGTTGACAAAATTTTGGACAGTCGAAGAAGTGTCTTCAAAACCTATAATGTCAACTGACGATCAGTTGGCAGAAAGTATCTTTATTAATACTACAAAACGTGTAGAAAACGGTTCGTTTCAGGTCAATATGCCGTTTAAAACTCCGGGTGAGTATACGAAACTTGGCGATTCGTTTAACATGGCTGAGAAGCGGTTCTCCTCGTTGGAAAAAGGATTTCAAAATGACCCTGCTCTGTTCAGGGAGTACAAGCACTTCATCGATGAATACGTGAACCTCGGACATGCGAAGTATGTGCCGCTTACATTGAAAACAAAAAATAATGAGAATAAGTATTTTATTCCGCACTTGTGTGTGATTCGTGAATCAAGTGCTACTACAAAATTGCGTGTGGTTTTCGATGCGTCGGCTAAATCATCATCAGGGTATTCGCTAAATAACGTCACCCTAAAGGGGTACCAGGTGCAGCCTGAGTTGTTCGATATTTTATGTAGGTTTCGGTATCATCAGTACGTTTTAATTTCAGATATCAAGAAAATGTATCGGCAAATAGCGGTTAATCCAGATCATGTTTTTTTGCAGAACATTCTTTGGCGTGAGGCTCCGCATGAGGACCTCAAATGTTTGGAACTCCAAACAGTGACATACGGGGCAAATTTTGCACCATTCGCGGCCACAAGAACAATCAATGAAGTGGCAATCTCGGGCGCAACCACGCATCCAGTGGCAGCACAAGCGTTACTGTCGCAGTGTTACGTGGATGATATTTTGGCAGGGTGTGAAATGTTTGAGCAGTTAGGTCAGCTATATTCACAGTTGAACAGTTTGTTAGGTAACGCTGGATTTACGTTGCACAAATGGTGTTCAAATTCTAAAGAATTTCTAGTGTCGATAGCAGAAAAACAGCAGAGCGAGTACGATTTGAATTTTGACAACGCGCTAAATAAAGTTTTGGGCTTAAAGTGGCGTCCTGAGGAAGATGTGTTGAAAATTTCAATACCTACAGATGCAAGACCGATAACGGTAACTAAGCGAATTATTCTTTCAACATTGGCACAATGTTTCGACCCTCTAGGGCTCATCAATCCTGTAGTTGTCAAAGGAAAAATACTGATGCAGAAATTATGGATAAAAAAATTGGATTGGGATACGGAAATCACAAGTGGTTGCTGGCTGAGTGGACTGCTTTTCTGAATATGGTTTCGCTTCTTGAGTCATTGGAAATTCCAAGAAAATTGTGTAGCAATAAAGAGGTTTCTAGTGTAGAAGTCCATGGGTTTGCAGACGCCAGTACAGTGGCGTACGGGGCGTGCGTGTATTTCCGTATTATATATGACGATGGCTCAGTAACAAGCACATTAGTTTCATCTAAATCTAGAGTAGCACCGATCAAGACAATAACCGTGCGAAGGCTTGAGCTTTGCGCTTTGGTAATTTTGGTTCAATTAGTAACGAAAGTTGTGACAATTTTTCAGGATATTTTGAGTTTTGCCTCAATAAATTTATGGTCAGATTCTAAAATCGTTCTAGCTTGGTGTAACGATCATCCAATGAGGTGGTCCACGTTCGTGTCTCATAGAGTCTCACTAATTCAAAGTTTGACGGAGAACAGCAAATTAAGATATGTCAAATCTGCAGACAATCCTGCAGATATTTTGTCGCGCGGAAATTTCTCAAACGAAGTAATTGCTTCAGGATTCTGGTTTCAAGGGCCTAAGTTCTTACTTGACGTTAACTTGGATTTGAGTTTATATGATCAGCAGATCAACATTGCTAATCTGCCAGAGCAAAAGAAGGTGGCACTTCCAACGGTGTGCCAGGAGCAACCTTGTGATTTTTGGATAAATTATTTTTCTCGGTTTTCTAACTTTTCACGTCTGATACGTATGTTAGCCTTTATGTTCTGGTTTATACATAACCTTCAGAATAAAGATAATAAGATTCAGGATGCAACTGTCACGGTTGGTGAGCTTGATAGGTCATACCAGTTCGTGGTAAAAAATCTGCAACGCCAGAGTTTTCCAAAGCAACTTTCAGAATTAAAGAACAATCAAATAATTTCAGATAAGCAATTGAAGCATCTTAAACTTTTTTTGGATTCGAGCCAGTTAATTAGAGTGGGAGGCAGACTTGAAAATGCGGATATATCATTTGATCATAAGCACCCGTATTTATTGCCTTCACATAACGCGACAGAAAAGATCATGCTTAAGTACGATCATTTGAGGTTAGGACACGCTGGCGCTCAGTCAGTGCTGTCAAATTTTAGGCTACGGTTCTGGCCACTTAACGGTTTGAGAGAAACAAAGCAAGTTATAAGGAATTGTATCACGTGTACGCGATTTAGAGCTCTTCCAGCTCAGCAGATCATGGCAGATCTTCCTACAGATAGGGTGCAAGCAGCACGTGCATAGTAGAAATATAGTCCCAAACGACGTGGTGCTATTACGCGAGGATAACGTACCTCCGTTGCAATGGCCGCTAGCGAGAGTGCTGGAAGTGTATCCTGGAAAGGATGGTAACGTGAGGGTTGTAAAACTAAAAACAGCTGACAGCATTTTCACTAGGTCTATAGCAAAAGTGTCTCCTCTCATTTATGACCAGGCACATGTAAATACTGAACTTCATCACGACTAAGCCAAACTACTTTTGATTATAGGTTACCGCACCTCGTGCGTGTGGCCATATTTTAAGTCTTAATCTACTCAATTACTAGTTTGTTGAATAATAAGTTTCAACGTACGTTTCATTTATAGTGGTTTATTTTACACAAGGTGTCAGTCCTTTTTTGGCGTGGTGGCCTGCCTTAAGTCCACTGGGGGTCGAAGGCTAAGACTCCCTGGGAAACCTAAACGGTTACATGATTTTTGCATTTTTTGTCGTTTTTGTTGGCCCTTCCCTCTTAAGGAGCGTCGTATGAGTTCGCACAGTTGGAAACTTCTGGCAGCTTTTTCAAGAACACACTAGGAGCGTCCCTGGTGTCAAAAGACTAAAGACGTGGACTACCCTGACAGTAGCGCACTGCCCTTTCGGTTCTGGGTTTCGGCGGAATCTGGTTCCACCTTTCGCTCTGCGGAGCATCTGTCACTCTGTTACTTCTCCTTCTTCCATTTCGTTCTATCTACTTTGCGGCTTCGGCACTACAAGACACGAGTAGTGCTGTCTATCACTACCAAGTGTCATTTCTCTGGATTGGGGCGGGTAAGGGGTTATTGAGCCCAGTCCAGGGGAATTATCAGGTCTTCTTCGGGTGGGGATTCGGGAAAATTGTGAGTGTGTGACGTGGGGTGCAAATTTACGCCTTGTGCTTCATGTCAATATTCAAAGTTTAGGGGTGTCTCATCAGTAGCGCCATTCGCAGTATTCGACTCCAATGTCAATACTCAAAGTTAGGGGTGTCTCACAGTAGCGCCAGTTCAAAGTTTAGGGGTGTCTTATTAGTAGCGCCATTCGCAGTATTCGACTCCAATGTCAATACTCAAAGTTAGGGGCGTCTCACAGTAGCGCCAGTTCAAAAGTTAGGGGTGTCTCACAGTAGCGCCAGTTCAAAGTTTAGGGGTGTCTCGTCAGTAGCGCCATTCGGAGTATTCGACTCCAATGTCAATACTTAAAGATAGAGGTGTCTCTCAGAAGCACCGTTCTTTAGTTTTTTAGTTTTTTTTTATTATTATTTTATATTACAAGGGAAGTAGTTAGGGGTGTCGCTGCGGAATGCCAAAGTTTATGTGCAGCTCAAACGAAGCTTGCTATCTGGACCTCGTGTGTTCAGTTTTAAAATGAATTTTATGACAGTGCTCGAAGCGAGCTTTCAAAGTAAATTTCGAATATATTCTTCAAAGAATATCAAAGTCATTTAACACAATATATGATTCGGTAAAAATGTGCCAGTTATGAAAAATAGGACATTCAATCTGTGCAATACGGACGGGTAGAACGGCTGTACAGAACTTTAGGTTCTTTTTAATATTAAGATTGTTGTGAAACCTATTCTACAGGTTTCAATAGGATACGGGTCACTTACGTTCAGATTACGTGAAAACAAAGGAAAAGAAAGACTTTATTTTTCTTCGGGACTTTATACACTTAGGTCAAGATTATGTTCACAGAACAAAACAGGACTTCAAGTGGACGATTGAGCATTGGCTTGTGTACGATTATGTCAAGTGGGTCCAGTAAAAGACAATGAACATTTGTGGAGTCGAGATAACTTTGACAGTGTTTGGAAATACGAGGGGCATGTGATACATGAAATCGTGTGTCATGCTGAACAATTTTGTGGGACCTTCGGTCATATTGTAAATATTTTAGTACAAGTTATGAAGTTAAAAAAAAAAATGGTTATAGTTAGAGCTGCATGGTTGCGTAGCACGTGGCACATGCGCAGCTCTCTTTCTGAATTTGGGGTATTTGACTCAGATCATGAGACGATGTAGAGTCTACAACCATATTGATGGTCATGGCTGTTAACGTTTATGTAATGTTGGTTGTCGTTGTTAGGTTAGGTATAATGTTGGATACCAGAGTGTTAATTTCTAAGAGTAGATTGTGTAGAAAGGGGATGTACTACATATTGTTCGATTAAATTGAATTGAAGCACAAGTGCTTCAAGGTGGGGGTGAATGTTGGGGAACAGCCCTAAAAGTTGAAATGAGTTGTCCAAAGATGGACTGTTTAGTTTAGTTGCAACATAGTAGGCGTAACATGTCAAATTTACGATCTCGTTCATAACATAGTAGGTATAAGAAATGATGTATTTTGGAGCCGCGCCATGAAGCAGCTGGAGACCACTGTCACGCTCCAATTTTGTTCGCTGTAAAATGCGCTCACTGGATTGGCGGAAGCTTGGCGTCGGCCACAAAAGATTAATGAATCGTGTCATAGGGTACGCGTGCAGCGGCTCCAGCCGCTCCATTTGGCGCTGGTCAAGAATTAAGAGTCACTGTTGAGTGAGCAGAAAAGCTAGCAACACGTCCCGTCAAAAAGGAATAGCCAAAGTTGATTGTTGGCGGTCATTTTACTGTTTGTACCAAGTGGTAAATCTGTAGAAATGTTAGTGTACTAATTTCTATGTAAAAAGTGGAAGTTTCACCCTAAGTACGGGTACTAAGTGTGCATAGCTCTGTGCAAAGAGTTATAATGGGTTAATTCGCCAGTATATTAAATAAAGTTATTTTGCTTTAACACGAATTTAATTTCCAATGACAATAAAAACGACCAGTGAGTCACACGCCTGTGGAAATATACCACAAAATTGATTGAACGTAAGAGGAAATAAAGCCCTGCGTTTCAACAACGTTCTTTCCACGTACCTGCTGTAGGTCATGTTTTAGTGAAGTGGCGGTAGCTCCTCGATCCCTTAATGATTTTAGCAATATGAAACGGTTGTCGGCTAAGGTGGTTGATTTTTTTCTTCCAGACCCTGGCCTTCTGGTATGATTTCCCGTCTCGAGATACCTATTCCAAGCATCTTGTACCGTAGATCGCGCAATTTGTAACGTACGGGCAACATAACTTTTATTTCGAACATCTTTCATTAAAGCGATGATTTTACCCACGTCTGCAGTGGTTAACACCATTTTAATTACGATTTTAATATTGACAATGTCACTGACAAAATAATCTAATAAAGTAACCACTAGCTCACTAGCTAACTTGATTATTTTACACTGATTACTTTTATTGACATTGAAAAACTGCAGCGTTTCAATTAAAAATGGGTAGCTCGTACAAGAAACAAGATAACCAGATGATTTAAAAAACAAAATGCTAGGAATACATCCAGCTTTATCGTAAATCATGTTTAAATAAGGTTCTCTGGCGTGTTTTTTCTACAGGACGTTTTAAACTTCCGACTAAAAACATCATTTTGACTTACCCTGGTATATAAACATTTAAGCAACCAAAATTACATCAGAACAAACTGCAGCGTAATTTTAATGAATAGATCTACCGCCCAGCGAAAAATAATTGCAATAAAGTCAAAAATAAAAAAGTTATGCCGTATTAAAATTATCAAAAAAATTTAGGTGCCGGTTTTTTTTTGTCGGTGAGTTTATTTACAACTTACAGTTAAATCAAATTTAATATTTACAAAAATACAAATATATACTTATTCAGGGTGTCGTGAAAACATGAGTGTGTCCCCACAGTTCGAACAAATAAAACAAGATCACACAGTTTTCAACTTTTTCAACGGCATAAATAATTTCCTTAAAACAGATAAATCAAATAGGGCTACAAAATGTAAATCTGTGGAAAATATGTTGTATGATCCATCTAAAAATGAAAAAGATTTTATAGCTGAAGATTTATGCGATGGAATTGACAACGTTGCACCCTATATTTCCCCTGAAATGAACTCGTTAAATGTGATTCAATGCCTATTTACAAATAACCTCATCTATCTGTTTCGAAATTTAGTGATTGCCATACGAATTTTTTTAACATGACCTGTGACTGTGGGTAGCAGGGAAAGAAGTTTTTTGAAACTTAAAATAATAAAAAATTATTTGAGATCAACAATGGGACAAGAAAGGCTTTCAGACTTATCTATTATTAGTGACGACTTATTAAGTATATGTATTAATTGATATGTGTATGTATCTATTTAATATAACGTATTCATTTGGTTATTATATCAATAAATTAATAATTAATATGTTAGGTTGCAAGATTAAATAATAAACTGAATTTATTATATTTTCTGTAATTCGTTGTTTCATTTAGGGTAAAAATATTCCAGAGAAATTTCAATTAATTCATACGGCATGAGGGGGACGGGGCAAAATTAGCCTCACACACGGGCGGCAGCTACCCTAGGGACGGCCCTGGTTTTAATGAATGTCACGTCGATATAATGCTCCTCAAAATAGGAAAATAATAGTCATAAACATGTGGTCAAGAAGGCTTTATGTTTGATATACAGGCTGTCAAAACTTTTTTTTCTTTCTCGTTTTTCTCCTATATTCTTCGAGATAATTATTTTAAATTTGGACACTCATAAGTTTTTGGAATATCTACAATATAATGTCTAACTTGTCAGAGGCAGTACAGAATGTTACATTTTTTGCGGTACCAACATTTTTACTCTCCTGGACTTTCTTTTTAGTATGCCCTGTATATATGCTGATATCATACTTTGACTTCCTGTTCTTTCTTTATTTATTTTGATTCCCTACATCTTTATCGCAGCTATTATCGTTTTCTAGTTATTGGCGAAAATAGCCGTCGATGTAAACCAAGTATTATCCAAGTAACAGACCTAAAAAAAAAAAAAGTGGTTGGTTGGGACAGCTCAAAATTTTGTTAGTTGATGTTTCTAAAGATAGTTAGAGCTATTTAATGATGGTTGACTTCACAAACCAAGAATATGCCTATATACATTTTATTTATGGTCTTGCTAATGATAATTCCTTTGAAGCTAAACAACTCTATTCTCTACTATAAATCAAAGACAGCCTGACTTAGTAACTTTTACACATTGGACTATGCTCAAGAAATCCACCCACTGAGCGGTAAGAACGGTCGAAATTGAGAAAGCAGTCCTGAATGCTCTAGGAAACGAACCAGGCATAAGTACAAGAAAAATTTCGGCAACTTTAATCATTTCATCTGTGGTAGTTGGGGAAATTTTGATGGATAATTTAATGCAGGGGTTGCCAACCTTTTCCGCAGCCGGGCCAAATTTTAGAAATAAAATTTTCCGCCGGGCCGCAAACCTAAATATATTTTGTCAACAAAAAAAAACAAAACTAAGATTTATAGATATTTATTTTGGCATAACTTAAAATTAGTGAGACGTCTGACTTTGTTTGTCAGAACTAAGTTCATCGATGTTAATCGCCACTAAGGTCGTTGCCACGCGCAAACAGTTCTCCAAATGAACATCAGTAATTCTAGTTCTCATTTGCGATTTGATATGTTTCATCCGACTAAAAAGCTGCTTACATGTATAATTATTTCCAAATAGTGAAATCATCGACAGAGCATGTTTGTAAAAGGCAGGATATTTTTCCTTGCCCAAATATGTTTTATAGAACTCTTCCAATTTAACCTGACTGAATTTCTCTTTTAACTGTGCATCACAACGAATCTCACAACCTTCCATTTGTAAACGTGCTGGTAATGAATTAACGTCCGTGGAGAAAGGCGTTGCAAAAGCAGAAAATAGCTCATGATGTTTTTTAAAATCTTGAAATCTGTTTTCAAATTCGATTTTCAAGTCAGAAATTAAAGAAGCGTATTTTTCCGCCGCCCTCTGTGTGATGTCTGTTTGCAACATCAATGTTGGAAAATGAGTGAAATTTTTCGCGCCTAACTGTTGTTCCCAAAGTCCAAGTTTTATTTGGAATGCAAAAATAAGATCTCACATATTATTAATTAATTGGCATTTTCCTTGTAGACGAGTATTAAGGTCATTAAGGTGGCTAGTTATATCGACCAAAAAGGCAAAGTCGCAAATCCAATTTTTGTCTTCAAACTCTGGTGTAGTTTTTGACTTACTTGCATAGAATAATTGTATTTCTTGCTTCAAATCAAATACTCTTTTTAACATTTTGGCACGGGTCAGCCATCTTACTTCTGCATAAAATGTAACGTCACCATGTTCTGAATCTGAAAATTTAAGAAATTCTTGGAACTGACGATGATTCAATCCCATTGACTTAATGAAGTTCACTATTTTAACGACAACATTCATGACATGTTGCATTTGGAGGGACTTGGCACATAGATTCTCCTGGTGAATAATACAGTGAAAATTTAGCATCGAAGTAAAACCAACTTTGCAGGCCTCATTTTCGATCAACTTCACTAAACCTTCGTGTTTTCCAATCATTGCTGGAGCACCATCCGTTGTTACGCCCGATAGATTGTTAAGTTGTAAAGGAAATCTATTTAAAGTCGATGTAACTGCTGCCAACAAATCTCGTGATTTAGTAATATCCTTAAGAGGACACAGTGCTGCTAATTCTTCTGTTGTGTTGAAATTGGCATCAATACCTCTGATAAAAATCGCCACTTGAGCAGTGTCTGTCATATCCGTACTTTCATCCAAGGCTAGAGCGTAAAATATAAACTTGGATGCTCGATTTTTCAAACCATCTTCAATTTGTTTTCCAACGTCATCAACACGCCTAGTAATAGTTTGACGAGACAGGCTTATTTTTGAGAAATCCTTTTTCTTTTCTGGGCACAGAATTTCGGCAATGCTCTCCAAACATTCCTTAACCATTTCACCATCTGAATATGGCTTCGATTTTTTAGCTAGAATTATGGCTATTGCATAGCTTGCTTTTACATAGCATGTTAAATCCGAAGCAGCTCTAGTAAATATCTGCTGTTGTGCAGAAAGTTTTTTCTTTAAGTCATTTATTTGGTCTTTTCGAAATTGTCCTTTGTACTTATCAAACTTATTTGCATGTTTAGTCTCGTAATGCCGTTTAATGTTATATTCTTTTAATACAGAAACAGATTCATTGCAAATCAAGCAAATGGGCTTTGTTTTAAATTCGATGAAAAAATAGCTTTCAGTCCACCTGTCCTGAAAACTTCTTAATTCTTCTGTCACTCTTCTCTTTTTTGGTCCAGCGTCTTTACTACTTGACGCCATCGTAGGTCTTCGTTTTTAACTGAGACGAAAAAAGCCAATTATACATAATATTCTAATAAACACCTTGTATTTATGTATTTTGTATTAACAAATTTAAAACAGGTTACTGCTTTTGGTTTTTAATTGTATTGTTAATTTGAGAAAATGAAACCTGTATTTACTTACCTTTACTGTACTACTGTATAAAAGTCGGTATAGTAGGTCGGTACAATTCTTATTCACTTCAATCGCAAAATGCCAGAACGATAACCTTACCCGAGAACTTGCCGCAAACAGACTGGCACTGGCAAAGTGTGGCGTGTCGCGCGGAATCTCCCCTCCTTTTGAAAATAACCAGACGTGGTGATTGTTCCGTAATACTAATCTTTAACTTTAATAGTTTTGTTCCGTAATACAAATCTTTAATGGTTCGTTTTTCGTTTTATATTCAAAGAATGATTGAGTCAATGTGCTTTTTTAACATTTTTGTTCCTTTCGGCCTAGCTATGCAGGCTAGTTCTGCGGGCCACGGGTTGGCCACCCCTGATTTAATGTATCCTTACCATATCCAGATAGTCCAAACTCTTTTCCCACGCGATTTTCCACCTTGATTAAATTTTTGCCAGTAGTTCATTCAAATGTTGGCCAAAACCCTTTGTTCGGAAATAAAAGTTTATTTAGTGATGAAGTTTTTCAAAAACTCCTTAGAAATTTTCATAACAATTATTTTTGGACAGAAGAGAATCCTCATGCGATAGTCGAAAGTCATTTCCAGTGGTCAGTTTACAGTAAATGTGTGGGCTGGTATTATTTGAGGCTATTTGCTGGTACAAGTCCTCGTTGGTGGTACATTTCACATATTAATATATCTACATTATGTGTTGAAATGATACTTTGAAGTACCTTTCCTTTTCGTCAGACCCTACAGCTCCGCTGATGAGCTGTTATACTGCGAAACGCGTCCAAGATTTGGGTCTGACGGAAAGGAGAACGACGGACGAACTTCTTTAAGTTTGCTTAATTATTGCAAAGTTATATAATGTCATAGCCGCCCATGTGATAATGACGGATTTAAATGGCACGTTTATGTTCGAGTATTATGCATTTTCTGAAAATAAAATATGATTTGTATTATTATTATTAGAAATAAATTAAATTAATTGTTACTTGTTGGGTTTTTTAGATAAGATTTCATAATTTATGAATTGTTCGTAATGCGACTTGTCATTGGCTTCTTTTTAAAATCTACCATAATGTTGAAAATTACGGCATTTGAAAATTAATTTAATAGTATTGTAAATAATACCACATAAATGTGTTTGAAGTCAACTAAAGTTTAAATACAATAATAAAAACAAACACATTTAAAATTTTTAATCTGAAATTATCAGTGCCATTTATCGTTAGATTCAGAATAAAAGTAGAATTTCTAAAGCATAAAAAAAATTTAACGGCAAGAAAAACAAAGTTGATGATGGTTCACGCCGTTTTTGGGAGAGTCGATTATAAGATTTTCTCCAGAGTTTTGCAAAATATAGCACATTGTCCCTATTTCCCCTCATCCCACAATTTACAACTGAACAAAAGGACGGCATTTCATTAAGAGCACTTTAATTAATTATTAGCAGAACGAACAGATCTCTCAAATTTCAAGGCAGACTGTGAAAAAAACTTGAATTTATAACTGAATCGCTTGTGTTTATTTACTTTGTTTGTCCTTCAAGCAAAACGGCCTTCGACCCTGTGGCGTCATATGAAAATGATCAATAATAACTAGCTAACTAACCTCACTTTATTTAAAGGTTTGTTCCAACCCGCTAATCTATGACCGAACGATTAACTAAATTATAAAGTTGACAATCGACTGTTGCAGTAGTAAATTAGTTGTGCGACCATTGGTCGGGCTGGAACAAACCTTAAATTTACCAGCAAATCCGATTTTGCCGTGTGTGAACTAGTGTGAAGTCTTCAGATAATTGGTGGTGTTTTTTTGGTTGCCTATCCTAATGCCTGAAATCTTGAAGTTCTCCTAATGGCAGGGTAGGCTTGCCTGACCTAGTTCTGGTTACAAAGGCGACACTTGAAAAGTAAAACACTTAATTTGATGGCGGCGTAGTTTGCAAGTAATCCACTAATGACGTCCTGGCACGGTCCTGGGTTACCAGTTACTAGGGCAATTTAAGAAGTCGAACGGTTATTCGCTGGCAGTTTGCGGATCACTAAAAATGTAAGTTGATGTAAATAAATAATATATAGAGTCTGTTGTCTGTTTGACACTGGTATAAAGAAACTTGTATAAACCACCTTAGGTATGTGCAAACAAATATAATACTACCATTTACAAGTCGTTTGCTAATAAGAAATAATAGACAACAGCATTGTGCAAGATTCAAACAAATTCTTTGAGTTTATATTGTTATAAGTAGTTAGTACAAATTTCTATCGCGTCGATAAATGCGTGAGCTACTTCCGGAATTATTGTATTGTGATTTCGGAAAGCGTTCACATTCGGTATGCAAGATGCAAGCGTTACAAATACTTAATATATAGGGCCTAGTATGCAGTATTTGCAATCCTGTATTAATAACAAATGAACTGTGGATGAAAATTCAGGGAAATTCTGAAAAACGGCAAGTCGGCTTATATCCAGGTGACCATTTTATATAGCAACTAAACTGCTGCACAATTATCGTTACAAGCGCATTTTTTAATCAAATTTGATACCTTGCGATTCCTGAAATACTGAACGCATTTCAAAAGGCAGGTAAAATTTTGAAAGGTCTTTTCATCGTCTTTTAAATCATTGGTAACAACTTCTTAGGTTTCGACCGGGGGCTATAATACAGGGTAAAACAAAATGTCATGCATTTTGGAAAAAATTTCACTGCCTCCCCATTTTGTAGGAAAGATTCTTAGATTCTTAAAGATCGGTCAATAATGGACTTCAATGCCTTATTATTGACCATGGTCAATAATAACTTATAAGGTCGAGAAAAACGATTTCTAACGTTAATAATCGGTCAATAATGGCGATGTTATAGGTTAGTAGTGTTACGATTATGTTTAATAATACACACTTTATTAATGGCTAAATACTTTTTAATAAGTAATAAGATTAATAATTAACAAAGTAACTAAAACTGGACAAACATGACTCAACATAAAAATACGACTACTAACTTTTAACTTGACGTTTGACAGTCGACAGCACAACCACAGAACAATAAAGATTAGCACAACACAGAAGATCAATATATCAACACTCCTCCTCGATTTAAAGTTTCACAAACGAAAATCGCAAACAAACAACTTAATAGTATAAATACATAAATATTTAAACAATATGTGCCTTATCTCTAAGTTTAACAAAAATCTCCTTACCTAGTGACTTGGTTAACATATCAGCTATGTTTTCAGAAGTTGGTATATATTCAACTGATATTGCTTTATCAAAAACCAAATCCTTCAAATAATGAGCTTTTATATCAATATGCTTTGCCCTCTTTGAATTCTCATAACTCTTTGACATAAGTATAGAGCTTTTATTATCGCAATAAAGAATTGCATCAGCATTAACTTTTAAGTCACTTAAGACTCCTTTAATATTCATCAAATCTTGAGCACAAGCAGCTGCTGCCACATACTCCGCTTCAGCGGTAGAAAGCGCCACACACCCTTGCTTTTTGGAAAACCATGCAACAGGATTCTCACCATGCAAAATCAAGCAACCACTCACACTCTTTCGATCATTCTTATCCGATGCCCAGTCTGAATCTGAAAAACCTTTTAGCAATATACCATTGATATCTTCTTTAGACTTACTATATGTCAAGACTTTGTCTTTCGTCTCTTGCAAATAACGCAATAGTCGTTTACCTGCATTCCATGACTCATTAGTTGGTTTATCTAAAAATCTGCTTAAATAAGAGACCGAAAAGGTTATGTCTAGTCTTGATGTTGTAGACAAATACATAAGTCCACCGATTAACTGTCTGTAAGGAACGTCAATAATCTCACTATTTTCATTATATTGAAAACCCTTTTCCATAGGTGTTAATTTTCCATTACATTGTTCCATATTAAAAGTTTGAAGCAGTTTCTCTATAAATTTTCTCTGATTGATTGTTATTTCATTTTTACTTCGTGTTATTCTCATACCTAAAAATTGGTTTACCTCACCCAAATCTTTTGCCTGAAAATGTTCATTTAATGACTGTACAATTTTATCTACATTATTTTTACTTCCTACACACAACATATCATCAACATACAATAAAATAAACACATTTTTACCACAATATAAGCAACAATCATGCCTTGATCTTAGAAAACCATTGCTTAAAGCAAAATCATTAAAAGTTTCATTCCAAACCTTCGGTGATTCCTTAAGTCCATAGAGTGCACGATTTAATTTTAAAAATGGTTTCTTTGTCTTTAGCCCTTCAGGCGGATAAATGTATACTTCTGATTCTAACTTACCATTTAAAAATGCAGTAGGAATATCTAATTGTTTAATAGTCCAGTCTTCCTGTAAAGCAACTGACAACAACACTCTGATAGTTGACAGTCTTGCAACTGGAGCATAAACAGGTTGAAAGGAATTCTCCTCCTTAATCTGAAATCCTTTAGCTACTATCCTAGCCTTTTTTGTGCCTTCTTCTTTAGTTCGAAAGACCCATTTTGTTTCTATAGCCATCTTGCCTTCTGGCAAATGTGTTTCTGACCAAGTTTGTAGTTTTTCATGTGATTGTAACTCTTTTTGTATTGCTTCTTCCCACTGTTTTGATTCTATAGCTTCCTTGTAACTGTTTGGATCCCTGGTTGATAAAAGGCAGTATGCTGAATATATTTCATATTCATTTAAGTGTTTTGGTGTATTCACCCTTCTGCCTCTTTTAGTCACCTCTGTTTTTGTTATTGTAGTATTTTCCTCATCATCTGTGTCTTGTATATCTGTATTAATAGTTCCTGATCTAGGTTCATTTTCACTTTCTTCTAAGTTTATGCAATTATCTGGTACTTTTTCTTCTGTTTCTTTCTGTTTTTCTTCGTCTTGTTCTATATGATTTATCTCCTGTATATTTTCTCTTTTAATTTCATTCTTATGTTCCTCGGTTTCTATCTCTATCAATATTTTGCTTGTTATTCTGTTATAATTTGTTTCTTTCTCATCAAAGGTCACATCTCTTGAACAATATACTTCATTAGTCTCAAAGTTCCAAAGCCTGTATCCAGCACTTGAATATCCAACCATAATTGACAATTTGGCACGTTTTTCCAACTTACCTATTTTTGGTAAAACAACTGACCAAGCTCGACTCCCAAAAATCCTTAATCTTGACAAATCATTAATCTTGTACCATCTTGTGGAAGGAGAAACACCACCATTAGCAGTAGTAGGACATCTATTCAATTCATAGGCTGAACAAAGAATTGCCTCACCCCAAAGTTCTTTTGGCAAATTTGTCTCTGCAAATTTGGTTCTTACCTTATCCATAAGGGTCCTATTCATTCTTTCAGCTTTACCGTTTTGCTGTGGGCTATATGGCAGAGTATACTGTATTTCAATACCTTTATCTCTACAAAATTGTCTTAAAAAATTTGAAGAAAATTCTCCCCCATTGTCACATCTAATTTTTTGTGTTTTAGCTCCATGCTGAGTTTTAATAAGCTTGATAAAATCAATTAAATTTTGGGCAGCTTCATTCTTATGTTTTAATAATTTTACTACTAAGAAATGAGAATAATCGTCAAGCAAAACTTGAAAATATCTGTACCCTTCAGATGTTGGAGTTACTACCGGACCAGCAATATCAGTGTGAATTAACTCACCAATTTTAGAAGCTTTCATGATACAATGGTTAAAGCTTTTTCTAGTACTTTTACCCTCAATACAATCAGTACAAACATCATTACTGTATGGTAATCCTAACTGTTTTAAACCATAACGATTTAAATTACCTAACCTCTTATGCCAAACAATAGCCATATCATTATTTCCGAGATTATTTCTTACATTATAACACACTGTCATATCAAAATTTATATTTAGCAAGAACAATTCATTAAAAGATTCACAGTAGAAAACTAAGTCATTATACATAATTTTAGCATGCTTTTGACCTATTTTGTTTATTTCAAATATAACTTTAAAATTCTTTTTTAACAACTGAGATACTGATACCAAATTATGTGACATACCTTTCACTATTAAAGCTTCTAACTTTATTTCTTTTCCCTGACACTTTCCAATTAAAGTTCCTTTCTTCTTAGCTGTCAGTACCTCACCACTCTTGGCAGTTCCTATCTTTACTTCATTGGGTAGTTCCTGAACGTTTAACATGTACTCTTGCAGCTCACTCATAACTAAATGTTCGGTGGCACCAGAGTCTAAAATAAAACTGTTTATATTGTCCTTAAACTTTACACACTTTAACGCAATAAATGCAATTTGGTTTTCTCGAGGATTTTCTGCAGCATTATTGGCTTGCTGACTCCCACTTGAACCTTGTTGACCCCAACCTGAGCCTCTACCTCTTCTTCTATAGTAACCATAACCCCTTGTTCCTCTTCTACCTCTATAATTGCCTTCTCTTCTTATTTGAGGACATTCAGACAACTTATGTCCTGGCTTGTAGCATTTATAGCATATATACTGATTAGCCTTAAAAGCTACCTCGTTACTGTTCCTGTTAACACCCTGGTTTCCACTTTTGGTTTTTAATTTCAACTCTTCGTCTAAAAGGCGAGATTTTACAAAATCCATGGTCACATCCTTATTCATTGTTTCAATAGCAGTTATAACTGGCTCATATTCATCATTTAGCGACAGCAGGAGATGGCAAACCTTGTCTGTTTCGTCAAAGGTACTGCCAATACTTTCTAATTCCCGAATGACTGAATCGAAGTTTAAGAAATAATCTTCCAATTTCTCACTACGGCTACATTTCATACTAAAAAGTTTCTTCTTCAAGGTTAACTTTGTGAAAACGCTGTTTCTTTGAAAGACATCTTCAAGGGATTTTAACATTTGCTTTGCAGTTTGTGAGTCCTTTATTATATCCAAATGCTTGTCCGTTACACATTGAACTATAATGGATTTAGCTTTGGCATCCTTTACTCGAAATGCATCTTTCTCTTTATCTAGAGTAAAATCTGACTCCTCTTTCACTAGAGTTTCTATAATTTGCCTTTCTTCTAAAATTGCCCGTACTCGGAATTTCCAGTTGTTGAAATTCTCAGAGTTTAGCTGGGGAAATATCGTATTATTCATTGTGCTTCTGTTTCACGTCTTGCGTGGCCTGGGCCCATAACCTGTTACGATTATGTTTAATAATACACACTTTATTAATAGCTAAATACTTTTTAATAAGTAATAAGATTAATAATTAACAAAGTAACTAAAACTGGACAAACATGACTCAACATAAAAATACGACTACTAACTTTTAACTTGACGTTTGACAGTCGACAGCACAACCACAGAACAATAAAGATTAGCACAACACAGAAGATCAATATATCAACAAGTAGTGGAAAAACAAATTTATTCATATTTTGAAGGAAGTGAATTGCTTGTTATTTTTATGTTCGCATTTCTTTACTTATCTTAATGTCTATAAAAGGGAATAAAATAAACCGATCGTGCTTAATTTATTATTTTGAACAACTTTTGTTAACGAAATTTTTTAATATCTTCAATAGGAAGGTGCGTGCAATAAAAATAATGCAAAACATCAAGGTAGGCATAGGATTTTAAAATTTTGTATTCTTACTCATTTATTATTTCCGAACATCTTTTCTTAATAAAATTTTTTCTCTCCTAAAAATCAAGCACTTTACTGGTGGGTAAAAAAAGTTTTTTGAAAATTCCAAAGCACACTTGATTTTTCGAAAATAAAATTATGCCACAAATTAGTTTCTATCCAAGCAGGGCTGAACCCCAAAAGATAAAGTTTCAACTCAAAAAATTTCAGCCTTTTTCACCTATCGTTGCATCGATCCGGCACACTGTATATAAAATTCTCAATTCTATTTTTCACAAATAAATTAGTTTAGGAAATAGAGTTGGGTTTACAAAATTGTTATTTGCAATCTAGGCACTATACAGGGTCCTGCATCTCTCACACTGCATCTCCACAATCTATAGCTAAGTTATTAATAATAACGTGAGGAATTTGACATTTTCCCAGACTTTACCTGTATGCTACCCCAACAAACATATTAAGCAATGTAGACCAGAACGGAAGGAAAATAACCCTAAATTGGCAAATATTTGCTTATTTTTGCGTTAAATGTTTTCTTAAAAGTCAAAAAAGATTCGAACTCAGAAATCTAAATCAAAATTTGGATATGTACAACTTAAATAATTTGTTATAGGGATATCTACTTTTAGTTTAATTTACCTAGTTAAAAATTTCAAATAAATTACCTCTTCGAGACATTAAAAATATTTAATCCTAATAAGGAATATGATTAAGTCATAATTTACTTAATTGTTACCTAATATATGTCTTCATAATTAAGGAATTTTTTGGCTAGGTAAACATTACTTAATTATTGCCTAAAAAAAGTCCAAATAATTTACTGACAATGTAGTTTTAGAAACTTTGGATAATTTTGCCATATAAATTGTTCCCAAAGTTATAGACCTTTGGTGGTTAAATATTGAGCTACTTCATAACTTTTTGATTAACCTCAAAGGCTAACATTGTTTGTACAGTTAATAATAAAGGGAAAAATAACTTTAAGGTTAAAAATATAAAATCGGTCATATTTAATAATTATTAGTTTTCCTGTTTATCGACAACTATAAAAAAACAATAATTAAAATTTTAAGAATTACATAAGGTGAGTAGAAAATCCATTAGAATACGATTTCTTACGTCAACGAAAGTTTTTTTAAAATTTTAGGTACATAAAATGTTTATAATGAAGACACTCTGATTTTAGGTTAATGGTAAAAATATTTCAAATTTTCGTAATAATACATAGAAAAACGCATATTTTAAGGGCGCGTTTTGTTTTTCGAAGTATCATCACCATAATTCACAAACAAATTTCTTTCGCATTCAAATTTCGGTCCAGAAAAATGATAAAACTTAATTATATCACTTTATTGTTGAAGTTATAATAAGCGTCCATTCCAAATATCTACTTAAGTTGAACTCCATTTTATAATTTATTTTGTCCTGTTGGAAGTGTTGGCATAAGTTGTTGTCTTTTTTTCTAACGCCAGATATAATATGTTTTCTCTGTATTTTTGTCTAGTGTCTTATTGCTCCTATTTAGGTTATATTTAGGTCAAAAGGTTGGTCTCACTTTCCACATTTAGACGTAAAATAGGTTTATATTTATTTCACTTCGTTTTAGCTTATTGAACAGAAAAACCCTATCAACCTATTTTCGACCTTCAAATTACTTCAGTTTCTTTCCCCACATTGGGCAATAGGAAAACAAATGTAGGTAAATTATCCCTATATATAATTGGGCATGCAAAATATTTGATCCGTTTAGAGGTCGAATAAAAGTAAATTTAACTTAAAATGTTTGTTGGGACGTGGATTAAGTTTACGAACAGCATGCACTAAATTTCATGTTAGGCATCCCGACAAACGTCGTCCTAGTCCAGACTTTTTAAGATAAAATTTAGTAAAGTTGAAAGCTACTGGAAGTGTGCATTAAACAATAATAGTTCGTAAACCGCCACTCTAATCGATGTATTGCATTCTTTATGTTTTGTCTAGAATTTCAAGATGTTATCAAAATTTGCCAAAAATATGCGGTGTTGCCATTTAAGAAAATAAGTTTTTTTAAATAGCGCCCAATCTGGCAAAAACTCGTTTATTTTTCCACATATTTTTCTTAGTTGGACTAATTCCTAACACACTGCTTTAGGAACTATTTTTATGTCTATCTCTTTAAATAAAAAAGTTAAAAAAAGAAAGCTGTAGAATCATTTTTTAAGGGTTAATAAAATAAATTTGATTTATAAAGAATAATTTTATGATTATATTTTGAAATGTCTACGCCACTGGAATTCATTCCCCTGACGTCGCACAACTCGGAGCTCTCCATATGATAGTAATAAGTCACTAACTTGAAATTTGGACTTAAAAAATAGACAAAAAAACACATTTTTTTCATAAAAAAATAGTTAGTCTACTTGCCATAGAGACCAACTTACTTTTTTTAAAAGGTCCGGTGCCTACACAATAGATATTTATCAGGCAACTTATTTATGGTTGGGATTACGACTGAGGGTAGTCATTTAAATTTTATTGCGGTCGAGAAATCAACGAATAATTTTTACCAGCCCTTTAATGATGTCTAGTACATATTATTCACAACAATATTTTTCCTAGAATAACACCATGGTTTACAGTGTGTGTTGCTTGCCCTGTACTGACGAGAACCAAAGAGTTCGAAACCGGTCTACAGGTAGCAGCAGCGTAGCAACCTATCATTGGAAATAAAGATTCATAATTTTCTTTCCCGGTAGTTTCTGCAATCTGAGTCTGTATTTTAGTACTAACAGTGTTAGTCAAAATACGCCAAATTGTGCTATTTAATTCAGCGCTCGTTGGGGCATGTAGCCCAGAGAATAGCTGTTTTAGCATAATTTGGTTAATCCTCATTGTATAAGGTCTCAGCAAGTGGCTAGAGAACAAAGTTCTCACATGTATACATATTTATATGTCATTTTACAGTTTTTAGTTTTAACAGTCTATAATAAAAATCCTTTAGAACTCTTCTAGGTATACACCTATTTAAGGGCTTTCTTTGTTGTAAAATGGATAAGGGGCCCCCAGCAAGCCGTTAGTATAATAAGACTACATTGGTTATTATAACGGTGTTTATATTGAAAAATATGCCGCCGGCGTCGTTTCAAGTTAATATTCCAGATAGGGCCACTTGGTAAAAAGATTTGAAAAGATAAATGATTACTTAACCTTTCTTTATTTTCAGTTTTTTTTTTTAATTACTTTAAAGCAAATATATCGTGATGTAAAATTTTAACATATCCGTACATTACCATTTTTACTAAAACCAAAACACTCAAACTATACTCTGTTGCCTAATGCAAGAGAGTAAGACCCATTAAGCAGGGTGAACAACTTAAAGGTTGCGCATTGTAAATTTCAGGTATACTTTTTCTAAGGTCAGTTTGATGACATAAAAAAGCTTCGACCGGGCTTCAAAGGGACCGGCATCATATTCGGGGTTGTCAGATCTTTTTTTAAAAATTCTTTAAGTTTTTATTATTAAAACTGTAATATCAGTATTTAACTGATAGTCAGTAACTTTCTTTGAAAGCTAGTTTGCAACTGTACTTTCAACCTAGAAATTTTCAATGTCAAAGAAAGAAGGAACAAGCCATTCATGAATACTATAATAATTTTTTTAGTACTTCAGAAATATTATTTATACAAAAATAATTTAAATCAAACTAAAAACAAATTTCACTGCTGTTAAACAAAAAAAATAAACAATATGCAAACCCTTATGTTCCTCCTACACTAACGAAAACTTTATAGAACTGGCAACACCCTGGCGATAGACCTTTGAGGCCCACTGGCAATTTGAAGTGCGAACTATTTTTTCCGAATGGGAAAATTAATAGAGCAGCATATAAATACAAGTTTTTATGCTGTAGACAAGAACAGCAAATAGTTAAGGTTCTGCCAATTGGGTGATCCCTTATCAGCTTTAAAATCAGTTGATGTTTGAGGTATGCGATATTGGGAATCGGACAGTGGCGTGACTGGTTGAAACGATTTACTGTAATTTACATATTTTATTTTCTGCTATAACTGTGTGGTTTCAGACAAGTAAGTTTTTACTTGGTACCTATATTTTATTATATCAATATGGCTTTTTGGCGACAATTTGAAACAGAATGGCAAGGTGAATTATTATCGCAGGAATATAATGAGTCGGTGCCAGAGTCGGCCATCGAAAGCGAAATAAGTCCGAAATTAAGAAACAAAGATTTACATGTTCAATGTCAACGCATTATTTTAAATATGTACGCGTGTTTAAAAAAGGAAATCCGGAAAAATCTGAAAATACGATTTGTATAAGAATGTACTTGGAATGAATTAACAGAACTTGGCTTTTATAAGAATTTTATTTTTTTTTATTTTATAAAAAAACGACTGACAATACTACAAGGGATTTTATTCTGCGAACTATTTACAACTTTTACGAGGATAATATAGTGCCAACTTTAGAACTGATTTGTGATAAATTGCGAGGTTACCGTGATTATAAGTAACAATCTTTAGAAACATTGCGTGATGTTTTGTTAAAATGTGGCTTTAAACATAAAAAATTAGATAATTTAATGGTTATAATGGAATCCCCGCGTATCATTGAACTACGACAGGACTACTTGCGCAAAATAAAGGAGTACCATAAATCCGATAAAATTATAATTTAATTAAATGAACTTGGTTTGATAATCATGATGTTGTTAAGTATGGTTGGGTAGACAGTACAAATTGTATTTTTGGTACACCGTGTTCGAGAGGAAAACGCGTTATCATGCCGGAAATAAAGATGGTTTTGTATCAAAGGTGTTGCTCTTGTCAGTAAAGAATATCACTCAATAATCAATCTCCAAGTTTAAGCACAGTTTTCCTTAAATAATATTCGGCAGGTAATAACGAAATGAGTAGCGATGTATGGAAAAATTGCGCAGTTCATATTATAAGAACAGAAAATGGAAATTCTGTTTCACCACCCATAGCGCCAGTAGTAATCAAACCTGGAAACGATTCTACTTCTGAAAGTTCTGACGATTCCAGTCACTAAATTGTTTATGAATTTTAAATTAATTATGTTCCTTTAACACGTATCTTAAAAACTTGTTATATTACAGAACGTTTACTGTGATTCTGCTGATGCAATCAATTTGTTGTTAAAATATATATATAGTCAATTCTAACTACTAACTGTATATGTCAACTAACATAGAACCTCCCTCTATCCTTTCTTGGCAAGGAAAACTCATACCTCCTGGCGGTCCTGGCTGGACAAAGACGATTTTTTAAAATTGTTTTCGACAAAATGAGCATTTTTTACCGAAAGACCATTTTAAAAATATTAAAAGCATGTGTTCTTTGCAGGCGAAGTCACGGATATAAACCTCTTATCGATATTAACTATATTTTTAAATTGTTTTTGACAAAATTTGCATTTTTCTTTACAGAGGCCATTTTAAAAATAATCTATGCAGGCGAAGTCACGGGTACAAACCTTTTATCTATATAAACCATGACGAACAAGCTGTAATAAATACTATTTAATCATATTAAAAATGTACAACAATCCGCATTTTAATTATTTTGTAAAAGCGACGCCTATGGTCAGGAGTTTAATGATTTTATATGTTATCAAATTAAGCTTGGATCAACTGTAAATTGCAATGATAGTTTTTAAAAACTCCGTATTATGGATATTTAAAATCTACACACCCCGAATCGGTTCTAAATTAGGGTCACCCTAATTTGCATAGAATAGAAAGACGAGTTTGGTGAATAAAATAAGGTGACAGCGGCGTTTCTATGGGGTTTAATTCACAGTGATATGGCGGAAGGCGAAGTACCGTTATACTTCGTTTTGAAGCGATTTTGTCGACAACACATTTCGTACAAAGGGGTTTATCCAACTTTACAATCTTCAGTAGCTCTTTTTCTAGAATTTCTTTATGAAATGGCTTCTTATTTACAGTAAGTCAATGAATGATGTAATTTTTTTTCCAAGAAGACGTTGGTATTTTTTCAGATTTTCTTGGGTGGTAGTTGGCATTATCCTACTATAACAAACCCAGGAGGAATAAGATCTAGCATTTGCTGGAAGTATTCTTCAAAGACATCAGCGTTCATGTCGTCATGATAGTCTCCAGTCCATTTCGATTTGAATGCTAGTAACCCGCCATCGACAAATCCATTTTTGCTACCAATGTGAATAATAATTAATCTTTTACCTTCTCCCAAGGGTGCTTCTATTCCAGTGGACCATCCTCCATATAATAAATATTCCTCTTTTCCTTTCGAAACTGTCTAACTGCCCTAAAATATCGTCCTCATCAGCAGATGACTTCGTCTTTCTCTATTAAAAGTGATTTTCTGTTTTGAATTTTTTCATAACAAAAATTCATTTCCTTCAAAGTTTTCTATAGTTTCTTCTTACCCATGGATGGAATGAAATCATTCTTTTTCATTTCAGACATTATTTTGTCCAAGGTAGGTATTTCTTCGGTTAAGTAACACGAGTGTATGATTCTTCTGATGGCATTATTTTCATTCTCATCTATTACAGTTTCTTCTCGTACTGTATTTCTCTTTGGTGACCTGATGTGGCCGCGTTTTCTCGTATACAAGTCGGTATATTGTTGACTGTCCGACTCCAGTCATATTCGAACACATTTCAACTATTTTTGCAACTCCGATTGTTCAATTTTGGTGGCGAAGAGCGTTGAACACATTGAGAATAATAATTTTCTAATGTTTAGAAAGCGCAGTTTTACTAATCCGTTTCTCAGCAACAAATTTAGAAACACTAGCCATTTTCAAGAACGAAATTTTCTAACAACTGCCGGAAAGTAACTAAACATTTCAATTTTTTGAAACAGTGACTTCTACCTACTCGATCTCGGGGCCCCTGACAATTATCATAGGTACAATAATAATAATTGGACTACACCTATGGAATACGGCGAATACCACTGGGGTTTATAGTTCAATAATGATGTATTACTCTCTCGCAATTAAGCAACAGACTATAGAGAAAAGTCCTTTTAGATTTCTTTTAGAATTTGCTTCTAATTACATTGTTACAATCGGGTAAAACGATCCGATTGTTATAAGTCGTTTCACCTACACATTTTATACTCTCCACTTTCAACTAGTATGTTTTTGTTATCGCAGCTACAATTATTGTGCGTCTGTCGTGTCAAATCGACAATTTTGCAATTTCTTTATTTTCTAATAAACGGTTAATAGTAAAATAATTAAACTTTCTGAACAAATCGACACCTATTTAGGGTATGTATTGCGATAAAATTCGAATATACACTGATAAAATTAATTATTTCTATTAAAAAAATTTTCCATTGACTCAAATAAATATTTATTTCCTATTAGCCAAACAAATATGTTCTTGAAAAATACCAAGGGATTATTTGCCTCAATTAGTATTATCTGATTTGATACAAATTACTTTTTATTTGAAATTAATCACTAAATACAAAATTCAAGCTAATATTTATTTCCTTAACCCTAACCTAATTTAAATAAGCCGCTTCAATGAATTAAAGTAAATAGGTTAGAAGTTAAGTTAACAAAATGTTTATTTGATTGATATTTATATATATTTTATCAAGTATATATTTATTTTACTTTTGTTTTACATGTCTTTGCCGTAACAACAACGTTATTTAATTAAACAATTTAAGTGATTGGATTTAAATAAACCGGTAATTTCCATCAAAGTCGTTGTTTTTTATCCAAGCACATAATTGTTTAATTTGTCTTTTATATTTATTTAGACCAAGTATAATTGTATTTGGTTTAAATACCTTTTTTAAATTTTCAATAGATCAAAAAGTTCATTCAAATCAGTTCTTATTTTATCCAAGTACGTGTTTATACAGACGTCACATAAAAATAAAAAATAAGCAGATTAAATCCCCTATTACTATATATGAATATGGTTTAATCAATACCTACCTATACCATAATAATCACAAACCTTTTCAAATTGGTTATAGTGTTCATATAATAAGGAAAACCGACAGAAAAAACATATTTTTTCCGAAAATAAAGGTTATGACAAAGTACGCACACGCGCACAACGATTTTTACATAAAAATAACATAAAAGTTAAAAGATAACCATCTCTTATTTTATTTCTTATCTTTATGTTATGTTATTTTGCTGTATAAACCCACCATTAGTTGTTCTCCCCCTTAAAATATACGTCAATAAAACATTATAGAGAAGTTAATAACTCTGATAAAAAATTAAATAAAGGCGAATTTGCAAATATTAGGTACAATAATTATTAATATTATATTAATTATATTATATTTTTTACGTTAGAAGGTTTGATAGGTATTGAAATATGAGAAAAACTGTCTTATTTGCAACACGATTTAAAAAAATACACCTAGGTAGCTATGATTTATAAATACCTGACTACATTTTTCTTAAAAGATTTTGTGTTCAGAATTTCAAATTAGGTATTACAAGTATCTTTTCTTAATTATTAGTTTGGATGACCAAATTGTTTGAAAAGTTCGGCATTGAAGGATTTAAATTAGAGTTAAAGGTATTTAGTTCTTAACTTGAAATGTACTTCGATTAAACAATTAGTTATTTGTAAATATTTGGTTGGTTTATATTAAGGATTTAATGTAAATAAATAATTATTTAGTTTAAATGACCTCGACATTTAAATAGTTCTCTATTGGGTGATTCAACTAGCGATTAACGGAATTTAGTTCCTAAATGAAAATGAGTTCGATTAAATAATTAGTTATTTAGATTTTGTTATTTTAGTGGTTTTTTGTTAAGATATTTGTTTGAAAGGTGATGACTTGACACAAATCCACCAACAGTCAAATAATTTTACAAATAAAACGAAATTCTCTTATTGATTTCAGTTAAATAAAACTTGGTTAATTAAAATCACATTTATTTATTACCAATAATTATTCACCAAATAAATCAGATTATTTGATTAAGGGAGCAGAGTTTTATCAGTGTACAGGGTGTATCGAAAAAAAGTTACACAAGCTCAAAGTAAAAAATAAATTTATTTACAACCATACATGTAATGTTGACATTACTAACCTTATTAAAGGCTTGAAAGTGTCACATTACCTACGTATACTTCCCTCTTCCATTTCCCTCACTCATTTCCCTCATTGTTTAAATTGCTTAAAGGTATGCTCCATTACTGCACTGCAACCAGAACATATTTGAATGACACAACCAGCATATTTTTGTATGGCGTCAAAACAATAAATGACATATTTTGACATTTTTACTACATTTGAAAAAATCAAATATCTAATTTTCAATTAACGGTGTGGTTGTAAATAAAATAGTATACAAACCTCGGAGGGAAGTTTTCATTACTGTCGAGAGATTAGTTAGTTATCCGAGACGCGAAACACTTCCCTCTTCGGTATGTAATGTACTATTACATGTTTCACGTAGTTACCACACCACTAGGTATAATCGAATAAAACTTTCTGATGTTGGAAAGAACGCCGACCTTTAGAACTCTATTGTTTTTTGGTACGATCAGAAAATGGAAAGTATTATTTTTTTGATCGATTGAAAACAGGCCCCTTTTCGGTAAATTATAGCTTCGAAACGAGAAGTCTGATCAAAATGTGGTTTAGACCGTTAGAGCATCTGAAATATTTTCTTTTTACTATACATCTATAAATTGTAGATTTTCCAGAAAAACTAAAATTGACAAATTTTTAAAACTATTTTTAATTTTTTTTTAGGTTAAGAAAATTTGGATCATAATTTTGAATACCTAATTGGAATTAGGTATTCAATTTTGAAAATTTTTATATAGAGTGTGCAAAAAATTGAAATTTCTCTTTATGTTTTCTTTAATCGAAATATCGACCCGTTAATTTTTTATTCCTATATATGTACAGGTTGTCCCAAAAACAAGTTATGATGGTTTACATTATTCTTTTAATTGGATACCCCTATTTTATAATATTTTTTTGGATTCTGCATAAAATTTTGAATATATTTCATGAAATATGTCATATACTTAAATTCAACCGTCTGCCAGAAAACTGCGTTTTAACTTAAAACAACAACACATTATTCATTAACGAAAAGGAAAGAATATTCGAAAGAAACTAAAAATCACTTTATCAAATGTTGGAATTGACCTCCACCAACAGTCTGGCAGTACCTGAGACGATCTTCAAATTCTTGTAGAACGTTATTAACGACGTAAGGTTCTATTAATCTTATTTTGCCTCTTATTCTGTTCTTTAAATCTTTAATGTTGTTCGGTCGGTTAACATATACCTTAGACTTAAGATAACCCCACAAAAAATCTAAAGGGGTTCTGGTGAACTGGCCGGCCACTCAAATGGACATCGTCGGCCAATCCATCGTTCGGGAAAAACTGTATTAAGGTGCTCACGCACACGGCGGGTGTAATGGGCCGGAATTCCGTCTTGCTGATACCACAAAAAATTGTTCGGTGCATCAGGACTTTCTGGACTAGGGTATAATGTGGCAAGGCACGGTACTAGATCATTTTCTAAAAATTCTAAATATGTTTCAACTTTCAAATTTCCGTCAATACAAAAGGGCTCCAAAATTCTATTTTTAACAATACTGGCCCAAACACTAACTTTTTAAGGATATTGTGTGTGACATTCCAGAATCCAGCGTGGATTCCCTGTAGCCCAATACCGATAATTTTGTTTGTTTGCACTTTCAGTCAAACAGAACGTTGCCTCATCCGAAAATACAATTCGTTTCAAAAACTATGGATGATTATTGCACTATTCATCGTTATCTCGCAAAATTGGCCTCTTCTGTCTGGATCATCTTCATTGAGTTGTTGGATGTTTGCACATATGATTTTCCAAAGCAATAGTACTACTCTCCTTGGTCTTCTTGAACCGACAATAACATATTTAATTGCGTATCTTCTAATACCGCTGGCCGACCTTTCGCTGCGAGGATACTTGTTATTGAAGAGTTCGCAAACTTTCATTTGTGTGCGAATTCTATCTCCATAACCAATTTCTATTAATATTTCTATTCGCTCTCTTTCACCTAAGCGTACCATTTTCTAAAATTACAAGATTACCAAACCTAAATTATAAATGTTTATAAATTTCCTAACTATTGTTAGCTAATAAACACTAATTGATAATAATTTGACAAATTATATTCCACGCCGACATTAAAAAGTGTTATAATGACAATAAGTTACAATTTTAAATTCATTATTACCATTACAGCGATTATTCACTATCTGACGATGAAAACATTTCATTACTGTCGCTACTGCTGTCATCTGTAGGATTTATAATAATAGGTTCTACCATGAATTCAACGCGTACATATAAGTCCCATATATTTTTTTTCTACGCCCTCGACATGTAATACGCAGTTATGCCAATCTGCTGGATTGGATTTAGTTCACAATGGTAAGGCGGTAAACGTAATATTGTAACACCTCGTTCACGAGTCATTTCATCCACTACATATTTCGTATATTTTTTTTTGTGAAGTCTTGCAAGATCGAACAATTGCACTTTTAGCATTTTTTCGCCAAATGCAATATTTTTTTCTTCGAGCCAGTCAACAATCTTTCCTTTTTGCCACGCAGAAGTTGGCAAAGCTTCCACCCGACGGCTGTGGTATGGTGCATTATCCATCACGATTACCGACCCACGTTTAATACGCGTTAAGATGGATTTAAACCAATCTTTAGACACTCCCGAGTTCATATCCTCATGATAACCACCGGTTTTACGAGATTCAAACACGTTTAACCCACCTTCAAGAAAACCAAAATCACTCCCGATGTGGGTTATAATTAACCGACGACCTTTTCCTGAAGAAGCTTTCAATCCAGTGGACAGTCCATTGATAAAGGCGTTACGTGCATCTTTAATGTTGAGATCTTGCCAAATGTAATTGACAGTATGTCCTTCATTGAACCATGTCTCGTCCGTAAAGTAAATTCTTTTTTCTACTAGCGTGCGGAAAAACGCATTTTCCGCACATGTTTTAGTGCGGAAAATCTACTTTTCCGCACCGTGCGGCAAAGATTTTTCCGCACTGTTATATTTTGAAATTAAATGTTTTAGTGCGGAAAATCCACTTTTCCGCACCGTGCGGCAAAGATTTTTCCGCACTGTTATATTTTGAAATTAAATGTTTTAGTGCGGAAAATCCACTTTTCCGCACCGTGCGGCAAAGATTTTTCCGCACTGTTATATTTTGAAATTAAATGTTTTAGTGCGGAAAATCCACTTTTCCGCACCGTGCGGCAAAGGTTTTTTCGCACTGTTATATTTTGAAATTAAATTTAATTAAATTAAATGCTGTACGATTTGAAGTCACTGTTCATCATATTACCTTTGAAATATCTTAGTTGCTATGGTGTAAAAACTATTGTTCCTAACACGTGCAGAAACCTATTTTTCCGCACTTAAATGCTTGACACCACTCCGCTACGCGTCGTGCTGTCAACGGCATTTGCGTGCGGAAAAATCGATTTTCTGCACTTGTTAGGAAAATAGCTATTCCCTGCACAGCGATATTGTTGTATTTCTTCTAGATACTTTCTACGCCACAATACGATTTTCTCCTTTTCCACCAAAAGACTTTTGCGATTTCGTTTTAAGACTCGAAATAGTATATTAAAGTACATGTTTTATAAAGCATCATCTTATAGCACGCGTCCATGTTAAAAAACGAGCCGCTTGCGGCGAGTTTTTTAACGGGACAAGTGCTCTAACTGCTTTATAAAACACGTACTTTATACTATTTTTTCTATTTTGTATTTTTTTCAATAAGAAAATACATATTTAAAAAGAAAATCAACCCTTCAAATTTTGTAAATTTGTGTGTCTAAATTCTATGTTGGTAATACTCTAAATTTCTTTTTATCATAGTAGCCTTGACAATAAATAATATTTTCTTTGTGTCATTGTCACGAAATTTGTGATTTAATATTTCATAGAGTTGTTCATAATTATAATTAAAAAAATATGGAGCATGATAATTTAAGTTTAACTCCCCCTGAGTTAAGGGATATTGCTAATAAAACGATAAATCAACTTTTACCAGAGAAATCCCGAAAACTTTCTTTTCTCATGGATAACAATAACAGGAAACGTCAGACGTCAACAGAATAAAACATTTAAATATAACCAATGCCAACTTTTAAAAAATAAAATTCGGAGTTCGAAATGGATATATTTCGAACTCGCTAGCGCGTTCGAAATATCTATTTTTCGAGACAAAATTAGAAAAAATCAATTCTAGTAGTGTACGCATTAGAACTCTTCGTGAAATTTTTTGAATATTTTCATCCATTTCAATTTCGGCAGAATTTTTTTTTTAATTCGGAAGTTCATTTAAAAAAAAATGTATGCACTTTCCGACGAATGGCTAACTTTGTTTGCTGATCAATAAAAATCTTTTTCCGTCCTCTTGTTTCCTTCTGATCGGACACTTTAGTATTCCTATTGTCCTTGATAGTTCTATAAACAGTACGGCAAGATGTCTTAGTCAATGTGCCACAAAGTTCTGCTGCATCAGTGAATGATATTTCACTGTGTGTACTTAGAATTCCCTCAAACACATTTTTTACAATTGAACGCTCCCCAAATTTTAAATGACGTCGTTTTGTAACTTGTTGGTGACTATCACTTGAAGAACTCGCCTGCATTGAATAACCACCAAAATAATAAAACAGAATTGCTAATATCCTCTTGATTTAAACTTGTCTACGACACTGAACGTTGGTTAGAGGCGATAAGAAAGCGTGCGAGCGCTTTTAGACATAGGTTTTTGTTACCTGCGTTGCCAAATTGAGTAGACCAAGTACCGTAGGGTGTAAAGGCCCTTAATGACATGCTGATTATGGTACATTTTATGAGAATTTAAATGAAATATTTTAAAACCTGGCAACATGTAATGACTTATTAATGCACAATCTTCCCAAGCTGTTTTCAATGCTTTTATTTCAGTGAGAAGTGTGTGAATCCATGTTAATTATTTTCTCCGCAAACCGTCAATGGTGATAAGAACAGTTTTGCCAATTATTTTGAAATCGTGGTATAGTTCTATACAGTCAGTCCTAGAAGCAATGTGTGCATTCACTTGAAATTCAGGGGTGTATTTTTTGGAAAAACGCTCGAGCCCGCCGATATAACGTTTTTAATAAATTACTAAAAAAATATCAATAATTTTAACAAATTAAAAAATTTATAGTAGCAAGTATTAGCATAAGGGTAATCTGAGTATCCTTGAGGCCCCTTAACCCTATGAAGTGTTGTGGGAAACGGTTAAATCTACTCCAATGAATATTACTAGATTTTAAATATTATGTAAGCAATATTTTGACTTTTTTAGCATCATCGGAAGAAACTACAAGGTCAACGGCTAGATTTCGATTGCAAACACAGAGGGTTTTTTATTTCTTAATGTGGTTTCTTTTATGCTAAATTCATGTATAAAGGGTAGCCCAAAAATAAGTTATGACCATCAACTTCATTTCTTCAAATGAAAACATCTATTTTTTTATTTCATTTTTGAATTTTACATAGAGTTCTAAGTACCTATGTTTCATGTACCATGTCCTATACCTAAGCTCAACAGTTATCGAGAGAATTACGATTGAATATATCAATAAGTAATACCTGCGTTTATTTAAAAGGAGCAGAACAACAAATCAAATTAAATGTTGAAAATGTACGCCATTTACGGCCTGACAATATCCACGGTGATCAATAATCTCTCTTTACACGTTTTCAACCATTTCCGGAGTTATGGCACGCACTTCTTTTCGAATCCTCTCTTTCAACTCCTGCAGATTGTTTGGCCTGTCAACAAACATTTTTGGTTTGAGGTAACCCCACAAAAAGAAGTCCAGCGGTGTTGGGTCTGGCGACCTAGCAGGCCATTCGATAGGTCATCTCCTTCCTATCTACCGATTGGAAAAGGTTTTATCCAAAAATGTACGCACAGTGGCAGTACAGTGCGGAGGAGCACCATCTTGCTGGAACATCAGTTCTTTGTCAGAGGAGTTTGGCTCCAATGGATTCGGAAATAAAGCCACTAATGCTGGAATTAATTCAAGTAGGAGAAATTTAAGATATGCTTGTTCAGTTAAAGACTGTTAAAAGAAAAATGGACCAATTACTCTTCTGCGCACTATTCCACACCACACATTTGTATTTTGAGGGTACTGGCTGTGAACCTCCATCATCCAATGCGGATTTTCTGTTGCCCAATAACGACAATTTTGTCTATTCACATTACCGTTCAAACAGAACGTAGCTTCGTCGGAAAAAATCATATTTTTTAATATACTACGATCCCAAAATAATTGGCAAAACTGTTCTCACCACCATTGACGGTGTGCGGAGAAAATAATTAATATCGATTCACACACTTTTAACTTAAACTGTTAAACGGCAATAGCGAATGTACAGCGTTATCAATTTAGTTTGTTTATTTGTTCAATTTAGCGAGCTGACAATACAAACGCAAAATATGTCCAATGGATTGGAAAATCGGGTACTATAAATGCCCGCCGAACAGCCCAGACCTAACACCCTGTGATTTTTTCTTTTGGGGGTATATTAAAAATATTGTTTATGAAACACCGTGTTATCCGTTGAATGAACTGTATATTAGAATTGAAAACGCCATCCTTCAGATTCAAAATAATAGAGAAGTTTTATTAAAAATTAATAGTCACATTGTAAAAGTGTTTCGTAAATGTATCGAAAATGGAGGGGGTCATGTAGCGCAATATCGATTATGAAAGAATTATTATATAATAAAATTCTAGTTATTAAATTAATGTTATAAACTTTTGTTATTTTCTAGTTATGCCAATATTAATAAAATTGTTTATTCGTTTCAATGTGTCGTGTTTCATTGATCATATAAGCTAACAACCAAAACAGTTGCATAGCTATCTTGATGCTTTTTAACATAAATATATTTTTTCATATTTTTGTCAATGTTTGATGGAATGAAGAAAATAATGCATATGTGTGTTATATTTTTGAAATCGGAAGAAAAGGGACCATCTAATGCGCCTCTAATATACAGGGTTTCCCATTTAAAAAAATTAAATGTTTGCTTTTAGATGTGACATGTGACACCTACTGTCATTTTTGACAACACTCATAAAAACTTGGCTTAAAATGGTACATCTTGTTTTTTGAATGAGCTCGCTAACTCAAAATACAAAAAAGTTACATACAGGCTCTTAAAAGTAAGACAAACTAAATTGATAACGCTGTACAGGGTTATCCAACCAAGACTAGACAAGGCGATTTTTTGACTTTTCCTGTACTTTTATAAAAAAACTGAAATAGCCATCTTAAGTCATTTTCTCCCGCGAATTCGAATATCTTCAGCAAAAAACAATTGAACATCAAACAAAAGTACTAGGGGTCACTTTGATATTTTTTTAAATGGGATGCCGTATTTTTAATGAGCTTATCCGATTTCTCATATAAATTTTGATCTAAAATGTTAGATTTTTAATTTTTTTTTTTTTTTTTTTTTTTATTTTTAACATTTTCCGAATTTAAAACTGAAGAAAAAAGGCGTTTTTGAATTAAAAATCCAACATTTTAGATCAAAATTTATATGAGAAATCGGATAAGCTCATTAAAAATACGGCATCCCATTTAAAAAAATATCAAAGTGACCCTAGTACTTTTGTTTGATGTTCAATTGTTTTTTGCTGAAGATATTCGAATTCGCGGGAGAAAATGACTTAAGATGGCTATTTCAGTTTTTTTATAAAAGTACAGGAAAAGTCAAAAAATCGCCTTGTCTAGTCTTGGTTGGATAACCCTGTACAAGCAGCAGATTGGCATAAGTGCGTATTACATGTCGAGGGCGTAGAAAAAAAATGTGGGACTTAGATGTACGCGTTGAAGTCATGGTAGAACCTATTATTATAAATCCTGCAGATGACAGCAGTAGCGACAGTAATGAAATGTTTTCATCGTCAGATAGTGAATAATCGCTGTAATGGTAATGATGAATTTGAAATTGTAACGTATTGTCATTATAACACTTTTTATTGTCGGCGTGGAATATAATTTGTCAAATTATTATTAATTAGTGTTCATTAAGTAACAATAGTTAGGAAATTTATAAACATTTATAATTTAAGTTTAGGTTTTGCCCTTAATCCACTATTATATGTTTCTATTATTATGTATTATATAATATAAAAACATTATGAAAATAACATATACCGTTGCTTTATTATTCTTTTTGGATTTTATACCTGCGTAATTTAGTTTCTCTAATTACTTCATTAATCACTAAATGTAAAAGCTTAATTTATTTTTCACTTTAATTTATAATATTATATTTATTATAGAAAATGTAAATAAATTATAATAATAAACAAAAAATTCATATGTTTTTTGAATTATTATTGTTTAAAATGACACGCCTCTGGAATTGCTGTTCCCCTTACGTCTTGCACACCCCGGTAAAAATGAGTCACTGCCAATTATTTTGGTACCGGAGTATAGATCGTGTGATAAAATATATTCAGATAATGTAAAAACAAATAAAGGCTTATGTAATCCGATTTTACGAGGTGTATAATAATTACCTGTAATATTAAAAATAATAGTAAGAAAAGTAGGTTTATTTAAGAAACTGAAATTCAATTCAGATAGGCTTGATATTTTCGACACTGCCAAGTTCAGGTTCCTCTTCCTCTGTCTCAGAGTTGAGAGTAGTTTCATCCGTTTCTTGGATCTCTTCAATACACTCGATGATGGTCAATTCTGCACTTTCTGTTGGCAAATCGTTATCAACAGAGGCAATTTTTTTCAAGTTCACAAATGTGTCCTTAATGTTAGGAAATAGTTGTGCGAACGAGAATATTGTCTTCTTCTTCGAAGTCGTCAATATTATCTTACACATAAATCCGGCTTTAATAAAGTATTTATTTATTGTCACTGGGGACAAATTGCGCCAGGCCACCGAAACTCATATCAAGACGTTGGTTATAGTAATATTATTTTCGATTTCTTGAAGAGGACAACCACTGTCTATACATGTTAAATGCCTCTTAATAAGGTAGCTTCTGTTGAGCATTTCAAAATTCTCAATAATGCCTTGGTCCAAAGGTTGGCAATGTGAGGTAGTATTGGGCGGAAGAAAAATAAGTTTGAAATTATCCAGTGTTATTTTGGGATGAGACATTGCACTATCCAGAAACAATACCACTCTTCTATTCTGCTTCTTCATCTTGGTATCAAATCTGTGAAGCCATGTTATCATAATGTCTGCTGTCATTCACGCTTTTTTGTTCGAGTCCCATTGGAGAGATAACTTATCGATATATGCCCCCTTAAAACATCGAGAACTTTTACTTTTGCCTATTATAAGTGGTTCTTACTTCTCACTTTCCATATTTTCACTGAGGAGATTTGTAAATCGTTGTTTTGCTGTTTTCTTCCAGTACACTTGTCATCTTTCAATGCGTATATTTTAGTTGGCAATGGACGATACTAGAGACCTGTCTCATCTGCATTGAATACGTCCCTTGGAGCATAATCCTTTAAAATAGTTAATAGTCTTTCTTTTCAAGCAGTTACGTCTTCGATATTGATATCGGCTGATTCGTCACATATTTTCTTAAAGGTAATATCGTGCCGACGCGACGATGGAATTTTTCTAACCATCCATTTGATGCCTTGAAGTTATCTAGTCCTAGACATTGAGCAGATTCGAGGGCTTGTGCTTGAATTATGGGCCCGGCTATTGGTAAGTGCTTACTTCAAGCCTTACAAAACCAGTTAAAAACAACTTGGTCCACTGCCAGTCCTTCGGTTTTGAAAAAATCTTCTTTTTTGTTCACCGTTGCCACCTTCTTAAAACAAATTTCTAGCTTCTGCTTTATTTTGAAGCAACATAGTCACTTGGGTCTTACCCACTTAAAATTTTTCAACCAATTTTCTGGTACTTAAACCAGTTTTTTCACTTTCTTCGATTATTTCAATTTTTTTGCTTAAAGAAGACATTTCCTTTTTCCCGTCATCTTCAAATAATCACGTTTGTCCCAAAACACACAAAAACTGTTTAAAACAAAACTAATGTTAACAACCGATTTATCAGCCTTTAAAGTTTAAAGCAAATTGAATGGAACCGCCTGCAATAAAGTAATTAGTGTATGTACCTATATTTCTTAAGAATAATTGTCGGGTCGGGTTTTACTGCCTCTAACGGAGGGTGTTCTTAGCATTAATGTTTACTTAAGATTTCGATGATGAGTGTCCGCGGTCGTTTAACAGATGGGTCGGTAAAGAGGAGTATAAAATAATGGGATTTCCATTTTTAAATATGGGGAATTCATAACCGGTCGTTTAACGCAGGTGATCACTTTATAGAGGCGGTCGCAAAGAGAGGTTTTACTGTATTCTTATGTTTTTTATGATTTACATAATTTACACTGTTGCTTTAAGAGCAAGAAACCTCGAGACCAGAGCGTTCCAGCACTGATTAGAGGATTTAAGCTAAGATAAAATTAAAATTTTATGTAATTTTTACTGTAATGGAAAAAAAATTATTTTTAAAAAAATTCCTGCTTCACTGATAAAGGTTCCAAAAAATCCGAAGGGAAAGTCACTCGTCAGAATTTGTACACTTATTTATAAATACAAATAAATATGTTGGTATTTAGGGTATTTAAATGTATTTACTGTATTTAGAAGAATTTATTATAATATCCAAAAAAATATTTGTCACAATTATAATTTGACATGTGTGTCGATTTCCTGTATCACGAAGCGGTAAAACCTCGGGTAAAACTCTTCTGTAAAGAGCCGAAATTAATGCTTGTGTGTTGGTTTCCGCCTGCATCAAAAGTTTTTTAGTTATTAAGATAATTAATTTTCAAAGTTTTTATATTTTCCTAATATTTAAGAAATTGGAAGTAATTTGGCAACATTGTATAAACTCAAACAATTTATTGGTGGTTATAGATAAGATTTACACAGGTGAAAAGGTTCAATACGTATCTATCCTTAAATGAGGCGAAATAATAAATCAATCAAAACCGTCTTCTCCATGGGCGTGCAAGATTTTTCTGCACGTATAGATTTAAATAGGCCTAAATTTTTAAATTTGTGCAGAATTAGTACAAGTATCGACGTTAAATTTAAGTTTTGTCTTTAAATATATATTTTAATATTAAATTCTTTAAGCTTAAAATTATGTACAGTCGTACCATTTACAAAAATTAATTTTCAACTGTTACGATTCTACTAAAAGTTAGAATGTGGATTTGAGTGTTGACAATGCAGTGCAATTTCCTGCAGATATGCTTAGCGTTGGGAAAACAACAATACATACACTATTGGACAAAAGTAGAGCAATAAAGTGCTTTTATTCCTTTGAATTTAAAAAATTAATTATATGATTGTGATTGCCAGCTAATTTTAATGAAATATTATCCCCACAATATTAGTAATATTTCACAATACTTTGGTACACTTTAAACAAAACGAAGGAAGAGAAATATTTATATTTATAAAAATCGACGAAATGAAGTGCGACAAAAGTAAAGCAACAAATTGTGTCAACACTATTTTATTTTACATATTACGATAAAAAAGCATTACCCACATTTAATAATTGCAATAGCAAAAAGTATTATGTTAATAGTTAATAGAACATCAATTATTTTTTATAACTTGCCGACAACGTCGCGGCATTGACGCAACCAATTTTTGAACAATATTTTCGGGAAGGTTTGTCCAAACTTCATTGATTTTATTTACCAATGATTGTTTATTTGCATGGAAATAATTGTGTACGAATTCCACGTTCAACTTTTTTCCATAAATTTTCAATGGGGTTAAGTTCTGGGGATTATGCCAACCACTGCAAAACCCGAACGTTATTTTCTTGAAATCACTCTTGAACAATTCGTGAAGAGTGTTTTAGATCGTTATCCTGTTGGAAAATAAAACGCAACGGCATTTTTCATTCTGCATAAGGCAACATTACATCTTGCATTATATCTCTATAGACAAATCAATCCATGGTGTCATTAATGAAGTTTAGAGGACCCACCCCATTTCATGAGAAACAACCCCACAGAAAAAACACTGCCTTTGCCATGTTTTAACTGTGGGTGTAACGTATTTGGGATTAAACTTTGTGTTGATTGGCCGTCTTACACGCTTCATTTTATCAGAACTGAAAATTCTATATTGCGTTTCATCGCTAAATAAAACTTTTTTCCACTCGTCTACTGTCAATTTAAATGTCGACGTGCAATTTTAAGCCTAGCCACTCTATTTCTTGCCGAAATAAGGGGCTTTATAGCCGGGCGTCTACTAAATAACTTTGCGTCTACCAACCTTCTTTGAACTGTCCGTGGACTAACCATAATTTCGGGAATTTCAGCAATAATTCTAGGTGCAGACATCCAAGGATCGTTTTGAGAAATTCTTTAAATGCGTCTGTCTGTCCAAATTGTTGTTTTTCTCGGCCCTCCCGATTTCGGTAGATTCTCTAAATGTCCCCTTTGAATGTAACTTGAAATTATTTCAGATCTTGGTAAAACCAACCGTCTTGAAATTGTGGCTTGTATTGTACCTTCCAATTGTGCATTCACTACTCTCTGCTTTAATTCTTTCGACATTTGAACACCTCTTGGCATGATTAGTCCAGCACAGAAATATAAATTAAACATAAAATAAACTCTGCAAAAATATTTTAACCTTTACTTTCACTAAAACCTCTCTTTTTAGGAAAATATTAAAATGTTGCTTTACTTTTGACGCATTATAATACTGTATTTGAAAGTGTACGTCAATATCAAATTATTTGTTTTGATTGTTGGAAAAAGCTGTTGCCGCCGATAACAGCAGCCTACTTTGATATTTAAGACACGATGTATTTAAATACGATATCAATTATTTAATATTATAAAATCGAGATTTCTTTCATTTTTCGAGAGTGTTGCTCTACTTTTGTCCGTGTATATAAACTTTTAAAAGAAGGAAAAGGCGTCAAACCTCCAAAAACTTCTCCAGGACGACCAAAATTTGAGCTAGATGACGTTTTAATGCAGAGAATAAGGCAAAAAGTTCATAGTTTCTTTTTAAAAAAAAGAAATTCTTACGCTTGACAAAATTTTGTCCTCAATCCGAAAGGACCAGGACTACCGATTTAAGTGTAGAAATACGCTTTGGAAATTATTAAAAAAAATGGTGTTTCGGTAAAAAAGACATAATAGGTAATCGATTTTAATAGACAGAAGCGATATCGTCTATTGGAGAAGAAATTAATTAAGAAGCATCCGAAAGGCCAGAGAAGAAAACAAAAAAATGTTTTACCTAGACGAAACATGACTAACTGAAGGCCACACTGTGACTAAAGTTTGGCAGGATAAAAATATAAAAAGTTCAAGGCAAGCTTCTTTGGAAGGATTGTCCACAGGATTAAGACCGCCATCTGGAAATGGACATCGATTTATCATAACCCATATTGAAAGTTCTGAAGGCTTCGTTAAAGGTGGTCTACTGATGTTCCAATCTAAAAATACAGGAGACTACCACGAAGATATCAATGTCGATGTCTTTAAAGAATGGATCGAGCAAATGTTGGATCTTATACCAAAAAATGCAATAATTGTATTGGATAATGCAAGTTATCACTCTAGGCTGACGGAAAAATTACCGACAAGTGACGTAAAAGTGAAATAACAGAATGGCTAAGTTTCAGACGAATAGAATTTCCATTAAATTTCTTAAAAAGATAACTATTGGTACGAGCCAATTTACATAAAAGTGCATTCAAAAAATATGTACTCGATGAAATGGCAAAGTTACGAGGAATATCTGTGCTCAGACTCCCTCCTTACTAATGCGAATTAAACCCGATCAAACTTATATGGGCTTAAATAAAGACAGATGTCGCCAGAAAAAACACAACTTATAAAATGGTAGATTTAAAAAGACTCTTTAATGAATATATGGGTAGGATCTGCGAGGAAAAGTGGAAAAAGTGTATCGATCATGTGATAGAAAAAGAAGCCAAAATGTGGCAGGTAAACATTATATAATAATCGAAGAAATGGTTGAACCGCTTATTATAAACGATGTTAATGAAAGTTCATCTTCCGAATCGCACTATGATTAAGCCATAACGACAAAATATTATTCGATTTTTGAAAATGCTTTGTTTGTAAGATTTATATTATATCTTGTTTTTGTAATTATATTATGTAAAATAGTACCACCCATTCTTATTTATTAGTTAATACGATTTTTCAAATGTTTTCATGTTATAGATACTTACAATTATAATATAATACAATTTTAGGAGAATAGTCATGTTTAAGATATTTAATTTAAAAATTTCTCCAATACACGCTCCTGGCTAAGGTATTTTTCCAATAGCAATGGTAAATCCTTAAATATAACAATAGCCAAGGTGGACCTACCTAAAGAATACTGATTATTTGGATGTAAACACAATCGATATTGAGTGATGGTGTTTAAATTGTTCTTGATACCCTGGTATGCGTTTTTCATATTTAATGAGCATTTATTACTTCGCGCCATTTAAATCAAATCAAATCAAAAAATCCTTTATTGTCCTAAGAGTATCTATCTTGTTGGCAGAGGTATAATATACAAGGGTAACGAGGTGATAACAAACAGAACACAAGAGTACAAGAGTACAGGGACATTTTTTTAAGTGTCTCACCCGATTGGCGATTTTCCTGCTGACTATAATAAAAAACAAATCTCATATTTCTCAATGATTTTCGATAAGGAAGCCGAATTTAATGTCAAAAAATACATAGATTTAGAAATTTGACAGATGCGACGCCATTTTGAATTTTCTTAAATGGCAACCCTCGTAAATAACCACATTAGTCAATTACACTTGGTGATCCGATTTCAAAAACCTATGAGCAATGTGAGCAAGCGATCTACGCTATACTCAAATTCGACAGATCATGTTACTGTGAAAAAAAAAATTAAGGTGTTCCGCTTAGAATGTCTATTTATTAAAGGGGTGAGACACTTTAAAGACATAATCGATGGAGGCAAATTAGGAACCCTCGTATTTCCGTAACGGCTGAAAATAAGTATCAACAACTATGTAGTTTTAGGATCGAATCGCCACATGGAATTTAATCGTCGAGTTATTTATGAGGGTTGCCACTTAAAAAAATCAAAATGGCGTCGTATCTGTCTAATTTGTAAATCTATGTATTTTTTGACATTAAATTCGGCTTCTTTATCGAAAATCATTGAGAAATGTTTAATTTGTTTTTTTATTATAGTCAGCAGGACAATCGCCAACCGGGTGAGACACTTAAAAAAATGTCCCTGTACAACAACATTAAATGAAATGAGACATGGTTAAATCGTTAAAGTCAAAACAATTAAAGATAGACTATGAAGCGGTAAAACCCTTTCGTAGAGAGCCGAAAATAATTCTTGTGTGTTGGTTTTCGCCTGTATCAATAGCTTTAGAGTTGTACACAGGTGAAAAGTTTCAATGGGTAATATATAATTAATAGCCAAATTAATTTGTACCTAAGTATAATTGGTCATCAAAAAAAGTATATTTTTTCTCATTTAACCGATCTTCTAATTTTTTTACCGAAAAAAAAAACGCTATTAATACATAAAATTAATTAATAACATAAATAAAATTATGTTACTTAAACAATGAGCCCTGATAGACCCCAGTGCTGTGGCGTGAAACGTGTGTCCGTGTTTATGTGTTATTACTTAATTTATACGATAAACAAAGATTTGCTTCAATATTTTCTTCTACTGTGAGGCCTGTACCTATGGCCTTTCAGTCAAATGCCATTAAAAAAAGAACAACTGAATAAAAAACTTACTTACCCTTTTGTATTTTGCACATTCTCGCAAGAATCGACGATTTATTTGTGTTTATTTGTATTTCATTTCATTTAAAAATATTTATTTTTATTTAAATCTAGTTATTTTCATTTAAATTTATTTAAGCGTATACTTTCGTATTTACTTGTATTTAAATAAATACCTTTGTGATATTTGTTCACCTATTTATGAAGTGGCCTCTCCCCATTGATATGTTATACATAAATTTATCAATGCCTCCCCCTCGAAAAAATCATTAACCTCAAAAAAATGCGGACGATGTAAAAATATTTTCTTCCCTTTGCCAATTACTATAGGAATGACCACGGAAAAGTTAATAGGTTGGTTTTCAGGGAAATTACGCTCAATAAAAACATGCATGCATTTTAATATAGTTTTAGTTGTGTTAGTCTATAGTCATATAGTCTATGGATAAAGAATAAAGATCATATGCGAATTATTGGCACCCCACGATTTTATGGCAGTGGCCCAACTAGAAAGGTAAGAGAGGGGCCGGTCCACGGCAAACTGTTAATTCCGACTTCGAGGCGATACGAAGAAAACAGTCAGTTGCCTATCGGCGCGTATCTAAAGCGAGTTGTGTTTAAGCTGACGGCGATGCGTCTTTGCGTTTTACGCGCGAATTTCTCGATCTCGACATGACTTAAAAATTGAAATAAAAATAATTTCGAATTTTGTCACTATGGCGCAATCAGGAAAAACTTTGCTTTTAGTTTTGGTTTGTTTATTTCTCTTAAGTGTTAAGGCGGGAAAAAAGAACGTGACCATCGCTAAGTGTTGTGCTAGTGACGAAACCCTGACCTACGATAATAAATGTTTGAAATCGTACGACTCCTCTTGGGAGTTAGGAATTTATTACAATGGATCGGTAGTTCCATTTAAAGGACATTTGCCTCTGCGATGGGTGGTTAAGGAGAGCACTCGGCCTCAATGCACAGCGCCTGTCATTGAAGATCTTAAAAGAAAAAACATTGTTCCCCTGATTAACGGGTCCATGATGAGCCTGGAATATGATAAATTAATGGGTACCAATCAGTATTGTCTTGATTACAGTTATGCGATGTTTTGTCCTAACAGTGATATCAAGGATCCTCAAAGGATAACATCGGTATTGGTAAAGAAATGTTGCGGCCAAGATGCGATTTATTCAGAAACAAATTCCACGTGTATCGTGTTCAAGGAATCGACTTACAAAATAGACGTTGGTCAGGATAAAAATCTTGGCGCCGGTTTTCCAACATGTCAGCCAGGAAAAGACAAAGTTGTGGCCGGAAAATTACATCAAGCGTATTTGTTGAGCAACGGCAGTTTGTGGTTAAATGCAAGTGATGTGCTCTTACCAACAGCAAATTATTGTTTGGAACACATTTTGGAACAGTCCGGTAAGTTTTTGTTATAATTAATTATTATAGTCATATTGGAAATCAAGTGAAAACTCATCTTAGTTTTTTTACGAACGATGAAACGCAAACATTAAAATATCTTGTTTATGACTACCATTAACACCCGTTGAAAGGCATCCATCGTTAAGCGCACCTTGAGCTGCCACACATTCTTTCATGTTTTCGAACACGTTAACTTGGTGAACAGTTTTTCGTTCACGTAAACAGAAATCACTTTAAATAACAAAACTGTGCCGGTGTCCTTAATAAACAATTTATTTCGACTATTTAAATTAAGTAGTGGACGTGTTTAGCTAAGGTTAACCTGAGAGTTTGATATAAGAATTTAAACAAATATTTTATTAGCACCCCACATCTCCGCCCACGGACACACACACATTATAATATTACTCATAATATTACTGTAGGTAGGTATATAGCTCTTGGTATAGCTTAACTAACTTCTATTGAATCAACAAAATCCAGTCGGTTACACATTCCTTGCAAACGATAAAAATGCATTGGCACTTCCTAACACCCTGACTTAGATCAAAGCGTGGCATAGGTACCTATAAAGTATAGCGAGCGAAATATTGCATGAGACGAAAGGCGAAATCCCGGGGGGAATTTGGCCTAAAAGCGGTATACCAAGCCCTATAGACACCCGCAAAAACTAGGTATATCCCAAAAATGAAATAAAAGTTTAATCCTCAATGGTTATATTTCGCAACAGTGTACCCAGCAGGCTAGCACATAAAATCCCTGGACTTTTTTGTAATGTTCTATTAAGGCGAACCAGTCAACATTCATATTCAATGTTGTTTAAACCTTTAAGGAAAGTTTTAAGCAAACTTTAAAGATCTCCCACAAGTTTCCGTATTAGGGGAGACTGGGGATGGTTGATACAATTTTTTGATATTTGCAGATAAAAAAACTAAGTACTAGGGTACTAGATTTTTTTTTAGTTTTTTGATTTATTTTAATTTTTTTTAACATGATACCGAGGGGGAAACCACCTATCCAATTTTGTACACCAAAAATTCTAAAATTCTAAAATATTCTGAAACTTTATAAAAAAATTCTGATTATTTTTCGGACATTCTAGAACACTCTTAACTAACTAATTTTTTATCTGCATTTTTATCTTCTGTATCATTTTTACGTTTAGGTATAATGTGTAAAAAATATGCAGGGTGTTTCAGAAGTACGGTATATAACTTAAGGAGGTGATTCATTATCATATTTTAAAAGAAAAAGTTCATATGATCATGTGCCCAGAGTTGCCCTGTTTTTGATATACCTACAGGGTGTTTTTTCAAAAAAATGTGCCATGTGCCAAAACATTTAGACAGCTCCATGCAAGATTGAGTGAAACTGGGAGTTTTAAACGTAATACGGAACTTCCTGACAGACCTGCAACAGTAACCACGCCTGAGTTAGAAGAGGCTATACTTCGTTCCTTCCTTTAACTAGTGCCAGGAAGGTAGCAGTGCAACTTCAAACAAGTGCATCAACTGTTTGGAGGGTTTTGCATCTTTATGAACTATACCTATAGCATATTCAACGTGTGCAAGCTCTGCTTCCCCGTGATTTTAAGCCAAGGTTTGATTTCAGTAGGTGCTGCTTACAGTAGCACATAACAACAGTTTTTTACTGAACATTTTATTTACTTACGAGGCCTCTTTTTCGAGAGAAGCCATTATGGATTTTCATACCGAACATTTCTGGGCGGACGATAATCCTCATAAAATTAGAGAAGGTTGTTTTCAGCAACAATTTTCGGTGAATGTATGGGCAGGGATCATTGGCGACTATCTTATTGGACCATACTTTTTATCACCTCGATCTACAAATAAGAACTATAATGTGGCTCATGCACGACGGCACCCCAGCTCATTTTAGTCTAGTTGCTCGTCAATGCATCGACAAGACTTTTTCTAATTGCTGGATTAGACGCGCTGGTCCCCAAGATTGGCCAGCTCGCAGTCCCGACTTGAATCCTCTAGACTATTCTTTATGGGGTCACTTAAGGTCTCGTGTGTATACAAGACACCAAGTTGCGATGCGATACGAAATAATGCAGGCATTTTTGAACTTCTAAGAGAATCAATGGTGAGACGATTGCAATCGTGCGTTTCATCAGAAAGTGACCATTTTCAACATTTGCTTTGATTAACTGTTTAAACTGCGTTTTTTTTATATCATTATTTAAAAAAATTATTTTATTTTTAATTTAAATGTTTTAATCGGTTTTAATTAACTTTAAAATACATAGGTAATTTTTATTTTTACTCTCGAATACGAAGCAAAATACGAAAAGAATTCAGGGAGCAAAGAAGTTGTATTATTAGTTGGTAAATTCGAGAGAAAATATCAAAATTAGGAAAAAGTCAGTGGCGTACATTTTTTGTCAACAATATTCGTTAAAGTGCTGTCCGGCACGCCACTGAACTTAATACATTTAATTTAGTTAGGGCTAATTAAGCCCCTTATCATTATGAACAACGGTACCAAATTTCAATAAAATCGGGAAAAGGATATTTAAAAAAATTATAAGAAAATGATTTTTTTTTTAACTTTAAGACCCTGTATATCAAAGACGGGACAACTCCGGACACATGTTCATATGAACTTTTTCTCTTAGAATATCATAAGGAATCAACTCCTTAAGTTTTGTACCGTACTTCTGAAACACCCTGTATTTATCCGACCTGTGTTTACCCTTTCTTTTCCCTCATAAAGTACCTAATCAAATAAGTGATGATTTTTTAAGGAGTCGTACTACATTATTTGGTAAGCCTACTCTTAGATAAGATTGGGTAGATAAAGGATGCGATCAGTTATATCCATTTTTTGATCTGGATAATATTTAAGCCAATATTGTCATCTGAAAGGTTTTCTTTCTTGCACAAGTCTGTACTAAATCGTTGGCACGTATATTTTTTCTAATGTCTGTAGTGCTTTCTTATTGCGATAAAAATTGTATTGTTTTTTCCGGTTTTATCGGAAAAAAAAACAATATTTTATTAATATCCAGAGACCATTCAGTTCATCAACATTCGTATATAGGTAAACCTGAAATCGTAATCGCAGCGTGCGTTTCGCTAGCCTACTGCTCAAATAAACAAATATGCCGATGTAGAAAGTAGTAGAGGGGAGAAATTTTGATAGATTATGCATGCTTTTGAGCATGCGCATATGTCAACAATTCTAAATAAATTCAAAAAAATTCTAATTAAATTCTAAAAAATACTAAAAAATTCAAAAAAATTTTGATAATTCTAAAAAATACTAAAAAAATTATAAAAAGTTCTGATAATTCTAAGAAATGCTAATAAACTCTAAATAATTGTAAAAATTCTATCAGTTTGTACACCAAAATTCTAAGGTGGTTTCCCCCTCGATTTCTCCCCTCTACTACTTTCTACATCGGCATATTTGTTTATTTATGCAGTAGGCTAGCGAAACGCACGCTGCGATTAGGATTTCAGGTTTATGAATGTTGATGAACTGAATGGTCTCTGGATATTAATAAAATGTTGTTTTTTTTCCGATAAAACCGGAAAAAACAATACAATTTTTATCGCAATAAGAAAGCGCTACAGACATACAAAAATATACGTGCCGACGATTTAGTACTTACTTGTGCAAGAAAGAAAACCTTTTAAAATATACGTGCCAACGATTTAGTACTTGTGCAAGAAAGAAAACCTTTCAGGTGACAATATTGGCTTAAATATTATCCAGATCAAAAAGTGGATATAACTTATCGCATCCTTTATCTACCCAATCTTATCTAAGAGTAAGCTTACCAAATAATGTAGTACGACTCCTTAAAAAATCATCACTTATTTGATTACTCTATGAGGGAAAAGAAAGGGTAAACACAGGTCGGATATATACAGGGTGTTTCAGAAGTACGATACGTAACTTAAGGAGGTGATTCCTTATGATATTCTAAGAGAAAAAGTTCATATGAGTGTGTGTCCGGAGTTGTCCCGTCCTTGATATATAGGGTGTTAAATTTAAAAAAAAAATCATTTTCTTATAATTTTTTTAAATATCCTTTTCCCGATTTTATTGAAATTTGGTACCGTTGTTCATAATGATAAGGGGCTTTATTAGCCCTAACTAAATTAAATGTATTAAGTTCAGTGGCGTCCCGGGGAGCACCTTAACGAATATTGTTGACAAAAAATGTACGCCAACACTGACTTTTTCCTAATTTTGATATTTTCTCTCGAATTTACCAACTAATAAGACAACTTCTTTGCTCCCTGAATTCTTTTTGTATTTTGCTTCGTATTCGAGAGAAAAAATTAAACCTACCTATGTATTTGAAAGTTAATTAAAACATTTAAATTAAAAATAAAATATTTTTTTTAAATAATGATATAAAAAAACGCAGTTTAAACAGTTAATCAAACCAAATGTTGAAAATGGTCACTTTCTGATGAAACGCACGATTGCAATCGTCTCACCATTGATTCTCTTAGAAGTTCAAAAATGCCTGCATTATTTCGTATCGCATCGCAACTTGGTGTCTTGTATACACACGAGACTTTAAGTGACCCCATAAAGAATAGTCTAGAGTAATCTAGAGGATTCAAGTCGGAACTGCGAGCTGGCCAATCTTGGGGACTTAACATAAGTAAACAATTCTAAATAAATTCAAAAAAATTCTAATTAAATTCTAAAAAATACTAAAAAAATTCTAAAAAATTTTGATAATTCTAAAAAATACTAAAAAAATTCTAAGAAATCCTGATAATTCGAAGAAATGCTAATAGATTCTAAGAAATTCTAAAAATTCTATCAGCTTGTACACCAAAATTCTAAGGTGGTTTCCCCCTCGGTATTTACATTAAATCCGTAAAATAAAACAACCAAATATTTACAAATAACTAATTATTTAAGCTGGATTTATAAACTCGAAAAGTTGGTGAGGTTGAAGTTATGATCAAGTTTGTGAGGTTAGATATTCCGAACTCCGAGCATAAGAATTGGTTATCTCGAACTACCCGGGAAGTTTTCGAACCTTACATGAGCTTTACATGAACAACATGGACGAGTGTATAAATGGAACTGAGTGTTCCCTTTAGTTTAAATTTAACTCCTATTTCCAACACCAACTGAACCTCAACCTCGCCAACTTTTCGAGTTTATAAATCCAGCTTTTATGGAAGTACATTTCAAGTTAAGAACTAAATACCTTTAATTAACCCTAGTTCAAATCATTCAATGCCGAACTTTTCAAACAATTTGGTCATCCAAACTAATACTTAAGTATTTAAATTAACTCCTGTCGCCTGCTTTGAGCTCTTTTAGTAATTTGATTGGTTATACAAAAGTGGCTTGCATGATAAATCATCATCGCGTTTTTGGTTATTGGTGTTCGATCATGTCTTGTAGAGATTTATGAGTGACAGTGAAATCTTCTTTGTTAGTGGCACAGAAGTTAGTGGTTCCAGCAAAAATTAAAAGTAAAATATAGGGGATAAACGTAATATGAATAATTATTTAGAAGATTGGGGTATATCCCATCTGTTAGATACTTTTCAAGGTAGGAAACTATATTTGAATATTTTAGTTACGCATGAAACGAGTTAAGAAAATAAGATAAGAGGCAAAGAAAAGATACTTGTGATGCCTAATTTGAAATTTTAAACACAAAATCGTTTTAGAAAAATGTAGCCATCGCTTTCTTATCTCCTCTAACCAACGTTCAGTGGCGTAGACAAGTTTCAATCAAAAGGATATTAGCAATTCAGTTTTATTATTTTGATGTTATTTTGGTGGTTATTAAAAACAGCAAATATTAAAATGCAGACGAGTTCTTCAAGTGATAGTAACCAACAAGTTACAAAACGACGTCATTTAAAACCTAGGGAGCGTACAATTGTAAAAAATGTGTATGAGGGAATTCTAAGTACACACAGTGGAATATCATTCACTGATGCAGCAGAACTTTCTGCCATATTGACTAAGACATCTCGCCGTACTGTTTAAAGAACTATCAAGGACAATAGGAATACTAAAGTGTCCGATCAGAAGGAAACAAGATGACGGAAGAAGATTTTTATTGATCAGCAAACAAAGTTAGCCATTCGTCGGAAAGTGCACGTAACGTCTTTATCAATGGACTGTCCACTGGATTGAAAGCTCCTTCAGGAAAGGGTCGTCGGTTAATTATAACCCACATCCGGAGTGATTCTGGTTTTCTTGAAGGTGTATTAAACGTTTTGAATCTCGTAAAACCGGTGATTATCATGAGGATATGATCTCGGGAGTGTTTGAAGATTGGTTTAAATCCACCTTACCGCGTATTGAACGTGGGTCAGTAATCCCGATGGATAATACACCATACCAGAGCCATCGGGTGGACGCTTTGCCAACTTCTACGTGGCGAAAAGGAAAGATTGTTGTCTGGCTCGAAAAAAAAAATATTGCATTTGGCGAAAAAATGCTAAAAGTGCGGTTGCTCGATCTTGCAAGACTTCACAAAAAAAAATATGCGAAATATGTAGTGGATGAAGTGGCTCGTAAACGAGGTGTTACAATATTACGTTTGCCGCCTTACCATTGTGAACTAAATGCAATCGAGCTTATATGGGCTCAGATAAAAGGCGAAGTGGCGCGTGAAAATAAAACTTTTAAATTAAAAGATGTTAAGGAACTGTTAAAAACGGCAATAGCGAATGTACAAGCAGCAGATTGGCATAAGTGCATATTACATGTCAAGGGCGTAGAAAAAAAATGTGGGATTTAGATGTGTAATAGTTAGGAAATTTATAAACATTTATAATTTAGGTTTAGATTTTGCCCTTAATCCACTATTAAGATATGTTTCTATTATTATGCAGTATAATAAAAACATTATGAAAATAACATATACCGTTGCTTTATTATTCTTTTTGAAATTTATACCTGCGTAATTTAGTTTCTTTAATTAGGTACTTCATTAGATCACCAAATGTAAAAGCTTAACTTATTTTTCAGTTTAATTTATAATATTATATTTATTATAGTAAATGTAAATATATTATAATAATAAACAAAAATTCATATATTTTTTGAATTATTATTGTTTAAAATGACACGCCTCTAGAATTGGCGTTCCCCTTAGGTCTTACACACCCCGGTAAAAATGAGTCACTGCTAATTATTTTGGTACCGGAGTATAGTAATACACCATCTCCTAATAATACCCCCCATTCAGGGACTCCTCTGTAAGTCTTGATGCTAATGACTTATTATTTATTTATTATTCTTCTTTAATTAAAATTTTTTTCTAATTAATAAATAGAAAATATTTTTATTTGCCATTTATTATTCATATTATTACTCCATTATTTTTTTGTTGGTGTTTCTCTGGAGAAAACATTTATAGGTATGATTTTTCCATCTTAATCTGAAGTACATTTAGGATTTAGGTAGTAATATACCGAGTAATATACTTAGGTACAGTAAATATAAAATAGGACTCAAATAAACATTTTCAAACGTTTACACAAATTCCTTCCGTATCTAAGTATAACCTATTTTACTACCTGCCCTAAAAAACACGGGCTTGTCTATTTTACGGTAAACCGAATATAAAATGAAAACAGCTGACAGAACAGCTGCCATTTATAGGCCATGAAAACGTTCTTGTATGTTAGTAAGTTTAAATAGATACATTATGTTATGGGTGCATATTCTTGGGTAGGTATGTATATTGGTTTAGCATTTTTTGGGAAGATTAAAAAAATTGATGTAAAGAAAACATATAAGTAACTTAAATTTATAAAGGGCATTCATATTATACATTATTGAGTACTGACCTCGGTACTGACCATAAGTGGATGGACAAAAATACAACGAACCAAATTCAATTTATATAGTTCGAGGTAGGGTAAATGCGACAGTTGTCAGCCACCTACCACAAGTTTTACGTTGCGAGCTTTTCAAAAAATATGGACATTTTAAAAATTGCAAATGCTTTCATTCATCGATGTCAATTACCTACTTGCTCAACATTTTTATCTATAGTATATTTATTGTTATAAAAAGCCAATTCTAACTTATAAAAAGATTTGTGAAAATATAGCACAAATCCCAGTAGTCAGTCCCAAAAAATCTAATGTCAACCTATATTAAAAAGGAGACAATAATTTATTTCCAGCGGCGTCCTTCAGAGGCACATATCTCCGTAGGGAGGGCCTATAAGAAAATTTTTTATAGGAACTTGAAATCATTACCAGAGGGTTCAAGAGCTGTTGCCTAGAGATTTCCCACCCAGAATCGAGTTATGTCGGTGGATTATAGGACATCAAAATTTGCTAATCAAAATGTTATGGTCTGATGAGGCAACATTTAGTAAAACTAAAGTGTTTAATACTCGTAACACTGACTTTTGGCACAATGAAAATCCAAGACCAGTTCAAAGAACTAATTGTCAATATCAGTTCTCCGTCAATTTGTGGGCGGGAATAAATGGAAATCAGTTAATTGAGCCAATTGAAATGCCCAATAATTTAACCAGCGAGAGATATTAAGCCTTTCTTCAAAATCAGTTAGCAGGACTGTTGGACGAAGTACCCTTAAGGTCCAGGTTGGGGATGTATTTCCAACACGACGGTGCCCCTGTCCATTTGGACGGCCTGTTCGTAACTGCATGGTTAGATGAGAATTACCCTGAATGGTGGATAGGCAGATGTGGACCAGTATTCTGGCCATTTTAGGGGTCATATGTGCAACATAGTTTATGCAACGGAGGTGGATACCCGTGATGATCTGCTTCAGCGAATTTTTTAAGCTGGAAATGAAATAAGAAGAAATCCTTTTCAGATTCTTCGGACATCTCACAACATGCGCCGTAGGTAGGACTTTGTATCAGAGAAAATGGGGGTCTATTTGAACACCTTCTCAAGGAGTAGTTCTTGGTTTAAATTTAAATTTTATTCTTGAAAAAATGTTTGCTAAACAACCCTATATGATGTCGCATTATTACTTTCTAAATAAGTTGTCTTATTTATTTTGTTTTCAATTTATTTAGTTTCGTTAGAGGCGTAAAAGCTGACTGCGTATATATTAAAAGCATTTACTTCCATTAATTTTGTAGTTTTTAGTACATTTTTGATATATAAAAGCTTTAAAAATAATTTTAATAATTAACTCCTTTATGGACGTGATTTGCTTTAAAACGATTGTACTCAAAAATTGTAAGTCCTATCAAGGTCAACTAAGGGTACCTTTTTTACGCAGAATACTTTGAAATTTCATAATTATTAAGAAAATATTATAAAAACGACTGGTTGAAAAAATGGGATTATTTTAACCCTTCTTAACCACCCCGGTATGTGACGCCTATGACTAAATTTTTGAAATTCTGAATTTAGAAACTGATTTATCCTCGGATTTATCGTTAAAGTTTATAACCACACCTAATTTCAAAATTTAATTATGAACGGGTTCGAAAATATTAAAAAGAAAATGATTTCAGGGTTCCACATTCGAGGGGGGGGGGGGTAGGCTCCCTTAACAAGCATTTCTGCACTTATGTCCATAGGAAAAAATTCTATTATTTTTAGCAGGAGACTATGGTGGTAAAGTATTGCCCCTTAATTTCGGTACACCCTGTATATACACTATTGGACAAAAGCGAGGGGTTCCTCATGTTGGTAATAGGTGTACAAATTCATCGGCATTACCCGGCAATACTAATCGGCAATTTGGCAATATTGTCAGAAATATGGTAATTTTTTCGGCAATGAGGAAATACTGGCAGCAGTAAGGCAATATTATCGGCATTACGGCAATACGTTTCGACATTACGGCAATATTATCGACATAACGGCAATACGTGTCGGCATTACGGCAATACATGCCGGCAATACGGCAATACATGCCGGTAATACGGCAATACATACCGGCAATACGGCAATATATGCCGGCATTAGGGAAATATTGTACTACTAGGAAACAGTTTTGCTGTTTCAGTTATTTAAATTTGAATTTGGTCAATAGACCTTTGAAAATGTGGATTTTCATCGGCGTAGAAGTGAAAATTATGTCTGTTCACATGACCATTATTATGGAATGTCGCCTCATCGGTAAACAATACAATATTAAAAAATCGTACATCCTCTCGAATTCGAGCAAGACCCCAATTACAGAAATTTATTCTATTCTCAAAATCTTGTCCATCAAGTGCTTGATGCAGTTGCACACGATATGGATGGAACTTATTCTTAGGCAACATTCTCTTCACAGAAGTTTGACCTAAGACCAACAAATCACTTATGTCTACTGTACGTCTATGTGGATCTTCATAAACAGATAAACAACAGTTAAATTCATTTTCTTTGTTTACCACTGGCTTTATTCTTTCATGCTTTTCATACTTAACTGTCCCAGTTCTATCAAATCTATCCATCAGTCTTTGAAATGATTTTGCATCTGGATGCGTTCTATCATTAAGGATATAAATCATATCAATTGGTTCTTGGTTCGTATGCTTCATTTTTACTACAAAATACATCTTATTGAAGGAAGATACTATGCACAAAATGGCACCAAATGTCACAGGATTACAAAAGTAAAATTACTGCCAGCGACATACCAACGAATAGCAATTGTTTCGAATTCTTGGGCCATGCCGCCTACGATTTTTTAAATTTTCTTTGTAAAGTTACGGAAAAACCTTAATATCTTAAAATGATAGCGAGATACATACGGCAAACATAATATTTTCTGAAAGGAGACACTTTAGGGTTTTCGACGGCAAAATAATATACAGGGTATTGTATTTAAGAAATTCAATTAAAATCGAATTGAAAATAGAGATGTTTGAACAAGTATTCTGGACACCCTGTATAATTAAATCGAAAAGTGAGGACGGTTTAGGATAAACTAGGCCAGCATTAGATTACGTGTAACTTTGTCAGGGAAATTAAGAAGCAGTGGCGGAGATATAACAGTTTAAAAAAAGTATGTTTTTGACTGATTTTTCTTTCTTTAATTCATAACTTGGCAACGCTGCATTCGATCTACATACAAATTAAAAGTTGAATACACAACCGATAGAGGCTTTATATGGCACATAAAATGGTAGGGTATTCCATTTAACAAAAATATAGTTTTTGGTGTTACTCTTTTTTGAGACACCCTGTATACTTGAAAATAATTTTAGGTTATAGCAGAGTCGAGACGATATAAGTTTTTTTAAGAAAATTTTCTCATAAGTTCAACAGTTTAGCATCTAGTGACCAACGCGCCCTTGTTGGCCCGCCCTGTATAGGTAATCCACAATGTGGCAACTATAGAATAATTATAAATGGTACTAGAACTAACGGAAATAAAAATATATAAATAAATATGAAGGTTAAACTTTATTATAAATTTTTTAAAGGTTTCTCCAGCTGCCGCCGGCGCCGTTTTGGACGAAAAGCCTCTCAAACAGCAAAACAGAGCATTTTTATCATGAAGTTAATGTATGTTATATGCACTTTATAGGTAGATGCAATACAAGTGACGTCACTACGCTAGGCAGTAACTGCGCAAGATCATACCCTCTTTGTGCCGGTATACATAGGTACCTATATCAATAGCTTAAATTGGATCAATGCTTTAACATTTTAAATAGTGTTAAATACCAAACTCGATAACAAACTGCAACACGGCAATATTATCGAGGATAGGAAAATATGACAAATAATACGGCAGTACTATACTGAGAATACCGCAATACTTTGAAGTACCGATCGGGAATACAGCAATACTCGGAAATACCTAGCGGGATAACGGCAAAATGCGGAAATTCTATGGGGATTACGGCAATATTATAGTAAATGCGGCAATATTATAGTAAATGCGGCAATATTATAGGAAATGCGGAAATATTATAGGAATTGCGGCAATACATCGGGATTACGGCAATAGTACTGGAATTACTGCAATACTATCGGGATTACGGCAATATTTTTGGAATTACAAGGTATTGCCGCAATAGGTGTACAAATTTTTTAACATGAGGAACCCCTCGGACAAAAGTAGAGCAACAAGGTGCTTTTATTTCTTTGAGTTTAAAAAACTAATTATAATATGATTGTGATCCCCAGCTAATTTTACTGAAATATTATCCCCACAATATTAGCAATTTTGCACAATATTTTGGTACACTTTAAACAAAGTGAAGGTACAGAAAAATTTATAATTATAATAATCGACAAAATGAAGTGCGACAAAAGTAAAGCAACAAATTGTGTCAACAGTATTTTATTTTACATATTACGATAAAAAACCATTGAGCGCATTTAATAATTACAATAGCTAGAAGTATTATGTTATTAGTTAATAGAATATCCATTATTTTTTATTACTTGCCGACAACGTCGCGGCATTCAGGCAATCAATTTTTAAACAGTATTTTCGGGAAGGTTTGTCCAAACTTCATTGATTTTATTTACCAATGATTGTTTATTTGGAAATAATTGTGTACGAATTCCACGTTTAACTTCTTCCCATAGATTTTCAATGGAGTTAAGGTCTGAGGATTGTGCCGGCCACTGCAAAACCCGAACGTTATTTTCTTGAAACCACTCTTGAACAATTCGTGAAGAGTGCTTTGGATCAGTATCCTGTTGGAAAATAAAACGCAACGGCATTTCCCACTCTGCATAAGGTAACATTACATTTTGCATTATATCTCTATAGACAAATCGATCCACGGTGTCATTAATGAAGTTTAAAGGACCCACCCCATTCCATGCGAAACAACCCCATAGAAAAACACTGCCTTTGCCATGTTTAACTGTGGGTGTAACGTATTTGGGATTAAACCTTGTGTTGATTGGCCGTCTTACACGCTTCATTCCATCAGAATTGAAATTTTTATAACGCGTTTCATCGCTAAACAAAACTTTTTTCCACTCGCCTACTGTCCAATTTAAATGTCGACGTGCAAATTCAAGCCTTCTATTTCTTGCCAAAATAAGGGGCTTTTTAGCCGGGCGTCTACTAAATAACTTTGCGTCTATCAACCTTCTTTGAACTGTCCGTGGACTAACCATAATTTCGGGAATTTCAGCAAAAATCTAGGTGCAGACATCCAAGCATCGTTTTGAGAAATCCTTTTAATGCGTCTGTCTGTCCAAATTGTTGTTTTTTTCGGCCTTCCCGATTTCGGTAGATTCTCTAAATGTCCCCTTTGAATGTAACTTGAAATTATTTTAGATACGCTGTATCTTGGTAAAACAAGCCGTCTTGAAATTGTGGCTTGTATTGTACCTTCCAAGTGTGCATTCACTACTCTCTGCTTTAATTCTTTCGAAATTAAAATACCTCTTGGCATGATAAATACAGTACAGAAATATTAATTAAACATAAAATAAACTCTGCAAAAATACTTTAACTTTTACTTTTGCTAAAACCTTTCTTTTTTAGGAAAATATTAAAATGTTGCTTTACTTTCGACGCATTACAATACTGTATTTGAAAGTTTGCGTCAATATCAGTTCATTTGTTTTGATTGTTGGAAAAAGCTGTTGTCGCCGATAACAGAAGCCTCCTTTGATATTTAAGACACGATGTATTTAAATACGATATCATGCATTTAATATAATAAAATCGATATTTCTTTCATTTTTCGAAAGTGTTGCTCTACTTTTGTCCGATAGTGTATGTAGTTTAAAATATCAAAGCTGCTGCTACTTTCTTGCAAAAAGCTATTATTTTTTGAAGCGACCCATTGATTAGTTCGCCAAAAACATCTAATGTGGCAACGTGAATCACCCTGTATATATTTTATAATTGTTGTTTTAATAGCCCTTGACAAAAAAATTAACTTATCGATTAATAAATCAGTGTAAAGCTTTTAAAAATACATACCTACCTATATCGTAAATACTATCTGCAATGGATGGGCCTTAAATTTAATTTATCAATAAAAAAATACGGGGGGTACCATCCGTATCAGCAGGTATGTCGTTTTTATCGCCGATAAAAACGAAATTTTAATAATGGGACCCAATCCTTTTGTCTGCCTTTAAGCCGCAGTCAGATAAAAGCAATTTCGTCTAAATTAGGGATCCTTAAAAAGTACCAAAGGAACGATAATCCCAAAAAGTTACCTGACCGGCTCCACATGGGCAAAATATCTTTTTTGGGCTTCCAATGACTCTTATTTTAAATGTTCTTCTTTCTCGTTTTTTTCTTACAACTATGCATTTCTTGGGGTTAAATTACCTTGAATGACAGGGTACGAATACAAAAGGTAAGGTTAGACGGTTACTACTAGATGTCCGGTTTTTCCAAAGCCCTGGGGTCAAAATTATAAGGGACCCGAATTATTGGGGTTGTCTGGTTTTAGTAAATAGGCCGCCATAGACGCTCCATGTTGCATATCAATAATTTGTTTTTGCAAACATTAGGTTGTAAGGGCAATCGCTCTATGATTATGTTTGTTCTTGAATTATAATTAATTACTTTATATTTGTCTCATTTCTTGCTAAGTTTTATAATGTGGCCTGATCTGGCCATTTGGTTTCAACCACAGCCATAAACTGAAAACACACATATTATTGTAAATGAAACAATGCAGTCTTCCTCCACAGTTTAATGATTAACACAGTAAATAAAAAAGCTTCCTACATGTTTCGAGTCCTTAACCACTCATCATCAGGGGATACTAAAAAGGATAGTACAAGAATAGACCGAACAATAAATGTAAAATAAAGTTTAAGTAGGACTTACCTAACATTGAGTTTAGCGGAAATATAAGTTGTCTCAAATTAATGTGTACAACTCACAGATAAATGTAAATGTCCTGTGAGTTGTAGTCATTAATTTAAAACAACTTACATTTGATCTGATGATACGTACGAAGAGCAACGCGTACTTACATTAGAAATTCTGAAGCAACGACGAAACCTAAATAGGCTGTAGCATCACAAGCGTTTGGAGAGTTTTGTTTAAAATGGGCTTCAGATATCGCACAATTGACAAAAAGCAAGTAATTATGGCGTTGTAAGTATATAACATCGACAAAATAATATCGTTCTGAAAATCGTCCAGTAATTTAGCTCGATGAGACATGGTATGACACACCATCCAAAGGATCATCCGGTTTTTCCGGCAGGTGTAAAACAAGAGCTCCGCCAAATAATTTTGTGTTGAAATGCACTGTGAGGTCTCTCTCCCTCTCTCTATAGCCTTGCCGAAGAGCCGTAATACGACGAAACGCGTCCAAGGATTGGGTCTGATGGAAAGAAAAGGGACAAACTTCTGTAAACCTCTTTAAAATCACGTTTTCGGTTCGCAGAAACCGATAAATTGGCTTTCAGCACCACTTGACGTAGATACCTGCTTATGCGGGTTTCATTTTAGCGTTTGGTTTTCTCTAAGTACTCGGTGGTCTGATTGAGTGGATTGCTCAATTTCCGCGAGATGTCGCCACGTGCAACGTCTCGTACACGTACCGTGCAAATAAATAAGGAAAACAGGGAGATGCTTTGTCGCCAGTACTTTTTAACCTTGCACTAGAAAAAGCGATAAGAACAGCATCAGTGAACGCGGAGGTTTTTGGTCCGGGTGGCCCTAAACTTGTTCTGGCCTACGCGGATGATATTGGCGCAGTAGGGGAAAGCACGGTCAGTGTAAAGGAAAACTTTATAAAGATCGAAAGAGAAGCCCAGAGAATAGGCCTACGAATAAATGAAGGAAAGACCAAATACATGCATGTCTCCCGCAACCCTGCGCGAGACAGAGTCGGGCAGAACATCACCATGGACGACTATAATTTTGAGCATGTGCGAACCTTCAAGTACTTGGGCGCAGTGATAACGGCAGACAATAATATGCAGGAAGAGATCAAACAGCGTATCACACAAGCAAACAAATGTACATTTGCAGTACAAACCCTGCTAAAATCAAAATTTATCACAAGAAAGGCAAAAACCATAATCTATCAAACAATAATACGACCAGTAGCAACGTACGCCAGTGAAACATGGACACTGACACTCCGCGACACGGAACTCCTAAGAAGGTTTGAGAGAAAAATCCTACGCATGATATATGGCCCCGTCCGAGACTCTAAAACCGGCCGTTATAAAATGAGAAGCAACGTAGAGCTTGCTCAAATATATCGAAAGCCCTGACATCATTCAGGAAATAATGTCTGGCAGACTAAGATGGGCAGGGCACGTACAAAGAAGCCGTAACGATCGACTAATAAAACGGGTGTGGGAGGAAACACCACAAGGAAAAAGACCACTGGGAAGACCTAAGCTTAGATGGAGAGATAACATAATCAAGGATCTAGCTACCCTTGGAGTAGACCATCAAGAATGGAGGGAGATGGCCCAGGACCGTTCCAGGTGGAGGCAGATATAGTCAAGGCAGCCCAGACCCACCCTGGGTTGTAGTGCTACGGAGTAGTATTGTTATATTTGAGGCTTTACCATTGCTATTGGAAAAATCCCTTAGCCAGCTTTTAAATTAAAAATCTTAAACATGCCTATTCCCCTAAAATTGTCTTCGTAGGTATTTATAACATATGAAAACAGTTAAAAAATCGTATTAACTAATAAATAACAATTGGTGGTACCATTTTACATAATATAATTATAAAAACAAGATATAATATAGAATCTTACAAACAAAGCATTTTCAAAAATCGAATGGCTTAATCATAGTCCGATTCGGAAGATTCGCTTCTGTCTGTTAAATCGATTGCCTATTATGTTTTTTTCCACCGAAAACCCATTTTTTTTTTAATAATTTCCAAAGCGTATTTCTACACATAATAGGGTAGTCCTGGTCTTCTCGGATTGAGATACAAAAATTTGTCCAGCGTGTGAATTTCTTTAATAAAAAAGAAACTGTGAACTTTTCGCCTTATTCTCTGCATTAAAACGTCATGCAGCTTAAGTTTTAGTCGTCCTGGAGAAGTTTTTGGAAGTTTGACGCCAACACTTTTTTCTTCTTTTAAAGGTTTATATATTGTTGTTTTCCTAACGTTAAGCATATCTGCTGTAAATTGCACTGCATTGTCAACACGCAAACCGCATTTTTACTTTTAATAGTTTAAAATAGTTTTTACAATTAAAAATTAATTTTTTTTCATTTACTGTACATGGACCGACTCTAGGGCGTTTAGGCAATTGTTGAAAATTCCCCGTATTTAATCAAAAAAACACTGACAGTTCACACTTTGACTAGTTTCACTGAGAAACACCCAAGGTAGGAATGTATAGATATAAATAGGTGTATTATTCCAATAGAGGCACCCATAAAGGCATAATAACCACATAATTAGCAAACAGGTAACCAGGATTAAGTACAAAAAAAAGGAATAAAATGATTAGAGCAGTAACGGAATAAGTATCTAGACTCTAATTAGTTTTGATAAAATTGCTTTCTAAAATTTCAGGTACCTAATTGTTGCTGTACAGGGTTATCCAACCAAGACTAGACAAGGCGATTTTTTGACTTTTCCTGTACTTTTATAAAAAAACTGAAATAGCCATCTTAAGTCATTTTCTCCCGCGAATTCGAATATCTTCAGCAAAAAACAATTGAACATCAAACAAAAGTACTATGGGTCACTTTGATATTTTTTTAAATGGGATGCCGTATTTTTAATGAGCTTATCCGATTTCTCATATAAATTTTGATCTAAAATGTTGGATTTTTAATTCAAAAACGCCTTTTTTCTTCAGTTTTAAATTCGGAAAATGTTAAAAATAAAAAAAAAAAAAAAAAATTAAAAATCCAACATTTTAGATCAAAATTTATATGAGAATTCGGATAAGCTCATTAAAAATACGGCATCCCATTTAAAAAAATATCAAAGTGACCCCTAGTACTTTTGTTTGATGTTCAATTGTTTTTTGCTGAAGATATTCGAATTCGCGGGAGAAAATGACTTAAGATGGCTATTTCAGTTTTTTTATAAAAGTACAGGAAAAGTCAAAAAATCGCCTTGTCTAGTCTTGGTTGGATAACCCTGTACATAATTTTAAGTTTAAAAAAAGTATATGTTTGAAGGCAAAACTTGAATTTAATGTCGATACTTGTACTAATTCTGTACAAATTTAAAGATTCAGGCCTATTTAAATCTATACATTCAGAGAATCTTTTACGCCCATGAAGATGACGGTTTTGATTGATTTATTACTTCACATAATTTAAAGATATACTATATATTATTCTTAATGCATTGGATTACGCTATTTGTTTTACATTTAACCATTTTTTAACGAAAAATTATGAAAAATTGAGATAAACAAGTTTTTTCTTACTGTGTTGTTTAGTCATATGAAAGCAGAAGCAGTTGTCTCCAGTAAGGATTTTGCCATCCGGATGTAAATAAAACCAAAAACTTCACCCATTGTGTTAAGTGCCAGCCTTGAATTATTTATGTAAAGTTACTATTGAATTAACAAAAACCTATGATGATGCTAATTTACTATTACTAAATATAGATATTTTAACAGAAAATTATACCTACATTATTCGTAGTAGGTTAGAATGGAATCTTAATTATTTTAAGCTCAAGTACCCTGAACTGACGCAACGTGTAATTTATTTTAGAACTATTTTTAAAATTTGCATTTAATCAACTAACAATAATATATAATGCAAATCAAGCTACAAGTGGAAGGCCAGCATGGTTTTTCAGGTTTGGATTTTTTCCAATTTGTTATACTTCAGTTGCGTAAATAATTAATAGCTAAACATTTGATGGCAATAATTATAGTGATTTATATTTTCTTAGTCATTTAGTGCATGTAAACTTTGTGTGTAGCATTGAAGGAAAATGCATGTAACATCAGGTGCAACCAACCAACCATTAATTATTTTATTAAAATGAATTATAGGAGTGTACTATAGTGTATCTACTTGTAGAAATTTATCATCTAGTATTTATTCTTATAATCGGTTTTATTTATAATATAAATTATACACGGATTAACTTTATACATATTACAATATAATCTTCGTACATCAATAATAAGTTTCTTTTCCCAGACTTGATTTAACTACGTGTTGTATAATACGAAGGTCTTATTCCATAGTACACATAGATTTCTAATAATTTAAGGATCTACAACGTGCAAATGTATATAACGATTAACACGGTTTCACTACTGCAGGATTCTAAAAAGGGTATTTAGGATACTTGTTCGGTCAAATTAAATTTTAATAAGGAACTACACATTTCTATTTCTAAGGTACATACGAGGGGTCAACCACCCCTCCCCCTCTCCCTAAAATGTACATTGATTGCCACTTTTGGGGATCACTGTCTATGATTCCCAAGTGATTTCTAAATATTACAAGTGATTCCCAGGTGATTGTCAAATGTTTATGCGATTCCCAAGGATTACCAACTGATTTCCAGGGATTGCCTACTGATTCCCAGGGTTTGCCAGCTGATTCTAAACTGGTTATGGAGTGATTTATCAGTAGTTTTTGCTATTTTATGTTTGGGGCGAATAAATCGGGATCGAAAAAATGTATACGAAATGTCAAAAAAAATTGTTATGAAGTTCTTCGTTTTTATTAAAAATTCACAAAGATCTTTATTTACCTTTTAAATAGGGCTGTTTGACTAAATTAAAAAAGGTACGTGATTTTATTTATTATCCAATTATAAACACTGAAAAACAAAATTTGTGCAAAAAATAACACCATAACAATGGTCACGTTGATCAGAACGTAGCGGTCTAGTAGCGCTATAGTATAGATTATTTAAAAAGACCGAGACCTCAATAAAACGTGCAACGAAGAACGCTACAGGGTATTCTTTGTTTTCATACAAATCAAAAGCAAGAATAAATTAGAGGGAATATCTAGTTGGCGCCCTTCAAAGAGAGTAAAATAATAAATCGCATACGTCTTAGTGTTCTATCTTTTACCAGTTACACAAGCGTATACCTGAGGAAGAGAGGCATAATGTAATAGGAGAGTGTATTTGTATCCTTTTATAAACTGATTGATATTTCTGGTGAATGCTGGTGGGCTATTGGGTCGGGTTAGGTTATTTCAGAAAAGTTAAGTAAAAATTAAAAATGAAACCAGTATTATTGAAATTATGTTTTATTTTACTTATAATTTATAATGAGCTAATTTATTAATAATCGTAATATTTTATATTTTTGTTTTTTTATCGAGGAGGAAACCACCTTAGAATTTTGGTGTACAAGCTGATAGAATTTTTAGATTTTTTTTAGAATTTATTAGCATTTCTTAGAATTATCAGAATTTCTTAGAATTTTTTTAGTATTTTTTAGAATTTAATTAGAATTTTTTAAAATTTATTTAGAATTGTTTACTTATGCGCATGGTCAAAAGCATGCATAATCTATAAAAATTTCTCCCCTCTACTACTTTCTACATCGGCATATTTGTTTATATATGATTGGTTTTTTACGTCAGGAATATCCTTTGACATCTGTTGTCTCATCGAAGACTTTTTGGGTCTTGTGGCTTAATTTTGAATTTTGATTCGGCTATTGCTGCTTGATTGGATGAAGGCTGGAAAGCTGCATAGTTCTTAGCGCCTGCTGCATGTCTGTTAGACGATCATGGTAGTGCTTCTCTACTGTATAATCATAGTGCTTCTCTACTGTTACTTTAGGCAGCTTGTATGTAGAGTTTGGTCTGGCCGTCGTATGTGAGTCCGTTATTAGTATATTGGTCGATACGTCCGTACGTCTGTAATAGTCTGTGATTATTTTTAAAAAGAATTCGTTGATTGTAGGTATTCGAAAGTCCTGATGCAGAACACGGTTCATTGTATATCTTGGAGCATTTGCGATGAGTTTCAGCGCCTTGTTTTGAATCACCTGGAACTTATTCAGCTCGGACTTACTTATATTGCACCAAGATGCTGCTCCATAAGTAAGTACCGGCCTGACCAACACCTTATAGAGGTTAACTTTGGTTCGATTACTAAGTCTTCTCCGCCTGTGAAGCAGGGGGTAGATTGAGCTTAATTGACGCAATGCTGCCTTGATTCTATTAATAGAATTTAACCTCCAATTCAGTCTTTGATCGAAGATAAGTCCCAGGTACTTCACTTCCTGGCACCAATTCACTTGAACCCCACCGACTCTGAGCCTCGTTTCGGGCCGTCTAACGCGACTTTTGGTGAAAAATATGACTTTTGTCTTGGAAGGATTCAAACGAATCTTCCAATTAGAAAGCCATTTTTCCAATTGGTTTACATGGCGCTGCATACGTGTGACGACTAGCCGCGGTTCCTTAGATGTGGAAGTTATTGCAGTGTCGTCAGCGAATAGATAAAGCTGCGTTTGCCTATCTCGCGGAATGTCATGCGTATAAATGTTATACAGCATCGGGGAGAGAGGTGAGCCTTGCGGCACTCCCGCCCTAATGTGTTTATTCAAAGAGAGTGCGTTCTCCGACGAGACTGCAAAACTTCTATTCTCTAGAAAAGAGCCTACCACCTGCATATTTGTTTATTTGAGCAGTAGCTAGCGAAACGCACGCTGCGATTACGATTTTTCTCTGGATATTAATAAAATGTTGTTTTTTTTTTCTCCGATAAAACCGAAAAAAACAATACAGTTTTTATCGCAATAAGAAAGCGCTACAGACATTAAAAAAAATATACGTGCCAACGATTTAGTACTTGCGCAAGAAGGAAAACCTTTCAAAATATACGTGCCAACGATTTAGTACTTGTGCAAGAAAGAAAACCTTTTAGACAGGGTGTTTCAAAAGTCCGGTACGTAACTTAAGAAGTTGATTCCTTATGATATTCTAAGAGAAAAAGTTCATATGAGCATGTGCCCGGAGTTGTCTCGTCTTTAATATACGGGGTGTTAAAGTTAAAAAAAATCATTTTTTATAATTTTTTTAAATATCCTTTTCCCGATTTTATTGAAATTTGGTACCGTTGTTCATAATGATAAGGGGCTTAATTAGCCCTAACTAAATTAAATGTATTAAGTTCAGTGGCGTCCCGGGGAGCACCTTAACGAATATTGTTGACAAAAAATGTACGCCACTGACTTTTTTCTAATTTTGATATTTTCTCTCGAATTTACCAACTAATAATACAACTTCTTTGCTCCCTGAATTCTTTTCGTATTTTGCTTCGTATTCGAGAGATAAAATAAAACCTACCCATGTATTTTAAAGTTAATTAAAACATTTAAATTAAAAATAAAATAATTTTTTTAAAATAATTATATAGAAAAAAACGCAGTTTTAACAGTTAATCAAAGCAAATGTTGAAAATGGTCACTTTCTGATGAAACACACGATTGCAATCGTCTCACCATTGATTCTCTAAAAAGTTCAAAAATGCCTGCATTATTTCGTATCGCATCGCAACTTGGTGTCTTGTATACACACGAGACTTTAAGTGACCCCATAAAGAATAGTCTAGAGGATTCAAGTTCGAGCAACTAGACTAAAATGAGCAGGGGTGCCGTCGTGCATGAGCCACATATTAGTTCTTATTTGTAGATCGAGGTGATAAAAAGTATGGTCCAATAAGATAGTCGCCAATGATCCCTGCCCATACATTCACCGAAAATTGTTGCTGAAAACGACCTTCTCTAATTTTATGAGGATTATCGTCCGCCCAGAAATGTTCGTTATGAAAATCCATAATGGCTTCTCTTGAAAAAGAGGCCTCGTAAGTAAATAAAATGTTCAGTAAGAAAGTGTTGTTATGTGATACTGTATGCAGCACCTACTGAAATCAAACCTTGGCTTAAAATCACGGGGAAGCAGAGCTTGCACACGTTGAATATGGTATAGGTATAGTTGATAAAGATGCAAAACCCTCCAAACAGTTGATGCACTTGTTTAAAGTAAATTGAATTGAAAAGGCACGAAATAAATTTTATTAAGTATTTTAAGTTTTGTTATCAATTATTGAATATATATTTTGTTCGCCTGAGGCGTTAACCATTGGAACAACATATAGTATTTATAAGGCGGCTACGAATTAAGCTACTAATGATAAATTTGATACCATGTATACCACGGAGGGTATACCTACACGTGATTCTGGTATAATAATAATAATGAATCCTAATATAGATTATCAAATATATTGAATTCTTATTAGCCGTCGTATTTATAAGCAACCTAAGAAATTACTTAAATAGGAATTTGATAGTAGGTATATAGATAGCATGATGGATGTTGTGCGACATTTATTTAAGAATATAACAAAATCTTTGAGAGGAGGGGGATACAAAGATATTTTTTTCTCGTCGCTTATGTTTGGTATGTAGTCTGGACAAAACAATATCACTAGCACTATAAATTCCATTATTCGTTTTCGAGAAAAAAAATTTTCGACATGCAATGAAGTGGCTTTAAGACACTTAAAGACACAATGCAGGAAATAAAACAAATACATTATACACAATGCGCCGTTCATTGCCAGGAACCAAATTTGTACCAGACATAAATGACGAGTTCGCGCGACATCTCGCCGACTAACTGATTGCCAACGTAGAAGGAAATGGCCACGTGACCACTGCATCATAAAACTTTTATTCGGGCAACCACATTTTAATATGGGAATTAAATTATAATTTTGGCAACTGTTAAATAGAGGAATTGCAGGGAAAATAAAAGTTTAGTAATATTATTTTTGCATGTAATATTTGAAGGAACTAATATTTAATTCTTATAGTAAAGAATGTCCGGAGAAAACTACATTTTCAAAGATTAATTTACCCAATATCGCTTAAGTTAAGAGAATACTCGGCAATTAAATAATTTATTAAGAATGTTTATTTTTATAAAACAAAACATACAAAATACCAGATTAAAATAATTTAAAATGAAGAGTATTCAGCTCGTGTTATATATTTTTTATCGAACAAATACTTAGTCTCCATGCATCACAGTCTGAGAAGTAACTATTATAATTCCGTAACAATCTGGAGATAAAAGCATTCTGTCCGTAGTTAGTCCGATGAGTTCTCTCGAAAAACAGTTGCTCCTGCCTGGTGCGCCTCATCGGAACCAGGAAGAAAACAGACTCTAGCAAGACATTACAGCAAATGACGCCACTAATTAATTTGTGCAGGAAGACAAGCAAAGACTTTCTGCGACGGTGTTCTAGGCTCTTCATGCCATAAAGGAGAAGTCTTGTTTCATATAAGAGGTTTTGATAGGGAAAGGATAGATATTTAGCAAATTTATTTTGGACACGTTTGATTATACTGGTGTGGCATTGATAATTGGGACACAATGAAATAATATTCAAGTATTGATCCAACTAGTCCATGCTTTAAAGTCATAAGTGCCTTTGTGTCGTAAATTTGTCGGGTGTGTCGCTTTATGAAGCCAAGCAATCTAAAACTTTTCAAAATAATGTTGTTCACATGCATGATAAAGGAAATATCCTTGTTGAAGATGACGCCGAGATCATTGAAGTATGAGACAATATCCAGATTGGTGTTTTCTACCTCGTAGGTATAATTTGTCGGAGAATTGCCTTTGTAAAATCGAAGGACCTTACACTTGCTCAGATTAAGCTGTAGAAGGTTGGATTTGCACCAGACAACCAACTTGTCCAAATCCGTCTGCAGATAGTTGTCATGGGAAACTCGGGAGAAAGGCTTTAGGTCATCAGCGTACACCAGACACTCAGGCCCATTAAGACAAGTTATGACGTCATTTAGAATAGTAGGAATAAGATAGGGCCGATATGTGAGCCTTGAGGAACACCGGAAACTCCTTAGAGACTGATCCGTAAACGGTAACACGTTGGCGGAGATAAGTTCATATGAGCTTATTCACTTGAGGTACGCACCAGCAATTCCAATTTCAAACAACTTTTCCAGGAGGAGTGTATACCAGATACTGTCAAGAGCATTTGACAAGTCAGTATAAATGACGTCAGCTTGATGACTTGCTTCAAGCGAGGAAACCAAGAAGTTCTGATAAACAGCCAGGTCAGTCGCAGTTGAGCGACCACTGAAGAAGCCATGTTGCTGAGCAATGATGTGATGTTTGTAAGTTAAAAGGATTTCCTCAGTAATAATGGATTCAAAGAGCACGATTGAAATGCATAGTAAATGCATTAGAGATATCATCAGGATCGGAGAACTCTTGATTATCGAGCTTCATGAGCTTCGGCAGACATGAACTCCTTTTTAGATTGTTGACAAATGCATGACCAGAAGTTTTTGATGTTCTCAGGTATTAATTGTTCGTTTTGGGTTACATACATGAGACAGCATAGGTCAGTACACATTTTAGCCTCACGGCCAGCGTTAGAGTAGAGGATATAATCTTCTCGTAACCCGGATCTCTTGAATTTAATGTAAAGCTTATTTTTCTGTGCGATTAGTTTACGAAGCTGATAATCGAACCATCTAGGGTACTTCTCACTCTTCATCAGCTTTTTAGGAACATATAGGTCTATACCTTCAAATAATATTTTATAAAACTGCTGCACAGACTGATTTGTATCCAATTCGGCAGAGGGAAAAGACCAGTCAGCTTGGTTCTAATGTTGGTTAAGTTTATGAAAGTTAGCCTTAAAGAACTGATAAACACTTATTTCTTTTCTAACCTTGAGTCGAGGAGTATAGTCCCTAGAAGTGCATACTTCGATAGGAAGAAAGGCATCAGGTTTAATCGTCGGGATGTTACAGGGCATTAAAGATACGTTGTCAAAATCGTCCGCAAATACGAGGTCTAGAATTCTGCCCAAACTATTTCGTAGCGAGTTAAGTTGGCGAAGTTCAAGGAAGAACTCTTAAAGACTTGTTTTAAATTTATTTTGTTATAGGCAATAATGAACCAGTACATTTTTCCATACTTTAAATCATATACCATATCGAATCATTTTAACTTCAGTAACTAGCTAAGCTCAGAGTGATTTTTGTTCGATTGTTAAATATCACTTACCCTGAATTTCCGAAAAATAATCTTAACAAAACTGACCTCAAGACTATCTATCTATTCTCCAGATCTATTCAGTTTCAGTTGTTTGCTGTTGACTACTCACTGTTGAGCACAGCAAGAACTGAAGGGATAACTATGAAAAATATTTTTGTTGGGAAACAGTTTTGAAAACATTGAAGAAATTCAAGTAAAAATTCCTTGGAAGTAGGGGAGAGTTGCAATAGGTTTCATATGTAAAGTTATTTCATTATTTCGTGGACCATATCTTGGGTTCCACCTGTGAACCACTGTTATAGAGATTAACACGAGCATTATCAAAAATATACTTGATAAAGATTATTATCCGATAGTAGTTTGCACATCACTTGTCAACGTGCCCTGCTTGGAAATTAAGCTGATCAAAAAACCAGTTTAAATTGTTGTACCCACCTGTTGGTACCGGTATATGATTGTACCAGGTTTACAAGACACTACACAGGTCAAGTGTGTGTGGTTAATTCTTCAATATACACATAATGTCATGTTGTCATGTTTCTCTTTCTATCAAGAATAACTGGTTAGCTGTAAAGAAAGTACTTGAAGTATCAGAAAATACCTCTAAACCTAATTAACGGCGTGGTTTTTAAATTAAATAAAGTAGTAATTTAACATTGAAAGTAAACCTAATATCGAACCTGCACCAGAATAGGAATTTTACAGGAATAACATAATTATGTATTTTTAGCTTCCTTTTTTTGTGCGAATTTGTATTGGGTAATTAATGTCAAAGTAAAATTAAAGGCAACATTATTGTTGTCAAACAGATTAATTGTTATTTTTTTTTTGTGATGACATTATGACATTAGACGTTTATGGCGAACCAGTGAACAGGATGATGCAAAAATTTGCTTTATTGCATAAATAGTCATGCTCGGGGCCATGCTCTACTACTCTATTAAAAAAAAACATGTTTCGAGAGCAGTGGCTCTCATCTTCAGCCTTGCTAAAGTACAGGGGGTGACATTAGGGGGCATGCGTTTATACAGGGTGTCTGTAAAAGGTCTTTACAAAAACCTACCACATATTCTTCAGACCAAAATTAGCCGATTTAAGTAAACTTACCTTAGTACAAAGTTGCTTAGCTTAGTTTGGGCGCTAGACGGCTCTGAAGTGACAATTTTTAAATAGTTTTTCTGGATTAATTCAAAAACCGCTCATATTATTTTGCCGAAATTTGATACGTTGGCATAGCTTTATGGGGCAAAAAAGTCCATGTCTCAATTCTGATTAACATCAGTCCATGGGCGTAGAACCTGGGTTTTTTACTAATGGCTTGTTTCAAATTTCTATGCCAATGAAACAAAAGTGGTTTAGGCACAAAATTCAGATGGACCGACTCATTTGCTACAAAAAAGGTACTCTTGATAAGACTCAATTCCTCTGACGGTTATCGAGAAATTTACATTTTATTACTTAATACGTAGGTAGTAGTTTTTACCACTACTTGGGTTTTATAGAATTTTTCTGTTTTTGATTTCTACGCCAATGAAAGATAAGAGGTTTAGATTAAACCAACTTATTTACTACGAAAAACCTCTTGAACAGTTTTCTTATCATCTGCTTTTTGTTCGCACGGTATTTTTTTAGGTATGTATGTACCGGGTGACTTCGTATAAACTAGCACCCCCCGTAACTTTTTTATTTTTTATCGTACGGAAAAAATAAAAAAAGGGACATGCAGGGGGAAATTGTTTCCTTTCCAAATCTGCATTGTAGTTTTCGGTAACTTTGCATATATACGGGGGACGACAAAAAGTATTTTTTTTAATGGAATGCCCTGTATATTTTCGGCTAAAATGAAAGATCTTTTTTTTCTGATTTCAAATATACCATACAAGTTGACATTTTGTTCAGCCATTTTTGCGTTACTTTAGTTTACATTTGCATTGAATTTACATTATCTTGATATACGAACCGAGTAAGTTGCACTGACAGTTATTATTTCAATGACAATGTCAATTCAGAAACATTTGTTACTATTGTTTTCATGGGCCACTGTTCAAAAAGTTGTTGTACTCAGTAATCATGGTAGCGTATATAAAGATAATGTAAATTCAATGCAAATGTAAACTTAAATAACGCAAAAATGGCTGAACCAAATGTCAACTTGTATGGTATATTTGAAATCAGAAAAAAAAAGATCTTTCATTTTAGCCGAAAATATACAGGGCATTCCATTAAAAAAATACTTTTTATCGTCCCCCGTATATTTGCAAAGTTACTGAAAACTACAATGCAAATTTGGAAAGGAAAAAATTTCCCCTGTATGTCAATTTTTTTATTTTTCCCGTACGATAAAAAATAAAAAAGTTACGGGGGTTGCTAGTTTATACGAAGTCACCCGGTACTACACCACCTTACACCTTACAAACGATTGTTACTGTTAAATGGATTGGTAGAAGTAATGCCCCTGTAAACCACGATCTCCGGACTTAAATCCATTGGATTATTTCTTATGGGGGCATCTTAAGACAGTGGTTTACAGGACAACTCCAAATAACGCAGAACAACTATGGCAACGTATTCAAGATGCAATAAATATTCTTAAGGACGATGAACAAGTTCTGCAAAGAGTGTCTTTTAATTGTCTTGGACGTATAAAACTTTGCATTTATGAAAATGGAGGACATTTTGAGCAATTGTTATGATAGTTCTATTTATTTCTGTTTATGATTTAGTTATTTTTTTCTTTTTTTGTAAAAACTATTAAGTAATAAAATGCAAATTTCTCGAAAACCGTTAGAGGAATTGAGTCTTATCAAGGGTACCTTTTTTGTAGTAAATGAGTTGATTCATCTGAATTTTGTGCCCAAACCCCTCTTGTTCCATTGGCATAGATATCTGAAACAAGCAATTAGTAAAAAACTCAGGTTCTACGCCCGAGGACTGATATTAATCAGAATTGTGACATGGGATTTTTTTGCCCCATAAAGCTATGCCAACGTACCAAATTTCGGCAAAATAGTATGAGCAGTTTTTGAATTAATCCAGAAAACGATTTAAAAATTGTCACTTCATCGCCGTCTAGCGCCCAAACTAAGCAACTTTGTACTAAGGTAAGTTTACTTAAATCGGCTAATTTTGGGCTGAAGAATATGTGGTAGGTTTTTGTAAAGACCTTTTTTAATTTTAATTTTAATTAGGAAACTTTAGTCATAATTGAGGCACACGGCAAATGTTTAGATTATTCTCTGTAGTAATATATTAAGGGATAGGGAAATTATCGAAAATCATTCCGAAGATTTTTTGCCGTGGAAATCGCTCGACGGCTTGCCCGAGAGCGATTGCCTAATGGCAGAAAATCTGAGAATGATTTTCTGATTATTTCCCAATCCCGAAATGTATTTTGAAGATTATTTACCAAATAAAAAACTAACGATTTCTGACGGGTGAGATTTTCACTTTTGACAAGGGTGATTTTCACCGGAGAGCGGGAGATTATCAATAGTAATATGTTAAGTGCATGTAAAATTGCTGAAAATCATGCATGAAGGTTTGTTGCCCTAGAACCAGCTTGAATGCATTTTTATTGTTATTTACCAAAAAGTGCCCGACCGAAGGGAGGGCACTTTTTAAGATAAATAACAATAAAAATGCATGAAAGCTGTTTCTTTAGGGCAACAAATCTGAGTGCATGATTATCAAGCCATTTTACATGCACGAAATATATTTTTTAGACTATTTCCTGAATGAAAAACTAAAAACGAATCATTTTGATAAATTGACGCGAAATTGTCAAAGCAGAAATTTCAACTTGTTGTGACAGTGACGGTTATTCTCGTAGGTAACCAACAATGAAAAACCAGAAGAGTGCAATTTTCAGCTCAATCGTGACCGAGGGCTGATTTTCACCGAAAATCAAGTGAAAAGCGCATTGTAGTTACAGTATATGAGGGAAATAGTCGCTGGATTTCTGACGGGTGAGATTTTCACTTTTGACAAGGGTGATTTTCACCGGAGAGCGGGAGATTATCGCTGAATAATCAGGTGAAAATCAACCCGCTTTTATAATGGATGAGGTAAATAATCAATAAAATTAGTTTTGTTCATAAAACCTAAACATGGCATTATTTTCTTCCCTGTATAAAAAAAATTCTACAATAGCTATAATAAAAATAAACCTGCCTGACATAACAGTATCGTTGACAAATTGAAATGCATGATTTTATCATGCAAGTGTCATCATACACTTATTTCTTTCCCTTTAAATCCTAACATTTGTTTTCCACTTATCAAAGCAATCATCTTGTCATGTACCGGTTCCCCTTATTTATTCCCCGAAACCTAAAAAGCACGTTCGGACATTTTACTAACTGAAAACTTAGCTTTTTAGTCACGCGTCTCCAGCAAATTAAATATCTAGTCACTAGAAACAAGAACAAGTTTTTATGTGTGATGTGACATCTGATACTTAAGAATTTTTTTATGATGTAAGAATCTTGTATTTTAGGAAACATACATATTTTAGCTTCAAACCCGTAAAACATAAAAAAAATTACAGAGAAGTAGATTCTTTTTAGCACTTTTTAAACAGTTTAGTGTCTACTATAGTCTATTTCTTAACGAGAGAGAGTAATAAATCAATATTGAACTATAGAACCCAATGGTCTTCGCCATATTCCATAGGCGTAGTCCAATTATTATTTTATATAACATTCGGAGTTGCGAAAATAATTGAAATGTGTTCAAATATGACTGAAGTCGGACAGTCAACAATATACCGACTTGTGTACGAGGATAAACGCGGCCTCATCAGATCACCAAAGAGAAATACAGGAAGAAAAGAAACTGTAATAAATGAGGATAAGAAGACTGTCATCAGAATAATCATACACTCGTTTTACTTAAAAAAAGAAATACCTACCTTGGACAAAATAATGTCTGAAATGAAAAAGGATGATTTCATTCCACCCATGGGTAAGAAGAAACTATGGAAAACTTTGAAGGAAATGAATTTTTGTTATGAAAAAATTCAAAACAGAAAATTACTTACCTACTTAGAGAAAGACGAAACCATCTGCTGGCGACGACGATATTTGAGGGCAGTTAGACAGTTTCGAAAGGAAAAAAGCGCGAGGCAAGCTTTCATGAAAGGATGGTCCACTAGAATAAAAGCACCCTCGAGAAAAGGTAAATTAATAATTACTCACATTGGTAAAGCCTGTCCAGAGATATAAGAAAGTTACACTTTGCATTTGAATAGAATTATCCAAGGGTGGCCGTAAACAAACAATAAATGAATGAATAAATACAGGTAAATTATTATGGTCCGTACTTAAAAATGTCTTAGAGTAAACTGCAAATCCGGAAGACGTAATTTTATTATTAAAGTAATAGTTTGGTGATTTTAAACCGATTTTTACCTGATTCAAAATGAGAGGGTTAATCCCATAAAACAAATTATGCTCTAAAGACTGTATATATAGCCCCTCTAGTTAGTTTTAAGCTTAGTAATTATTTTTACTTCGTGTGTAATACAGCGTTTGTTTAGTCGTGGAAAATATCTCAGGAGATAACCCCGTCGAAGGGCAGAAAACACTTTTCTGTGGAAACTAAGGGAGTTATAAATAATGTTTATTCAACTCTCATTGAACGTGCGATCAGCAAGCAAGCAGCGTTAGAAGAAACGGCCACATTAACAAAAATTGCAACATCAACTGTATGGAAAATTGCGAATAATCCCATTTTAGCGAGGAAAAAAAGAACCGATACTGGCATTTTCTCGAAGGTAGATGGAACTGATCAAGATATAATATGGCGTAAACTTTACAAGTTATACGAGGAACAAAGCGTGCCTACATTAGATAATGTAATTAAGAGGCTTGAAAAAGATGAAACCGGCGTTAAATGTGGCAGAACAACGTTATGGAAGTGTATCCAACACATGGGCTTTAGATTTAAAAAAATTAACAAAAGACAAGTTTTAATGAAATCCAGTAGACAATGCAAGTTACCGTAGTAGGCAGTTGACCAAGACTCCCTCCTCAAATGACACAAAAGCAACAATCCAAAACTACATGTATGATAATGACATTAATTTTCAGGAAGATTACACCAAAAGGCAATTAATTGAGGTTTTACAAAGTTTAAAACTACAAAAGGAATACTTCTGTGATAATTATGCAAAAAATCTAGGGCATACAGTTTTAAGGCTTACACCATACCATTGTATATTTAATCCCATCGAACATGTTTGGCACCAACTGAAATCTGCCATTTGTCGTAACAATATTTGCCCTACTATTAACTCCAGTTTACTTGAGCTTAGAGAAACTAAAGTTTTTAAGATCCCTTCACAAAATTGGGCAAATTCTGTTATACATGTTGAAAAAGTGGAAAAATCCTATATCCATATAAACAATATAGCATAAATAATAATTAGAACAGATGATGATAGCGATAGTGATATTGATACATTAAGTGAATAATTATTATAAGTACCGAATAATTTGTATATTTTTGTAATCATAAATATAATTTTTAATAATAAGATAACTTGTAATTTCACATTTAAACATAAATAAAATATTATTTAATGTCTTACTTATTTTTATTACAAACCATGATTAAATTCTAAGCAAAACACGGACTTGTTTGGCCATATTTCGATTTTACAGCTTACCCGGGTCTTTCCTAATAGGGATCAGTTAGTCACTTTCTTATATCTCTGAACAGACTTTAGCCCAAGTGGATTTGCCGATGGCGGCTTACTAGCATTTAAACCAAAACGGACTGGAGACGATCAAGAAGACATGAACGCTGATGTCTTTGAAGAATATTTCCAGCGAATGTCTTATTCCTCCTGGGTCTGTTATAGTCATGGATAATGCCAGCTACCACTCAAGAAAATCCGAAAAAATACCAACGTCTTCTTGGAAAAATAATGACATTATTAATTGGCTTACTGTTAATAAGAAACCAAGATATGCTGAAAAAGGAGCTAATGGAGATTGTAAATTTGTACGAAATTTGTTGTCGACGAAATCGCTTCAAAACGGAATATAGCGGTACTTCGCTTTCCGCCATATCACTGCGAATTATACCCCATGGTGTGGGCGCAAGTAAAAGGGTTTATATATGGCAAGGCATAACACCACTTCTAAAATGAGAGACGTTGCTCTTGCAAGAGGGAATAGAGACAGTGGATTGTGAAAAATGGAGTAAGTGCATCGAACATGTGATTGAAATAGAAGAAAGGATGCGGGAAGCTGATAACATGCTAGAAAACACTATAGAGTCCCTTATTATTTTTCTGGACCCCAACGACGATAGTTCATCGGACTACTCATAACATAATGACTAAAATTTAAAAATTAAGTTGTTGTATTGTAGTAAGAATGGCTGTCGGCCGTATCTCAGAAAGTGTTAGTCGTATGGCTTGCGCAAAAAATATATATTAGGTAAAGTGGTCATGAGAAATTACTGGAAATTATTTTCAAGTTTCTCAGACTGGCGCTAGAGGGCGCAACAGTAACGGTAAATGTGAATCACAAGGTTTCCTCAAAAGTCGCCTAGTTAAGGTATCCCGAAAATAACATTTTTGTATATTTCGAAGATTTATTAATAAAATTCATCTATAGAACGTGTTCGTCACTTTTCAAATAAAGTGGTGGGGGAAGGTTGAACATTATTTGTAATAAATGCTGATAACTCCGGTCAGGCTTAACATAATTTAGTAAACTTAGTTTTGTTAAAAAGGGCTTTTCTCACTCTATATATCATCTTATGAACTACGGCAATATGTGTTTTACACTAGGCGCTAGACGGCGCTGTCTTACAACTTCACAAACATTGCGCGTTTTTTCCATAATTGTAAATAAATTAGTATATTCAATTTTACCTGATTACAAGGATGGTTAAAAGTCTAAGAAGTCAGCGAAAACCGCAAGTTAACATATATTTTCAATCCGGAGATATCAACAACAATAATCATAATTACGGAACATTATTATTTTATTTTCAAGTTGCCATTGTAAAGGTATTTTTAAGAGTCAAATAGGCCTTGGAAAAACAAAATATGAAGGTACGTATGTTTGAAGCAAATATATCGTTACGACAATAATTTTCAGTGGTTGATAATACTGCAGTTTCCAGCTCTGCCATAGGATACGGCGGCTGCTGTCCATTATCATGTTTTCCCTTGTGGTGGGTCTGGTAACGAAAACAAGATCCTTCAATCTCCCCCATAGATAAAAATCTAGGCATGTTAAGTCAGGTGATCTAAAATAGAAATTACCACTTTCATTAACAGTATCACAATATATCCTATAATATTACCTGGCAAGCCACGGAAATATACTCCCTCTTCCTATCCCCCTTGCAGGAAATGTGTCGTCAAGAAATTGGCGAACGTTTGCCGCAAAATGTGCAGGACATCCATCGTGTTGGAAAACCATAGTTCTGCGAATATCCAGGGGCACATCTTCGAGAAGAATTGGGAGTTCGTAATTTAAAAAATGTAAATATCTTTGCCCAGTAAGCGACTCATTAAATACAAACGGTCCAATTATTCTGCCACCCAAAATGCCGCACCAGACATTGACACTCGCATCTTCCTTGATGCTGCACCTCCCGTATCCAATGGGGATTATCCCGCGACCAATAATGCATATTATGGCGGTTTACTCCTCCATTACTATGGAAAGTAGCTTCATCAGTCCACAAAATTAAATTCTGGAGAGGGGATTTCTACCTTCCAATATCATATTGAGCAACCAATAGCAATGATCCAATCTTCTATCATAATCTTGCGGGGTCGAAGCCTGGTGAAGCAATATATGGTAGGAATGTAGTCTAAAGAAAAACAAAATACTTATTACATTGACTTAAAAACTATTAAGAAAAATATTGACATTATTCTAGACTATTTAAGAGTTATAACATATAGATATAATTACCTTTCTTCTAATAAAATCCTATGCACAGTAGAGCGAGTAACGCCCAAGTCTCTAACAATTAATCTAATACTAATTTGTGGATTAAATTCCACATATGCCAAAACATTTACAATGTTTTCCTCGGTTCGACCTCGGCGGCGTCTGCGATATACAGGGCGACGAATACTTCCAGTATTACGAAAACGGCTAGCTAAACGATTAAACTTTCTACTGTCGTATCGGCACCTTTGAGGGTATCGTACTGCGTAAAGCCGTTCAGCAATTGTTGCATTTCCCAAACATTCAAAATACACCGCAATGATGTCAACCGCTTCTTCAAGTAACAGAGGCATTTTGAAAATCAAATACGACACAACACTATTGGCACGACAAAATTTTTGACGTAGTAATGAAAGGTGACACGCGTGCACAGTTTCAATTAATATTTTGTTTTTCCAAGGCCTATTTGACTCTTAAAAAACCTTTACAATGGCAACTTGAAAATAAAATCATAATGTTCCGTAATTATGATTATTGTTATTGATATCTCCGGATTGAAAATAGATATTAACTTGCGGTTTTCGCTGATTTCTTAGACTTTGAATCATTCTTGTAATCAAATAAAATTGAATATACTATTATATTTACAATTATGGAAAAAACGCGCAATGTTTGTGAAGTTGTAAGACAGCGCCCCCTAGCGCCTAGTGTAAAACACATATTGCCGTAGTTCATAAGACAATATATAGAGTGAGAAAAGCCCTTTTTAACAAAACTAAGTTTACTAAATTATGTTAAGCCAGACCGGAGTTATCAGCATTTATTACAAATAATGTTCAACCTTCCCCCACCACTTTATTTGAAAAGTGACGAACACGTTCTATAGGTGAATTTTATTAATAAATCTTCGAAATATACAAAAATGTTATTTTCAGGATACCTTAACTAGGCGACTTTTGAGGAAACTTTGTGACTATCGTTACTGTTGCGCCCTCTAGCGTCAGTCTGAGAAACTTGAAAATAATTTCCAGCAATTTCTCATGATCACTTTACCTAATATATTTTTTTTCCGCAAGTCATACGACTAACACTTTCTGAGATACGGCCGACAGCCATTCTTAGTGGGACACCCGGTACATAAAAGATTTTCTATATAAATATTAATATTTAAACTACCTGTAGTAACGCCGCTGTTATTACAAGTTGTTTTTATTTCATTCTTCAAACTGGTCTTTCTATAAAGTATGCTGATTAGGGCGGCCCTAGATTGGGACCCATTCGGGGTGTGTACGTCTTAAATATCTGAAATACGGAATTTTTAAAAACTTTCATTGCAATTTACCTGAAATTTACAATGCAACCTTTAAGTTGCCCGCCCTGCTTAGTGGATCCTGTCTAGAGATGTAAAATTCTCGGTAGGTAATAATCTTTTGGAGAATATTCTCGAGAATATTCTCAAGTTAGAGAATTTTCTGAGAATGGTAAGAAAATCGCTAGAAATGGCAATAAAAAGAAATACAATTTTTACATTATATTACAGTACATTTTTTGTATTAAAATATTTCCAAACTTTACTTTTTGGTTTTGTGATACCCTTTAATTTATTTTGCTCCATGTTTTTAAACTTATAGACGGTCTAAATTAAGTCGAACGGAACGCCAAAATGAAACCAGTCTCAGCTGTATACGAGTATACGTTCGCGCTTCTAGGGGATTTCCCTGAATTGCTGTTATACTCGGATTCCCCTAGAAGCGCCGACGTAAAACACTGTTACCAGAGTTATAGAAAAGGTTAGAGAAAGCTCAAAATTTTAATAATCATTGCAAAATTTTTCAGAGTAGATTATGTACAAAAACTTCTCTAGAGGATATTCTCGGGAGAATTTTCTTACAGAGAATATTCTCCTCTCACATCTCTAGTTCTACTGTCATTGCAAATTTACATTTTATTGCTCTCTCGCATTAAGAAACAAAGTATAAAAACAATTCATATGAGTTTGAAACAAAGCCAATTTTTTTTCTTTTCCGTATACGATTTTAAATGATTAAATTAATATAAACTATATTTTTACAACCAAATGAATCCTTTTCAAGATATTGCTAGACATTATTCAAGCACAATTTAACATTGTGTTTTTCTATTTGTTTGATTCTGTTGGTGTATAATCTACCGTTGAATATAAGAACGGTATTGTATAGCACCTGTTTAGAATCACGATTTTAAAGTTTATAACAAAAGTTTTCAACTTGTTTTGTGTACACCGCATTTTTCGCTTGGTTAGTTACAGTGCTCAATTTTTTTAGAAACAAGCGGTAAAAAAGATTAAACAATACTAAGAATTTTTTATTCCAGTTAAATACCCTAAAATAATGCTTTGTGTTTTCCGAAATCTGTTACAAATGTACCAAGTCATGATAGAATAATTCTAAAGCTGTTAATTTCAAATTATTTTGGTGTACACCAAAAATTACTTGGGTAACGCTAATGCCTGTGGTAGTTTTAACATTGAAGATATGGGTTGTTATCACTATATTATATGCAATAATGGTGCAGGCAAAATTTGAAGTACAAAAACGTCATCAAAATTTTTGACGAAAATATATGATGGGTTTTATAGGTGAATGTAAGACAAACGCTATAAGTAGTCAAGCTAAATTTTGATTTAAGGGGGTTTTGAAAATTTTAAAATCCACGGTAATGATCAAATGAACATGTCAATGACAATTGTTTGATTGATTTTGTTGAAACAAGAACAATCTTGAACCTAAAAATTCTTAGACTTTAGACGTATTTAGACCATATCTATAGGTAACAGTAAATTGTTTTGTTTTCTATACAATTTTTGGCAAGTAGCACCTACACAAAAGAAGCAATAAACCAGTAATGAAGGATATTATTTATTAAATCACATAAATATAAAAATACAGAATTATGTAAAAAAGTAACCAGTCTTCATATTGATTTTATAAAGTATCTTACTGAACATACTTTCCAACCTAGTATTAAAAATAAAATAAGACCTCTATTTATTAGGCAACATATTAGATTTTAGCGCCAAATATTAAGTTGAGAATATCTAATAAGGCAGAATTTGGAACTTTAAAAAGTCTACTTGACACTGAAATTGGTGGATTTTCTAATTTTTTAAACACATCTGTTCTCTTTAAGTTATGCCTATCCTCGAGTTTCGGCCAGTGAAACTATATATATGGTTTTTTGCATTGGTTGTCATCTTCATAAAATAATTTTTTTTTTTACTTTGGCTTTTTGACATGTTCTTCTTTTGCTTTTTGGTTTGTTAATTAGTAATCGAATATGCTGAATATGCCGACATGCATTTAATGTATGGGGTCGTATCATGTAATGCCTTAGAAGCCAAAAGGCTTTATGAAGACAATTACCAAGTAGAAGAATTCCTGGTAGAAAACCTTTAATGATCGTCGTTTGAAAATATCGTAATTTTAGGAAAGTTTAACAAGGACAGCCACAATTGAAGAGTGGAAATGCCAAAGGATGTAAGTGCCAAAATGACCAAAAATCGTTTTTTCACATATTCGTGTTGTATGTACCATCACCAATACCCTACCAAAAGATCTAAGTGCCAGAGTAATATTAAGCATGCGCAAAATGCCTATAGAAGTCGCCATGCAACGTTATAAGTGCAAATGTTGTTTCCCTGCCAAAGGGTGTATGTGCCAACAAACACATTCTCTCGTTCACGACGTCTCCCGCTAATTTTGCATAGTATTTGGCCTGTTGCTGCCGAGTGCACGTGGAAGAATATATTTAATAATGGAAAATCCACAAGATTTGGTCAAAAAAGAAGTCATAAGCAGTATTATCAACAACTTGTTAATAACAAAAATACTTAAATGTTAGTGTTATTTTGTTTAAATTAATTATTATTAGCAATATTTATAATATATAACTTTGTAAACAAATAAAAAGTTAATAATAATAAAATTAACAAACTATAATTACGTCTTGTTGCTTTTATAAGAGAATATAACTTTATTTGCATTTCCTGTAAAATTTTGTTTTTGGCACTTACATCCTTTGGCATTGCCACTCTTCAATTGTGGAAATTAAATTCATCGCGGTGAGGTTGTTGAAGAAAACATCCAAAATGCCGTAGAAGCAGATCCTTCTACAGGTATCCGAAAGTTGACTGTCGAGTTTGATTGCTCAAAATCGACGGTCTCTAGAATTCTTACAGACTTCTTGCATCCGTGCCATCTTCAAAAAGTCCATGCGCTGGACTTTCTAAAAACGGCATCATAAATTTCTATAATTTGCATTTATGGACAGAGGACAATCCCCATGCTTCTATTAAACTGCATCATCAGCATCAATTTGAACCCATCAATGTGTGGACCGAAATTATCGGGCAGCATTTAATTGGACTATTTGTATTGCCAAGAAGACTAGCTGGAGAACTTTTTTTTAAATTTCTTCAAAACAATTTGTCAGAACTTTTAGAAGATCTATCTCTGCCCATACGACGTAATATGTGGTTCATGCATAATGGGGCCCCGCCTCATTTTAGTCTAGTAGTTTGAGAACACCAGTGGCTTCGCCTCCTCGATCACCTGACCTAAATCCATTAGATTTTTTTTGTGGGGCGATTTAAAGACTAGTCTATGCCAATCCAATTGACAATCTAGAAAACTTATTGGAAATGATTGATTTTCATTGTCGCGAAATAAGGACTATTGTCGAGGCATTGTGGAGCTCATGTTGATCTGACATACAAAATTATCATCTACATTGGACAAAAAAAAAATTTTTCCTTGTGAACAGTTCATTTTCTTTAAGGTTTAAGCTGTCCAAAATATGTTTTAAAAGTGGTCCCCCAACCTCCCTATTGGCGTCCTCAAATTTGAATAAAATATTTACAACCGTTTTTCGTATTTTTCATTGTAACACTTTAAAATCCTGACCCTGACAAAAAAAGAATTTAATGGCATATGATGGCGTACCGCGAAGATTGCCTATTGGATAATTAAATTCATTTTTTGTCGATGCGGTATCATTGGGAGCTCTTTTAGGGTAATAAAATACGCTCCACCCAGTCAGTTAATTTTGCTAACACTTTACTGTGTAATTATTTTAAATTTGACTTGACCGTTTTTATGAGTTATGGACCATTTTATACCTTAAACGATGCGAAATAAAATTTGCATAGAACTTTAATCTAAAAGTGCAGCAGGTAACCTTTAATTTATGTTTTTTTTTTTTTTTAAATCAAGACTGCTTTTTCAATAACAAGAAGTATTCATAAATATACACAAACGCCAACTCTAATTGGGTCAACTAACCCATTATAATTGCAATACCCATAAATTTGCCCAGGCTAAAAATAGCAAATATTAAGCGGCCGATAAACAGATTATACCAAGACAGTCGATTAATTTAAAAAAATGCATTCATTGCGAACTTTGCCTTGCGAGCAATGAGAAAGTATGACACCAGCCTGGTAGGTTATTCACTTTTGTTTCCAAGGCCGAATAATTGTGTTACTTTCTGAATTAGATAGTGATATTTGCCAAAAAATGTATTATTGTCTTGATGAATATTGTCATCAGTTACCGATAGCCACTGTCCAACTTTTCAAAGCTGTTTTTTTTCTCCCTAGAATTTATTTTTGCTGGATTTTTATGTTTTTGGTCTGATGGATCTAGCTCTGCTCGGTGGAAAAAACATAATAGGCAATCGATTTTAATAGACAGGAAGCGATATCGTCTCTTGGAGAAGAAATTACTTAAGAAGCATCCGAAAAGCCAGAGAAGGAAACGAAAAAATATTTTACCTAGACAAAACATGGCTAAATGGAAGCCACACTGTGACTAAATTTTTGCAGGATGAAAATATTAAAAGTTCAAGTCAAGCTTTTTTGGAAGGATTGTCCACATGATTAAGACCGCCATCTGGAAAAGGACATCGACTTCATCATAATTGGAAGATCTGTTCAGTTACTGATGTTCCATCTAAAAATACAGGAGACTATCACGAAGATGTGAATGCCGATGTATTTGAAGAATGGTTCGAGCAAATGTTGGATCTTATACCAAAAGATGCAATAATTTTATTGGATAATGCAAGTTATCACTCTAGGCTTACGGAAAAATTACCGACAAGTACGTGCCGTAAAAGTGAAATAACAGACAAATAGAATTTCCATTAGATTCGTTAAAAAAAGAATTATTGGTACTATCTTGTGTTAAGTCGATGATACTGCGTTGTGGTATTCCGTTCATACGAATCTGCGATTTTTGTAAAAATAAATAAATAAAGTCTTTATTGTAATTTTTTAACAATAATTACAGAAGGCGAAGTTGAAGCAGGCTTCCTCACTTAACCTAAAAAATATATACTTTTTTGATCTATCCATTATTTAGCAAAAAAAAGTAAAAGTAACTCAATTATAATAACAAGTGTAAATGTATTAATTAGATAATAAATTTTATTACTTCTTTTACTCCTATTTTAGATCTTAGGCCAGTAAGTTGCCTTTTGTGGAGGGGTATTTTATTATATAATTTTGCCACATTATGACTCAATGATTTCTCAAAATTACTAGACGTGAGCCGGAGTAGTTATAGTATACAGGGTGTCTGTAAAAGTCTTTACAAAAACCTACCACATATTTTTCAGACCAAAATTAGCCGATTTAAGTAAACCTACCTTAGTACAAAGTTGCTTAGTTTGGGCGCTGGACGGCGCTGAAGTGACAATTTTTAAATCGTTTTTCTGGATTCATATAAAAACTGCTCGTACTATTTTGCCGAAATTTGATACGGTCGCATAGCTTTATGGGGCAAAAAAAAACCATGCCACAATTCTGATTAATATCAGTCCATGGGCGTAGAACCTGGGTTTTTAATTGCTTGTTTCAGATTTCTATGCCAATGAAGCAAGAAGGGTTTGGGCACAAAATTCAGATGAACCAACTCATTTGCTACAAGAAAGTTACTTTTGCTAAGACTCGATTCCTCTGACGGTTTTCGAGAAATTTGCATTTTATTACTTAATACGTATTAGTTTTTACAAAAAAAGAAAAAATAACTAAATCATAAACAGAAATAAATAGAAATATCATAAAAATTGCTCAGAATGTCCACCATTTTCATGAATACAAAGATTTATACGTCGAAGAAAATTAAAACACACTCCTTGCAGAACTTCTTCATCGCCCTTAAGAATATTTATTGCATCTTGAATACGTTCCCATAGTTGTTCTGCGTTATCTAGAGTTGTCCTGTAAACAAACCACTGTCTTAAGATGCCACCATACGAAATAATCCAATGGATTTAAGTCCGGAGATCGTGGTGGCCAATTTACAGGGGCATTACCTCTACCAATCCATTTATTTGGGTACTGCTGATTTAAAAAGTTTCTAACATTTAATGCAAAATGTGATGGAGCTCCATCTTCAATCTTATGTTGTGAGATGAAATTAATAATAACCAACAATAACAATCGTTTGTGAGGTGTAAGGTCGTGTTGTACATACCTTAAAAATACCGTGCGAACAAAAAGCAAATGATAAGAAAACTGTTCAAGAGGTTTCTTGTAGTAAATAAGTTAGTTTAATCTAAATTTTAAACTTAAACCTCTTATCTTCCATTTTCGTAAAAATCAAAAACGGAAAAGTTCTATAAAACCCAAGTACTTACTGCGTGGTTAAGACTACTACGTATTAGGTAATAAAATGCAAATTTATCGAAAACCGTCAAAGGAATCGAGTCTTATCAAGAGTACCTTTTTTGTAGCAAATGAGTGGGTTCATCTGAATTTTACTTAAATCGGCTAATTTTGGTCTGAAGAATATGTGGTAGGTTTTTGTAAAGACCTTTACTTAAGGCGAAGTTCCAAATTGTGTATGTCACTGCGAAATTTAATGTTCTCGTATAAGTAATCCGGACACCTTTAGATATTATACTGTTGTATAGAACTACAGAGTGTAGGACTCTTTTTTTTGTTCATTCGTAACCGTTTTATTTAGTTTAGTTTCGTCGACACTCCCCTTTCACGCTTTCTAATACCCCCCTATATCAGACCAAGGATCATACGTCCGCGTATCAAAGTGCGATAAAAGTATGGAGTCACATAGCATTTTTTAAGCTTTTCAGACAGGATTCTTTTGTGATTGTATATTAATTTCAGATTTGTAAAAGCCCTTTTAATGCACACACCGACATGTTTAGAAAACCTAAGACCATTATCGAGTACTAGGCCCAGGTTCCTTGCAGAATTTACCAACTTAAGCGTATCGTTATTAACAATTATTTTAACATATTGTTGACATAACAATTGATTTTTTCCCCACCAAAAAGAAGTCCCTGTGATTTCCTGGGGTTTATACTTAAACAGTATGCTTGACTTAAGACACCTGTAAAATGGCACCCAGATCCTCATTGATCTTGTTATTGGCACTAACAATTTTACTAGGTTTAATATGAAAATGTAAATCTGTGTATCATCCGCGTAAAAGTAGGTTCTACAGTGCTTGATTCGTGTTATAAGTTGTGATGTATACAGAGTAAGAAACAATGGTCCTAGTATCCATCCCGGCGGAACACCAAACCTCAAGTCCCTCACAGTAAAAAATATCCACCTGGTGAAAATCATTTCAGGAGTGGTAAAAAAAAGTAGCGTTAATGTTAACACCCGGATCAACATAATTAACTACATTTTTACACTCATATGGGACCAAAGTTGTTGTATTAAATTTGCCTATGAATTTAACTCTCTAAAAAGTTAATTTTGTTGAATGGGTGTTATTTATTTCATTTTACACTCTCAGGAAAATTGAATACAAATACCATATTAGCGTGCAAGTAAACCCCGCTAGAGGGTTATTTTAACACATTGAGTGTAAAACTTATTCTTTAATCGTTTTTTTTTTACACAGCCTCGGGTAAAAATACCTAAACCCGTGTTACCGAAAAGACAGGCGCAGGCGGCAACAAGTGGTGGAAATTCTAGGAAATGAATGAAATTATCAGAAAAATTATTTTTTAATTTTTATTTCTTCTAACAATTAACCTTTAACAGCTAAACTCTCATAATTTAAATAAAAAAGAACACCTTTCTCCTTCAGATGTTATAAATCAATTTACTGTCTTATCCAAAATGTTTCTTCACTAACAAAACTTCATTTATATCTCAATTTCAATACAATTAACCAGTTCGTACACCGAGTCTTCAACCTTTACATGTATCATCCTATGAGTACTCATTAATTTGAACTACAACGATTTACAATTCACAATCAAACTGAAAAGAAATTATTACTGTTATTAAACAAAAAAAAACCAATAACGATCCCTTATGTTCCTCCTACACTAACGACAACTTTGTAGAACTGGCAACACCCTGGCTATATTTTCCGGATGGGACAATTAATAGAGCAGCATATAAATACAAATTTATATGCTATAGACAAGAACAGCAAATAGTTAAAGGTTCTCCCGTTTGGGTGATTCCTTATCAGCTTTAAAATCACTTGATCTTTGAGGTATGCGATATTGGAAATCGGACAGTGGCGTGACTGGTTGAAACGATTTACTGTAATTTACATATTTCATTTTCTGCTATAACTGTGTGGTTTCAGACAAGTAAGTTTTTACTTGGTAAGTACCTATATTTTATTATATCAGTATGGCTTTTTGGCGACAATTTGAAACATAAGGTCAAGGTGAATTCGAGTCGGCCATCGATAGCGAAATAAGTCCGGAATTAAGAAACAAAGATTTACATGCTCAATGTCAACGCATTATTTTAAATATGTACGCGTGTTAAAAAAAGAAAATCCGGAAAAACCTGAAAACGCGCTTTGTACAAGAATGAACTTGTGATGAATTAACACAACTTGGGTTTTATAAGAATTTATAACGTAATTAATTCGGGGACTGTAACCGGTCATTCCATAAAGCGTAAACCAATAAATCAAAAACTCAAAACTGCTGACAATACTACAAGGGATTTTATTTTGCGAACTATTTACAACTTTTTGCCAACTTTAGAACTGGCTCGTGATAAATTGCGAGGTTACCCTGATTATAAGTACCAATCTTTAGAAACATTTCGTGGAATTTTATTAAAATGTGGCTTTAAACATAAAAAATTAGATAATCTAATGGTTATAATGGAATCCCCGCGTATCATTGAACTACGACAGGACTATTTGCGCAAAATAAAGGAGTAGCATGAATCCCATAAAAGTATAATTTATTCAGACAAAACGAAAAACGCGTTATCATGCCGGAAGTAAAGTACCGAACGTTTACTGCATAGTTTACTATGATTCTGCTGATGGGATCCGCAATTTGTTGTTAAAATAACTGTATATTCCAACTAACATAGTACCTGCCCCAATCCTTTCTTGGCAAGGAAAACTCATACCTCCTCGCGGTCCTGGCTGGACAAAGACAATTTTTTTTAATTGTTTTCGGCAAAATGAGCATTTTTTTACCGAAAGACCATTTTAAAAATATTAAATTCACGTGTTGTTTGCAGGCGAAGTCACGGGTACAAACCTCTTATCGATATTAACTATAATGAACAAGCTGTAATATACTATTTAATCATATTAAAAATTTTCAACAATCCGCATTTTAATTATTTGGTAGAAGCGACGGCGACGCCTATGGTCACCAGTTTAATGCTTTTTTATGTCATTAAATTAAGCTTGGAACAACTATACTATATGGTCTAAGGTTTGAACCTCTGCTCCCTGTGTACGCCGATGCCTCGGCCGATGCTATAATGGATAATAAAATAGCTATTTATGCCATCAGTTACGAAATGCCTAATTTTGTGTAACGCGTGAGATTTTTGCGGAACGAACGAAGTGAGTTTCGCAAAAACTCACAAGTTACACAAAATTTCATTTCGTAACGTATTGCATACAAGATTTTTTCTAATTTTGAAGAAAGTAATAAAAAAATAAAATTTAATATAATTGATAAAAATTTGGAAAACATAAATTTAGTTTTTCTAATTTTGACATATAACTGATGGCATAAATAGCTATTGTTGCTGTTACTTCATGTTAGTTGTCAGTTTGACATTTTGTAAAAAAGTCTAGACGGAAGGTTTTTATCGAGATTGATATATTTTTAGTTTTATTTTTAAAAAATGAGTCATTTAAGTTCTGAAGAGCTACCAAGCGATATTGAAGAGGCAGCAGGTAATGCTCTATTATCAGTAATTCCCAAAAAGTCAAAGGCAGTTTATGATTTGGCATACGAAAAATTTGTTACGTGGTGTGATGAGAAGAAAATTAAACATGTTAATGAGAAAGTTTTACTTGCATATTTTGAGGGTAAGAAAGATCTAAAAGTTTCCACATTATGGACACTTTACTCAATGTTAAGGTCTGAACTAAATCTGAAAAGGAATATTGATATTAAAAAATATACAAATTTGGTAGCACATATTAAAAGGCAAGCGGACGGGTACAGTGCTAAAAAGTCAAAAGTTTTTATTAAAAAAGATTTTGCCAAATTTTTATTGGAAGCTGATGACAAAGAATACTTAATGGCTAAGGTTGCAATGATAATTGGAATGGCAGGAGCATGCAGAAAAGCAGAATTAACATTTCTTCCAGTTGAAAATGTTATAGACGAAGGAAGCCATTTTCGTGTTGATATCCCACCTTCAAAAACAAAAGTTATACGGCAGTGTGCAATTACCACTGGAGACAAATTAAAATACGAATCTTGTTGAAATATTAAGAAAATATATTAAGTTGCGTCCCCAGATTCTTAAACACAACAGATTTTTTGTAAAATATGCGAATGGAAAATGTACCAGAAATCCTGTGGGAATTAACACATTTAGCAGTCTGCCAAAAGTTATTGCCCAATTTCTTGGTCTTTCAAATCCTGTTCTATATACTGGCCACTGCTTCAGAAGAAGCTCTGCCACTTTCCTAGCAGACAGTGGCGCTGATCTTTTAAAATTAAAGAGGCACGGAGGTTGGAAATCTAGCTCTGTTGCGGAGGGATATGTTGAAAATTCCATGAATAATAAAAAACTTATAGCGCAAGAAATATTTGGTGAAACATCTAATGCAATGTGCGTCGCTTCCCAAATAACAGCAAGTTCGAGCAATGAAAAAAATATGTCGTCGGGAATTAATTTGAATAATTGCAATAATTGTGTTATCAATATTTATAATAATTAATTAATTTATAATTTATGTTTTTAACTTGTATTATAACAGTTTAATAAATAGAATAATTCTTTTTGTCACTAATTTTGAAATACATTTTTCGTCACCAATTGCATAAAATTTTAATTTATACAACTAGTTACAAAAAGTAAGACATTTCATAATGTCAATCAGTTTTAAAAAATGTCACTTTATATGTCAAAATTAGAAAAATGTTTTTTTTTTTGTTTCAGGTGGATCAGCTAGTATCATTACATGTCAAAACTACCTTCCAGTATTATCACCGGTCCGCGACGAAAACGAATATTTAAAATTCACATTTTACCCGATAGGCTTAGCCATCAGCGCAATTTTTTTAGCAGCCACTTTGGCAGCTGGATCCTTGTTGCCGGCCAGCCATCACGTGTTGCACTGGCGTTGTCAGACAAATCACGTGGCTTGTCTTCTCGTCGGAGACGTTTTGCTGTGCATCACACAAGTTGCTGGATCGACCTTCGAGTATTGGCCATGTTTTGTCATTGGTAAGTCGATTTATTGAAAGATGCAACCAAATCGTTAAGTTGATTGATAAAAGTTGAATGAAAATTGATATGAGAACGTTTCTTTGAACTCAGTTGACTAACTTCTTAGTACATTAAGAAGGATTCGATTCATTCAACCTTTATCGATCATGAAATGAGTTATTCTTAATTTGCTAACAAGCTGAGTCTTCTTAGGGTGGTCTTCTCAATGTTGAGTTAAAATGTCCAATTTATAATATTATTCTGTTAACAAACTATGTATTGTCAACATTGTCATTGCCATTGTAACAGATTTATTCCTAATTTGTGGTGTTGTTTGGTTTGATGAAGAAGTCTTCTTCCTCAATAACTACACCCATGTGCAAACGAAACGGCCATTACAAAATTTTGATTAAGTCCGATTTTAGTAATTATCAGTTTTAACGTGCCTTTTACGAATTTTAAGGAGCATTAGTTATTCGACATATTATACAAGGATAATCGAAATGTTGTTTTTTTTTATTTAATTTCAAAACACCCTCTGAAATCAAGTATAGTTGATGCAAAACAAAAACCGATGCACGTCATACCCTTCGAATGATGTCAGATATCGACAGTGTTGCCAGCTTGTAACCAAAATATCCGAGTGAGGGAATTTCAGTCTTTTTCATAAAAACAAGATAAATATACAAAAATTTCCTAATATGTTTGTTAACTGCATAATACCTGTTACCATCAACTTTAGTAGATCTAACACTTCTTTTATTTTCATCTTGCCAAGATCGACCAAAGGTACCATTCTGAAAAATTCATCTTTTATCCAAGAAAACGAATTGGTACAAGAATGCTTCTTTTTCTTTAATATATTCTTTCAAAAATACCAGTCGTTTGAAAGCTACGTGAGAAAGTTCCATAAGCTCTTGCCTGAGTTCAGCTTTTTACCATCCGAAGCCTATTTTCTTGAAGAGGCTTCTTAATAAAATAATAAAACAAAGATGGATCTTCAAGCATCCTTCAAATCGCTTGAATTACTCGCTTCATTTACTTCAATAATAATGAGTTCATTGTTCAGTCTATCTAATACATGTTCTCTTTCATACCATTTTAATATCTCGCTTTCTGTGTGCCGAATTGAATTTTTCCAAACAGCAGGAGTAGCAGTACGCAATGATTGTTTTCACATTTTCATACAGTCAGTTTCCGTTCTGCCATCTCGATCAACAGGTCTATTATAATAAGTTTTGGTAATCCCCCAAATATGTTCAATCGAATTGAACACAGTGGTATGAACGAAGCCGTAAAACTTTATGTCCATATCGCTCAGCCAGGTCATCAACTAAATATTTTTTTGGTGGCTTATGTCTGAAAACATTTTAAGTTTAATATTTAAGAATGTGGTAAAAAAAGGGCATATAAAATGTCTTGTACCAACCTATTAACGATTTGTAAATGTTCGACTTTGAACGTTGTATAATCAAATTTAATTTTATTAGTAGTTAACCATTCATGAATTGCAGCTTTATTCCATAATGTGTTAGGTATTTTTGTTAACAACATGTTGTCTATTACAATCACAGATAGCTTTGCTAAATTTCCCAATAATTGGTTTTCGAACCATTGTAAAACATTTTGCTGAATAATTTCTCCATGGTAGTCGCTCAGCTTAATTTTAGAAGAAAATATTGTCTCTGCACCCTCAACAAAACCATCTTCACTACCAGCATAAAGTATTATGTACCTAGAAAAATATGTTTTACCTAGGTAAACTGCCCATAGTTTATATATTTGTTTACTGCATAATACCTTTTACCATCAACTTTAGTAGATCTAACAGTTCTTTTATTTTCATCTTGCCAAGATCGACCAATAGTACCAATCTGAAAAATCCATGTTTTATCCAAGAAAACGAATTTTCATATGCCCTCGCCTCGGTTCATATTTTTTCCATCCGAAGCCTATTTCCTTTAAGAGGCTTCTTAAAGAGTTAAGACAACCATCAAACAGTTGTCTGTCTTTTAATTTCTTACTTAAAGTTATCAAGGTTACATGATGTTCTAAAAAAAGTTACAGCTTAAGCATAACCAATGTCAAATATTAGTTTTTGAATAACACAACTTACTTGTTTCATACATTCCATTCCAACAGTGTCACGGATAGAAGTGATATGCAATCTTGACACATTTACAACTCTCTTTAAATAAGAACGTTTCCTTTTAGGTGACTCCAATAATTTATTTTGCTTAACTGTAACTGCGCTTACAGTGGACGTATTCAAATTTAGGGCAGCTGCTACACGCTAAAAATTAGTAAAGTAGATATAAAATAGATAGACCTTAACACACTCTTTAAATTTACTTCCCTAACTGCTGTCAACGGTAACAATGGGCCATTCTTGTTAAGTTCTTTCTGAAAATAGCTTATTAAAGAAGCTATAAGCTCTGTGCACCGGCTATTTAAATGCTTCGGCATTTTTCACAAATAGTAAACAACGTAGTCGACAGAGATATGTATGTGCACTTTTGTTGTTCTTAAAAGAACAGTTTCTTAATGCTGTTTATAAAAAGATCTGGAGTTTTTGTTAAAAAATAGAAGGCACAGAAGCACAGAAGCACAAAACAATTAAGGTTAGTTTTCCATGAAACGTCAAACAAAGCCAACAAACGAGCTGATGCCACCGCACCGTTTACAGTTGTGTTGCCAACTATCGGCCAACAAAATTCAAATTATATTAATTTTTGCAAGCTTAAATACACAAAATATTTGCTATAAGTGGGTTCGTATCAAAGAAGAATCCTTTAACTTTGTAGTAAATTTAATATCGCATAAAGTTTTAATACTTTTTGCCCAAATTTAATCTCCTTGTGGTTTCTCCCGGACTTACAATTATCAGCTGACGTGCATCGGTTTTTGTTTTGCTTCAACTGTAGTAAAATTATTTCAAAATACCAGTTTGCACTTAGTGCCATTTATTCTTTACATATTGCTTTTTGGTTCATGTCAGTACATGCATTTATTCTCACACAAATGCAAAATGATCTTGGTTATCATAATTTAAATGTTTCCATAATTACTTATAAAATAATTGAAAATAGTTAGGTAAAGTTCTTTTCACGAAAAATGGTTCTGATTTAATGAGTGCAATAAAATGGGTGCCAAGTGCGGTCGTAAATTCCCAGTATTCATTTATGGGGCAGGATTATAATGATTTCTAGGCATTAGCGGATCCAGGATTTTGCTGAGGGGGGGGGGCGACTCGAGCTTATCGTCAATCATATATCAAATTCATATTTTTTGAAAAACCTCGCATACGACATACGACTGCAAAATTTTGACATTGACTTTCATTTTAACTTTTAGACAGAAACATTATTTCTTACTTAAAGTTATCAAGGTTACATGATGTTCTAAAAAAAGTTACAGCTTAAGCATAACCAATGTCAAATATTAGTTTTTGAATAACACAACTTACTTGTTTCATACATTCCATTCCAACAGTGTCACGGATAGAAGTGATATGCAATCTTGACACATTTACAACTCTCTTTAAATAAGAACGTTTCCTTTTAGGTGACTCCAATAATTTATTTTGCTTAACTGTAACTGCGCTTACAGTGGACGTATTCAAATTTAGGGCAGCTGCTACACGCTAAAAATTAGTAAAGTAGATATAAAATAGATAGACCTTAACACACTCTTTAAATTTACTTCCCTAACTGCTGTCAACGGTAACAATGGGCCATTGTTGTTAAGTTCTTTCTGAAAATAGCTTATTAAAGAAGCTATAAGCTCTGTGCACCGGCTATTTAAATGCTTCGGCATTTTTCACAAATAGTAAACAACGTAGTCGACAGAGATATGTATGTGCACTTTTGTTGTTCTTAAAAGAACAGTTTCTTAATGCTGTTTATAAAAAGATCTGGAGTTTTTGTTAAAAAATAGAAGGCACAGAAGCACAGAAGCACAAAACAATTAAGGTTAGTTTTCCATGAAACGTCAAACAAAGCCAACAAACGAGCTGACGCCACCGCACCGTTTACAGTTGTGTTGCCAACTATCGGCCAACAAAATTCAAATTATATTAATTTTTGCAAGCTTAAATACACAACATATTTGCTATAAGTGGGTTCGTATCAAAGAAGAATCCTTTAACTTTGTAGTAAATTTAATATCGCATAAAGTTTTAATACTTTTTGCCCAAATTTAATCTCCTTGTGGTTTCTCCCGGACTTACAATTATCAGCTGACGTGCATCGGTTTTTGTTTTGCTTCAACTGTAGTAAAATTATTTCAAAATACCAGTTTGCACTTAGTGCCATTTATTCTTTACATATTGCTTTTTGGTTCATGTCAGTACATGCATTTATTCTCACACAAATGCAAAATGATCTTGGTTATCATAATTTAAATGTTTCCATAATTACTTATAAAATAATTGAAAATAGTTAGGTAAAGTTCTTTTCACGAAAAATGGTTCTGATTTAATGAGTGCAATAAAATGGGTGCCAAGTGCGGTCGTAAATTCCCAGTATTCATTTATGGGGCAGGATTATAATGATTTCTAGGCAGTAGCGGATCCAGGATTTTGCTGAGGGGGGGGGGGGGGCGACTCGAGCTTATCGTCAATCATATATCAAATTCATATTTTTTGAAAAACCTCGCATACGACATACGACTGCAAAATTTTGACATTGACTTTCATTTTAATTTTTAGACAGAAACATAAACGTTTAATGAAAAATAACTTTTTTCTTAAAAGCAATAATAAGAAAGTTTTCCATGCGATTCGAGCTTACGTAGACACACTGTATAAAAACAATTGAAACGTACTTACAGTTTCAACTGGTTCACTACCATCATGCTTATTTTCAAAATTTTTCATTCGTTTAAAAAAGCTGTCAATTGTCCCTGCCTTTCTTTTTTATTTTCATTAGCACTCATTATGAGGTAATTGTGAAACTTCACATCCAAACAATAACTCACTCACTCGACACCAATAAATTAATAAAATAATAGAGCTACAATTAAGAAATAAAAATTCCAACAGCTTTACTAACGCGAGTAACGCCTGTTTACGTGTTTTACTCTTCTACGGGTGGCCGGGGGTTCCCGGCGGGCTGGAATTTGCAGTGTTTCTCAGTATTCGGCGAGTTAAAAATACGCGGATCCTGCTCCTTTGATTCGTTCCGGCGGCATCGGCACTCGGCAGTTATCAATAGTCAATACAATACATATATACCGCGGTAACACAATGTTGAGATTTGTTAATTTTTAAAAGCAATAATACCTAATACATAACAATATATTTGTTTACATTAGGTATTAGCTTGTTTTATATTATATTAATAATTAAGTATGTAAAGTTGACTGACTATAAGCCATAGACATCGTAACTATTAGACCGAACTATAACAAATAAACGTGATGTCATCATTGTATTCCAGTGTAAAGTAAATCAACATACAAGCTGCTCCCCTCCACTTGGTTTGCCAGACTTACGCGTTTTCTGGGCATACTCTGTTAAAAGTATTAACTTCTATGATTAACTAGATTAACATGATGTGGGAAATATATGACATTTCCTAAAGCCTTGTAAAAAATGTGTAGTATGGCAACGCAGCAATAACGGATCCGCCCAGATTTCATCATTTTCGTGGCCAGCCGCATCGGCTCGACAATACTCGGCATAGCGAATGTTGTTTTCCTGGAGTTTTGTCGCATGCATATGTAAAGTCAGCGTAATCCCCACTCTCGGCCCCACCTAGCTCCTCACAGCGTCTCCCCCACAAACGATTTTGGCATCACAATTTTATAGCATTTATGAATGGCGTGTCGGATCTATAGTTACAATGCCTATGCTATAAGCCTTTCCTTATATTTATTTCTCTGGAATTTCTGGTCTCAGAAAGCGTATGTCGTATATCGGCTTTGCGACTTAAGCCGCGATTAAGGCTCAGGGGGGGGGGGCGAAACCCCATTCGCCCCCCCCCCCCCCTGAATCCGCCGCTGTTTCTAGGTAAGGTTAAATTAAGATAAGATAATTTTAAATGTTTCGAAAAACCGATCATAATTAATTTAAATGAGGATAGCAACAGCGAAACAGACTAGATATAAATTAAAACATTATACATCTAAACAGATAAAAGTTTATAATATTTAGTTTTTTTTTTTCATTTCATTAAATTAACATCGGACCCTTTACTGCAGCTTTATACTTTACATATTTATTGTCCATACAATGGAATAGACCCTTTAGCTTTATTGCAGTTAAAAGGTCAAAACCATTTATTGTGAAAAGAACTATAAATATAATTTTCAAATTTAGCTCTGCGCTTTCCATCACTTGACACCAGGATTTAGCAACATAAATCACCATAATATCATCAGCGAACGACAAAATAGCTTCGGCAAAATTCAAATGATGAACAATAATTATTATCACAGGTCTGCGAAGTATAAATTGTCTCAAATATAATCAGTGATTTTTATAGTATTTTTAGCGCTGATCACGGGAAAAATAGTGAAAAAATTCCATCACCTAGTGTTTTCTTACAAACAGCATGTCCAGTTTTGGCTAATTTTCGTATCTTTTTTTAATTGTGCTAGCATTATAAGTTCATGAAAGATTCCAAATATTCCCAAATAAATTTTATATTTGGGAACAAATACTTTCAAAAATTAATGTGAGAAAGTAATACAGATTTTGCAATGAAGTAGCTATTTTTACACGGGAGAGCTGTACTAACTAAAACTGGAGTAATCCAGTTGAAACTGCACCACTTTTTGACTATTGCTTACTTTCTTCTTAGACTGTACATCTTTCGTGTTAGAGCCTGTCTGTTGCCACTGCAATAAGTATGTTTGGGTGCCTGTTGAACATCAGTTCATTTGAAAGAATGTTATGAAAATCATGAGCTGATCTTGAACACAATTTGTTACTTCGATCACAAATAGACGCTATGTGGCGATTTAAAAGTGATTTCCATGTTACATGGCCAACAAAGTGGCTACACAAAGTTTCCTTGTTTTCTCTGCGAATAGGATAGTCGTGACAGAAAGCAACACTATGTCAAAAAAGAATGGCCACTGTGCCACTGAGAAAAGCCTTACAGGCCGGAGTTAAAAATGTTGCGAGGGAGAGTCTTGTAGATCCTAAAAAGGTATTACTTTCACCACTTCACATCAAATTGGGGTTAATGAAACAATTTGTGAAGGCATTACCAAAAGAAAGAGAATGTTTTACATATCTTTCAGTTCAGTCAGCAGTTTCCTGGTTTATCCGAGGCAAAACTATAAAAAGGAGTGTTCACTGGACCTAATATCAGGAAACTCATGAGGGACGCTTACTTTGAGTAACAAATGAATGCGAGATAAAAAGCAGCATGGGTATCTTTCAAACTAGTTGTGATCAATTTTCTGAGAAACAAAAGTCACACAAACAAGCAATCATCGCTGACATGGTGGACAACTTCAAAAAGCTGGGCTGTAACATGAGTATAAAAGTCCATTTTCTTTCTATAAGGACTTTTGAATAATAAAGGCGGGGCTTCACCAAACTGGCCTAGCCCGGCGGCACGTGCCAGCGGCATAGGCCGCCGGCTTTTGCCTAAAATAAAATAGACAAAAACGTTCATCAGGGCCGCCGGCATGGGCCGCCGGCTTGTTTTCGCTAGCGGCAAAATGTCGGTAAAGATCAAAAGGAATTCTCGCGGCCTACGGCTATTGTTTCACTTCTGGTTAAAATACGGGCACTCCAGTGTGCATTTTGCAGTTACCGAGTTTACGTCGTGTGCGTTTCGTGTGAATTTTAAATAGTATGATGGATAGCCAAGGACTAGATGAGCACTCACAAGAGGATACTCACTATATATGCGCTTCTCCTTAAACTGGGACGTACCCAAAACCTGTGTTTTTTCAGTTTCCTTTTTCGAATAATCTGCAGGGCCAGATACCCTAAAAGAAAATTTTCGTCATCCATACCTCTCCACGAACAAAGACTCACAGACCAAAAATTAAAAAGCCGAATGTCATTTTGCCCATTTTGGTGTGGTCGAATTTAATTTCGCGGCAAGGCCACTGATGGCCACTGCAAGCCGCTGAACATTTTGCCGGCGGCAGAGCCGCCAGTGCTGCCGGGCTAAGCCAGTTTGGTGAAGCCCCGCCTTAAGACTTTAACATATTCTGTTGTGTAAATGTAAACTTTGACATCTCTTATCTGTTTAATAAAAGCTAGAACCTTAAGAACAACTGTGAAAATTGCGATAAATTTAGTTTTTACCCAAAATATGTCCCTTTTTTGTAAGATAACCTGACAATAGAAAAAATGGATTTTATTTTTTAAATCAGCACTAGAAATTACATACAAATGAGCTATCAAAATACAAACAATTTTCAAAAAATTTTATTTCTCAGGCCTGTGTTATTAATCCTTGTAAAATATTTCTGCTCCATTTACAATTACAGTAACATAAAAAAAAACTGGATAGCTACCCACTTGGCAAGAAAACGTGATTTTCATGTATAATTTTACGTCAGACTGAAAAACGTTAGAATACGAATAAACGTGTTTTCAATGTGTAAAACACGCTTAATGTTACGGTGTTCTGACGTTGGTTAAAATAACGTTACTAATTTTAACGTTTTTATAACGTATTATAATATGGTACAATTCTGCGTTTTTGTAACATATTTTTAACCTATAAAACTAAATTTTTCCTCAGGAAAGTATCGTATTATTTCATACATTATTATTTGGGTACTTATAAATAAACAACAAAACATTCAAGTTATGAACTTTTATTTTTTCAAGTTGCCTTAGTTTACCGTATACCTACAATTTACGAATTTTAACTCGTTTTAATTTAAAATCTAGTAGCTATATAGTATAAGTTTTCATTTTTTTGTTTCTTCAACGGTTCGCGGCATACCTGAAGTGGTCCATTATTATTTTTTCCATCGAGTACTCAGTAGTTCCTCCAAACTGAACTTGCGCTATTTCTAAATTAAAAACGAAACATTTTTTAAATATTGTTCCAACAACCTAATTACACGAGATATTACATTACATAGGAAACATTTTCAAGGGTCCTCAATAGTAATAAAGAACTACAATAATAATTTTTTGTAGAGGTTAAAATGTAGGATCTAGAGAACTATTCAATTAAAGGAAAAAATAGAGTGGCGTATCTCGTTTTATATTTGGAATTAACTTCAAAAGGCTGGTATTTTTGTTACATTAAAGGGATTCTTTTAGCATTTTTTTTGTAATGAAAATAAAATTCACGAGACGCCATTTTGCCCTTCAAGCGTTTGTGGTAAAGAACAAAAGAACTCGTGAAATATATAAAGAATAAACAACAGTTATTTCATAAAGACTAAATCATAAAATTAAGAACAACTTACGCTTAATTACAATAAACGAAAACTCACAAAACTTAAGAGATTCGGTGCTATCCAAAATTTTCACCAAAAACTGCTCCTTCCACTATACACTCACAACACAACGACACAACATCAAAGGTCTATGACAGACGTGACAATCGCCGATCGCTGGGTTTTAGGCGCGAAGTTTAAAAATGTTAAGATAAAGTGAAAAATAGGTTACTTATTTCGACGTTATAAAACATAACGCAAATTAAATGTTTTATAAGTAACGTTACTTTTATTTACATAAAATTAATGTAAAAATGTAACACAAATTACAACGTGAACAAAAATTACATTAAAATAACAGTATTAAAAAAAGATCACGTTTTTAAAACGAAGTTTTTGGTAAAGGGAAATAACATTACCATTTTCACGTAAAAATAACGTTTTTTCTCAAAATATGTCAAGTGGGTAGGGTGTTTTGTCTTATAAAGTTCATTAACAGCTTTTCTTTATTTTTTGTTTAGTTTCTGATATAGGAGCGCCTAATTGGCCACCCATCGCGTTACACCCTGTATTGTATACTGAACAGGCTTGTTAATTAACAACTACTTGCCATCACAAGCTGTCACGCTTAAATCAATCTACCAAACGGTATATAAGCACATAATTTGCCTAATAATACTACCACATTAAATGCATGCGGACAATAGTAGAATACAATAATTATTAAGAACTGGTCTGAAAATCTTGTTGAGAACTAGTTCACTATTCATTATACGAGTAAAAACAGGAGTGGCTTTCGCAGTATTTATTAAAAAGCAAACTTCCATATTCAACCTGTTTTAAAATTATCTGTTAATAGTTTAGCTTAATTTATTAAGATTTTTAATTTGGTGTCCAATGAACACCAGGGACAGTTTGTAATCTTGTAATCTTGTAATATTGTAATGTTCCAATAGCAGGCGGTAAAACCGATGAAGCTATTGCTTTGTCCGTAGCTTTGTTTGTCACTTCCGTTCACTTACGCACTGTAATGAATCATTCTAGTTGCACCACATTTTAGTTCTCTATCTAATCGGTTTTTAAACGCGTTTATAGTAGGAGCAGTTACTGTATTTTGGGACAAACCATTCCACGAATACACAACCCGGTTAGAAAGGTTGTTTTTTCGTTGGAGTTTTGCGGTTTTTTCCTTGTCTAGCTTTTTTGAGTGTCCTCGGAGTTGCTGGTTGTGGTCCTGAAAGAAGACACCCTGGATTGAACATTTATACCATCCACTTCTAATTTTATAGGTTTCGATCAGGTCCTCTCTGTGCCTTCGTTCTTTCAATGTTGTTATCTGGAATCTCTCCAACCTTTCAGGGTATGACAAATTTCTTATCTCGGGAGGTATTTTAGTGACTCTTCTCTGGATCTTTTCCAGCCTTTCGATATCCTTGACATAGTAGGGGTTCCACATCGCGAATGCATACTCCAGTTTTGGCCTGATGTAAGTCCTGTACAGCATTGCGATCATTTCGACCGAGTGATCTCTGAATGCGTGTTTAATGAGAGAGATAAAAGAATTTGCCTTTTTAGCTATTTTCGCAATGTGAATCTCCCATTTGAGGTCCGATGTGACACTGACTCCAAGGTCGTTCTGCTCTGTCACAGACGACAAAACAGTGCTACCCAAGGGATGCTCTTGATTTGGGTTGTTCGGACCAATTCTCAACACCGTGCACTTCGACTCGTTCAGTTTCATCTCCCACAATCCGGACCACTTATTGACATTTTTTAGATCCTCCTGGAGCTGTATTACGTTGAGGCTAGGGTTCGCATAGAGTTTACAGTCGTCCGCAAAACTCATTATTTTGGTTTCTATTTGGTCAACAAGGTCAAAGAGATAGGAGGTAAAGAGCAGCGGCCCAAGCACTGAGCCCTGTATAACCCCGCTACTAACTAAATGCTTGTTTGACATTTCCCCGTTCACTCTCACCTGGTAGTATCGTTCCTTAAGCAGGTCAGTTATCAAAACCAGAAGTGGCCCTCGCACTCCATAGTGTTCCAATTTATTAAGCAACATGTCGTGCGGGACTTTATCAAAGGCCTTTTCATAATCCAAATAGATTACATCTGTAGGCTGCGAGCTGTCATGATTCACTGTCCAGTCATTCAAACACTCCAACAGGTTTGTCGTGGTTGAGCGTTTTGAGAGAAACCCATGCTGGGACAATGGTATTAAGTCGTTTTCAAAAAAGAAATCTGTTATCTCTTTCACCATTATCTTTTCCATACACTTCAATGGGTTACAGGTAAGACTTATTGGACGGTAGTTTTCTGGCTGATGTCTGTTGCCTTTCTTGAAGAGTGGTGTAACAATAGACAGCTTCCACAGCTCTGGTATTCTTCCCAGCTCCAAGCACTCCTGCATAGCTTCAGAGAGCCATGACTCAACCCAATCAGTGCAGTTCTGTAACAATACCGTTGGAAAACCATCTGGTCCAGGACTCGAGTCTATTTTCATGTTTTTTAGGGCTTCCTTAACCTTCACCTCTGTGAAGTGCACATTACTGATTGAATTTATTACTATGGTGTTCGCTGGAAGTTCGGGGAGGGGACGATCTTGGCGTGGGGTGAAGGATTTATTAAAATGCTCTGCAAATTTTTCTTCCGTGGTTCGTGAGTGCAAAATTTCATGTGTAACGGGGTCTTTCAATGCAACTGTTGTCACCTTACAGTGTAGGTTTCTACTTTTGTACTTGTATATTCTTCTTGGAGAATCTGATCGTATTACACTATGTTCATATGTTTTTCTGGACTCTCCAAGCTTTTGTTTAAGAATGTTATTTTGTGTCATGTAGGCCTGATAGTTAGGTTGTGTTCTGTTTCTTCTATATGCATCCCACAATTTACGCGTTTTATCAATTTCTTGAAATAAGATCTGGGTTATCCATGGCTTTTGTTGATTGGTTTTTATAGACCTCAATGGGATTAGCATTTCAACTGCCTCGTTTAGAGCTGTTTCAAAGTTCTCGAACTTGCTTTGCTCTCTTTTTGGTTGCTGTTGTCTGAGAGAGTTGTTTATTTCATTATAGTTTGTCAACGATTGCTGTGAATAGTGTGAATATGATAGTTATTAACAATTTGGAAATAATTAAATAGTATCACAGTAATAAAGCATTTTCTTTGAAATAATACTATAGTAAAATCTCTCATTAGCGATCACCCTCGGGGAATGAAAAGTTGGTCGGTTAACAGGGGTGGTCGGTTAATTGAGAGTTTGTTTATAATAAGTATCTACATATACCGGGTGTTGCATCGTCGAGCGGGACATAGGAAATCCCATGTAATTTTAAATGGGGTCAATTATTGGCTTCCCTAATTATTTTAGAGAAAAATTCTATTTAGGTTTATTAAAGAGCACTAAAACCCACATTCAAAAGAATAACTTTAGATATTTTTGATGAGCCCGTTTACGGGTTATCGCCGATTTCTTTTTAACTATTTCTCCTTTTTATGGCCCCGTATTTGCGGGCACCAGTCGAGGTAAAAGATGACTGTCAAATAAAGTTGTCATTTTGAAATGTGTGCTTAATTGTTATAAAAACTCGTACATCGAAAATATTAAAGGTGTATTTATGAGTACAAATTAATCTGAATAAAACTAAAATAAAGTATCCAATTACAAGGTTAATTATGACATTTTACATGTTTCAATATTTTACTAATTAATAGGTAGGTACTATTAAATTGTTAGAACTTTAGGATTTAAGAAGATGTTCAAATATTCCTCAAAATGACAACTTTATTTGACAGTCATCTTTTACCTTGACTGGTGCCCGCAAATACGGGGCCATAAAAAGGAGAAATAGTTAAAAAGAAATCGGCGATAACCCGTAAACGGGCTCATCAAAAATATCTAAAGTTATTCTTTTGAATGTGGGTTTTAGTGCTCTTTAATAAACCTAAATAGAATTTTTCTCTAAAATAATTAGGGAAGCCAATAATTGACCCCATTTAAAATTACATGGGATTTCCTATGTCCCGCTCGACGATGCAACACCCGGTATTTACGTATAATGCGCAGGCTTCAGATAGGCTTGATATTTTCGATACTGGAGCAAGTTCAGGTTCCTCTTCCCCTGTCTCACAGTTGGGAGTAGTTTTATCCGTTTCTTGGATCTCTTCAATACACTCGATAATAGTCAATTCTGCACTTTCTGTTGGAAAATCGGTATTAATAGAGGCAAATTGTTCACAAAAGTGTCCTTAATGTTAGGAAACAGTTGTGCGAGCGGAATATTATGGGGTGGAAGAAAACTAAGTTTGACATTATCCAGTGTAAATTTGGGATGACCAGTTTCATTATCCAGAAACAGTACCACTATTTTATTCTGCTTCTTCATCTTGGTATCAAATCTGTGAAGCCATGTTGTCATGATGTCTGCTATCATCTACGCTTTTTTGTTCGAGACCCATTGGAGAGGTAACGTATCGATACGTGCACCCTTAAAACATCAAGGATTTTTGCTTTTGCTTCTTATAAGTGGTTCTTTCTTCTCACCTTCCATATTTGCACAGAACAGAGTTGTAAATCGTTGTTTTGCTGTTTTTTTTCCAGTACATTTGTCATCTTTCAATGCACATGTTTTTGTTGGCAATACATGGTAGTAGAGACCTGTCTCATCTGCGTTAAATACATCCCTTGGGGCATAATCCTTTAAAATAGTCAATAGCCTTTTTTTCCAGTAGCGTCTTTGATATTGATATCGGTACATTTATTTTCTATTAAACATTATAAAAAAAATACAAACTACAAAAAATACATTACCTATACAGAAATTAAATTATAAAAAATCATAATATTCTTCGTCATCTGAGGAACTGTCATCTCCTCTTGACGTAATAATTAACTGGTCGACGGTCCGATCGATCGGGTGGTCAAGATCCCACATTTTCTCCTCTTCTTTAATGACACGATGGACTGCTTTTCGCCAGTTCTCTGGTGTCACTTCCTCAATGGCTTGATCAAACAGTAGCTTAACGTCCTTCATTTTGAATGTCATGTTGTGTCTTGCTACAAATCCTTTCACTTGCGCCCATATAAGTTCTATGGGATTTAGTTCGCAATGATATGGCGGTGTGCGCAGCACAGTTACACTATGTTTTTCTGCTTCACTTGGGATCTTCTCTGGGTTTTTAAGTCAGGAACGCTCCTTTGACTTCTATTGGTTTGTCGAAAACTGTTTAGGTCTTGTCACTTCTAGAATTTTGAAATCGGTTCTTGCCTTGATTATTGTGGTTCGGGTGTATTGGATTTAAGAATTTTGTTCTGCATAATTTTGGCGCCTTTTCCATTAATTTTGTTATTGATAGTGCCTCTCTACTATTAGTACCTCACAACTATGGGTTTGGACCGACAGGGAGCCAGTCTTTCGGTAGTTTGTATGTAGCGTTTTGTTTAGATCTCGTGTGTGAGTCTGTAATTAGTGGGTTTGTCGATATGTCCGTGCGTCTGTAATAGTCTGTTATAATTTTTGAAGAAAAATTAATTTATCGTTTGCATATGAAAGTCCTGACGAAGTACGCGGTTCATTATACAGGGTGTCCGGATAAGGATACGGAGCGGCCATATCTCGGAAACGATACGTCCCACAGATCTGAAAAAAAAGCTCTCATCATAAAAACTGCCAAGAGAAATTAAAGTTCATTTTACGGCAAAAATGCCACTTAACCGTAGAAAAGCAAATAGATAATTAAAATCAGTAGATTGTTTACTACAACTTTTGTTATTGTTATTTTTTTGAATCTCGCCTAATAAAGGAGTGGGGGAAGCCTTCAGGACATTTTTCAAAAACTGTCATTATGTCGTTATCCTTCAACGGATTTTCTATAACTTGGACTTGTTTGAAAGGGAATTCCTTGGAGTTTAAATAAATGATTCAGGAATTGTCACAAGTTTCCTGATACAATTTTAAGATGGCGCTGTTATTCAATCTAACTTATTTTTTTATTTTTCTCGGTATCACCAGGGGTTTAAAAGTTATTTTGATTTTTCTTTAAAAAATGATACAGTTTCCATTTACCGGTACCCGGTATACCCCTAATAAGCAAGATAACAACTAATTTCATGGCCTACTGTTTAATAAACTATAAAATTTATAATAAAAGTTTAACGAGTCAAAGAAACATCAATAACACTGAATAAAATATGAATATTATGATATGAGATTATGAAAAAGTGCACAAATCTTAAATCTAGAAACAATTAGCAATTTAGCAAGACAACAATAATTACAAATGTTTAAAATATTTTCCGTCACTTCCTAAGCTCTTAGTTATTCTTCTTTCAGTGAAAAACACACTTGCCTCTTGCCTCAATTTCAGCCGTGGATAAGCTTCGAACGGCATTTCATATCCTTTCCATCATGTTTTCGCCTAAATTACAAGTTCCAAGTTGGCCATGAAAAAAAAAACAAATTAATAATTTATTGTGACAAGCTGTTGATGAGTTTTAAACGTCAAGCATCTTATAATATTAAGCATTGTTTTTTACATTTATATTGCATTTTTCTACAAACAGTATGCCGTTTACTAACGCAGAAGTGTATGATATGTTGAATATGTATTTTCAATCTCTTGAAAATGCTGTAATAGCGTCGCGAGAGTATGCAATGCGATTTCCACAAAGAAGACACTATTCTCGAGAAGTATTCTCAAGATTAGCTCGACGATTAAGAGAAACTGGTAATGTGCAGCCCATTCAACGACCCTTACGCATTCGTAGGACACGTAATGAGGTAAATATTATCAACGTTTTGGCTTACGTTCAATACGATCCCACTTTAAGCACCAGAAAAATCTCCCTTGACTTGGGGGTTCCAAAAACTAATGTCCACGAGATTTTACAAACTAATAGTATGCACCCTTACCACATCGTTTTACACCAGGCATTGAACGATACTGATTATGATCGTCGATTGGATTTCTGTCACTGGCTATTAAATATGATTAGGGAAAATCCAATTCTTTCACGGATATTATGGACAGACGAGGCCACTTTCACTAACGCTGGGGGTGTGAATTTGTATAATATGCACTATTGGTCTGAGCAAAACCCTCATTGGATGAGGCAAGTAGATTTTCAAAACCGCTGGAGTTTAAATGTTTGGTGCGGGATCTTGGAAGGAAAAATTATCGGTCCCCATTTTTTTGACCAAACCCTTAATGGAGCAAGATTTTTAGATTTCTTGGCCACTTTCCTTCCACCTCTTTTGGAAGAAGTCTCCTTACAAACGAGAACAAACATGTGGATCCGACTTGATGGTTGTCCGGCGCATTACTATCGTAACGTACGCCAATACCTAGAAGAGCAATTTGCGCATCGTGTAATTGGAAGAGGAAGCTCGTTTCCCTGGCCGGCTCGTTCACCGGATCTTACTTGTCTTGATTTTTACCTATGGGGTAGGTTAAAAGATCTGGTTTTCCAAGAGAGACCAACAACAAGGGAAAACATGATGGTAAGGATAACAAATGCCGTTAGAAACTTATCCACGGCTGAAATTGAGGCAGCCGTATTATCAACTAACAGAAGAATAATTAAGTGCTTACAAAATGACGGAAAACATTTTGAACATTTGTAATTATTATTGTTGTCTCGCTAAATTGCTAATAAAATTGTTTCTAGTTCTAAGATTTGTGCACTTTTTCATAGTCTAAGTCTCATAATATGATATTATCATAATATTCATATTTTATTCAGTGTTATTGATGTTTCTTTGACTCGTTAAACTTTTATTATAAATTTTATAGTTTATTAAACAGTAGGCCATGAAATTAGTTGTTATCTTGCTTATTAGGGGTATACCGGGTACCGGTAAATGGAAACTGTATCATTTTTTAAAGAAAAATGAAAATAACTTTTAAACCCCTGGTGATATCGATTTGCGGTTTGGACTAATCGTTCCCTATGCAAATTGTCTCCTATTACTACCGAAAAAAATGATACCATCCAATTTGCAAATACCGAGAAAAATAAAAAAATAAGTTAGATTGAATAACAGCGCCATCTTAAAATTGTATCAGGAAACTTGTGACAATTCCTGAATCATTTATTTAAACTCCAAGGAATTCCCTTTCAAACAAGTCCAAGTTATAGAAAATCCGTTGAAGGATAACGACATAATGACAGTTTTTGAAAAATGTCCTAAAGGCTTCCCCCACTCCTTTATTAGGCGAGATTCAAAAAAATAACAATAACAAAAGTTGTAGTAAACAATCTACTGATTTTAATTATTTATTTGCTTTTCTACGGTTAAGTGGCATTTTTTGCCGTAAAATGAACTTTAAAAAATAAATAAGCCGTTACACCCTCTTGCGGCAATTTCCGAAACTTAAAATTATTTTGAATGAATTTCTCTTGGCAGTTTTTATGATGAGAGCTTTTTTTTCAGATCTGTGGGACGTATCGTTTCCGAGATATGGCCGCTCCGTATCCTTATCCGGACACCCTGTATATCTAGGGACGTCAGCAATAATTTTCAACGCCCTGTTTTGAATTACTTGGAACTTATTAAGCTCCGTTTTGCTTATGTTGCACCACGAAGGTGCACCATAAGTGAGAACCGGCCTGACCAATACCTTCTAGAGGTTGACCTTTCTCCTATTACCAAGTCTACTTCGCCTACGAAGCAGGGGGTAGATAGAGCCTAATTGACACAATGCAAGCTTTACCCTATTAATTGAATTGAGCCTCCAGTTCAGTCTTTGGTCAAATATAAGTCCCAGGTATTTCACCTCCTGGCACCAATTCACTTGGACTCCACTGACCCGAAGCCTTGTTTCAGGCCTGCGAACGGTGCTTTTTGAAAAAAAGATGACCTTCGTCTTGGCAGGATTCAGGCGAATCTTCCAAGCCGAAAGCCATTTTTCCAGCTCGATTACGTGACGATGCATCCGGCTGACGACAATGCGCGGTGATTTGACAGTCGAAGTAATTGCTGTATCGTCAGCGAAAAGATAGAGCTGCGTAAATCTATCTCGCGGAATATCGTAATAATACCCGTTGACAGGCCTTCCATGAAAGCTTGGCGAGCACTGGTTATATTTTTGTCTTGCCACAATTTTGGTACTATATAACCTTCATTAATTCACGTCTCATCAAGATAAAAGATTTGCTGCTCTCTTCTGTACTGCTTTATACTTCTCAAGTATTTTCGTCGCCAGCAAACTTTTCATTTCATCGCTTACCAGTAAAAGTGATTTACGGTTATGCTTTTCCCAGACAAAATCCATATTTTTTAAAAGTGGCCCAAAAAAGTTTTCTAGTTATAAACGGAATACTGTCATCCTGGCCAAGCTCCACTAGAATCTTATCTAGGGCGGGTATTTCGTTTTTAAAATAAAAGAGTGAACTTTTCTTCGAACAACACTTATGGTGTCTTCATCAAGGACTCTTACTGGTCTGCCTTGGCCTGGACTTTTCTTGGGAGGTTCCACTTGACCTGCTGTCTTTCTCTCCCGCAATAATTCAAAAACGGTGTACTTTCCAACTCCAGTCATTCGGGAACATCGGTCGACAGTTTCTTGTACAGTAAAATTCAGATAATCGAATTTTATGTAATCATGTACATTTAAAATAATAACTTTTTCACTCATTGATAGTGGAGAATTATTGGAACATCTTTTTGTTGGTGTAAATGTCGCCATTTTATTACTAATCTTATAATACTGTGAACACTATATACGGCTTAGCAGCAAATACTGATGCATTAAACTAAACAAATATACTTATTAAGGTCATACACACACACGATATATGAAGTTTATTCCAAATTACCACCTATTTATATGATCCAGCCAAAGAGGCCAGAGCCAAACTCGGTACCTGTTAAATGGTACCTGTTAAACGCAAAACGTAACTTTATAATCTACTACCTAACTAATCCCTACACAATATTTCGATTTTGACACTTCAGGACACTCACCTTTCCTAATCCTCTTACGCAATTACTTGAAATTTTAATATTACAAACAATGCTATTTTATCTTAATACCCGTTAACCTAATTCTCTAAAATTTTTGGTTAGTTATCATAAATAATTTAATGCACAAAGTTTCCCTGCGCCTATGGCCGACACCGAAATTGAGCCAAACTGGACGGAATTTCCCATTTTATTACTCTACACCATTCTGAAATAGACTATATGCATTGAGCAGATTTGAGAGCTTTTGCTTTAAATACGGGCGGATATTGGTAAGTGCTTGTTTCGTGCCTTACAAAACCAGTTAAAAACAACTTGGTCCACTGCCAGTCCCTCGGTTTGTTGGGAAATTTTCTTTTTGTTCAGCGTTGCCTTCTTCTTGAAGCAAATTTTTACTTCTGCTTTATTTTGAAGCAACATAGTCACTTGGGTCTTACCAACTTCAAATTTTTCAGCCAATTTCCTGGTACTAAAAATTTTTTCACTTTCCCCGATTATTTCAATTTTTTCGCTTAAAGAAAGACATTTCCTTTTTCCCGCCATCTTTAAGTACTCTCGTTATTATTGTTTTATGGATTAAGCATCATTTGAGCTTTTCAAAAATGTATACAGGGTGTTAGGTACTTAATCACGAATAATATTGACAAAAAAAAATTTACGCCACTGACTTGTTTAAAAATTTTATAATATTCTCGAATTAAGCAGATAAAAACACAACTTTTTTGTCTCTTGAGATTTATTCCTATCTTACTCCGTTTTCGAGAAAAAAAATTTTTCGACATAAACGGTAGCCCCGTATTTTCAATTTTGCCAGCACTGCTCGAATTCGTAGTGAATCCAGTTTTAACTGGATAGTGGCTAGCGCGAGCACTAATCTGGACCTTTTCGCTCTTCTGATTTTTAAGTGGTCGAGTCTGCTGTTTAAAATTCTATCGACTGATGAATTTTTACTGAATACCTATCGAACCCACCTCGTGCAGCAGCTGACGAGAAACTGCACGTGCTGCAGTTGTCTGGTCGACTTTCTGCTGTTGATGTAAAAACATGAAAGGATTCTGGGTGAGTGACTTTACTCAGTGATATATTTGTACTCTAACGGAACTATGAAAATAATCACTTCTTCATTTAAAGTGTTAATAATTATTCTTTTGGCAATAACTCTGAAACGACGAAGATATCGAACTGCGGTTTTCACGTTCTTTTCTTGCAAATCTAATCTACTTTCCGATTATCATATCATAAGTATACCGTATGATTGAGGTTTTCGGGATAAAATCAAAACTGTTATTGTTGCAAATTGTGCCCTTTAGCAATTTTATTGAAAACTCTCGTGTACCACTGGATGCGATAATTAAAAGTACTTACATTTTTCTTTGAAACAAGTTCAGTCTACTAAAATCGGATAAGTCGTTTAGAAGATGATGATTACACTCTAAGCAGCTTCTCTCCCCTCCCCCCCTTCTCTTATCAAAGTCGGTACGCCAATAAGCCTTAGATAAAAATGATGTAAAATTGTCCAAGCTTTCTTCTCATTTTACCAAAGGTGAACCTTAGTATGGAATTTTCGAAGAAATGTAGAATTTTAATATTTGTGTCCCCTTGCGGCAAAATGCGGAACTCAAAAAATGATTTCCAGGATCTTGTTATGGCCACTTTAGAAATTTTATTTAAAATAATGAAACAGAAACTCTGTCGATATTTTAGAAAACATAAAATAAAATAAAATTCTAACGCTCTATTTTCATTATTACGGGTGTTACGTTAACCACAATATACATATTTATTAATATTGTTTTGGCTGATTCAAAACCAAAACCATTAAAACATGCAAAAACAAGTTTCTAAGTGGTCGTTTTTGAAATTTATATACCTACTACCTACTACTGAATTCATAATTATGACGAAACCATACGTCATTCCAGATATGACGTTTGGTTTCTGTTATAATCCCTGCGTTTTGCGGTACTTCGTAATAATCAAACGCAATAAAATTAAAATGTTCCAAATTTAGATTTCCACTCGGTTCCTGTAAAACAAACAAACAGCTTAAATTTGGACTATCAAGTTCACAACGTTGTATCTAAAAAAAGATAAAATGTTATGCGATTCTATAAAAAGACGACGATGGGCAATATAGACTGCATGTCGTATGTTATTAATGTATCTAGAAGGTCGACGTTAAACGATTACATCAATTATTTTACTTAATAAAAACAAATTTATAATAGAGCTATAATTTTGACTATTAAGACCTACATTATGACAGCGATAATTCCATAGATGCAGTTATCAACAGTAAATGTACTGACACTAACGCTGCTTTCACACTATCAGGTTTTAAACCTGAAGAAAACCGGAGAAGTAATAGTACGTTGGTTTAAATGTGGTGTTTCACATTATCAGGTTCAGGTTAGTTCAGGCTAGTTCTTAGGCTGTTCTTTTATTAACTCAACCTGATAGTGTGAAAGCAGCGTAACGCTGCTTCCACACTATTAGGTTCGCCGGTCAGGTTTTAAACCTGACAGAAACCTGAAGTAAAACTTTATTATCCGAACGCAATCAGGTTTTCAGACGGTCCGGTTTTATAATAGTCTACTCGTTGATGTCATCAGTGATGGATCGTAATGATATTATAACTTTGTGGTTATTTTACAGAAAGCGTAAGAAGCGATGTAATCGTAAAAGGACCCATTGGATGTCTATATCGCTGGTCATTCTTTATAAATTTACTGTCGCACCTTCCACAATAACGTTGCAGCAAATACTAAATTAAGGCCCTTTACTAAACCGGATGGCAAGAACCGGACAAGTGTGAAAGCGCACGTTGCTGTGCATACCTCACTACCACTGTTCAGGCAGCCGGATGCTTCAGTGGACCCATCCGGCTGCATCCGGTCGCCGAGCCTGAACCTGATAATGTAAAACACCACATTTAAACCAATGTACTATTACTTCTCCGGTTTTCTTTAGGTTTAAAACCTAATCGGCAAACCTGATGGTGTGAAAGCAGCGTTAGAGGCAACGGTAGTGTAACTTTTTTGCTCTAAAACATGTCGGAACTCTATCTGTTATGTGAAATTATAGTCTGAGAATAAAATACCTACTTAACATTGAAGACCTTTATGTATTATCATGGTCTGTATTTTTTTGTAATATTAAAAATCCTAAACCATCCACATGATTGGAATTTGTTTGTATTTGATTTGTCTTGTATGTTCTCTCTTGCACTCCCTTATATTAATTTTTTTTGTTTACTCTTTATATCTCTATATTCTTGCATTGTTCCACCGTAAGTATCGTCTTTTTTTTATTAGTTTTACTCTGTGGCCCTAGTTTTTTCCCCAAGTGATGTGGTGGCTGTTCTTTTATTAACTCATTTGTTGTGCATGCTATTGTTCTATTCATTTCATGGTTTGCTGTCGTTTAAGGTTTATTACTGTAGAGCATGTATTGATTCTTCTCATACAGATATCCTTATTTCTTTGCAGGATTTCGAATCTGTTCACCATTCGATGATCGCTACGCATGTCCTTGATGATATGTACGGGGTGTCCAGTTTTCGATGGTGTTACGGAGTATCTCCGTTATTAGTAGAGGTAGAAGGATACGGTTTTCGCAGCACTAACTTCTTTAGTTTCTGTCAGAGTATTTAGGTTCTTTAAGCGTTTTCAAAATATCTAAGTAATAGTAAAATATCAGTTTGTCCTAATTAATATTAGAAAATGTAAACTTTGAAAATAATGAAAAATACGACAGCTCGTTTGTTATGTCCATTGTAATGAAATGCAGATGAATCATTAGAAGTGTATTTCAATAGGTAAATATACGCCTTTTTGTAGTATCTCTATAAAGATTTATTAAATTTCTTAAATTACTTGTTGATATCCCGAAAGACGACAGCCGAATAAAAGAATTTTTCTAAGGATGAAATCGAATTTAATTGAACACGGTCCATTTTTTAAACCTCGGCCTAACATCTACAACAATAAAAAACCGCGACACTGATGAAATACATGTTTTAGCTTCAGTTGAAACAAATCCAACTAGTTCTTGCAGAACGTTCTTGAAGGTTCGGTGGGAGTAGTTAAATCAAGAGTTCAAACAATCCTAAAAAAACACAATTTTAGGCCATATAAATTCCACCTAGTTCACACAAAAAAATCTAGTATCCAATTGAACCTAAAAGTTTCAAACTGAAACTATCATATAGACATAAATAGGAGCAATGCTAAAGTAAAATTAAATAGAAAATACCTTAGCATCAAAATATAGTTTTAAATTAATACTACTTTCTTTTAACTTGACTCTAGTTTAGTTTTAGGGTAATAAAAATAAATGATCAACCCATCAATAATCGTAGTTGCAGATATAGTATACGTTAATATTGGTTTGATTCAAAGTATTCTAAGAATGAATATTCGTTATTTTCGGTTTGAGTATGAATTATTATTAAGTTGAATATACGAAGTTGCATTTGAGCACACACATTTTATTTGTATCTTCAATTTGTGACTATCCTACATTCTCAGCGAAACTAGACAAATCAATTAATTATCATCTTAAAACTAGTTTATCATTAAATAGAGTAAAATTTAAAATCATGTAGTTTTAAAACAGATAAATCTGAAAGGACTATATTATTAAGGTAAGATAGGATAATCTCACCGCAGTCAATAGAATTATAGCTGTGATTGTAGTACATGTCAAGTTAAAATGTCTTTGTGACGTAGGTATCAAATACTGTTGTGATATTACCTTAGGTATCTGATCTGAATATAGCCCTAACAGATAACTGATAAATAAAACAACTTTTTATTGTTTTTGGCTTTATTAAAAAAAAAAAAAACAACAGGTTTATTACTATGAAAAATTAAAGCTAAAAAAATATTTTCCAAGCGGGATGCATACTCAGGAGGTATGGTTGGTATTGTGAAATAAACGGTACCTATTTTATAACAACCCGCGTGACTTCCTAAGGGATTTCCGACTTCAAAATCATCGAAATATAAAATTAACGGAAAAACAAGTTTGTTTGCTAATTTTTTACAATAACGTCTCCAACTATCCCCATTTATAACATTTCTCATTTCAGAATTGGGATCATCAGATTGAAAGTCTTCCACAATTTTTTCTTTGATAGTTTAAAATAGTATTAAAAACACCAGGAATTTCTAAAAATAATTTCAGGGTTTCATTAATTGGAATATAATAGGCATTTACATGTTTAAGGATCATAGCTGTTGCACCATTTTTTTTTTAGCATCTTGACAAACACCAAGTGTATGTTCTATAGGTTTAATAAAAGCAGATGTTTTTTCCATAAACTGAAGCCTTTTGTATTCAGTGTTTAAGGAACGAAATGGAGTGTCAAGCATATTTAACATACCATAAATATACTTTTTTAATGCTTCATTGTTTTGAGATTTACTTAGTAGTTCTAAAGTACTTTTTAGGCAATCGATCAGTTTAGATGAAAGAAAAGAATTTATATTATTTATTATACTTTGTATGGCTGCCCGAGTTAGGGTTAAATTTTTGTAAAGGCTTGCCATTAAAGTCACTAATGCGTCATTGAAAAGGTTTTGAAATATCTCATAGCACTTTTCAGCTTCTTCAGTAAGATTTAAAACTTCAGTGTACGAACAGTTCCAGACTCTGAGTAATTCCTCCATCACATTATCACACAAAACGCGAAAAAATAGAACCACACACTACCACCATCGACGTCTGGCTGGATGTTAACCTGACGACTAAAACGTATTTCGGTCGTTTCCTCGCAGAACAAGGGGTCACGTGATGCAAATAGCATCAAAGAAATAATAAGGGTTTAGATTTTACTCAAGTTAAGTATAGATACTGTCTTTGTGCTCGCTGTGAGAATACAAATTTATTTTTATTTTTAAACCCATCATAGTATATTTCACTTTGACCACAATACTTATTTTTAAAACAAGTATAAGATTATTTTCTTATGATGCTAATGTAATCTCTTTATGAGCATAATTTTGATTAACTTGATGATATAATTTAAAACCAGTAGTAGTTTAATCATGAATATATTTTAGGCACAAAATAAAGCAAGTTAGTTTCAAAATAAGGCTATTTGTTTGAGCATTACTATAAGCTTGTTTTGAGAGTAGTTTTTTTTGTGTGTACAAAACTTATATTCTGGTGATGCACAGCGCCGTATAGGGTTCTGTAATTGGTATTTACAAAATATCAACAGGGAAAATAATTTTGGAAGAACCGTTATATGGTCCGATGAGGCTCATTTTACCAGTGCTGGTATATTTAATCGGCACAATACGAGGTTTTGGTCTCAGGAAAATCAGCATGTAATATTTCCACTCGAGCTTTAACGTTTCATGTTTTGTACTAGGAAGCAAAATATTTTATAATATACAGGGTGTTATGGAAATGACTTATTATTTTTTAACCCGTAAATCTATAGGTCGAGCCGAATTGGGGAAAAATTGCGTTAAATGGCGCTCGAAGCTAGAAATTCGAGAAAAATGCCTTCAAAAATTTAGCTCAAAACACCTACGCGCCAATGACCCAAACAGCTGATTCGTACTACTTGTCAAAAAAAAATTGTTGACAAAAATCTGACAGTTACTGTCAGATAGTCTTTAGATATCGTCAGCCCAAAACATGTGTTTTGACCAGTGTTGCCACATTTACTACATCAGTTTCATCAGATAACCTTTTTTGAATATTTAATTTTTTCTACTTAACTTTAATATGCTTTAGTTTCTACCCTATTACACGAAAAATTGTCTACGTATTGCTCTAGTTTTATTTGTACATACCTTGAAATAAAAAACATATCGGCAAGAAATCCACGTTATACCGTTACCATTTCAAATGATTCTAGCGGGACATTTATTCACTTTAACAACACATTAACTGTTCGGGACATTATCAAGTTATTAGCTCTTTAATTCTGTGTTATTAATACAAGAAATTACTAGTTATAGACTTAGAAATACTTTATAACAAAATCCGGATTGAAAACAACGCGACACACGTTTGATACGGTTATGTTCTTTCTCTTCTTCTGTGACTTCTGTTCTTCTTGGTAATGATAATAGCTGGCTCATTGTCGTCAAGACAGGTGGCCATTGCAATTAAGAATAATAATTACGGTATCCAATCCAGTCCTCTTAACTGGACACACAACATTTAAACACGATAGTCCAGGGGGCGGGAAATGTGATTTGTTGCTGTTCTGTGATTGGGTACTGAGCAGTTCAAAGTCAATGAGCGCATTCGGGAGACGAAACTGCTCCGAAGCAGTTCCTAAATCGTCTTGTTGTCTGTTGTGTCGACCGCTACTTTTACGACACTTTCCAACATGTTACGGAACGGTCGCCATTTTGGGTAGCATCTTTCACTTCCGCTGCTTGGAGAGAGCGGTTCGTTATGTCAATGGGGAAATGACGTATGCAACAAAAGTTTGGTTACGAAGAACGTAGTAAATAGAATGGAGGAACAAAACATATACATTAAACAGGAAAACGTACTTTTTAACTGCCACCAAAGAGTTTCAACCAAGGGATGAGTATATTGGTAAGCTTCACAAAACAAGAAAGGTTAATGTTTGTTACGCACAGCTGATATGGATTTGACATTTGAACCAAACGTGATGATCTTTTGGTCGAAATAGTCGAAATCCATGGAAGCCGACGAATCGGTAGCGGTTGGATCATAACCGGTAACCACTGCGGAGCAGTTTCGTCTCTCGAATGCGCCCAATGGCTTCATATGTGGCTTCATAAATTTGTTTTTAATATCATTTCTTATTATTCATTTACTTGCAACGGCATAAAATTTGTTTGCGTTTTGCTGCTGGAGTGTATAGTTGTTGAATAATGTGATACACATGTGATGGGAATGTTTTGTGATGTGATAGTTTATCTGTGTAAATTTCCAGACATAGGGCTTGTTGTTGGTATCTACGATTTTTACTCAGCGAAGTATTATGATAGCAATACAATTTCATGGGGTGAGTAAAAACTATACCTATTGAATAAGGCTTGTTTAATTGAAATCGCAGTATAGTTTTTGATTTAATCTTTTTTAAAAAACCTAAAAAAAAGATTTTCCCGAATACTTGGCAATGTCGCAAGGTAATCAGCTGTCTGTAGAAATTCCGCCAATTTGTCATGTCAAAAACACGTGTTTAGGGGTAATGAACTTTCATAGAGGCACAGATGGTCCGGTTTTAAGGTATTTTACAAAATTCAAAATACTTCCGATTTTAGAAAAAAAAACTATCAAGTGTAACTCTAGGCCACCCCAGGAGTGGCCCCTTAAAATATAATAAGTCATTTCCATAACACCCTGTATTTGAAGGCAGCCCTAATGCAAATAAATATATGGAAATTCTGGAAAACGTTGTACCGGAAATAATAGAAGACGTGCCCTTAGCGGGTCTCAATAACTTGCATCTGCAACAAGATGGAGCACCTGCTCACAATGCGCTAATTATCAGGGCATACTTAAACAATAATTTCCCAGGCCACTATACTGGAACTAATGAACCTGTAAGATGGCCACCAAGGTCACCCGACTTGTCGGTTTTGGATTTTTTTTTGTGGGGATACCTTGAAAATAAAATTTATTCTATTCAATACCAAACAATTGCAGATTTAAAAAATGCTACTGAAAGAGCATTTAGGGAGTTACAAACGCGGCCTTTTATTATTTTAAATTTATTAAGGCGAATAAGAACTATGTGTGAAACATGTCTAAAGCATAATGGAGAACAATTTGAGCAATATTTATGAGAAAGTTCTTTAAATTTTTAGCTTTTGTTTCTAGTGTTTTACGTTATTAAACACATTTCGATCTATGCATTGTTATTATTTTTACTGAAATATAACTGCTTATTAGATTAAGGAGTCCAAAATATATTTCTTCTGCAGTAATTATCATACCAGTAATAGCTTAATATTAAAAATAAAAATAAGGTATTATATATTTGTGAGAAGCTTGTTATAAACTAAATTATATTATTAAAAAATATATAGGGTGACCCATTTAAAAAAAAGCAAGTTGTTTTTTTTTTCTCGGAAATTATTGAACGTAGAAAACATCTGAGTACGTCACTGGATTCTACACTGAAAAAATTGTATAGAATTTCACAAAAAAATTACAAATAAATTACAATTAATACCGTGACAAAATTAATAAACTGTTTGTAAAAAAACAAATATTTTTGTCGTTTTACCAAAATATATGAATTTAAAAGAAACCTTGGTAAAATCCCGTGTAATTTACAAGCAAAACATGTTTTTGGCATATAAAATGTGATTTTAAAATGTGAAATTACCGAATTCTCCTTTTTAAACGACAAATCTACAACATTCTTGTGATTTTCACAAAACTAATGTAAATTCGCACCATAAGCCTATGTAATGCCAATACGCGTCCATCTTTTCCTTCCCACTGCTCATATACACACGTGTAGCAGACGCATAATGACCGCCGCCGTGTTTTCTTCGAGTTTCAACAGGTGACAACATTGTTTGCCGGTATTTTAATTCATTCTTAGTGTATTGTGAACAAAATATTGTTGGGAGTAGGAGTTAAATAGGTAAGTACATACGCAAACACATTTTCCGAAATGTTTGACTGCCCTATTTGTGGTTACAAATTATATTCAAATCGACTTTACGATATGCATCAATATTTTCATCGAAACTGTGATATACAGCATGGCCTAAATTTAATTTTATTTGCAGAAAACGGCTATAATGCTTTTGTAGCCATGGAGAATACGGTACTACTGCAGGCCAATTCGTTTATAGAAGCTACAAAATTAATGTTTTGTAATTATTATATTTTTAATTTAATGTACCCTAAGAGCATTTCAACGACCATGGAAATGATACAACGATATTTTGTAAAACATCATCCTGATATCGGTACTAAATCCAAAAAATTTAATTCGTCGAAACAAAAAGTAATTAGTATGATTAATACTTTGACAAAAATTGAACTGTAAATATGTTAAAATTATGTAGGTACATTATGTACTTTTAGATGGCCACTAAACGTACTAAACGTACCACTAATATTACCTATTATTATTAAGTAGGTATGTACTATATTTACAGTGCAGTTCTAATGCCTAGAAGCGTACTTTTAATTTTTGAGTGCGTCAATTAGCCACGAAATTGGGTACCAAAAAATGGCATATCCTAAACTATTTTCTGACATAAAAATCACAATTGTAAAATAAAAAATGGCGGCTTGCAGCCATCTTTTAAATTTAAAATAAACTATTTTTCTCGTTTAAACTTGATATTTGTAGGCAATTATTTTCAAATTATATATATAATATCTTTCTTGATGTCATTAAACCAGTTCGTGTCTTTTGTCAATGTTAAGATGGGCCGTCGATAAGAGCTTAATTACTCTACACAATCGTTGACACTGTAATAATTAATAAAAAATAAAAAATTAAAAAAAAATAAAAAAAAAAGATAAAGAAAGAAAGATTCTTATCTACTTTATTCAATTTATGATTGTTCTTGTCATTTGTTTATTAATTAATTACTTGGGTCACCACGGCCACTCAGTTTTTTAATTCGCTTGAGAGCTAAGGTCGTAGATTTAATTCAGATAAGATTTTTGGGCGCCATCAACCAAAGGGGTTGAAAAAGATTATAAAGAAAATAGCAAATAGAATATTTAGTTCCCTAGCCCTGAAAGAGAAAGTAGTATGAATAAAACAATTATTTTAATCAATTCCTATTTTATTAATTAAAAGAATAATATTTTCCAACTAACACCCATTTTATTCATATAGGAATAAATAAACATAACATAGAAAAAGAATTTGAATAAAAGGCTAAGCAACTAAATCAGAGAAAGAAGATATAAAAAATAACATAGAAAAAGATATGACATGAGCTAGACAGCTCCACTAAAAGATATATTAGATCGTAGGAAACCAAACTGAATAAGAAGTGAGGATTCTTTCTAAACACCCAATAATAGGAGTCAAATACTAAATAAAGCTTTGAACATAATTAAAGTGTAATTACTTTAAAGGTAGTGACCAAAATAAAACAGAATTTAAATTTAATGTAACTAAATCAAATTATAGCATTCATTATGCCAAAATTGAAAATAAAATGTTCTTTATAGTAAAGTCAATGAAAGTAAAGTTAATATAAAATCATATACATATAGATATAGCATTCCCTACGCCAGAATTTAAAGTGAGTTAGAATTTAGAATCAAATTCATAAATAGTAATATCACTTCCAGGTTATATTAATAAAAACATTTACCATGCCCTATTCCAAAATAGAATTGGGAAACTTAAAACTTTAGTTATGTTCCCAGCAAAAAAAAGGCTTAGGGGTGAAGATAAAGATTATCTAGCTAAGTCTAACTAATAGATATAACCAAAACCTAGAATGACAAAAAATACATACTGATGGTAACTAAAATATCTGGGTCAGTAAGTAATGCATTCAAAACCGAGATTATCAGTCTCTTATTAACCCGCTCAAAACAGATATAGATATATCCCTTACAAGGTTAAGTCCAATGAAGAGGTTACCGATATAGGAATATCTCAACAAATTCATAGGGATATCTTAATAAAATTAAGTCAAAATAGAGAAAATTACAGCTATAGAAATAACTCAATACTCTATAGGGATATCTTAATCACATTAAGCAAAAATAAAGAAATTACAGATATAATATCTCAATAACTTTAGTGCGAAAACGCATACTTCCTGAGGAAGTAATAGATTTATACTTAAAAATTAAACATTTAACCGCTACTTCTGTTAGAAAGTAAGACTTACGTTTTTTGTTTAATGTAAATCTCAATTTAAGAGAATTAAAAAACCATCTTAGACTCCTTAACGAGTGAAAGTTAGTATCATAAATCAAAACTAGCCTGTTCCAGCTAGGTAATCATAAAACCTACTAGGGATTAATATACAAACGAATTTACAATAAATAGACCAACCACTCAAGCATTCCTTGACGAGGGAGGTTTCGGTTTTAAATTGAAAACTAAGTTTCGTATGATACAAGATAAGCAGTTTAGGTAATATGTAGATACATTACTGGATTGACCCATCCACTTTAAGCGAAATCTACAAGAATTTACAACAGTCTTAAGCGAAGCTAGGGTAATTATACACTATACATAAAAATATACAGAGGGAAGAATATACAACTATAATACAGTCTACCAAATCACCACATAAAAGATTTATAACATAGGAAATTAAGTTAAGGGTTAACAAATTGACTTTTAGTGGCTATCAGTCATCAAATAAAAAAGGTTAAGTCCGGTAAGTGTGGCATTGTGCCAGTCAAAACGTTACAAGTGAATAAAAGAGGTATTTTAGCAATATGACATAAAAAGGTGGCTCTAGGCCCATTAATAGTACATTACGAGTGATTTAACTGAAGTACAGAGGTGAAATTATCCTGAATTATTGGACACATGAAATTTACTTATTCAAACTCAAAAGAAGGGTTTTTTGGTATTATATCTTATGAAATTTAACAAAAATTAGTCGGAAGTGGTGTTAGTGCAGTAAACAAGGAGAAAAAATATGCTACTTAGCTCATGTAAGGCAGGACTCTAGCAGACAGGCACGACGGATTATGCGTCAAACTCCAGCATCAGATCAATGTGGACGGTTGACCATACAGCACGTCGGGGTGACCGGCACATGCACCGAAACAGGAACTTCATCCAAAATGACACCCCCACTCGTCTTGGCCTCTCTAAGACATACATCCTCCATTCCAGGCATGGGATCCATAGCAGGGTAAAGAATTTAGAGGAAGACTCCAGGTTACGAATACTGACTAAAGCACTTTCAACACATGGCTAAATCCATGTAAAACGTAGAAAATAGAAGTAGAAGGTAGTAAAGGTAGAAGATAAAAGATGTAGGAGATAAAAGAACCAGAAGATAAAAGAAAAATAGACGGTAATCGAAGTAGATAAAGGAAGTAGAAAAAGAAGTTGATAAAAGAAAAATGAAGAATAATGAAGGATAATGAATAACGACAAATGAAGAATTATGAAGGATCATGAAGGATAATAAAGAATAATAAAGAATAATAAATAATGAAACCTAAAACAAAACGTGGACATTAGGACGCCATTTTGTGAAACCCAAAAATACTACTCACCAGATGGTCGGGCTTCCTACGGTCTAGGTGACGAAACAATCCCATTTAAGGCTCAAAAGACAGCTTCTGTGTTAAATTCCGATCCGGCCATTGCCAACACATATAAAATGTGAATTATTAACACAAAACCATAATTTTTATATTTTCGTCACCTGCTGTTCAAGTCTTCTGGACCGGTATTTAGAACGAACAGACCGACGCACTACGCCGTAAAGTCCTTAAATAGACTTTCCTATCCAAAAAAACAACTTCCCACTCGTGACTCGTACTGCTTCGAAAACCCATGTGACTTCCGGAAATGACAAGTAAAGCTGGAGGGCACTTTGAACTTGAAAACGGGAATCTACTCATTTTAACCAAAAAAGCCATGAAAATAGCTGCAAGTTTGACCCGAAACTAAATGCATCCAAAATACTAGGTTAGGCAACGTCAAAAAACCCGGCAGTCATCCCAAACATGTAAAAGATAGCTTAATACCATCTGGGTGTGCAAGTGATATTCCGACAGCTAGTCATGCATATCGTCATATTACGGGTTGCCTATACGTAGGTTATTATATTAAGACGAATCGGCCTGGGTCTAGAACCTTTTAGACAGGGGCGTATTCAAAAATTTTAAAAAATTTAATTATTTAAATTGGTCAAAATTTGATAAAAACTCGGGCTATCTACTAACGTTGTAACAAGCACAAAAAGATTGTTACAAATACCCCCTTTCAACAAAAAATTAAAAAAAATAAGAAATAATTCAGGACAATTGAGCACCTCTTAACGTCTAATTACCAAAAAATTTTTAGGCTACAGGTTGCCTTTACATTTGAGATACAATATACATTTCGGTTTATATTTTAGTCTTAATTACTAACTTACTAGCTATGGAAAACGGTTGGGTCTAGGGCTGGTCAGCGTCTTCAAGATCAAGACTGCTATCCAGAGGGGATTTAAGATCTTTAATGTGATACCGACCGATGCTTTTATCGTGCTCATCCTTAAGTTCATAAATGATTGGAGAAATTTTCTTAATGATTTTACATTTAATGAATTTCTTTGCCAGTTTTTTAGAAAAATAATTCCCAGCGTCAGACAAGATGAAATTTCTCTTATAGACTACGTCACCCACATTAAACTCAATATTTCTTTTTCTCAAATCATAATATTTCTTATGTCGCTCATAAGCTTTATTGATGTTTTTAATAACTTGTTCATAAACGTCTGGTAATTTAGAAAGTTCTTGAGCTAAGTTTTGTCTGTCGTCAAATTTATAGGGACAAAGGTTTTTACTTTCTATGATACCAAAATAATCTCCAGAGGTAGGTAAGTTACGTCCAAAAGTTAAGAAAGCTGGTGAAAATGCAGTTGATATGTGTGTAGTGGTGTTTATAGCGTTACATATGTGGTGTACGTGTTTGTCCCAGTCACGGTGGTTATTTTCTTTAATATAGGACCTAATCGCGGTGCCTATCACTCTATTTGCACGCTCTACGTTATTTGTTTGGGGATGGTATCTGGCATTGTACCAGATGTGACCTACTTTATAACTATTCATCAGGCTGGTGAATTCTTTTGATTTAAACTGCGTACCATTGTCTACTACTAGAACTTGGGGAACGCCAAAATATATAAAAACTATTTCCTCCAGAAAGCTACAAATTTCCTTAGTCAAAGCTCGTTTCATTTTATGAATAAAAGTAAATTTGGTGAACCAGTCTATTACGACGAGCAAATAACAAAAGCCGGACCTGGATTTTGGAAAAGGTCCCTGAATGTCTATAGAAAGTAATTTAAATGGGGTGGAAATATTCTTAGGTGCCCCCATGAGACCAGCCCTAGCAAATTGAGAAACTTTCTGTTCATTACAAACCTGACAACGAGAAATATACGTCTTTATATCTTGTCTAATCCCTGGCCACCAGCATTGTTCTAAAATTTTATCGAGACACTTTTTAAAACCAAAATGTGCACCTAATGGATTATCATGAAATTTTTCTAAGACTTCCGATCTTTTAATTCGTGGTATGATTAGTTTCCAATCTTTTTGGTTAATTTGAACATTGTGACTACTGGGGAAATGTTTATATAAGTTATTACCCTCTATTCGAAAAGCTGGATATTTTTGAGGATGTTTTTGTATTTTATCCCTCAACTGTGAATACCATTTATCTAGTGGAACGTTATCTATTGATGAAATTTCTGGAAAACTACGACTAAGTGCGTCTGCGACGACGTTTGAGGTGCCAGACCTATGCTTAATAACAAAATTAAATTGTGACAGCAAGATGGACATTCTAGCTAATCTACCCATGGGGTTTTCTAAACGGAAAAGCCACTGCAAGGAATAATGGTCAGTTAAAATTGTGAAAGTTGGGCCACCCTCTATATAAGACCTAAACTTTAGTACAGCGTGTACTATGGCCAAAAGCTCTTTTTCTGTAACTGTCATGTGTTTAAGTTGGTATTTTGTTGGGTGTCTCTACTAGATAAGGTTGCAAGATTTGGTGTGCGGGAACAATTTGGTTGAACCCAGCTTTCAAAGTCATTATCAATTAAATTTTCGCCATTATCAACTTTATTTTGAGATATTGAGTTTAAACTAAATTGTCGTCTATACAGGTTGACGTTTTCTTGTGTGTCCATACTAAACAAAGTTTTAGGCTGTAATGTATGAGAACAGGTTGGTTGAATAGAGCTTTCAAAATCATTATTGTTACTCATATGTTGAGATACGGAATTTAATTGCGAAGCCTCCTGTGCTGGCCCACGAACAAGAACGTCAGAATGAATAATTATTTTAGGATTTTCTCCTGGATTTACTTTTTGTTCGTCGGTCGCAAAAGATACTCTACGAGAATTTACAATCTCAGGAGTTTCAGAATCGCTCTCATACGAGGTCTCTGAAGAACTTTCATCTGTGTCCTTGAAATGCAAAAGATTGACGTCATTATTTTGAGCTTTTGCCTTTAAATTGGCAATAAGAGAGGTTGTTTCCGTTATAAGTTCGGATTTGAAATTATCTTCTTCTGGGTTACCAGAAGAGATATACTCTAATCTACGTTTAACATGTAGTAAACGTGACATAGCTCTTTTATAATCAACATGTTCTTTATTGGAATTAAAAATGGTTACCAATCCTTGTAATATCACGAGTTTTCTTTGGCATATTTGTGTTTCCTGTTGAAAATCCATCGATATCGCCGGATGAGGCACGATAGAATCATCTTTCTCAGCTTTCTGTAGCTGTCGCAATAAGGATTTGAGGATGTTGACTTTTGATCCTGGATCAGCCTGGATTCCTCTGACGCAGAGTTCCCAAACCAACTCATCTTTCCACAGGTAGGTAGGGTTCATTTTAGACATTTTTCTCTATACCAAAATGTACCTAAAAATTCCAAATACAATTAAAAAATGGTCAAAATAATATCTCTGGCCAAGCCAAAAATATAGAAATTTATGTGTTTAGAAAGATATCACTGCAAGGAAAAATGAAGATTTTTATCTGAAATGTTGTTGAAAATTTTACTTGTTACATACGACTGAGCTACCCACAAAATGTTATTCCTGGCCCCACGTTAGAGCGTCATTTGTAATAATTAATAAAAAATAAAAAATTAAAAAAAAATAAAAAAAAAGATAAAGAAAGAAAGATTCTTATCTACTTTATTCAATTTATGATTGTTCTTGTCATTTGTTTATTAATTAATTACTTGGGTCACCACGGCCACTCAGTTTTTTAATTCGCTTGAGAGCTAAGGTCGTAGATTTAATTCAGATAAGATTTTTGGGCGCCATCAACCAAAGGGGTTGAAAAAGATTATAAAGAAAATAGCAAATAGAATATTTAGTTCCCTAGCCCTGAAAGAGAAAGTAGTATGAATAAAACAATTATTTTAATCAATTCCTATTTTATTAATTAAAAGAATAATATTTTCCAACTAACACCCATTTTATTCATATAGGAAGAAATAAACATAACATAGAAAAAGAATTTGAATAAAAGGCTAAGCAACTAAATCAGAGAAAGAAGATATAAAAAATAACATAGAAAAAGATATGACATGAGCTAGACAGCTCCACTAAAAGATATATTAGATCGTAGGAAACCAAACTGAATAAGAAGTGAGGATTCTTTCTAAACACCCAATAATAGGAGTCAAATACTAAATAAAGCTTTGAACATAATTAAAGTGTAATTACTTTAAAGGTAGTGACCAAAATAAAACAGAATTTAAATTTAATGTAACTAAATCAAATTATAGCATTCATTATGCCAAAATTGAAAATAAAATGTTCTTTATAGTAAAGTCAATGAAAGTAAAGTTAATATAAAATCATATACATATAGATATAGCATTCCCTACGCCAGAATTTAAAGTGAGTTAGAATTTAGAATCAAATTCATAAATAGTAATATCACTTCCAGGTTATATTAATAAAAACATTTACCATGCCCTATTCCAAAATAGAATTGGGAAACTTAAAACTTTAGTTATGTTCCCAGCAAAAAAAAGGCTTAGGGGTGAAGATAAAGATTATCTAGCTAAGTCTAACTAATAGATATAACCAAAACCTAGAATGACAAAAAATACATACTGATGGTAACTAAAATATCTGGGTCAGTAAGTAATGCATTCAAAACCGAGATTATCAGTCTCTTATTAACCCGCTCAAAACAGATATAGATATATCCCTTACAAGGTTAAGTCCAATGAAGAGGTTACCGATATAGGAATATCTCAACAAATTCATAGGGATATCTTAATAAAATTAAGTCAAAATAGAGAAAATTACAGCTATAGAAATAACTCAATACTCTATAGGGATATCTTAATCACATTAAGCAAAAATAAAGAAATTACAGATATAATATCTCAATAACTTTAGTGCGAAAACGCATACTTCCTGAGGAAGTAATAGATTTATACTTAAAAATTAAACATTTAACCGCTACTTCTGTTAGAAAGTAAGACTTACGTTTTTTGTTTAATGTAAATCTCAATTTAAGAGAATTAAAAAACCATCTTAGACTCCTTAACGAGTGAAAGTTAGTATCATAAATCAAAACTAGCCTGTTCCAGCTAGGTAATCATAAAACCTACTAGGGATTAATATACAAACGAATTTACAATAAATAGACCAACCACTCAAGCATTCCTTGACGCGGGAGGTTTCGGTTTTAAATTGAAAACTAAGTTTCGTATGATACAAGATAAGCAGTTTAGGTAATATGTAGATACATTACTGGATTGACCCATCCACTTTAAGCGAAATCTACAAGAATTTACAACAGTCTTAAGCGAAGCTAGGGTAATTATACACTATACATAAAAATATACAGAGGGAAGAATATACAACTATAATACAGTCTACCAAATCACCACATAAAAGATTTATAACATAGGAAATTAAGTTAAGGGTTAACAAATTGACTTTTAGTGGCTATCAGTCATCAAATAAAAAAGGTTAAGTCCGGTAAGTGTGGCATTGTGCCAGTCAAAACGTTACAAGTGAATAAAAGAGGTATTTTAGCAATATGACATAAAAAGGTGGCTCTAGGCCCATTAATAGTACATTACGAGTGATTTAACTGAAGTACAGAGGTGAAATTATCCTGAATTATTGGACACATGAAATTTACTTATTCAAACTCAAAAGAAGGGTTTTTTGGTATTATATCTTATGAAATTTAACAAAAATTAGTCGGAAGTGGTGTTAGTGCAGTAAACAAGGAGAAAAAATATGCTACTTAGCTCATGTAAGGCAGGACTCTAGCAGACAGGCACGACGGATTATGCGTCAAACTCCAGCATCAGATCAATGTGGACGGTTGACCATACAGCACGTCGGGGTGACCGGCACATGCACCGAAACAGGAACTTCATCCAAAATGACACCCCCACTCGTCTTGGCCTCTCTAAGACATACATCCTCCATTCCAGGCATGGGATCCATAGCAGGGTAAAGAATTTAGAGGAAGACTCCAGGTTACGAATACTGACTAAAGCACTTTCAACACATGGCTAAATCCATGTAAAACGTAGAAAATAGAAGTAGAAGGTAGTAAAGGTAGAAGATAAAAGATGTAGGAGATAAAAGAACCAGAAGATAAAAGAAAAATAGACGGTAATCGAAGTAGATAAAGGAAGTAGAAAAAGAAGTTGATAAAAGAAAAATGAAGAATAATGAAGGATAATGAATAACGACAAATGAAGAATTATGAAGGATCATGAAGGATAATAAAGAATAATAAAGAATAATAAATAATGAAACCTAAAACAAAACGTGGACATTAGGACGCCATTTTGTGAAACCCAAAAATACTACTCACCAGATGGTCGGGCTTCCTACGGTCTAGGTGACGAAACAATCCCATTTAAGGCTCAAAAGACAGCTTCTGTGTTAAATTCCGATCCGGCCATTGCCAACACATATAAAATGTGAATTATTAACACAAAACCATAATTTTTATATTTTCGTCACCTGCTGTTCAAGTCTTCTGGACCGGTATTTAGAACGAACAGACCGACGCACTACGCCGTAAAGTCCTTAAATAGACTTTCCTATCCAAAAAAACAACTTCCCACTCGTGACTCGTACTGCTTCGAAAACCCATGTGACTTCCGGAAATGACAAGTAAAGCTGGAGGGCACTTTGAACTTGAAAACGGGAATCTACTCATTTTAACCAAAAAAGCCATGAAAATAGATGCAAGTTTGACCCGAAACTAAATGCATCCAAAATACTAGGTTAGGCAACGTCAAAAAACCCGGCAGTCATCCCAAACATGTAAAAGATAGCTTAATACCATCTGGGTGTGCAAGTGATATTCCGACAGCTAGTCATGCATATCGTCATATTACGGGTTGCCTATACGTAGGTTATTATATTAAGACGAATCGGCCTGGGTCTAGAACCTTTTAGACAGGGGCGTATTCAAAAATTTTAAAAAATTTAATTATTTAAATTGGTCAAAATTTGATAAAAACTCGGGCTATCTACTAACGTTGTAACAAGCACAAAAAGATTGTTACAACACACCCTGTATATATCTGTTCAAAAATCAGAATGATGTTTTGTTTTGTTTCTGCTTTATATGTTATATGAGTTGCGAAATTAACGTTTTTAATAAACCTGTTTGGTAAAAATTCGACTTTTTTTTCAGGTTACAAAATTCTGCAGTGTGTGCCAAAATATTTGCAATATAATGGAAGTAATTCTATTAGGTATCAGTTTTTTCAAATATACGCTCGGTTTTCTTTTTCCAAATTGAGATTTCTGTATATTTGATACATATACCTACCTAAAAAAAAATATTTTATACCTATGCGTGGTTGCAAAAATTTTGATACATAATGTATAATTTACATAATAAACCCTACTAATCCTACAAGTTATTTTTACAGTGCGTTTTTAGAATTTTTTGTAAAAACACATTTTTTTGTAAAATCCTTAAAATAAATTACAATTTTTTGTTAATTTCATTTTAAAATTTACAAAGTAATATCACAAATGTGGTTTAGTCCTAACTTGTAATTTAGCAAATTTTATGTAAAATCACAATTCTTTTTTACAAGACCATTTTGCAGTATTAAGCAAAATTACAAGATGGTTGTGAATGTGTTGTGTCCAACTGTGGCAATAAATAACCCACTTACAACTGTGTAATTTTACATAATAATTTTTAGAGTGTACGTAGAAAACTACAAAAAGAACATTTGTTTTCTCTTTGATAAGCTACATGATATCTCAAATAATGTCCCAAAATGTAAAATTTTCAAAAACATCCCGTACCTATATCAAAAATAAGGAGGACTAGAAAAATTCTGATTGCGGCATCTTTTGTTCCACAAAAAGGTAGCACAGTGCTGCGAAAACCGTATCCTCTTATCTTTACTAATAACTGAGATACACTCTAAAAATAAATCTTGTAAAATTTCAGCAATAATTGTTGGTTATTTGTTGCCAGCAATAGTGCATGTAATATACCAGTGACACTGTAGAATTACATGATTCATGTGAATTGTTTATAAATAAATAACTGCAGAAACACATTTTTTCCTGTATTTTTGCATTAAATATACTGTTAATATTCATGTGAATTTACAAGGGAATCACAATAAATACGGAATATTCCTTTAAAAATTGAGTAGTTTTTTAGTAAAATCACAGCTACCATTAGGTGAAATTACACGTTAATTACACTTAAAAAAAAAAAAATGTATATTTTTAGTTCCTATAACAGTAAATTATCTGTTCTAAAACTGAAATTTTACAGCAATGATTAATGTAATAAATTTGTAATATTACATAATAATCTATGTATTTTAATTTTTGCTAATTTGTTTGTCGAAGGAATTAAATAAAAATACAACATTTTTATATAGCTCGTTTTATTTCACGTTAGAAACAAATTAAAAAACAAGTGGAAAACGGTTACTGTAAATAAAAAATATTAAAGATTTCTGGTATTATTCCCTGACAAATAATAAATACATTTGCAACACTTAAGTGCTAATAAACTTAATTTAAATATTTATATACCTATTATACATTGTGTGTATACAGTCCCGAACCCCATCAATATTTCAAAAACGTGACGTTTGATTAAAAAGTGTTTCATATAAAGTTTATAGATCTTTTTCCAATGCATATGCACATTAAGAAAAGTTTTTCAAATATACATAAGGATGGTAGAGAAAAAAGTTACATTTGCTCAAATGGGAGACTATACTTTTTGATGTATTTTCGAATCCTACACAAAATTGTAGCCTAACTTCATGTAGCATGTGCTTTACCTAAATTCACTAGTTTAAAAGATATATATACCAATTTAAAAATTTATACTTGTTAAACATTTCTTACCATTTTTTTTTTTTACCTTTACATTATCTTAAATAAAACACCATCAGTATTGTGGCGATGGCGCTGATATTTTTTGACATTGTCAGTTCTAATATTACTAGGTTAAATCAAAAATATAAAGACATACCAGCACCATAATGCTGGTGCTTTTTTTCAAGGTGATAAAATGATAAAAAATGTAAATGGTAAAAAATGTTTTGTAATACTTTAGGTACCTACATACCTATATATAATTTTGTATAGAATTCGTATAAAGACGTAGATTCTCCTATCTAAAAAAAATTAACTTTTGTCTTTACTATCCTTATGGTGCACCCTGTATATTTGAGAATTTTTTTTTAATATACATTGGAAATAGATCTATAAACTTTATATAAAACACTTTTTGATTAAACGCCAGGTTTTCGAAATATAGGGGGGGATCCGGGATTTTTTCTACAGTGTATATTTATGTTAAACGTATAAACAGCTTGTCCATAATAACCGACTATAACAAAAACTATAACTAACAAATATAAAAAAATCTAACATGTGTCAAGTTATTTTTTTTTAAATAGAAATAGTAACATAAAGCCCAAATAAAAAACAAGTCTCCAACAAGCATTTTAAAGTTTTTAAATGGCTTTTTGCTAGTAAAGAAAAAAAACTTTAAAAAATGCCTATTTTTTGGTATATAAGTAAGTATCTACGGAGATCTTTGGAACGCTAAAATAAATAGTATACACAAAAACATTGAAAAACGACCTATTTTATAATATAACTAGTTAAGCTCAACTATTACACTGTTTTTATTTGGGAAACAGTTTATTAATACTATTAATTAAAGTAAAACCACAAAATGAGCATTTATACATAGTAAAACTATACAATACTTACTTGTTAAGTACTTTTTTAACCACAAAATAAAACACTTACAACTGTATACGAGGAAAAAACAACAGACCGATGCCGGCAGGTGTGATGAAAGCCAAACAATGGACGCGTCTCTCTCGTTGTGCCGAAAAGTGATGGGGAATCCCACAGACTGATGTCGTAAGTTCACAGCGGAATCACATAATTTTTACAGTGGCGTGTAATATTCATGTGATTTTAATATTTTATATGTATTTTTTTTTGATATTACACTACTTACTGTAAAAATTATTTAAAAACACATTAACGTGTATTTTTAAAGATAATGTACAGAGTGCATGTAAAATTACAGCATATATGTAAAAATATTACATTAGTTTACCTGTAAAAATCTATTAAAATTACCCCTAATTTTTAGAGTGTACCCCGTAAAACCATCGAAAACTGGACACCCCGTATACAGTAATATTTAATACGATATATTTCGTTCTTCGTGTGATCAGCTGGACTTCTCTATGGCCTTTTTTTTTCTGGGTATGCAAATGGGTTATAAAAAAATGTTTGGTAAGAAATAATAATAATTTGCAAGAATAATTTATTTATATCCCGATTTTTATAAAATAATTAAGTGATCAATATAATAAACAATTTTTCATTTAGAGCCGTTCCACCTTAGATCCATCCCAACAAACAGTTAATTGTCTGTTAAAATGGCTAAATGTACTACATTTTTTATTATGGCTTTATTTGTTATGCTTCGTGAATAAAGTTTTCATTCCTTTATGAAACTAACCGTAACATCTAGTACCTGCACATTTTTGAACTTGTACTACATTTTAACTGTACCGCATCAAACATTTCATTGTGCACTTTAAAAAACCAACTGTTAATATTGTTCGCTAAAATCTTTTACTGTTTCTAAACACGACCGGATTTACATAAAGGTTAAAAGATTTGTACTTGTACAATCGTTCATGCATTTTATTTTCTATGAAGAAATGGACTGAATTTTATTGATATGCACTAGGGTGGCCCACATTTTGTGGCCTTTTTTTATTGGTCTCCCTTTTTAAAAATGCTGTAAATGTCAAGAAAATGACGTGTGCAAAATTTCAAGTAATTTAATTAATCCAAAATGGTGCCGCCGATGGAATGAAATACAAAGGTTTTTAAATTGTAAAACTTTTATTATCATATCTACCACTGACTACATAGAAACAGAGTAATATATATATTATATAGGTATATAATATTAATAAATTGTATCTAAGAGCTAACCCTATTATGTATTAACACAAATAGTTTGGTTTAATCAATTTTAAAATGTTTCCGCAAGAGTCGTCTTACTGACACATCTTTAAGTTTTTTCTATATTCGCTCAGAATTTACGGTATACATTGACATTGTTCTTCATCTTTTATTAATAATTTATTATATTCGTCTACCCCTTTCTGCTGTATCATTCACTACTTTAAGCTTTTTTACTACATTAAAATTATTTATGTACTCATCATTACTTTCCCAGTTTTCTGGATTCTCTTTTCAAAAATTTGTGGATAACCCTATCCCTTCAAAAAACCTAAGAATATTTTTACATATAAATTCCCAAAGTTCGTTTTATGTTCTATTTCGTATAATAATATATTACTTAATTTAACTCGTTTTTCATTTCCTTCTAGCGAGTCTTGTTTTTCTAGAGCTTTTATCATATGCTTTTAATTTCAACAGGGATTTCGTTATCAAAGAATCATACTGGTTAAATCTCAGAAGACAAGTAGGTATGCTCCATTCCACAATAATTCGTTGATTTCTCGACCGCAATAAAATTTAAATCCAGCCATAAATAAGTGCCTTTTGAAAGGGTACAGGTCCTGATTACCTACTAATTTCAATAGTTTAGGTTAGCTATTTTCAACAAAACAACAAATATAAAATAATAGGTAAGTATCTTTATTTTAACCATGTAATTAAATAGGTATTAATATTTATACAAAAATACTAATCTACAATATGATAATATCATCTATGCCTAAACTAATATAGTGACGATAGTGATAGTGAAACAGAGCTGAATATAGAGTAGGTTAAGTTAAATTTTGTATTATTTACGGAATTGTTGTTCGACTTATAGACAAAGAAAGTACATCATGTCAATAAAATAGAATTGTATATTATTATACAGTGTCACCATTAAAGTCCGCACCATATGGAACTTTTTTTTATTAATGAGGTTAGTTAAAATTAAATTTGGGCAATCGTTTTTGCTTCAAATTAGACTAAAAATTATATAATCAAATGTCACCATCTGTCATTCGGTATCTGTCAAAAATTACATTTTAATCAAAAAATGCTGAAAAATGGCATTGTTTTACCGAATTTCAAAAAATTTTATTAGAAAAAGTTGTTTCTAGTACAATTCTTGGCCTAAATACAAAGTTTCAGTTTTCTAGCTCAAAGTTGATTTTTTTGCCATTTTTTCTAATTAACTTTTTTTTTATTTAATGTAAGTTCCCTTAATGGATATTAAACTATTTGCTTATACCATACTCAATATTTTATTTAGTTTGTATGAGCTTTTTTTTACTAGAATGCCATTTTTTTTCGAAATTTAAAATTAGAGGCAAAAAAATTTGACACAGGTGGTGCAAAGTTATCCTAATTTAAAAATTTTAACAGATTGACGTCAGATGTTTCGTTTTTCAAATGACAAATACATCTAAATATTTGATAAAAATTTTATTTTATACTTAAAACTATCATTATTATTAAAAGGAACAAAAAGGAACTTTACTCATTTTAAATAGGTAACACAAAAGCAATATAAATTTCACATTTCAGTGTGACGTCCTTCTCGCTCTATACAAACACCCGTCCGTCTATAAACGTCTTTGACAGCATTTTGTAAAAAGCTTGGTCTTATATCGGCACAACACTGTCTTATCGTTTGTTCCAAATGCTCGATATTTCTAAACGGTCGATTCTTATAAACTTTCTGCTTAAGATAACCCCACAGAAAAAAGTCTAGTGGGGTTATGTCAGGCGACCTGGGTGGCCAGTGACATTCTCTATCACGCCCTATAACTCTGTTTTGAAATAATTGGTTTATGCGTTCTTTCACTGCTACAGTTTGATGTATGGGTGCACCATCAAGCTGATACCATAAGTTATGTCTATGGTGTAAGGGCATGTTATCCAAAACTTCGGTAATCTCGTTATCAAGAAAATTCAGGTACCTTTCACCAGTTAAGTTTACTCTAAAGAAGTATGGTCCAATAAGCTCATCTTTCAAAATTCCACACCAAACATTGGTTTTAAAATGATACTGGTCGCGACATTCAATTGTGAAGTTAGGATTTTCTTGAGACCACCATCGGCAATTTTGTGAGCTCACGGTACCATTCGAAGAGAAAGTGGCTTCATCTGTCCATAATATCTTGTATGGAAAAAGAATATTCTCCTCATATTGTTCCTGATACCATGGTCAATAACAGTTAAACAAACATCAAGTTGTGCTGCTTCATCGTATTTACTTGCCGCGTGAGGTTTCTTAAAATTATTTTAAACAGATCCAGTTTCTCTAAATTTTGACATTATTCTTGAAACAGTGCTATGCTGCAAATTTTTTTCTGGATGCCTCTCATTAAAAATGGCAGATACTTGCCGGTGAGGCATATTCTCTCCACAAATTAAGACAATTTCTATTTTTTCTTGAATGGACAACATTGGTGATAACACTGAAAACTATAACTTGCGAAAATATTCAAATTTATGACATTTCTTTTATTTATTCGGCACTCTAATTCGTTTTTTTTTTCCATAGCCTACTTATCAAATTCAAAATTGCCTTGATATTTTATTGTGGATAAAAAGAAAATGTGTCTAAATTTTGAACTAATCTGATATCTGGGAATTTTATTATAAGTTTTTTAAACTTCTTAGGTGTATGTACTATCAAAAAAATGGAATATCTGACGTCTATCTGTTAAAATTTTTAAATTAGGATAACTTTGCACCACCTGTGTCAAATTTTTTTGCCTCTAATTTTAAATTTCGAAAAAAAATGGCATTCTAGTAAAAAAACGCTCATACAAACTAAATAAAATATTGAGTATGGTATAAGCAAATAGTTTAATATCCATTAAGCGAACTTACATTAAATAAAAAAAAAGTTAATTAGAAAAAATGGCAAAAAAATCAACTTTGAGCTAGAAAACTGAAACTTTGTATTTAGGCCAAGAATTGTACTAGAAACAACTTTTTCTAATAAAATTTTTTGAAATTCGGTAAAACAATGCCATTTTTCAGCATTTTTTGATTAAAATGTAATTTTTGACAGATACCGAATGACAGATGGTGACATTTGATTATAGAATTTTTTGTCTAATTTGAAGCAAAAACGATTGCCCAAATTTAATTTTAACTAACCTCATTAATAAAAAAAAGTTCCATATGGTGCGGACTTTAATGGTGACACTGTATAATAAATTTCGGTTGCTGGCAGCAGCTCTTATTTTTATTTTAAATAAACTCTGTTCAAAAGATATTATTTTTGTAGCCAAACAAACATTTTTGAAGGGTGAGAACACAGAAAATTAAAATAAAAAAAAACTTATATAAAGATGGGTCACCCTAATATGCATATTGTGTACATGTGATGTGTAAAAGAAGATTTACACAAGCACACATTAATCTGTATGGGGTTTTGATTCTTGTTACCGGACGGCCCTTCATCATTAATAATGAAAATTATTAATTGTTTGACTCTTTTTGCACAAGTATTTTTGAGTAAGAAAAGCATATCGTTGATCACTCTACTTTTTAGTTAAAAATTTGTATAACACCTTTTCTTCATCCGAAATATCACGCGAAACTTTAAAGCCTGCCTCAAAAAAGTGTGCTGGTCCTGACAAAATAGCATCACTAATTTTTTAAAAACCCACTCTAACAATCTCCAAACTACACGCTACCTAAATTATTTTTTAGGAATCGGAGAATTTTCAAATAGTCGGAAATCTGCTATGCTTGACCGCATACTCAAAGGCGGCAAATTTTCGAGCATTATTCAGGCTGAACCAAATAAAGTGTCCACGATTGGCAACTTTCTTATTATTAAAGATAAAAAGTTGTTGAAATTATCAATTTAGTAATATTTTTAACGCTTATTAAGATAGAAGAAGAAGAAAAACAATCGAACGTCGTGTTTTCGGGTCTCGAGGTTTTGGCCACAGATTGTTATATTAAGCTGTGTTTTGGCGTTGGTACGTCTATTAAGGTTTTATATAAAAGCGAATGTATATTTTGGTAGAGCCGAACACCGTGCTTGGATACTGGGTATCGTAATTTAAATGTATAAACGGGTTAACCGTGGTATCCCTATGATAATATTGCCGAGTGCTGAAGAGACTCAAGGTGCGGGTCGACTAGCTCTGACAATCGCTGTATCAACTGTTTTTTCCTAACCTAAGGCCGGTCAGAGAAAACATTAGACCTCATGTGTGTGTTACTCATACTTTGTATTGTTTAAAAAGGAATGGTCGTTTTATTGCATGGTACAAATACTACAATAGTACATTATTTAACGAGCGTATAATGAAGGCTATATTACACGAGATTTTAAAACACGAGCCGAAGGCGAGTGTTTTAAGGATTCGAGTGTAATATAGCCATTATACGCGAGTCAAATACTATACTTTATCTACGACTATTCAGTATTCAAGAAGTTAGAAAATGGATTCAGAGAAACACATTTTATTACAATAGGATTATTATTAATGGTATTTCTTAACTAAAAAATACAATTCAACGATGTTAACCATAATTAAACAAAATACAATTGCAGCCCGAATTTCTGGAGGGGTACTTTGGATTTCGTTTTCGTCATCCGAAATCATGATATTTTACTTTGAAATCAACAACAAAATGTCACAGCGAAACTTAAATGACTGAGGAAAAAAATGATTCGTTTACTTGTCAATCGGTTGCTATGGTATTAATACCATTCACGCCTGCTTAAACTAGATCTGGTGCGTTTTTATCGTAATTCAAGTAACTTTGTTTTGTTGGGACCGTGGAATATGAAATCTCATATTCCACGGCTGTGGAATATGAGTAACTATGGTAATATGAACCACATTATATATGTACTAACAAACACATTATGCTTCTATTATTAAATAGTCGTAGATAAATAAAGTTTTATTGGCCCGAGAAAAGAAACCATCGTTCTTTTAAAACACGACAGAAAGGAAACGCACATCTGTTTTGTGATTCACTAAGGGTACCTCGGTTAATGGCCGCTGTTACTATTTACAACTTACAGTTAAATCAAATTTAATATATACAAAAATACAGATATATGCAGAGTGTCGTGAAAGCACAAGTGTGTCCCCACAGCACCCCCCTGCCAATGATAAAGCTTGGGAAAAACCGGCTTGGAAACGATCGAGAAATCTGACTGTTCTCCCTGATATGGTGGTCTTGAATTGGTCGCCTGCTTCGGAATGTACATTACCTGAGTTTTGCGCAAATGGAACTGGTAGGTGGTCGGGGCGAGTAGATGCCGGAGCTTAGTAAGCTGGAGCAGGAGCTGAATACGCTTGTAAGCTGTAGCTTGGTGCTGGTGCAGAGTAACTGGGAGCTAAACAAGAAAGTGCTGGAGCAGGATATGGCGATGCTGGAGCAGGATATGCCGGTGCTGGAGCAGAATAAGCAGGTGCTGGAGCAGGATATGCCAGTCCTCTTGCAGTTTCAAAGAACAGGCACAGGGATACCTTAGTCATGTCGAAAAGTATAACCTGAAGTAAAAATGCCACTCGATACAGGTCGCAAAAGTCCAGTAAATTGATTAATACTTTTGATTCTGTAGAGAACCTTCATCTTCGGAAGTGTGTAATTTTTCGGTCGGAAAATGGCAAGTTTTTTTTTCATTTTTTGAAAATTCAAAAGTGGATATTTTTGAAATTTAATAGTTCCAAAAATAAAAGTAGGATTGAAATGTGGTTTGGACAATAGATCATCTTAACACAATTCAAAATATATGCGAGCTTAAGGATGGGGTTCGCACAGTTAAGCCAAGTAATGCTGTATTGACCCATTAAAATTACAGTCCTTACTTGACTAAAAACTAGAATGATTCCAAATCATAGTCCGTAGGAGTGTGGCCCAAAAGAAAGATAACACTTATGTTGTAGCTAGTTAAGAATGTCAAGTAGAATTCAGAAATTAAAAAATATTTCGGGTTCTCCATTTACAAAAATAAAGATTACTCCTGCCTTGCCTGTTTGAGTCAATCTCTGTAGTAGGTACCAAGTAATTTTAGAGTACGTAAGAAATTGAATAAAAAATTTCAACATACTTTTTGACCTTACTTACGTTTTAACCAATAAATAAGAAATACACTCTTTTTCCATTATAAATGAAGATTTCAACTTTAAGATAAAAATCTACTTAGGTATACCTTTAAAATATTTTGGAAGCTTTTACACAGATTCGTAAACCTATCAAAAAGGTTTATTGTGAGAACCCATTTTACTTTATTGCCACTTTTAAGATTAGCTAAGAATCTCGCTGTTATCTGTTAAAAGCACTTAAAAACAAAAAGTATTTAAAATCTCGAAATTACCTAACTAAAGTTTATTGCTGGATTTATAGCTTTTTTTCTGTTTCTCACCAAGTTTGGGAAAGGCGAATTAAAATCGAAATTGTTTTTTTTTTAGATTTTGCCGACACAGAACAATACTGTGAGTACAGGGTGTCGATTTTTCGATGTAATTGCAGGGTATCTCGGTAACTAGTAAAGATAGAGACCTGCGGTTTTTACATTACGATGCTACTTTTTCGAAACAAAAGATGCCGCAAACAGAATTCTCATAGCTTTTTTAGTTTTTAAGCTACAGGGTGTTCTCGAAAATTTTTGCTTTTTGACCACCCCCTGTATTTCGGTTATTCTTTAACTTGTTAAAACATAGAAAACTGTTTCTAAAAGAGTTTTTTCAGTAGAATTCAGTGACTTGCTAACTTTTTTTCTGGGAGTCTATTCGAGATGTAGAGCAAACATATGATTTCTTAAATAGGACACCCTGTATATTTTTTTTGTTATTTGATTGGGCTATTTTTAAGCTTCTAGCATAAAAGGCGGTATTGTCCTGCAGGCATCCAGTATCCTATTTTTCATATATTCTGGTGTTGTAGGGGAATTTACATAAACGCTATCTATAATATAGCCCCACAAAAAGAAATCTAAAGGTGTTAAGTCACATGATCGAGGGGGCCACCCAATGAATCCATCTCTACCAAAATTCCCGAACTTCCCGATGGTAATGAGCAGGAGCTCTGTCTTGTTGAATCCACATTTATTTTGTTCTCTTTCAATATCATCAACGTCTTCAAGGAGCTGTGGTAGTTCATTTTGCAAAAAGTTTAAATATTTATGCCTGTTCGCGGAAAAAATATGGACCAATAACTCGAATATTTTTAAATCCACACCATACATTAAGCACCCAATGGTTTTAATTTTGAATTTCCCGGACTCCGAATGGATTAATTGTCGAATGATAGTGCATATTATGGCGGTTAACTGCTCCATTACTGCGAAAGGTAGCTTCATCAGAAAACATTAATTTGGACAAAAATTCGGATCTGCCTCTATAGCTTCATTTATAATAGTACAAAAGGTTACTCGTTGTTTAAAATCACGGTCTAAAAGTTCTTAGTGTAGTTCCATATGAAAGGGATGATATTTGAATTTTCTCGTGGTACGATTAGCGGTAGATTGGGTTGTGTTACATAAGTTAACTAAGTGACGGTTACTGACCTGGGGATTATCTTCAACATGAAATAAAATCTCAATTTCTTTTTCCTTATTGGTTGCATTCCTGTTTACCACTTTTCGTTTCTTATATTCAACGCTACCATTACCATCAAACCGCCCGATAATGACTGGATTAATTATAAACAATTGAGGAACTTAACATTAACAATGGCTAGAAGAGCAAAGAGGGAGTATTTGGATTCATTACATTTGGAGGGAAGAAACCCACGTAAAACTTGGGGAGCGTTAAGGAATTTTAATATTACTTCTCATAAAAACTTTTGTATTCCCAATAGTTTAGCTGATCCTAATAATATTAATAATTTTTTTGGCGCATTTTTGCAGAACGTATCTGATTGTAGTAATAAAGTTAAATTTTATAGTTATAACTTATTTATACAATGACAATGTTGACAAATTTAGTTTCAATTTAGCGGAAGTATCAGATATACATAACATTTTAAATAGTATTCAGACTAATGCAACAGGGGTTGATGAGGTGTCACCTTTAATGTTAAAATATTGTAGTCCATTTATTGATAAAATATTACTCATATTATAAATTGTTGCATGGAAGTAAATTATTTTCCTGATCTGTGGAAGATATCGATTGGTAAGCCACTGCCAAAGATTTCTAATTCTGCAAGCTTTAATGACCTTAGAATTATTAGTATTTTACCTGCCCTCTCTAAGATTTATGAAAAATTATTATTTCATCAAGTGTATGAGTATTGCATAAAAAATAAAATAATCCCTGATACCCAATGTGGATTTAGAAAAAATTTCAGTACTTCTGTAGCTCTAATTAATGTAATTGATGACGTAGTTCGTGCTAGTGATAAAAAACTAAACAGTGCACTAATATTATTAGACTTTTCGAAAGCATTCGATACCATCAATCATCAACTTCTAGTATCAAAATTAAAATTTTATGACTTCCAAAAAGAATCTTGTTTAACAATTGAATTATATCTTTCTAATCGTTACCAAAAAATATTTTCTGATAATAAGTACCCGGAACAGGTTAGGATATTATCCGGCGTTCCGCAAGGCTCTATATTGGGCCCTTTACTTTTTCTTATCTACACTTCCGATATTCTTAGATCATTGAAATATTGTAAAGTTCAGGCGTATGCTGATGACACACAGATATATTACTGTTTTGATTTTGAGGACAATATTAATGCTGAAGCACTTATTAATGAAGACTTAGAGACTTTAACTCGGCTTGCTTCTGCTCACAATTTAAAATTAAGTAAATCCCTCGAAATCCTACCTTATGTTGTTTGGTAATAAAGGTAAAGTTGAATACCTTATGAATAATATAAATATAGTATTAAATGGTATAAAGCTGTCGGTAGTGAAATCTGCAAAAAACTTAGGAATAGTCTTGGATAGCGAATTAAGATTTCGTGATCATTAAAAAAAAATAAACCAAAAGCCTTACATGGCCCTAAAAATACTCTACACTACAACAATAGACATATTTTAAATTTTAAATTAAAAAAGACACTTTGCGAATCACTAGTGCTCTCAAATTTTAATTATTGCGATTTCGTTTACGGTTACTGTTTAGATAACGTAAGTAAGTCTCGTATTCAAAAGGTACAAAATACTTGTGCTCGATTCATCTTTGGTCTTAGAAAATATGATCACATCTCGCATACATTTTTGGAACTAAATTGGTTAAGGATGGATTCCCGTAGGCTTCTACATTTTTGCACTTTTATTTATAAAATTTTGAATGAGCCGAATTCTCCTGTCTCTGTCCGCGAACGCCTAGTCCCCCGCTGTAACGTTCATTCCGTCAACATACGCTATAGGAGTAGATTAACTCAACCTCACCATCAGAGTGCCCTGTTTCAGAGGTCGCTTACTTACCTAATAACTTGATTGGTTTAAGTGTTCAACTATTTAAAATAAAATATAAAAAGCATCTTTTAGCTTTACAAGCTTAATCATTTTTTTTTTTGGTCAATCCATTTTACCTTGATACGATCAGATATGTTGAATTTTCTGGTTTAATTTGTCCAATGCTTGTCGGCAGGCTGTCGATTAAAATAGTTATTTTTATTAAAATAAAACTAATTTAAATTTCCCAAATGATCATTGTTTTACTTCTTTATTAATTTTATATTTCATGTTATGTAAATATCTTATTTTATTAAGTTTGTTGTTGTGGTATGGTTCAGTAGAGTAGCTACTAAAGCTAGACTGCGCCATGCTACCTCAATAGATATATAGATTTAAGTTCTATTGTACGTAACATAAAATTGTAATTTCTTTTTTTTTCCTGTAATATAAAGGCATTATTTGTTTATTTATTTATTTATTTATTTATTAAGCATTGAAAAGATGCATGTCTAGTTGATGCGTCTATTAGGGTACTTCGCACCGTAAATCCTTGCTGCCAAGGACAATTTTTCACCTCGCCCAGTATATAAATCATGTCAAATAATTCATTTTTAGGAAAATCCACAACTATTTTATTTTTTTAGGTACCTACGTCACTTACGACAATAAGTTAAGCTATCTTTACTTGCTTAATTGTTGCTTAAAAAAGTTATTTGTCAATTTAAATTAGTCGAAATATATAAATCTATTTTGAACGCCCTGTAGCATTTAACTCAAATTTCGTTACATGTTTTGTTTTTGTCATCCCAATAGAACGTTTGTACCAAATATGAGTATTCCACCTTCAGAAACAATGGCGGTAAAGTCAATTTTAAGAGTAAAACTAATATTTTTATAGAAAAATTAAAATATATATTAGAACTAGTAGGTTAAGGTATATAACAATATTAACAAAAAAAGTTATGGAATTTCCCGCAGAATCTAAAAATAAATTAAAAAAAGGGTGTTCCATTTAAAAAAATGTATGTTATATTCGCCACGCTTTTTTGAACCACCCTATATACTCACAAATAATTTTAAATTATACCCCTTAACATTCTCTAAAACTTTTGTATTTAACGTTTTTTGGTAATTCCCGAAATAAATGAGGTAGGTAATGAACTTTACACTATGGTTGACTCACCCTGTATGTGGTTGATTAGATTCTAGAAACAAAGAAACCTGAACATACCGTTGTAGATACGCCGATTTAGAAGTTCTAAAAAGCAAATTAATTCAACTCATAAGTACCTTCATGATCGTTAATAATTAAGTTAATTGCACAATAAATGTACATTAGCAGGATAGTGTTCAGTTCTTAGGCAACATCAATTGAGCAGAACAGAAAGTAACTTACAAACTGCTATTTTTCAGATAATGTAACAGTAACGAAGCTGCGTACTCTATACTTTCTTAATTGCTGTATATAGTCTTTCCTCACGCAATAGTTAGAGTTTAAAACCGATTTGGCTTTAATCTAAATGTTGGACCGTCAAACGCAATAAAATCTAGAATAAATTGGTCATAAATGACTTTGACGTATGTTGTTGCTAGAACCAGGAAAACACTTCGACGTGAATTTAGGTTTTATTGGCGATAAAACACACATGCAATTAAAAATCTTAATGCGGGAAGTTCAAAGACCATACACCACAACATAATTATTAGATATGTTTGTATCTCATATACACTGATAAAAAAAAATGCAAAAATACGCACTGCAACATTGGTCACTTTTATGCCACACAAATATGTGTTAAATAACATCTTGCCCGAAATTCTACATTTATCATGTAATTATACATTGTTCATGTAAAAGTTTAAAATGTAAATCTACCACTAAGAATGGATCATTACAGTAAGTGTGTAATAATAAAATGTAAATATAGTATTGTAGATATGTAATTACACAACTTAGTCGACTTCAATTTATGTATATTTACAATATTTTAGTGTGTACCACATTATACGTAGGTATATGTAAAATACATCTTAATTTTTACTATTTAATTTATGTCTTTTTTGCGGTGTATTATTATACTGTAATAATATTTAGTAAAAATATATTATATAGCTGTTAATATGTTATTTATTGGCAAACCTTTTTTGATGTAGATAATCTATTTGTTTCATCTAAAAATATTTTGCTGGAAATTTACTCTCTTTCCAGCAAAATTTTTTTGGACAGAACAAATAGGTTATATTCAGCAAAAAAAGTTTATCAATAAACACCCCATTATAACAGCCAAAATAGTATATTATGTTACAAGGACGAAAAATGCAGTATTTCGGACGTATTGCGGGAGATTACTGGACGAGGCAAAGCCGAGGCCAGTAACCCGCATAGTCCGAAATACATTTTTCGTCCGTATAACATACGTTATTTTTTATCCGATTGTGTTTTTGCTCGGATTATAAAATAATGTAAAAATTAAGAAAACCAATATATTTCATCTTGCATTGTAATTTTTTGTCCCTTGAATGTTTGAACAATGAAACCTGTAATATGCGTATCCATGGATCTAACAAATAATTAAATTAATATTATCAACTGACGTTTTATCAATCAGGCGATAGTTTTAACTAATCTTTCGTGTTCTGCTAGTTTTAAAACCTGAAAAACACAATTAAAAATGGAAATAGACGATGATCTTATAGAAGGGACACCACCTGACATTCAAGAAACTGCCAAGGAAGTAATGTTACATTTGTTGCCACAAAAATCTAAGGAAATATATGAAAGAGCTTATAAAAAATTTATGGATTACCGGCAAGAAAAAATATACAGTCGTTCTCCGAAAACGTCTTCTTGGTCTATATGGCGGAATTATCGAAAACTATGAAGTCATCTACTCTGTGGTCGCAGTATTCTATGCTACGTGCAGTGGTAAATGTAAAACAGAATATTGATATATCTAAATACATGAGATTACGATCATTGTTGAAACAAAAAAGTGTTGGATATTGTCCAAAGAAATCAAGGATCCTAACTAGAGAAGAGGTTCACAAATTCCTTTGCCATGCTCCAGATGACAAATACTTAATGTTGAAGGTAAATGTAACTATATAATAGTATTTTAAATTTCTGACTAACAATTTTCTTAATTACAGGTTGCTTTTATTTTTGGAATCGCGGGCGCATGTCGTCGAGAAGAACTGGCTCATATGAAAATTGATGACATACAAGATTTGGGAACGGCTTTGTTAATAAAAATTCCATATAATAAAGCAAACAAACCGAGATCATTTACGGTGACTGGAGAATATCTAAAGTATTATAGAAATTATCTGGCTTTACGTCCAACAAATATGAGTGATGGGCGATTTTTTGTGTCTTATCGCAATGGAAAATGCCATAAGCAAGTTGTCGGTATACACAAATTTGGCTCTATACCTCAGGAAATAGCATCTTACTTAAAACTGCCGAATGCCAAGGAATTCACGGGACATTGTTTCAGAAGAACATCGGCCACATTACTTGTAGATGCGGGAGCAGACATAACATCTCTAAAACGGCATGGAGGCTGGAAGTCTTCGGGAGTAGCCGAGGGCTACATAGATGATTCCTTAAGTAATAAGTTAGAGCTGACCAAGAAAATATTCAACATTCCACAATCTGACCTGCAGTCAGTCTCGACTCAGGTGTCGCAATCCGTCTCCCAATCGAGTTCAACATTGGAGAATAATATCATAACGGAGACCAAAAATAATAACACATCCTCAAAATCAAATTTACATCACCCCGTTCTTGTTCAAAATTGTTCTAATTGTACATTTAATATAAATATTGTAAATAATTGAATAAAATAAACTGTTGAAAATATTTTAGCGTCCGACAAAATGTTTTTCGGACTAGGACGACAAAGGTTGCCTAGCTACCAGCGCAATAATCAATACCTTATTGAAAAGGTTACCTTTCCGTCCAAATATCTGATCTATAAAACGTCATTTTTTGACACAATCGGATAAAAAATATATTCTTAACAAAAAAAGGTTACCAAGCTGAACCCATAAAATATATTAATAAGAACTGGCAAATTCGGTTGAAAAGGTGTGGTTATAAAAAAAAACAACCCATCCGTTTAATTAAGTTTCTATTAACCCTAGTTATATTAAGAATTAAGTTCTACAAACCTACATTAAGCATAATAGATATATTATTATTCAGTGTGTCCAAAGAAGTATGCAACATATGGAAAAGTTTTTTATTACCGATTTCTCAGAAAATTTTATTCTTGATAAAAGTTGGTGCATGCCTCAAAACTATAAATGGATATTTCATATTTCACCTGTAGCTAATAGTAAGGGAGCAAATGCCATTTTTTCGAAATCGAAGTACCTTAATTATTAGAAATACAGCAAAATTTTATATGGAAATGTTTTTGCAAATTAAGAACTTCTTTCCTAAACGGTACGCCTCTAGTCGATTTTTTGTTTACGCTATTTTAATATATTTATTAAATAACTTAAACGTGGGTTTATAATAAAAATGTATTAAGTAGTTGCAAACCTATTAAAACCTTTCGATGATACGAGTTGGCTTAGATATTAGCATGTTGCATGCCTACTTAAACACATTTTAGCCAACTTACGTTCTAAACTATAATAGAATCCAACTCTATTCATAGTACTGGAAATAACTAATAATTTATTTGTCATTTTCACCCAGTAAGCTCAAGTCCAAAAACCTACTTCAAAAAAATGCATATAAAATAGGTATTTTGCTTTTTTTAAAGAGTAGGCCGTAAAAACAATTGAATTAAAAATCAATAGCAGCATACTACTTGTCACACATACGGCTTATTATGTCAATTTGCTTTTTGAATTATTGTTAAATATGGCGGAAAAACTAACAAGAAAGGGCAGAATTAGTTCTTATTGTTGGGGATAAATATAAATCGTTTAGAGAAGCAGCATCTATCTTCACTGAAAGACACCCTGGAAAGAACATATATTATAGTACAGTTTCTTGAATTTATAACTTCTTCAAAGAGGCGGGCTCATTGGAATTTAGTTACAAGAAAAAGCTTACCAAATGGGTTAGAAGTGAGGAGCAAAAACTTGAAGTTTTACAAACTTTTATAGAAAATCCAAGGAAATCTTTAAGGTCAGTTGAAGTAGACACAGAATCTAAAAAGTCTAGAGTTTAAAGAATATAAGTATTATGCATAGAAACCTGTCTTTGTTAAGCAAATTTTAGAACGCGATTATGACAATAGACTTTATTTTTCATTTTGGGTAGAATAAAGAGCAATCGTCAGTTTTACCGAAATATATTGTTTTCTGACGAAGCTTATCTTCAACACAAATGGTGTAGTTTCAACGCAGAACTGTCGATGGTGGGCAGACGCTAATCCAAATTTTGTAATAGAGTGTAAAAGCCAGTATTCAGCAAAAACTAATGTATGGTGTGGCATTTTGAATAATAAGATCCTGGGTGGGTCTTTTCTTCTTTCGGGAAAATCTTAATTCTGAACGTTACCTCCAATTTCTACAAAACGAACTCTCTAACGAACTAGACAAGTTGCCTTTAAATATTAGATGCAGTATGAGGTTTCGACAGGACGGAGCACAGGGCCGTAGCTAGGCGTTACCCATGGGGGGGTTTAGGTAAGAAAACTCTGGCAATTTATTAGAATAATTATTATTAAAATTTACGGTGGTTAACAAGGTAGAACTGAACATTCGTTGTTATGGGGGGGGGGGTTTGAACCCCCTAAACCCCCCCCCCCTTATCTACAGCCCTAACGGAGCACCAGCTCATAGTGCTCGGATGGTTACAGATTACTTGGATAGAGAATTTAATGGTAAATGGATTCCGAATATCAGTAGCCACCAAGATCTCCAGATTTGTCACCTTTGGATTTTTTTCTTTGGGGATATCTTAAAGAAACTGTTTACAAAAAATACCTTTTCGTGATTTAGATCATTTAAATGAGATTCGCGTAGGCATTTTTTTAATTTCTCCCGAAACGTTAAGAAGAGTTATGGATCATTTCATTTAACAAACAACAAAATGTATTGAGAGAAATGGCGGACATACAGAACATTAGTTGTTAACAGTGATAGTATGGTTAATGTCTGATAGTTTCTTCAACATCAATCATTCTGAAAATAATATGATCTTTTTTTTGTTAATGCTGATTAGAAAACATTCATAGACCAAAATGAATCAAGACTGTTAGTCAGTAAAATTAAAAATTGAGACAAATACTCAAATTTCGTAATTATTTATTAATTTGTTATGACAAATAAATTATTAGTTTTTTCCAGTACTATGAATAGAGTTGGATTCTATCATAATTTTGTTTAGAACATAGGTTGGCTAGAATGTGTTTAAGTAGGCGTGCAACACGCTAATATCTAAACCAATCCGTAACATTGAAAGGTTTTAAAATGTTTGCATATATACTTAATACATTTTTATTATAAACCCACGTTTAAGTTATTTAATAAATATATTGAAATTGCGTAAACAAAAAATCGACTAGTCGTACCGGGAAAATAGAGATTAAGGAAAAAAAATTAAAAATTGAGACACCTAACTCAAAATTAACCGTATTTGGACTAAGTTTTTAATTTGCAAAAGCATTTCCATCTAAGATTTTGCTGCATTTCTAATATCTAAGGTACTTTACTCTTAAGGCAATTTCGAAACAATGGCATTTGCTCCCTTACTATTAGCCTTAGGTAAAATATGAAATTTGCATTTATAGTTTTAGGGCATGCACCAACTTTTATCAAGAATAAAATTTTCTGACAAATCGGTAATAAAAAACTTTCCCATATGTTGCATACATTTTTGGACACACTGTAGATATCTTAAAATAACAACAAGTTAAAGAAAATAGGTTTCCTTTTTAAAAAAAATATAATACAGTAACAAATGTAATAAATAAGGGTCTTAAACAAAAAGAAAATTGAATGGCTTTCTTTGGGCTTTTGTTTTAAACAACCATACGTAAACTCAACAAAAAAAGACAAAAGGTAGTCAAATATGTTAATAAACATAAACTGCAAACCAAATTGCAAACATAACAAATAAATTTTTTGGTAAAACCTGGATTGCTTTTAGTGAATAAAATGACATTCATATTTTAAATACTCTCGAGAACTAAAATATGAATTTGCAACAAAAGTACAGCACTAACTTGAGCATGGTAGGTACATAATATACGACCAATAAAAAATTAGACAAAAGTTATAATTTAACAGCAATTGAAATATATGACATAGTTGAACGTAAAAAATATGGTTTTAAACAGAAAATATATGCCAACATAATTTTAGTAGAATTGGTTGACTATTTTATGTGCTCTACTATTTTATCAGACTTTTAGTTAGCATCACTTTTCAACCTAACTGACACTAGCTTACGGTTTTAAAGAAATTTAAATAAAAATATTACACTCTTAAGTTTAGGTACTTTACTAGTGCTAAGTTGTATAAATAAAAAATAACTCTCTTAGGCTTGTATTATCAACTACTATAGAAAACAAAATAACATTATAGTAATACAGTCTATTAATAAACATATTTATAAAACTTACCTGTCGTACTTTTTTAACCAGATAAATAATTTAGAATATATAAATTAGCACAAAACTGAAAAATTGCAGGAGTTGCATCACCCAAAATAAAGAGCGATCGAAATGGCCGCACGCACGCACGTTCTCTGGTCGGCTGCATCGCATGATGATCGGTGGTCTGGTAAATGCGTGACCCGAACCGTAAATCTGATTGGTAGAGTTAACTAAGTACATTGTAAATTTACAATTTTTATGTATTTTCACATAGTTTTAATGTAATTTTACATGGAATTGGAGAGTTATTACATAAAACATTGTAAAAATAGGCTCAAAATTTATTTTTACCATGCACTGTGTAAATATGCACTCACTGATACGTTCAAATACAGTTTATCGCTTTTGGTTAACTCGTTTTGTGATCTAAAAAAGGTTAGTATGTCATTTTCGCCAGTAATATATACAGGAAGTCCGGTAAGTATATGGCGTACTCTCGGGAGCGTATAGTGGAGGTCAAAATAACCCTAATTTGTCATAGAAGAAAAATCCTAAAGTGCTCCTTAAGGGACACACAGAGCCCCAAAGGGATACCCAGCGACTTACCTTTTCGGCTCTAGCTTTTGGACCAATATAATTTATTGAAATTTTAATATTTTATGTAGGCCATAAAGACCAATAAAACCATATTACAGTAGATGTTTTACATCGCCAGGGAAGTCAGGAACGGACTTGCGAACACACTCGCTGGGCCAAAATTTTGACAGGTGTCGTTTTACAGAACTAAAAACTGATTTTTTAAATTCTCTGCTCATTCTTCTTTAAAAGAGGTACTTTACATTTGTTACGAAATTAGCCGTTTTTCAAGAAAATAAATGTTTGTATACCTAACATGTTTAAGCATGGACTTTCGAAATTTTTAGAAATACAGCCAAACAGCGATAAATTAACAAAGCTACAATAATCTAGGAAACCACGCGGACTGCGTGTTGTCAGTACATTTTATTTACTAATTTAAGAAAAGCTAAATCTTTAAGATTAATACTTTACGAACTTCTTTTTATACTTCTGGCTTTATATTTAAAAAAAAAAAACACAACTTATGTATTGAATAATGGCAGATGTAGCTTTCAAGTGACATCTCGTGGCAATCAAATGCATCACCTGGCCAGTCTAACAAAACTCAGTGAAAAACGGAGAAGCAAACTTTTGCAATGCCCGGACGAGCCCGTCACTCTTACACGAGTCGCCGCCAGGAGCGCAGCATTAAAAGCCAATTCGGTATACGGGCCGGGTACCAACAATTATAAATCTAAAGGTTAGTTGCTTCCTTTCGTCGGATTCTATGGCCTCACTGACGAGCTGTTAAACAGCAAAACGCGTCTGGGATGAATCCGGCGAAAGGAAGCAACTTATCTTTAGATTTACAACTTATTTATTGTTAACTAACCTATAATTGAAGAAACACTACTTATTTATTTTGTTTAGTAAAAATAATAAATACGGCAGTTATTAATTATAAGCACCAAATAAATTATATTTTACTCCAACCGCATTAAAAATATCTTTGCATGAGATGAAAGGTGCTGTATACAGTAAGAACGTAAAGGTTGACACAAGCTTATTTAAAATTCATGTGTTTTTTGTTCGAAAATATTTTGAAGCTTATTTCAAGTGTACAGGTTGTCCCAGATACAAGTTATGACGGTTTACTTTATTTTTTTAAATAGATACCCCCATTTAATAATATTTTTTTGGATTCTGCATAAAATTCTAAAGATATACCTACTTCATGGATATATCATATACAGGGTGTTATGGAAATGACTTATTATATTTTAAGGGGCCACTCCTGAGGTGGTCTAGAGTTACACTTGATAGTTTTTTTTTCTAAAATCGGAAGTATTTTGAATTTTGTAAAATACCTTAAAACCGGACTATGTGCGCCTTCCATGATAGTTCAATGCCCCTGAACACATGTGTTTTTGACAAGACAAACTGCTGGAATGGTAATTGTTTAGTTTAGTGCAATTAATGTTGAATTTTGTGCTAAAATTTCGTATATAGACTAATTGAGGGTAGCTGATCACAATTTTCCTTTTGCGTTTTTACGGCAAATGCACTGGTTTTGAGAAAAAAAAATGTTAAAGTTTTTCACTTACAGGTTAGGGTATTCTTTTGTAAGGATGTCTTCAATTTCCTAGATTTTATGGGTTTCCCTTCAAAATATGTGATAAAACTTTCACCAAACTATCTGTTCATAAAATAAGAACAACATTTTAGCAAAAAAACAATGGAAAAGGCACAAATTTAATTAAATTCGTTGTTAATACGCCGACAAAGTAAAAGCGTCTCTTTTCAGATTCATTGCACTCACGTTGCCAGATTGTTCTTCTTTTTCTTGTAATTATTAATGGCTTCCATCCAGGAGAATGATATGCTAGCTCGAGCCAATAGGATTCATTCAATTAATAAAAATGAATTGAAAAGTATAGGCAATTTATAATACACTAACAATCTGACAACATGGGTGCAGTTTGCTTCTGCTTTTTTGGCCAGCTGTCAGTGAGCTGTCTCCCGTCTTTTTCCAGATAACGTAGAGTTTTCTGTTCGCTTACAAGTTATCCCGTTTTTCAGAGTTTCCTTGTGGCATATTTCGTTTATTTCAACTCAGAAGTGTATACTATGACTCCGACAAGTAATATTTTATTGTAAATAGCAACATTTTAGGATTACATGCAAAATAACATACCGGTGAGTTAGAAAAACTTTAACATTTTTTTTCTCAAAACCAGTGCATTTGCCGTAAAAACGCAAAAGGAAAATTGTGATCAGCTACCCTTAATTAGCCTATATACGAAATTTTAGCGAAAAATTCAACATTTGCACTAAAGTAAACAATTACCCAAATCAGCTGTTTGGGTCATTGGCGTGTAGGTGTTTTGGACCTAAATTTTTGAAGGCATTTTTCTCGAATTTCTAGCTTCGAGCGCCATTTATAGCAATTTTTCCCCAATTCGTCTCGACCTATATATTTACGGGTTAAAAAATAATAAGTCATTTCCATAACACCCTGTATATAGTGGCGGGGATCCGGCGGAATCAACGGCTTGAAAGTGGAACGATAAAATCGAGTTTTTTTTTTCTCGGTCGATCAAGTAGGATCCTCCCGTTATTCTAACATGATTTATCGGTATATCCCGAGGGTCGGGGAGGGGGAGGGCGTCCTTTAAATCTCCCTGCAAACGATTTTTCTCGGAAAACTCAGCCGGGTTTGATCGTACAAGAAAAAACATACATATCAAAATTGAAGAGCTTGACAGAACTCGTAAGCTCGTTCCAAGTTGAACCCGATATGTCAATTGGTTTGCAAAATATCGCGATTTGAATGTGAAAAAAAAAAAATTCAATTAATTATTTCTCGGAAGGGAGTGGAGTTGGGGCCTCGATTTTTTATGAATAAAAGGGTAATATCAAGCACTTTGATGGGCCGGAGGGGGAGGGGAGGGTGGGACAATTAGGAGGGGAGTTATGGGCGGGAAACGAGGGTTATTCAAGCGCTTGTTACGCGTGTTCTAATTGAGATAGCGCAAGCAGCCAGGGTTCCATTTACGCGTTTTTTTATTACCTAAAAGACTGCATTGGCAAAAAAATTTTTTTTTTTGCAAACGCGCGCTTGGCGCGCAAGATAAAAAATGTCAATTTGGTCACTTGCGTTTTTAAGCATGAGGAAGGGGCAGGGGCGCGCCAACCCGAGGGTGCAAGGGGTGCACCGCACCCGGGCGGCAAAAAGCCGCCTCGTTTTTCATAATAATAATAATAAAAATATTATTAATAATAATTAATCATAAAAAAAACGTTTACCCTGTTAATCAAATAATTGTGGATTGTAAAAATATTTTTGTTTAAGTGGAGAGGCAAAATAAATTATATGAAGGCAATAACGGAAACTGTTTAAAATTAATGGAAACAATTGCTCAATTTGATAACATTATAGCTGAACATATTAGTCGTATTCAACATGATTCCGTTAGAATGCCACACTACTTGGGTGATTAGATCCAAAATGAAATAATTTCCTGAATTGGTGAAAAATTTAAAGCCAATATTATCAGTTTATTAAAATATTCGAAGTATTATTCTATCATATTTGATTGCATTCCCGACATAAGTCACGTGGAACAAATAACAATAATTGTTCGCTTTGTGTATCTAAACAATACTTCAAAAAAAGTTGAAATACGGGAACATTTTTTAGGCTTTTGTCCAATTTTAGATACACCCGGGGAAGGCTTAACAACATTTGTTATTAACTTTTTGAACCGCGAAAACATTTATAACCGTGATATGCGCGGTCAGGGTTATGATAATGGGAGTAATATGAAGGGCAAACACAATGGACTTCAAAAAAGGATTTTTGACTTAAATCCAAGAGCTTTCTTTGTGCCTTGTGCCGCGCACAGTTTAAATTTAGTTATAAATGACGCTGCCAAATCTTCACTTGAAATCGAAAATTTTTTCAGTGTTGTTCAGGAAATTTATGTATTTTTTTCTGCTTCAACCTACTGTTGGCACATTTTGAAAAAAGAATGCCCCTCGTTAACTGTAAAACCACTTTCAGATACAAGATGGGAAAGCAGGATTGATGCCATAAAAGTTCTGCGTTATAATTTAGAGATAGTGTATGACGCTTTATACAACTTATTCGATGATGCAACCTAACACAAGAAATTTAGCAAAGTCATTGTTATCTAAAATAAAATCGTTCAAATTTATTTGTTCAATAGTGATTTGGTACAATATTTTAACAAAAGTTAATATTGTAAATAAGGCAATGCAAAAATCTGACATGGTTCTACCAACAATAAGCGAAATGCTTAAACAAGTTAACAATTACTTGAAAGAGTACAGATCAGACAATAGTTTTAAAACCATTTTGGCTGAGGCAGCAACAATTGCAAAGAAAATAGATTGCGAAACAACATTTCCAAAAGTTAGTACTATTAGACCGCGCAAAAAAAGGCATTATTTCTTTACGAAAATACTCATGAAATAATTGATGAACCGGAACGTCATTACAAAATCAATTTTTATTTTACAATTTTAGATACAGCAATTGACAATAAATAATATTTTCTTTGTGTCATTGTCACGAAATTTGTGTTTTAATATTTCATAGAGTTGTTCATAATTATATTTAAAAAAATATGGAGCATGATAATCTAAGTTCAACTTCCCCTGAGTTAAGGGATATTGCTAATAAAACGATAAATCAACTTTCACCAGAGAAATCCCGAAAACTTTCTTTTCTCATGGATCACAATAACAGGAAACGTCAGACGTCAACAGAATAAAACATTTAAATATTACCAATGCCAACTTTTAAAAAATAAAAAAACGGTATCGTAATAGATCTGTTTCGATACTGAAAACGGTATCGTAATAGATTTCTTATGAAACAAAATTAGAAAAAAGCCTTTGGTTGTTATGTTGTCACATTGACAGTGACGGTTGTCCCCTGATTTGAGTAGTTTTGCGTCATGTCAAAGTGTCTGGCAAAAGTTATTTTGATAATCTCGTAATTTTTAAAAATGGTACGCTTAAGTGAAAGAGAGAGAATAGAAATATTAATAATGATTGGTTATGGAGATAGAATGCGCACACAATTGGAAGTTTGCGAACTCTTCAATGACAAGTTTTCTTGCAGATAACCGATATCTCGATCTACTGTTAGTAAAATAGGAAAAAATATATAGAGGTTTAGGTCACGTTGGAGACAATTATACGAAAGGTCGACCTGCGGTATTAGCAGATACACAATTAAATGTGTTATTGTCGGTTCAATAAGACCACCATAAGGCGAGTAGTACTATTGCTTTGGAAAATCATATCTGCAAAACATCCGACCTAAAGTATTTAGGCAAAAATAAATTCCATCCTTACAAAGTCCAATTGGTTCATGAACTTAATGAAGATGATTTAAACAGAAGAGTCCAATTTTGCGAGATAACGATGAATATGTGCAATAATCGTCCCCAGTTTTCGAAATGAACTGTATTTTTGGATGAGGCAACGTTTTGTTTGAATGGAAGTGTAAACAAACAAAACTGTCGGTAGTGGACTACAAAAAATCCACTCTGGATTATGGAATGTCACACCCAATAACTTCAAAAAGTTAATGTTTGGGCTGGCATTGTTGAAAATAGAATTTTGGGACCCTTTTTTATTGACGGAAATTTGACAGGTGAAACATATTTAGAATTTTTAGAAAATGATCTAGTCCCGTGCCTTTTGTGGTATCAGCAAGACGGAGCTCCGGCCCATTACAATCGCCGTGTGCGTGAATACCTTAATACAGCTTTTCCCGAACGATGGATTGGCCGACGAGGTACAATTGAATGGCCGGGCAGATCTCCAGATTTAGCCCCTTTACATTTTTTTTTATAGGGTTATCTTGAGTTCAAGGTATATGTTAACCGCCCAACCAATATTGAAGATTTAAGGAACAAAATAAGCGGCGAAATAAGATTGATAGAATCGTACGTCGTTAATAACGTTCTGCAAGAATTTGAAGATTGTCTCGAATAGGTACTGCCAGACTGTTGATGGAGGTCATTTCGAACATTTGATAAAGTGACTTTTAGTTTGTTTTGAATTTTCTTATCTTTTCGCTAATAAATAATGTGTTGTAGTTTTAAGTTAAAACGCAGTTTTCTCGCAAACGGCTAAATATAAGTAGTATATGGCATACTTCATGAAATATGTTTAAAATTTTGTGCAGAATCCAAAAAAATATTATTAAGGAGTATCCATTTAAAAAATGTAGTAAACCGTCATAACTTGTTATTGGGAGAACCTGTATACATGAAATAAGCTTCAAAAAATGCACAACAAGAATAAAAAATAGACGGGCTTGAGCGTTTTTTTTAAACAAAAAAACATAAATTTTTAATGAATTTGTTCGAACCTTTACGTTCTCACTGTATAGTCGAGATATTAACTCCTGCCTGGTGGTAAATTTAGAGAGCAACTTTTAACCATTAGATGAGTTGTTAAAATTAACATATTTGGAATTAATTAGTCACAACGGGTATGGAGTTTGTTTTACACCGGTAATAATTTAGTATAGATGATAGCCTGACTTAACCCGAACAAAAGTTGTAAAAATCGTATAACATTGTAAAGTTTGAAATATAGCCATTACATACATGGCCATTTGTCAAATAACTCCACCTACAAGAAGACAATTTTACTGAAGATACATAAACATGTCAATAGGTTAGGTAATAAACATGACAACGCGGTTTAGTAAGCACTTATTTATCTTTAAAGTCCCTTGTAAGAGAAGCTACCGGCAATACAAAGTGTAGAAACTGCTTCCTGAACGTTATCTGTAAATAATTGATTAGGAATAGGTGCAATTAAAAGCAAGACAAGCTCGTAAGTCATTTCCCGGAGGAAACTTAAGGTTGCTTAGTTACACAATAATTAATTTTTAAATTTACGCTTTTTCTGATCGATTCACATGCGTCTAGAGGCTTATTATGAAAGATGTGTTGTAAGAGGTCTGTCTCGCAGGACAAACATTTTTATCATGAACTATACGACCATTTTACGCCTTTATAAAGTTAAAGGTGCGTTCTCTTCTTCTTTCTATACGAAATATCATATACAGTGTGTGTATAACGTCTGGAAACCGCTTAATAACATCTTATTGGTCGGTTCAAACCAAATTTGGTACAGTTATGTAAGAGAATCTGACTCACCGAATGACGATATTGGCGTTGTTGCCAGCTTTTTAGTTTGTCTGGAATTCGAACGAATTTTATATTTTTAAATGTAACACCCTGTATATTTTTTCATTTATAGTTTTTAATTTAAATTTGTTATACTTTTGGTATAACATACTTTGTTCCTAATATCAGTAGTTTTCGAAATAACGACGTGTTTTGAAAATATCAACAAATTGTGTTTTATTTATTAATAAATATAACAGCAGCTTAGTTTTGATGTAAAGTCATAAAAGCTGTCATTTTTATATGCAAAAATGTCTTTAACTGAAAGTGTATCTGGTCTTGGTTATAGGGAGGACTGTCAGAATTCCTAGAGGGATCTAAAAATTTTAACTTTGCCCTGTGTGTAAGTTATGTAGTGGTTGCGCGTTAAACAAAATCTTAATCTATATAGATTTTCACAACTATCTAACACGAAATAACAACAATCTTAGCAATAAAGTTTTACAATTGCGTGCCAGCTAGTATTGAAGCTCTTAACTTCAATCAGTACAAAAAACAAATCAAGAGCTACCTAGTACTGAATGCCTTTTTTTTTCACTTGAAGAGTACTTCGAATCCAATTTCAATATGTAGTGTTTATATCTTTGTTAACTTTGTTTCTTTTAATATAGCTTTTACCAAAATGTCCCCTTTAAAAAAAAATAAAAAAAGAAAATAAAGAAAAAGGGCAAAGTCACCATTCTATGTATAATATTTATTTTGAAAATTTATTTACATTATGGGTGTTAAATGATTTTACAATGTTGATGGTCTATTTCTTGCAATTAGGTTAGTATAGTTTGTAACTTACTACTTTGTACAAAATTTTACTGTTTCATCTGACTTGTAAAAGTACTTATTGTGCATTATTATTAATAAGTTATCTTATCTTATTGGTCCTATCTTTATACCTGCTGAAATGTATGCGCAAACGTTAGATTCAACCATAAAGCCTCTTATAATTTATGCAATAGAAAATCAAAGAATTGTTTAGATGAACATCTGCTACATTTTCAGAACCTCCCTCTTACATACGTCGAGTATAAAAGTCGTTGGATTATCATTATCCGGAGCAGTGGATTGGTAGAAGAGGACCTATTGAATGGCCAGCTAGGTCACCAGATCCGACACCACTCGATTTCTTCCTGTAGCGTCACTTAAAATTTAAAATCTATTTTATTCAAAACACAAGCAGATTCAAAAACAACTCCAGCAAAGGATTGCCTAAGTAGGCTATCTCACCCGAGATACTTCAAAATGTCCCCGAACAGTTTGAATATCGGCGGCTGTACTTGTGCTTTCAAAACAATGGTAATAACTTTGAACAATAATTTATAAAGTAACACGCATGAATAAGGATTTTAAAATGTAACTTCTTTCAAAATCAATCAAAATTGTATTTACTCTGTCTGCATTTTACATACAGTTTACATTAAAAAACAAAGTATTTTTGACAAGGCATAACCAGTTAAACGTCCATGTAGACACAATATTATATGTGTAATATAGGTAAATCTAAATCTCTTAAGAACTAAGCTCAGCAGTCACAAAACATAAAAATTAAAACGTATAGTAAATAACGTAGCCAAATAAATATGAAAATAAAAATAAAAATAAAGAGGTTTAGACTAAACATACAAAATCGTCTTTAATTTCGCAGTAAATCTACCGTAAGAGCCTTAAAAAATATCTATATCACTTTTCTTTATCACAATGTTGGTTAATCTACACATTCTGGTTATACCGTAATTGGTCCTATGAAAGTCAATGTTAAAGAGGTCCCTATTTCTAACATTAGCTGCCGACACATGAATGCCAATCTTGGCAAGAAGTTCGGGTGCATCATAAATACTATTTACAATTTTATAAAAAGTTCAAATGTTAAAAGATTTTCTTCTACTTTCTAAAGAAGTGAGATTCAAAAGTTTCATGATCTCAGTACAATTTATATCCTCATAAGAAATGTGTAATTTAAGCCCAATTATTTTAAAACCCCTATGTTGCACCCTTTCCAGCTTTTCTCTATGAACCTCGTAGTGCGGATGCCATACCCATGAGGCATACTCTAAAACTGAGCGCACTAATACATAGTAAATCTCCTTAAATATAAAAATGTTATGAAATCCCAGTAGGGTCCGAAAGACAAATCCCAGCAATCGCATAGCCCTATTAGTGATTACGTCAATGTGATTGGAAAATGACAATTTTGAGTCCAGCCAAATACCCAGATCTTTTTCTAAGATCTGTCTCTCGAGCACCACAGAGTTCAAAGTATAATCATATAAAATGGGGCTTCTTGATCTAGTGAAAGTACTGACCCTACATTTATCAGCATTCAGTGACAAGTTGTTGTTTTTGCACCATGTGAATCTACAGAGATCACCCTGCAATAATTGACAATTACGCTCAGAACCGTAAAGAACTTCAAATCATCAGCAAAAGCGAGGAACTGACAAACACTAAAAACACTCCCCACATCATTAACAAAGCAATTAAACCGAAGTGCCGAAAGATGTCCACTCGATATCACAGAAATCTCCGAGGATATATAACTTTTAATTTTTACTGCCTGTCTTCTTCCAGTTAGATTACTTTTAAACCAGTCCAAAAAGGATCCATGAACCCCCATGGCCTGAAGCGGCCTTAAGAGGATGCCATATACTAAATGGTAATAATTTTTATATATGGCGTGAGCCTATACTAACCTGAAATAGCTTAAACAACTTAATGGACGAACAAGTGATTTTATTTTTTGCTTAGCAAACCTCGGAACAAACTGTATTTTGATAATCTTAGTAAGATGTCAATTTTTCATAGTTCTGATGGCCAGTCACGTTTGTTCTGAAACTAGGCCAAATAGAAAATTACATTGGTCGGCTACCATAAAATTTCAGAAACAATATTTAAAACTTTTTAATGATCTGTCTTCGATGCAATCGAGAAAATCCTTTGATGAAAATTAACTATGATTAAAAGCGGTAATCCATTTAATCTTCACTATTTCTCAAGCGTGTCTAATACATTGGACGCCAATTGTGACCAATTAAATATTTGCGACAGTCACAGCCCAGACATGTATTCATTATAAAAATAAAGTATATAAGTAGAAAGTATGTACGAAATGTGATAATTAATAATATCGCAGATAGGACATTTTTATTTTTTTGAAAGGTTCAGGTTTTTGAGGAACACTAAATTCAGAATTTCTAAGCCTATAATACTATACGAAAATTACAGTATACCAGTGACGTAGCCACAGGGGGCGATCGCTTTAGCTCCGCGGTTTGCGCCCCTCCCATAGTTTGACCCCCCCCCGCCCCAAAATGCTGGCTACGCCACTGCAGTATAATACCACTCTGCTAATAACAATTTTAAATTAATTTAAGAATTTCAGAAATTCTCTGATTTTCATGCTGTGCAGGATTACCAGAAAATATGAAATTGTATGGATCTCAATATAAACTTTCTAGGATACTGATGAAAGGAAAATTCTTATGGATCTTCTTCGCAGCTTTAATATATCTTTTATAATATCACTTAAACCAACCCGAGAACTTAAGCCTCAGATACCTTCGGTTATTGATTACGTTGTCTCAAACTGTCAGGACAGTGAAGCAAACTTGTAGAGTACTAATTTTCCTTTGAGAATTCACCTAGTCAAATGCTCAATATGTTTCTTTACAAACGCTCATTCTCAAAAAAATAATATATTTAATCTCAGCCTCCAACTTTCCGTTTTGGATTTAAGTGAATTGTATAAAAAAAAAGATGCCTGAGGGTTGGAACTATTTTTGTCAACATTTTAAATACCTTACTTGTAAAAATCAAAACTAAAACAAACCCCTCTGGCGTGAATTGGGTAAACGTTGACATATTAAAAGAAAGTGAACATATAAGAAATCTGAATTGGCTTCACAAAATTCTAAATACTAATGAAACGATATAAATATGCAAGAAAATCGTTTACAGGCAAATTAAACTAGAGAAAGCAATATCTTCAATCAAAAAATAATTTTGATTTTAATACCAAAATAATATGGCTGTTGTAAATAATAATCTATAGTATGTTGTTTATTGCGACAGAGTAATAAATCATTATTGAACTATAAAACCCAGTGGTCTTCGCCGTATTCCATAGGTATAGTTCAATTATTATTATTGAACCTATGATTATTGCCAGGGGTCCCGAGATCAGGTAAACTACCTGTACCTCACTGTTTCAAAAATTTGAAATGTTTAGTTACTTTCCGGCAGTTGTTGGAAAACTTCGTTCTTGAAAATGGCTAGTGTTTCTGAATTTGTTGCTGAGAAACGGATTAGTAGGATGAACAAAATAATGTCTGAAATGAAAAAGGATGATTTCATTCCACCCATAGGTAAGAAGAAACTATGGAAAATTTTGAAGAAAATGAATTTTTGTTATGAAAAAAATATGAAACAGAAAATCACTTTTAATAGAGAAAGACGAAATCATCTGCTGGCGATGACGATATTTGAGGGCAGTTAGACAGTTTCGAAAGGAAAACAGTAATATCTATTATATGGACGAAACTTGGTTAAATGAAGGGTATACCGTTGGTAAAATATGGCAGGATAAACATATAAATAGCGCGAGGTAAGCTTTCATAGAAGGATGGTCCACTGGAATAAAAGCACCCTCGGGAAAAAGTAAAATATTAATAATTACTCACATTGGTAGCAATAATGGATTTGTCGATGGCGGCTTACTATAGCATTTAAATCAAAACGGACTGGAGACTATCATAAAGACATAAACGCTGATATCTTTGAAGAATACTTCCAGCAAATGCTAGATCTTATTCCTCCTGGGTCTGCCCGTTGTCGGTCAGAACATCACAGAACCTAATATACATATACTCGAAGCCGCAAACCTATTGCAAAGCTACCGATTAACTGTTGTCATAGACGTGAATTTAATATTATTTAGTTTAGAATATAGCACGTTTTTAGGTTTACAGAGGACTTGGATGTTTTCCGAGAATTAGAATACTGCGGGATAAAACACTAGTTTATTACTTTGATATTAGAAAACGTGTTTCCCAAACAAACATATTAAATTCTATGTGAAAGTAAATAAACTTTTTCTTTAAATTTTACTACATATATTTAAAACTTAGAATTATTTTGAACAAAATTCAACCAGTTTCGCTGTCACTGAAGCTTTTTGAAGAGTGGATGATTTAAAAGTAAAGATGTTTAATATGTATAAAAAGTACCAAAATTTATACATTTTATACATCTTTACTTTTAAATCAGTGATAGCAAAACTAGTTGGATTAAAAATAATTCTTAAGATTCAAATTAGTGTAATTAAAGTAAAAAGTTTGTGCACTTTCTCATAGAATTTTGGTATGGAATTCCACCAAGTAACGGCAAAGTCAGTTAATTTGTTAAAAACTATTACATGGCATTCTATAAAAAGTGACAGGACCCTGATCTAAACTTAAAATTAAATAATAATTCTATTACAAAAGTAGAACAATGCAACTTTCTGGGTCTCCACTTAGACTCACAATTAAAGTGGACAGCCCATGTAGACAATGTTGCTGCAAAACTAAGCTCGACTTACTATGCCATTGTTAACTTAAAAACCTTTACGAACCGCAAACAATTATTAAATATATATTATGTCTTGGCCTACAGTCACTTAAGCTTTCATGTGCTTTACAGCGGACAAACAACGGAACTTCAAAGATGATCTATTCTATTCGTAAAATCTAGTACTTAAGCCCACTTGAGTCACTCGACAGCAGAAGATTCTCACACTTTCTAGTATTCACTGATGTTTGATAAAAAAACACTCCTACAAGTTTTAATATGCTTCAGATGTACATGGCCGTAATACTAGAAAGTCAAATTAAATCTATATTTTAGCCTATAAAACATTATCATATCGGAAAAGCCCTTTCTGCTTTCGCAGCAAAGTATATGATGTACTACCAGAATCCCTTAAAGAAATTTCTCAAGTAAAAAAGTTTAAAAGGAAAGTTAAATGCTATTTTCTCGAAGTTTTTTTTAAGACATACGTGAATACCATAACATTTAAGCGCCTTATGATGTAGCACTTTAGATCTCCTATGCTTGAATTCTTGACGTTGTCAACAGTTTACGATGTAAATTTATGTGGCTGTATATTTAATAAATAAGTAAATAAATATCCATGTAAAAATGATTATATTACACAATCTTGAAGGCGGCAACGACAGAAAATAGAAAATATGTTTACAAAACCCACATGCACAAAATGTTCAAATTCTGTTGAAGTTTTCCACAAATTATTATAAATCATTAAACATGCGACTAATGCAAATTAAGGTTTCGGCAAAAGTTCGATTAATGTTTGACGTTGTGTTACATGAATACCAAATGTTTGGTTTTCCCAACTAATTATGAATGAGTATAAAAATCTGTTTATTCTGGAACATTAAAGTGAATTATTTTATAAAAATAAATGTATTAGTTTCGAGATGGAAATTTTTAGAATTTCAATTTAATTTTAGCATTTAAGAAAAATATTTTTTGCTTTTTTAACACTTTATATAGTTCGGTTACCAAGTCGACTAATACGTCAATAAAACGAATCCCGTATCTATATTTCGGTACCACAATAGTTGTCAGTGAGTCATTTTTACCGGGGCGGGCAAGACGTAAGGGAAACGCCAATTCCAGAAGCGATTTCGCAAGTATAAAAAAGATGTATTACCAAAATGGGTAATAAAGCAATATATTTTATTTTTATAAATGTATTTGTTATATTACACAATAATAGCCAAATATAAAACTGGATTATGGGCAAAACCTAGGCAAAAAACTGAATAAAAATACAATACAAAAATTTTAGCTTTAAAACCGCATAATTTTTGTTCCAAAAAATATAGAAACAATGTTTTCTTTTTAGTCTATTCCCCATTTAATTCTCTCTTTCTCATGAAGTATGACTTATTGCAAGTAGAGTACGCATCCGTTTAAATTTCGGCGGAGATTATTTCTAAATTCGGAAGTTCATCTAAAAAAAAATTTATGTACTTTCCAATGGATGGCTAACTTTGTTTCTTGATCAATAAAAATGTTTTTTCATCCTTTTGTTTCCTTCTGATCGGGCATTTTAGTATTTTTATTGTCCTTAATAATTCTATATACAGTACGGCATGATGCCTTATTCCATGTGGCACAAACTTCGGCTGCATCAGTGGATGATATTCCAGAGCGTGTACTTGGAATTCCTTCATACACAGTTTTTACCATTGTGCGTTGCTTAGGTTTTAATTGGCGTCGTTTTGTATATTCTGGGTTAGTTTCCGAGTTTTTCTGGAACAGCTCGCCTGTATATATATAATATATGCCAAGCAAAACCTTTAGAACAAAACACCCAAATAATAAAATATACTAAAAATTTCTAATATCCTCTTGACTCAAACTAGTCTGCGACATTGAACGTTGGTTACAAGCAATAAGAACGCGTGCGAGCTAATCTGAACTAACCTCCAGACAAGGGTTTTCCTACCTGCGTTACCAAATTGAGTAGAACAAGTACCGTAGGATGTAAAGGCCCTCAATGACATGCCGAATTTGGTATATTTTATGGAAATTTAAGTGAAAGATGCCGGGATATTCTGGCGCTAGACCTTTACAAAATGGATTGGATTTAGGTACGAAGCAAAAACACATTTGGCTGTAAAACATGACCAAATCACTACGATATTTGTAGTTAAATGAAAATGAAATGGTACTTATCAGTAGGGTCCTTCTATAGGTGGCAGGTTCCCTTAAGGGATGGTCCCTTGCTGCTTCTGACCAAGATTGCCAAATAGTAATATCGGCCATCAAATTAGTTTCACAAATGTTCCAGAAATCGACCGGAAACCCAAGACGGCGAGTTGGAAAACGGCAAATGAAAACGGCAGTGACAATGAGACCACCATGCGGTAGAGAAAGGATAATTATTATTCTGGTCTGAAAAAAGGTATGGAGTTTCAGGTTATGTGCCAAAAATCTCTCAAAAATATCGATAATCCATGAAAATATACGTTGTGAACTTACCCTATACGTGATAGATTTGGTGTGGAAAACGAAAAAAAGAGATGGGGGAGAATTTCCCGAATTTTCCCACAAGGCTAAAGGTGGATTTATAGTTTCCGTAACGTAAGCCGTAAGACGTAAGCCGTAGTCGATAAGACGTAAGAGAAAACATACCCATTTAGAGTTCAAGTTAAGACGTAAGAAATTGCGAAATTGTAGGTTATGATATTTGTCATGTTTTGATTTTGAACCAAATTTATTTTGTCGCTTTTTATTACAGATTTGTTGTATGTATATAGTATTATTATTAATAAAAAGGAATATTGAAATACGGACGGACGCTACAAAATGGTGTGAAAATGAAATCAACAAAACAATGTCCCTCCTGCCGTCGACTGTCAAATTTTGAAATATCACGCCGGTTATGCACGACTACGGCCGATCCCGACCGAATCCGTAAGACGTAAGAGTTAAGAAATGAAAATAAACCATTTCTTGTTACGGCTTACGGCTTACGTCTTACGTTACGGCGACTATGAATGCATGCATTTATAATCACATGTTTATTTTTCTTACGTCTTAACGTTACGTCTTACGGCTTACGTTACGGAAACTATAAATCCACCTTAATGGTCTGACCAGTTGTCAGAATTTCGTTTGACCGAATGGCACCGATGACAGTTTTCCTTCAAACCCAACAAACCACCGAAAAGGTCGCAGAGAATAAACCATATTTGAGAAAACACAACCTTAACATGCAAAGCGGTTTTCTGCACGGTATTGCGGTTGTACGACGCAAGATAAAGCATAACGAGAGCAACCTGAAAGTAACAACGTTACAGCTTTTTTGTTACCGCTTTTATTATTGTTATTTGTTGCTAGATGGGTGGTTTGACGTCAAGCTAACCCAATATGCGAAACTTAAACAAATTGGTAAATCACAAAATTAGGTGTCTTTTAGTTCACTTAGCAAGTAGACCTTTCAAAGACTACGATACCTACTTTTTACGTCACGGGGCAGCACAACAAGAAAACTAATACGCTTGGAAACTAATCCGGAAAAAGGAAATGGCAAATAAATGTTCAGTAATTACAGTATATTTGCCAATTTCATTACATAACTTAATTATTATTCAATCTGCAACCCTAGTACCGTTAGGCACTGCATGGAAGTTAATAAATGAGTAACGATGTTTACCAAACTTGGCGACAAGTCGAAATGAAATACATACAGGGTGGCGCATCGAAAACGAAACAGAGTCATTTACTGGCAGCTCAGTTCATTTTTGGAAAAACGCTCAGACCCGTCGATTTTGTTTTTGAGGGGGACACAAAATTGGCAAAGAATCACGTTAACACGTGCAGCCCCCTGGGCGGGGGTGGCACCACCCCTAAAATCTTAAATAAAAATGGGAGTCGAGTGATACCTTATTTTAAAGGTCTTTCAATTCCCTTCATAATGATGTAAAATTTATGTACTTCAGTTCAGTAGTTTTGGAGATTTATTGATTTAAAGCTTAAAGTAGACTTTAATAGGTACATCAGATTAGTTTGTACTGCTTTTAGAAGAAATTTGAGTAAAAGCATTTGCTTAATAAGTAAATGCTTTTCTTCACCACGCCCATGGTTAGTTTATCATTTTGGTGTTGAAAATAGCGATTGGAGCGTTTTTTGCGACAAAAAAAGTTGTTTCTTGAAGAAAGATAAGAAGGTAATGTCTCGTAGTTATTTTAAATAGGAATTTAGTACATAGTTTGCGATTGAGTCGACGAAACTTTGTTGTTTAAATATCTTTCAACGCTTTATACATAAATTAACCATGGTATATTCCACGGCAGAAAGGGTTGAAATTATCGAAATATTTTTCGGAAATAATCAGTGCGCTAATAGAACAGCACAAATATTTAATGAGCGATATGAGAACAGTAACGTGCATCAAAAATATGTTCTAGAACTTGTAGCTAAATTTCGGGAAACTGGATCAGTCGCCAATTAAAAACGCAACATTGAAAATCCCATAAGGAACGAAGCAATGGAAGTGGGGGTTTTAGGGCAAGTTTATGTAGATCCTACGTTAAGTACCCGCAAATTGGATACTGTGTGTGGTGTTAGTCGACGTAGTATCCAACGGATTTTAAAGGCCCATAGTTTTCATCCGTATAAAATTCACCTTGTACAAGAACTTAATGAGGACGATTTTGATCGGCGATTACAATTTTGTGAAGATATGAGTGAACGAATTGTAAACGATGAACATTTTCTATTCAACACTTGCTTTTCCGACGAATGTTCCTTTTTCTTAAATGGCGTAGTAAATCGTCATAACTGCCGATGTTGGTCCGATTCTAATCCCAGAATTTATCGTGAGGTACACAGCAGCCACAAAAATTAAATGTTTGGGCTGGTATTTTTAGCGATCATTTAGTTGGTCCTTTTTTCTTACCTGGAAATTTGACCGGTGAAATGTATTTGGAATTACTGCAAGACGCCATAGATCCTGCATTAACAGCCATAATTGAAAATCAGAATGATCGGCGGTACATTGCGAATAGGTTGATGTTCCAACAGGATGGTGCCCCACCACATTACGCATTACGTGTTCGACAATATTTAGATCAGGCGTTTCCAGGTCGATGAATTGGTAGAAGAGGTGCCATTGAGTGGCCCCCAAGATCGCCAGATTTTTTCCTTTGGATTTCTTTCTGTGAGGTCACTTAAAAAGCAAAATCTATGCTACTCAGCCAACATCGTTAGAAGATTTGCGACAAAGAATTGTGAATGAGTGCCTTCAAATTACTCCTCAAATATTGCAAAATGTGCGGCAACGTTTTGAGCAAAATCTTTATTACTGCATGGGGAGTCATGGTGGTCATTTCCAACATTAACTTGGCTGACGGGTCAGTTCATTTTTCATTTTTTCACTACTTTGCTGCCAAATGTATTGATCTCCACTAATGATGATGTATTAGAGTTTTATTTTAGCTTTAAATCAATAAATCTCCAAAACTACTGAACTGAAGTACATGAATTTTACATCGTTATAAAGGGAATTGCAGGACCTTTAAAATAAGGTATCACTCGACCCCCATTTAAGATTTTAGCGGTGATGCCACCCTCGCCCAGGGTGCTGCACGTGTTAACGTGATTTTTTGCCGATTTTGTATCCCCCTCGAAAACAAAATCGACGGGTCTGAGCGTTTTTCCAAAAATGAACTGAGCTGCCAGTAAATGACTCTGTTTCGTTTTCGATGCGCCACCCTGTATGTATTTCATATTCATTCATTCAAGTTTGGTAAACATCGTTACTCATTTATTAACTTCCATGCAGTGCCTAACGGTACTAGGGTTGCAGATTGAATAATAATTAAGTTATGTAATGAAATTGGCAAATATACTGTAATTACTGAACATTTATTGGCCATTTCCTTTTTCCGGATTAGTTTCCAAGCGTATTAGTTTTCTTGTTGTGCTGCCCCGTGACGAAAAAAGTAGGTATCGTAGTCTTTGAAAAGTCTACTTGCTAAGTGAGCTGCCAGTAAATGACTCTGTTTCGTTTTCCATGCGCCACCCTGTATATTATATCTTGCCATCGTCATGTGGTAGGATTCATAAAATCATAATGGGTTAACTAAAACTAACTATAATTACTATAAGTGTGATATTATTAATATTAACGAATAATAAGTACGCGTATAATGTCCCCCGTCTTAACTTTTTTATTTTTCATACTTCAGAAAAATTTTAAAAATGAGTATACAAGGTTTTAAAAGTATTATTCGCAAGGGGGTCGAATATCACTTTAGGTCTGTCTACAGGGTGTCCGGTAAGTACCTCCTAATTTCTGGGGAGCATACAGAGGATGTCATAATAACCCTTGTTTGACATAGAAAATAAAATCCTAAAGTACCCCTTAACGGTGATACAAAGGGGTACCCAGCGATTTACTTTTTGGCTCTAACTTTTGACCCGACCAGGTAAAAAGGAGGTTGGTATTATTAATACCTACATAATGAATTACTATTGACGGAATTTGTCAAAACCGCCTTCAAGTAAAAATAATTTTAAAAAATTGAAAAATATTCTTACGCAGAATATGCTGATATGCATTTAATTTATGGTGAAGCGCTGTCCAACTCTTCGAAGGCAAGAAGACTTTATTCTAAAAGATTTCCAGCCCGAGCATTGCCAAAACAATTTGTTTCCGGTGAATCCCTAATGGACTCTGAATAATTCATTAATTCCAGTTCTTATGAGATGGGGGATGGATTTGCTTAAAAACGCATCCATTGAGGCTTGATCAGGATTGTTCGCAGGCCATTTAATAGGAGCATCTCTTCCTCCAATCCAGTCGTCAGATCATTGATTTAGGTAGGTTCTTACCATAATGACGTTGTGGGGTGGAGGAAATTTGATTTTGAATGACAAATTTAATTGCTGGGTTCATTCTAGTTATGGCAACTAGTTAATCTTTTTAGCTAAACTAGGTATTTCTAGAATAGTTCAACATGACCAATAATAACGATTAATTGTCTCTCTATATGGGTTAATACAATTTATTTGTTAAAATAAAACCAATGTAACAATTAAGTAAAATAGAAAAAAAATAAAAAAAAACTACTCAGATACAAAGAATCATGATATCTTTTATAACAAAAACAAATGCCTACAAAATGTTTTTTTTTTGCTTTCGAAATGACTAATGCTTCGAAATGTTTGTCAGGGAGAGCATGGCTTCTGGGTCTATTGATGATATCGGTGTTTCAGCTGGAGCAGAGGAGGGTCCTTAAGATACTGGAGAAACTCCAACTCAATTTTCTTATTTGCATCTTTTTATCTTTTTCGTACTGTAGATCCTTATTAGTATCCAATTCAAAACAGTATTTATACTACTAAACTGGAATGTTGGTATTCCCCTTCGCTGGCCCCTAAGTTATCTTCTAAATTCATTACATGTGCTTTTTCAAAAATGAATTTCGTGATACTTTGTGTTAGATCCTCTTCTAGGAAGCGTTGGAAACAATTTTTCCACCTTGTCTCAATTGGGACAGCGTGAAAGATGCAATAGCTGCCTTCTTTGCTCCTGTGGTTATTTCATTAGTAACATACCCGCCACAGACTATTTATAAAAAATATTTAATCGCATTGAAGTGGCGATAAAGCATCAAAAAGCGGCCAAGTGAAGTTCCAGCCAAAATCCGTCAAATATCGTCCGTGACGTGCTGCATCGCCACCCTGCTCACCTGCCAAGGTAGTACAGCACAATTAACGTCATCCTGTCAAACCTGAATCTGAAACTTCAGATCGTAAGACGCAAATCTTTGGAGAGAAAATAGTGAGTCCTTTCCTTTATCCTATCCTATTCCTATCCAGATATTATTTACCTTAAACTCTACCTTATTTATCCTACCTTTTGCTTATTATTTAGCATAGTAATATCAAATATCTTGTTTATTACCCTATTTTCTTGATTAGCATATATCTTTAATATCTTTTTTCTTGCATAATGACTGAAACATTAGCAAAAACGCTTCAGCGCACTAGTTATAAGAGTCAATTAACCAGATTCTGCACCTTTTTTGGTCGTGTTAAAACAAAATCTATCGATGGTCTTATATATCATCAACTAGCTTCAAGACTTATCCTAATAGAACCTCTTATAAGTGAATTTCTTTCCCTTCAGGATGAAATTGATAATATCTTAATCAGTAAATCTTCTGAGGGGGATAATGCTGCCGCAGAACAGCAGGCAATTTTAGTTAAAAGCGATTCTGATCGAGACGAATTTGAAGAAAAATATTTTAATATCTTAAGCCAAGTTAAAGCTTATATGGCTACTTTTGAGAGTGATGCTCGCTCTACTAACAGTGTTTCGCAACAGATAGAAGGCGAAGTTTCAAATAAGGTTCCTTCTAGGGGGGTTAAATTGCCAAACATAAATATGCCTACTTTTTCTGGCCAATACAGTGAATGGAGGCAATTTTATGATACCTTTAATACGCTGATCGATTCAGATATCTCATTAACAAACATACAGAAATTTTACTATCTTAAATCATGCTTAAAAAATGAAGCAGCTAGCGTTATTGACTCCTTAGAAGTTTCATCAGTAAATTATCCTATAGCATGGCAACTCCTGCGTGAACGTTTTGAAAACAAAAAGATTATAACTAATAATTACATAAAAGCAATATTTGACATACCTACTATTTTGAAAGAGTCGCATTCGCTTTAAGAAATTTATACGATTCTGTTAACAAAAATATAAGGTGTTTACGTGCTTTAGGCCTTCCTGTAAATACCTGGGACACTCTAATTATTTTTATTATTGTTTTAAAATTCGACAACGCAACTAGACGCGCCTGGGAGCAATATGAAATCACTGGTGATCTTGCAACTTTTGAAGAGTTATCTGCTTTTCTTAAAAGACGCTGTGAAGTTTTAGAAACTATGAGCACTCAATCTTTTAAGCCTGAAAGATCTCATATTACTACAGGGCCTTATTATAAAAACCATCAAATGTTGGTGGTTCATATTTTAGTTCCAATCAGTCTACTTGCCACTTTTGTAAGGGTACTCACAATATTTACAACTGTACTGATTTTTTAAAGCTATCGGCAAATGAGCGAGTAAATGAAGCTAAAAAACTACGTTTTTGTTTAAATTGTCTTAGAAAAAATCATATCCTTAAAGACTGCCAATCACAGTCAACGTGTAGAAGGTGCCACAAAAAGCATCATACTTTACTTCATATGGATTATTAGACTAATCCTAAGCAATCAGACCATCAGGTAATTCAAATGAACACAATAGCAACAAAAATCCTAATCTTTCTAATAACGCTAATAAAAGGCAAGAACCATCTGAGCAAGTATCTTTGTTAGTATCGGCGAATCAAAAACAATTTAATAATGTTCTTTTAGCTACGGCAATTGTTCAAGTACCTGATTCAAATGGTATTCTACAATCTTGTCGTGTTCTACTAGACTCTGCGTCACAATCCAATTTTATCACAGAGGAAGCATGTGAAAGGCTTAATCTTCCAAAAATCGATAGTAACTCACGTATCCTCGGAATAAATAAAAACTTATCAAATATTCGCTATAAAACTAATCTTAAAATCTTATCCAATCATAACGCCTTTGAGATGGACATAATATCTTGTTTAATTCTTAAAAATATAACGGAGCCTCTACCTTCTTTTACTTTTGACAAATCTACACTAAATATTCCACCAAATATTCGTCTAGCGGATCCTTCATATAATGTTAGGGGCAACATCGATATTTTGTTGGGCGCCGCAATCTTCTAGAATATCTTATGCATTGGTCAAATTCATCTAGGTGAGTATTGTCCCATACTTCAAAAAACGAAACTAGGCTGGATTTTGTCCGGCGATTGTATTTTACAATTTAATCAACAAATTCAAACATCTTTATCCTATCTTTCCTGCACACCTTTGGAAGCACAAGTTGCAAGATTCTGGGAGCAGGAAGAAGTCAAAACCTCTCCTAAATTTTCAGCACAGGAATTAGAAGTTGAATCTCACTTCCAGCAAAATACGGAGAGAAATCTCGATGGCAGATTCATAGTAAGGATTCCTTTTAACGAAAAAGTTTCGGAATTAGGTGAATCCCGATCTTTAGCTTCAAATAGATTTTATAACCTTGAGAAAAAACTTTTAAAAAATCGCGAACTTGGCATTCAGTATAATAATTTTTTATTTGAATATGAAAACTTAGGTCATATGACTAAAATAAAAGAGGATCCTTTAGAAGAAAATACATATTACTTACCCCACCATTGTGTTCTGAAACCATCGAGTACCACAACTAAAGTCCGTGTTGTTTTTGACGCCTCAGCGAAAACAGGCACAGGATTATCATTAAATGATGTGCAATCAGTAGGTCCAACCATTCAAGGAGATTTGTTTTCTCTGTTGCTTAGATTTCGAAAGTTTCCATATGTTTTAACGGGCGATATAGAAAAAATGTATAGGCAAATTTTGCTGCATGATAATGATAAGAAATATCACCGAATTTTGTGGAGAAACTGCCCTTCAGACGAAATATCTTGTTTTCAACTAAACACTGTGACATATGGTACAGCTTCGGCCTCTTTTCTTTCAACTAGATGTCTTAAACAACTCTCTGACGAATATAAATCACAATATCCTGCAGCTAGTCAGGCAGTTGCCGAAGATTTTTATATGGACGATCTTTTAACAGGCACATTTTGCAAAGAATCACTAGCAGCATTAAAACAGCAAGTTACTATTATTCTAAAAAATGGTGGTTTTATTCTTCGAAAATTCTTATCCAATGATCCTTCCCTCTCTGAAAGTTTAGAAAATATCCCTAATTTCGATCTTCATCTTAACCCAGACCATTCCCAAACAAAAACACTGGGTGTTTGCTGGAATAATAATTTGGACATATTTAAGTACTCTATCTTAAATCTTAAATCTGAAACACACGTATCAAAAAAATCAATTTTATCTTTAACCGCACAGATTTTTGATCCTTATGATTATTATCTCCGATCATTATTATTGCAAAAATGATATTACAGGAACTATGGCAAATTAACCTAACTTGGGATGAATCCATACCTTTGAATTTGCACACGCGCTGGTTAAAATTTAAGGATCAAATTCAGGAGCTTGATTCCCTTGAAATTCCACGATGTGTTCTTTCAGAAAATCCAACTAACATCGAACTTCATGGATTTGCAGATTCTTCCGAGAAGGCGTACGGTGCTTGCGTATATATTCGATCAGTAAACTACAACCGTGAAATATCCGTTAAGCTTTTGTGTGCTAAGTCAAGAGTCGCTCCACTAAAAAGTGTTTCGTTACCACGCTTGGAATTATGCGCCGCTATTCTGCTGGCTAACCTGGTAGAAAAGGTGCGTAAATGTATCAAAATAAACTTTTCCAAATTTTATTACTATACAGATTCAACTATCACCCTTTGCTGGATACGCGCAGCTCCACAAAGATGGAAAACCTTTGTTGCGAACCGCGTCTCCGAAATACAGTCTTTATCAAATATTGCCGACTGGCATCATGTCACTTCAGGTGACAATCCTGCGGATCTTATATCGCGTGGAACAACTCCCAAAATAATCTTGAATTCGCATATTTGGTGGAACGGGCCTTCTTGGCTCTCTGAGCATGACTTAAATTTTAATATTGACACGGTGGTTTTAGACGAGGTAAACCTACCCGAAATAAGGTGCCAAGAAATTTCCTTAGCATCACAAGCTCTACCTTTTGATATAATATCTTTATTCTCAACGTATACCAAATTACAACGGGTTACCGCTTGGTGCCACAGATTTATATCTAACTCAAAGGTTCCAAAGAAGGATCGTGCTTTAGGATGTCTTTCTGTTCAAGAATTAAATAAAGCTTCAATCATCTTAATACAGTCCACTCAACAAGAACATTTTGCTAAAGAAATTCATTATTTAAAACAAGGTTTACAAATTCATAGCAAGAGTAAAATTTTATCACTTCGTCCAATTTTAGTAGATGGTATCTTACGGGTCGGCGGCAGAATCGAGATGTCCGGATTGACACATAATAAAATACATCCTATAATACTTCCTAGAGGTCATAAATTAACCAAACTTATAGCTAGAGAAGAACATATCAATTTACTGCATTGTGGCCCTCAGTTACTACTGTCATCCTTGCGCCAAAAATATTGGCCTATCTCTGGTAGAGACTTAGTAAGACACACGGTACATTCTTGTATTACTTGCCATAAAACTAACCCTAAGGGTTTGTCCTATGTCATGGGATCTTTACCAAAGTCTAGATTTAATGCAGCATTTCCTTTTCAAAATGTAGGTGTCGATTACGCTGGTCCTTTCATTACACGTGATAGAAAAACTAGACCTTACAAGGAAATTAAAAGTTACGCTGCTCTATTTGTATGTTTGTTAACTAAGGCAATCCACATAGAACTTGTTTCAGATCTAACCACCTCTGCTTTTTTACTAGCTCTACGTAGATTTATCGCACGTAGGGGCAAACCAAACATTATTTGTTCCGATAATGGAACCAATTTTGTTGGAGCTCATTCCAAACTTAACGAAATGTTTAATTTCTTAAAAAAAGATCAAAATCAAAACGAAATTACAAACTTTTTATCGAAGCAGGAAATAGTTTGAAAATTTATCCCTCCTAGCTCCCCTCATTTTGGAGGCCTATGGGAGGCTGGTGTCAAATCTATGAAAATTCATATGAGAAAAGTTATCGGTTCATCAGCATTATCCTTCGAAGAGCTTTCTACATTTCTGAGTCAAATCGAATCAGTATTAAATTCACGTCCTTTACATCCCTTGTCCCCTGATCCCACCGATCTTAATCCTATTACTCCTTCCCACTTCCTTATCGGACGATCAGCAGCATCAATTCCTGATGAAGATGTTCGAGGTCAACCTGAAAATCGACTGAGAACTTACCAAAAACTTCAACGCCTGTACCAGATATTCTGGAATCGTTGGTCAAAAGACTATATCTTAAATATGCAAGTGCGTACAAAATGGAAGACCGACGGTTCTAGCAGTGCTCAACCTGGAATGTTAGTCCTTATAAAGGATGAAAATTTACCGTCGCTTTGCTGGAAATTGGGACGTATCACTGAGTGCCATCCAGGTAGTGACGGGATTGTGCGCGTTGTAACAGTTCAATGTGCGAATAATAAGCTAAAACGGCCAGTTGCCAAAATATGCCCATTACCAATGGAGAATGAACAATGAAGATTATGTTGAAAGACTTTGTCCTTTCAAGGAGGGCGCTATGTTTATCACCTTTGTGCTAATATACGAGTTAATTGATAAAGTTAGGTGCGCAGCATACCTATAGAAAAATACCTAGCAACGGATTTATTTTTAAAAGTCAGTAACAAAAAAGTCACAATTTGAACCGTTCGCGGACGGTATGCTGGGCGTCTCATTATAAGTTAAAATCCTGTAAATAGATTCAATTCAAGCTATCGAAGTGTATTATTATTATTATTATCAAGAAGTGTAACATCCATCACAAATGTTGAGTTTCTGTTTATAGCAATGGAATTATAAAAAAATTGAAGTTCCAATTATTATTTATGTACTTAAATTATTTGAGAGTAATTGAATCACTCTTTATGTAATTGAATTATTGGCAAATAATTGAATTACCTTATATTTTTAGAAACCAATTACCAATTACAATTATTTATTTCTAGGGGTTGAAAAACTATCTACAATTATCATTTCCAAAAGGTAATTGAATTACAATAACATTATTTCACAGTCAGTCACGGGATTTTGCGCAATATTCTCTAAAAATTTAACGTTATTAAATTTAATGCTCTCTCTGAGACCATATTATGTAGAAGATAATAATATATCACATGAAATTGACAAAGCTTCTAAGTATTATCCGTAAGAAAAATAGTCAGTACAGCGTGTGCTATAATACGACTATAGCACACTTTAATGATAATAATATTTGTTGGCACGGTATAAAGTACCTATATGTTTTTTGAAGCTACAAGTGCCCATGGACGCGTGCGCTAAAACGATGCTTTCCAAAACTTGTACTTTAATATACTATTCTAATGTTTAATTGAAAAGGCAAGAGTTTGAAACAATGTGTGTGAATCTGGGGACTTTAGTTTCTATACTAGATAATCAATATAGTCTCAAGTACTATAATGCAATATCCCTGTCGAAAAATATGCTGGTAAATTTGGTCGACTTTAATAGATTTTCAAAATAAATATTAGGTAATCAAATACCAATTTTTAAACCAAACTTCAAACCTTTTTTTTTTGCAAAAAAGGAAATGCTAAGACATCTTTAAAATTTTTTACAGTTTGAAAGAAACAGGAGTTATTAATAAAACAAACCAAAATACCTTCACCGCCAGCCACTACCCCACAACTCCATAAATTTATTTATTTATTATAATAATGCATATTATTTGTTTTTGTAATTCGTATATATGACGTTCCAACCTTTTAACTACGGTTTAACAGTTCACTGTCACTGACCAATTTTAAAAATAGCACAGGTCGACAGGAGAAACCCCAAAAAAAACGAGCAGGGAAACGAATAAGAATACCGACACTGACTGAACTTGTAGCGCCATTTTTAGAATTGCCTTTTTTTTTAAATTGCCCTTGTGGTTCATCCACTTAGCCAAGCCATTCAATATATCGATGTTTACAATAAACATCGGTGTTATCAAGAAGAAAAGATCGAAGCTAAAACATCGATGTTAAAATTTCTTTAAAGTAACACATTATAGGAGACAAATGCATATAAAGAATAATAACATTTTTAACAGAACCTCCTTCACCCCTACCCGCAGGGTTTGCAACTGTTGCCAAACCACTGAGGCAACACCCCATACACCCTTCCAAACTTACATCAGCAGAAACAACCGCGAGTCTCTAGGCAATTATTTGCTCGAGAACACCCCTAAATTGGGTGTTTTTGGCTTTTTAGGGGTAAACTCCCACTCGGATCGCACCGGGACCACGCCCATCGTGTTCCAACTTGCCTATTGGTGTGGAATATAATATCACATTATTATGATAAAAATATACATTATGATATTCATTTATACATAAAATGTGGATTTGAAAACTAACCATGGGTTTTTATTGACCGTACTAAAATATCTGCCCTAACTTTTAATTTTCTGGTCTATTTACATTACACACTAGGAATTAACATACGAGATGAGAATCGAAATTTTGTGACACCCGTAGAATATCACGAAAATTACATTTAAGTTTCAGCATAAAATAATTAATAAACGCTCCGAAAGCCCCGAGTCCATTCGCGCACAGTTGGTTCCGCCTTCCAGCGTAAAGCGCGCGATTGCGGTAAGTTGTGCCTCGAAATCCGCAAGAGATCGGTAGCCGATGGACGTATTTTAAAAATGGAGAAAAAATGATTTCGACATTTTTAAAAATTTTTTTTTTAAATTTGTTTGGTTTGGTTGTAAAGAAAATGGTAACAGCCATGCCGCCGCGGAAGGTTTTTTAAATAGTTTATGAAAAAAAAAACTGAGTACGTCGGCCCTAGTTTGTTTAAAAAAAAAAGTGATAACGGATCGGCGTACATTTATATTTACCTATATACCATTCCAAATTTGAAATCCGTTGGACTATAAATAAACTCACAATTTATTTTCTGCTGTGTACCGATCACAACCGTAGCCCTTAAGACATTCCAATGTCGAAAATGTAGTAATCGATATTTGTTGTAATTTTTCACAATTGGCGTTTTAGTTTTTGAATTAAATTTTCTAGTTCAGTTGTTTTTATTTATTGTGTTTTTCTTTTTGATTATGCATTTTTATAATGAATATTCAATATTCAAGTTAAATATAATTTAATGTTCAATGCGGAACTGGATTAAAAAAGGAAAAAGCCGGTTAAAAAAACAGTTTTTTTTTTAATCCGTTAAACAAAAACAAAACAAGACGGTTTCTTATTCGTTACATCACTATTTCCAGTATGATTTGACTTATTTTTGAGATTTTATGTTTAAACGATATAGCTATTATAAAAACAAGGAAATCCATTTTACTGTTGGGTACTACTTTACCTCTGTAATTAAAATGTCATTAAATATATGGATGCACATAAAATTCGACAATAATTTGTTTCATGTCCTAGATACCGGATGGAGAAGAAGTTTATGGGAAAATATTTCATATACTAGATACACAAATACTATTTCAAACCTAATCTTATGCGAACTTTATGATGCCAATAAAGCGACAACTAAATCGTAAATATAAATACAGAAAGGCCTGCAGATGGATATAAAAATAAATGTTTTATTTTATCTTTAAAAGAACACAATTTTTTATTACGGTTTTTATTTCTTTATAATTGTTTAAATTCCTGCATGTGAAATTGTTACATTAGGTTCGACACTGATTCGTAGCTCTCTCGTGTTCTAAAGTAAAAAGTCATCAAAATACCTGTATTTTTAGTCGACCTTGCATATTGCAATTAAGATTTTAGTCGCGATGCACAAAAAGAAGCCGAGCTATAACCAAATCGGACCTTTACCATTTCAAAAAGCAAGTTTTTTACGTAGGAAACGGAAATTGAGGACACTCTGCATTCGTCAAGACCAAAGATATAGGCAAAACACAAAAATAAATACAGAACAAAAATTTTAACTTTTAACCCGCATAAGATTGAAACAATGTTTTTTTTTAGTCTATTCCGAATTTAATTCTCTTTCTTTTGGGATATGATTTATTGCTAATACTTGGTAAATAATATAAGTAAACCAGCATATTTCAAAAAGAAGAAAAAAATTACAATAATTTTTTTTAATTCACCTTGCTGTAACTACTCTATGCGAGAAGTTATTCAATTTTTTTTTTCACTAAATACTGCACAATTTAATAGGCTTCGTTTTGTATCGACTAATGTCGGGCTTTTCAAAAAAAAAAAAATAATAACTCGGAACGAAAACGGTAACAGATAGAACTATAGGGAAATAATAAGGAAAGTTGTTAGGAAATAAGAAATTTATAGAGTTTCTAATAATAAATGAATATACAATACAAGAAAATTCATTTAAAATTCGGAAGTTGTTGTCTATTTTGGTATAATCAGGCAATGCCTTCGGTTAAAATCAACTAAGCCGGGGCTGTCGCGTCACCCGCTTGAGGACGTAAAACATGTTCTATCTCACTTTGACTTTAAAATGTTCCTGCCTCGTGTCGCTTGAGATCGATAAATTCGTGGAAAAACTAGATGACGCGGTAGCCTCTTCTTATTTAATTCTTGAAGTTTAACGTAAAAACCATCTCTTTTAGGGCCAGCCGAATTTTCAAAATAAAATCTCATTTAATTTTCGAGATACCCACTTTATTTGGTGCACCCCGTATAGGTACTTACCTACCTACTTATTTAATAATAGAAAGTAAAATCGATTTTATTAAAATTTATTTGATTTGTCTCTTTTCGTAATTTATGGTAGCTAAGAATCTGCATAACTCTAGAAGAGAAGAAAAAGATGGACAAAGAAAAGGTTAAATATTGTCTCAAGAATTTAACTAACATAAACACAGATAATAAAGAACGACAACGGAGAAACAATCACAGACCCCAGCGGCATAGCAGAGATATAAGGATAATATTGCGGATTTAGTGGAAAACTACAGACCGGAGGATGATGAGATGGAGGAAGAGCCACTAATTCTGAGGGCCGAAGTGGAAAAGACTCTCTAAAAAATAATAAATTAAAGTAAATGAAACAATGCAGTCTTTCTCCACAGTTTAATGATTGACATAAAATTCTAAGTTTCCGACATGTTTCGAATACTTAAGTACTCATCTTCAGGGGATACTAAAAGTACAGTACAAATTTGATATTATTATATTGATATTTACATTACATTGACTCCACTGAAAGTATGCACTATTTTTTCAATAAATTAAATGTATGGGAGAGCTTGGTATCAATACAATCAACTGGCTATATAACCTCATATGACAGACTTGTAAATGGCCAAAGAAATGGCGCAAATCAATATACATTACACAAAAATATTCTCCTAGAGACTGTAGTAATTACAGAACATGCAATCGCCCTGAGTAAACGCACACAAGTAAAATTCTTCTCCATATCATAAACAGCCAATTGAAGGCTTTTCTGCTCCCACAGATCCCGGATGAGTAGACGGGGTTTGTACTAGGAAAAGGAACTAGAGGTCAAGGTCCGACAAATCATCGATGTTCAATGTCAAACTTATTTGTGTTTCATGACCTACAGCAAGGCCTTCGATTGTATGACGTGTAGGGAACTCTGGCTGGTTTTGGGGAATATGTGAGTTCCAGAGCACTTGATTCTTCTGCTCAAAAACCTGTATGAAAACAACCGTGGAAAAGTAAAGGCCAATAACACTCTGTCAGAACCATTTGGCACCAATACTGTTCAATATATATCGTGAATACATAATGAAGATAATGCAGGGGTGGCGAGCAAGAATAACGATTAGTGGAAAGAAAATAACGAAGCCCAGGTATGCTGACGACACATTTATTGTAACCTGTTCAGAGGATGAGCTTCCTCAGATAATGGCAAAATTGGATAGGATTAGTAGAGAGCATGGTCTTCCGATAAACAAAGAGATTCTTAGTTCGAAAAAGTACACCAAGCCTCTGCGAGGCTGCTACTCATTTCACTTCCGCTACCAGAATCGGATCCAAGAAACGATAATTCCCCCCCTTGAGCGTGAGCCAAAGAGATTTCACTTCAAGCCAAAGGTTAGTTAGGTGGATCCCAGTTGGGGTTTGAGTCTTTGCAACCTTGTCAGCATTAGATAGAAAGGTTTCCTGACGAAATATGGTGGTCTTAAAAGAAAAAAAAAGAAAAATTCTAAGTCTGCGCATGCTTCAACCGTACCTGATTGCCCCGCCCAACCCCCTCCCCCTAGAAACGTTTCGGATCCGACCCTGTCGTACCTCTCTGGTACTTCATTTAATTTTGACGGAATATATTATACTGTAAAATTCTTATACGGCGAACAAGCCTACGGACTAAGTAGAGCAGACATTAATTACAAATGTGAAACACTCGCACTGCAACAATTCTTGGTATAATTATATATGTAACTTCAAATCGTATGTTTTAAACATGAAAATTATAGAAACGCAATTATTCGGAAGCAAAGAAAGGCCCCAAGGGCAAGACTACACAATTTAAGAGGGAAGTTAGATGTATGCATTGCCTCCGCTTAACCATGCGGGAAAGAAACATTTATGCTAGGTGGTCGGTAATAAATGCACATTCTAGATTTGGAGGTATAAATAAAATACGCCCTTTAGCAAAATGTTGTTCTTTAATTAGATAGATACAGTACCTTAAACATTGATTTTCCATTAAAGTTTAACAGTTTTTGAGACATAGAATTTGGGGATTTTAATTACCAGCAATCTACATTTTTCCTTTTTTTTTAATTTAGTTACAGATGGCGTTAGTAACCAGCGATGCGGGTAAAATGATTTTGTTTCATATCTCATTGGACTGATTATTGTAATGTCTTAAGCTAATATTTCTTTTGTATTTGTATTGCACATCATTATAGGGCTTATTATAATCATATCTATTTATATCTTATAAACCAATGGAAGGTCATCTAATAAAAAAATATTGAGGAGTTAATGACCCGGTCTTTAAAGGATATAAGCATTCAGACTCCGTGTCAATATTCTTATCATTCAATAATGTCAATAAAGTAATCATGTTTATTGATGATCTTATATCGTCAGAGTATATAAAGTTTGAAAATTTCTGCGTAATCCTAGTGTAAAGTTTAACATCTGAAATTGTCAATCTGTGTTTGCTCATTGCTAGGGCGTCAGTGAAATACTTCCCTTTGTAGGGCAAATTTATAACTAGGCTTAAAACACAGAGGGTGCCGACAAATTTCCATTTATAATTTATTTTGTAATATTTAATATACAGGGTGTCCGGAAACTTGGTTCGTATATTTTATGGGGATATTCTACATATGAAAATATGAAAAAAAAGTTCACATGAATGTAAGTCCTTAAATGTCTTATAAGGAAGCTATGGCCGTCCAAAGGTGACCTCTAAAGATTAGTTTCTCTTTTAAATCTTTGCGACCGCTTGAGGTATCGATGTGCTTTTTGGCACACAAACTAATATTAACAACTGCTAATTTATGATATTGCGAGTTAGTATGAAATTTAGTCAGGAACGTTCTTACGGGGGGGGGGGGGGGGCTTAGTTTATGTGTTCCTAATTTTTTTACACGACACATTTAAAAAATTTTACCCAAAAATTATAGTTCCAGTGATTTCTCTACACAAAAAAGATATTCTTAAAAAAAATTATTGGGCCAATGATTTAGGAGAAAAATCGATTCATTTAAATCATTGCATAAAGTATTATCGAACTGTGTTTAAACTAAAACATCAAAGTAGTCTTATGACAAATACAAATTTGAAGTAAAAAAACATCAAGAAGCCCATGGTTAGGGTTAAAATAAATTGACAATGACAATAATTAAGTCAAAACGTTGTTTTATTGTAATTTTTAAACAAAACAAATTAAGAGTTGTTGTTTTAACAATAATAAACTGAAAAAAGTAGAAAAGTTACAACAAATATTGAAAATGGTTTCCATTCATATCAATACAACCAACTAAACGATTTCTCATTGATGTTCGTACTCTTGCGAAAACTCCTTCCTTATTACGAATTTCCTCGCAACAATAAATAACACGTTGTTCCAATTGTTGTACCTTTTCGACAGGTACTGAATATACCAGAGACTTCAGATATCCCCAAAGAAAGTAATCCAATGGATTGAGATCAGGTGAACGGGGAGGCCAGGCAATGGGCCCACCTCGGCCTATCCATCGGTCTGGATATGTTTGATTTAAATAATCTCGAACCAATCTACTAAAATGAGGTGGAGCCCCATCATGCATAAAATAGTTTGTAAGTCTTTGCTGGTACGGCACATCTTCAAGTAGAACAGGCAAAGAGTCTTGTAAAAGATCTAAATATGCAGGCCCATCTAAACGTTGAGGCATAATGTATGGTCCTATTAACCGATCCCCCAATTTACATGCAAGAATGTCTTTAACTGAAAGTGAAAGAATTATAATTCTTATGATGAGAGGATATGGCGATAGGGTCAAGTCTTACGAAGAGGTTAAAAATGTATTTAATGACACATTTTCAAACCCGATTTCCAATTTCTAAAGCCACTGTTCTTAAAACTGTCCGACGGTTCAAAGAAACTGGAAATTGTAGATATAGATGACTGATCAGGATGACCAGAAATAGCAGATGAAGAGAAAAGTTTGTAAATTTTACAACATTTTGTTGAAACCTTTGGTTCTTCGTTAAGAAAAACTTCTCAAGTAAGTGACGTCTGCTTCAAATCCGTTAATAACGTTTTAATAAAAAATAAATATAACCCTTTCAAAATACATGTAGTTCAAGAGTTATCAGAAGATGAGTATGAGCGAAGAATGGAATTTTGTGATATAATCATGTCAATAACTAGTTTTCAACTTTACAATATTTTGGGATGAAGCAACATTTATGTTAATTGTTAAAGTCGATAGACACAACTGTAGGTTTTGCGCCAATGAAAATCCCCACTAGATGAGAGAGGGTCATACATAACGCCCTGAAAAATTGAATGTGTGGGCTGAGCTTGTTGGTAACCACAAGATCGTACCCCTTTTTATTGATGGAAATTTGACATCATCACTTTACCTTGACCTCTTGGAAATGCAAATAGTGCCCACTATACGATATGTCATGGGTTAATATTATGCAAGTATATTCTTCCAACAGAACGGAGCTCCTCCTTATTTTGGTCGAAACGTGCGCGAATTTTTGAACAACGCTTTTTTGACACGGTATATTGATAGAGAGGGTACAATCGAGTGGTCACCTAGGTCTCCTGATTTGTCGCCTAATGACTATTTTTTATGGGGACACTTGAGGGCCAAAGTTTATACCACAAAACCTCAAAATATGACTGAATTGCAGCGTCGAATTTTGGACGAATTTCAATTAATAACAGGACAAATGATTCAAAAATTTTATTATCAATTAGCTTACTGTCAAGCTGTACAGGGAAAACAGTTTGAACATTCAATATAATTTTTTTAAATTATACTCGTTATTTCGAAAACTACTAATATTAGGAACAATGTATGTTATATTAAAAGAGTAACTAATGTAACGTAGAATCTATTAATGAGAAAACATACAGGGTGTCACATGTAAGAACTTAAAATTCGTTTGATTTCCAAAGTAAACAGCTGCCAAAAACGCAATCTCTTCATTCGATGCGTAAGATCCTCTTAGACAGCTGTGCTAAATTTGGTTTAAATCGGCTAATAAATTGTGAGGTTATTAGGCCGTTTCCAGACTTTATACATACACTGTATTGTACGTAGCTATAACAGATTTGTGGAGAAACCAAAATTAAACTGTTTTGTTGTCCTAGCATTTTATTTTCAAATTAAAAAGGAAAAAATACAATTAACCAGGAACGACTGTCAAGTTTGTCATAATAATTGTTGGTAAGTACTTAATAGAAAACAAAATTGGAAAAAAATATACAAAAACAACTGAATTTTATGACGTAATTCACTATTTTGCAACACTTATACTCGCCGTATAGAATTAATTTAACACGTTTGAAAAACACCAAATTTTTTTCATGCTAGTTAATTTCTAGTTACTCGCTAAGGTTAAAAGAAAAAATATACGTAAAACCTCCGTTTGCTCCCGCCTCTATAAGGTGACCACCTGCGCTAAACGACCGGGCATGAATTCCCCCTATTTAATGTGTAAGAATCTTGAGTAAATATTAATGTTAAAAAGACTCTCCATTAGGGGCAGTTTTGTTTTGAACAGTTTTGGTGTGTTTTGGGACTAACGTGAATATTTAAAGATGGCGGGAAAAAGGAAATGTTTTTCTTTAAGCGAAAAAATTGAAATAATAGAGGAAAGTGAAAAAACTGGTTTAAATACCAGGAAATTGGATGAAAAATTTAAAGTGAGTAAGACCCAAGTGATGTTGCTTCAATATAAAGCAGAAGTTAGAACTTTGTTTCAAGAACAACGGTGAACAAAAAAGAAAATTTCCCAAACCGAAGGACTGGCAGTGAATCACGTTGTTTTTAACTGGTTTTGTAAGGCGCGAAACAAGCACTTACCCATATCCGGGCCCATAATTTAATTAAGCAAAAGGCCTCGAATCTGCTCTACGACTAGATAACTTCAATACATCAAATGGATGGTTGGAAAAATTTCATCGTCGGCACGATAATACTTTCAAGAAAATATGTGGCGAATCAACCGATATCAATATCGAATACTTCGAAGAAAAAAAAAAATTTCGCTCGCACAACTGTTTCCTAACATTAAGGACAAATTTGTGAACTTAAAACAATGTGCCTCTATTGATAACGATTTTCTAACAGTAAGTGCAGAATTGACTATCCTCAAGTTTATTGAAGAGATCCAAGGAACGGATGAAACTACTCCCGACTTTGAGACAGAGTAAGAGGAACCTGAACTTGCTCCAGTGTCGAAAACATCAAGCCTATCTAAAGCTTGCGCAAGTTTGAGAGACAATTTTGACAAGTCAACAAATATTTCCCAAAAATAAGAATTTTAAAGTAAACATACAGTACATTGTATTTTATAAAGGGTGATTGATGGTGGATGGTTTATTAGACGTTCTGGCGAACTAGTCAACGGATCACTTTGAAAATTTGGGAGCTTACATAAGTGGACGTTATCTCTCCTTTAAACATATTTTTAACTGTGCAGTGTTGCCGATTCTACTAAAAAGTACTAGCTAATTTGATATTTTAAATAGAATACCCTGTATATTAATGTTGTTTTAGAATCCCTATTAATTTATTAATATAAATTATTTTTTAACATTTTCCTATACCTATCTGTCATCGCTTTCGAGATAATAATTAATTTCTGTTTTTTTTTCGCAAAGCATGGCCTTCAAAATCTGCCGATATTTTTGACTTCGTGACAGATTAGGACATGGAAATTTGGTGGAAGGTTAGGTAATATCCAGAGACATTTTTCTTTGTGTCTATATCTTAGTTATTATAATACAGGGTGTTTCAGAAATACAAATATTTTGATGATTTGGAAAAAGTACTAAAATTATACTTTTTTAAATCGAGCACCCTGTATTTTATCTCTGATTCTAAAAGCTCTTAAAATTTTCTGTCTTTCTATATCAAATGTTCCTATACCCATCTAAAACAGTTTTGACTTATGAGCATTTATTTGCGAAATTAATTGTTAACAGATATCAATCATATGAGTTTTCAGTCAAATTTAACAAGAAGCCTATGGAAACTTTTGTTTTGAAATGGTTGACGTTCTGCTATTATTTATTTAGTTTATTTGTCAATTGGTATATTTAAAAATTCAATTTTTTTAAAGTTTTAAGAAAAATGGAAGAAAACAACAACTATTCAAATACAGTACTTATGAATTTATTTGTTTTACATGGTCAGTGTTATAAGATAATTAGCCGTACTTTCAGAAGATTCAACGAAATGTATCCAAATTTGCCATCAATGAACAACAAGAAATTTAGACGAATTCAAAGCAATCTTAAAAATTTTGGATCGTCCTTGAAAGTTACCAGAACTTTACCTAGACCCAGGGGCGGTCATATCAACATTTTGAGGGGGGGGCCATGCAGTGGCGGCTCATGCCAATTTAGAGAGGCGGTAGCAGGAAAAGTCTTAGCGCCGCAGGCGAAAAATTTTTGGGTGCCACGCTCTTTTTTGTTGATGATTCTTGGTTTTCAAGTAGGAAAAATACGCAAAAAACGGCTAAGTAAATTTTAAGAAAATTATAGATATCTATATTATGTATATTATACCTACTTACTTAATTATTTTTATTAATATTTTTAAAAAATTAAGGGTTTGACACGATTTCAATTTATGGAGGCAGGGCTTTTATAATGTAAATCGACGCCAAGGGGGGGGGGGCATGGCCCCCATAGCCCCCCCCCCCGTATGACCGCGCCTGCCTAGACCTGTAACGTCTAACGAGGAAAATGAAATTAATGTTTTGGCGTATTTTCATGCCTATCCACAGTCCTCAATAAGATGTACCAAAGAAGATTTGGGCTTAACCTATTTCTGTGTGCAAGCAATATTGTCTAAACATAATATGCATGGTTAAAAGTTTACCAAAGTTCAGTTTCTTAAGCCTGAGGACTTTCCACAAAGAGTTTTGTTTTGCGAAAACTTAATAGTTCATATTCAGGATGACGCACAATTCTTACGGAAAATTATTTGGAGTGATGAATCGAAATTTTCTCACAAAGGAATTTTTAATAGGAAAAATATTCATTATTGGGCGGAAGAAAGTCCCCATGTTACGAGAGATTTAACATTTCAAAAAAAATTTGGATTTAAGATTTTTTGTTTAATGATGGACGACAAAATTCGATATTTGATGTATGATAAAAACTTGACTTCTAGAAAATACTTACAAATTTTATGTTGAAAATTTCGTGGACAATCTTCCTCTTGCTCAGTATCGCAGTAGCTGGTATCAACTGGACGGGGCTCCCGTTCATTGCACTGTCGCAGTAAGTGCGGAAATACAGAGAATTTTCGAAGATCGCTGGTTCAGGCGTTTGGGACCTGGGAATTGGCCTGCAAGGTCCCCAGACTTGACGCCTTTAGATTTTAACCTTTGAGGTACTGCATGTGTATTGTTTACAAAACAACAGTAAATTTAAGGCAAGAGTTGGAAGATCGGGTGAATCGCGCTTTTCAAAGTTTGAATGCTGATGATTTTACTAGACTTACTGCTGCAAATGGTGTTAATACTCCAATTCTAAAATGCTTAGATGGCAACGGTCAACATTTTGAACATTTATTAAAAACTAATTAGATTTTTTTTTAAATTTTTTAATAATATCGCCCTGTACGCAACAACTTAGATTAGGTTAAGTAACCTTAAGCTTAAAAAATGTACGCAATTGCTTTGAACTCGTTTAAATTATAAATAATAAATCCATAAAGTACTGTACCTACTATTTGAAAGTTGTTGTTTTCTTCCATTTTTCTTAAAACTTTAAAATATAATTTTTAAATACACCAACTGGCAAATGAACTAAATAAATAATAGCAGAATGTGAACTATTTCAAAAGAAAAGTTTCGATAAGCGACTTGTTAAATTTGACTGAAAACTCATAATTAATTAATATCTGTTAACAATTAATTTCGCAAATAAATGCTCATAAGTCAAAAACTGTTCTGGATGGGTATAGTAACATTTCATATAGAAAGGCAGAAAATTTTAAGAGCTTTTAGAATCAGAAATAAAATACCATTCCATTTAAAAAAGTATAATTTTGGTAATTTTCCAAATCATCAAAATATTTGTATGTCTGAAACACCTTGTACTATAATAACTAAGATATAGACACAAAGTAAAATGTGTCTGGATATTACCTAACCTTCCACAAAATTTCCATGTCCTAATCTGTCACCAAGTCAAAAATATCGGCAGTTTTTAAAGGCCATGCTTTGCGAAAAAAAAACAGAAATTAAATAATAATTCGAAAGCGATGACAGATATGTATAGGAAAATGTTAAGAGAATTTATTAATAAATTAATAGGGATTCTAAAACAACATTAATATCAGGGTTGATAAAAATCATGATTTTTTTAAAAAAATCAAAAATCGATGATTTTTTTGATTTTTTACCAGCTTTTACAAATATTATTATTTTTAAATATTTCTAACTGCTTATATTTTGTTTTGTTAAGTAAACAAATATTTTTAGGCAGGAATAGTACAGATACGAAGCAAAACTGGAGAAGGTTTAACATGCAAATTTGGTTCGCGTAGTTTTTGCAAGTTTGCGCCTTTGTCGAAACTTGTATTAACGTGAAAATATCGTCCCCGCAGTATTGCAAGTTTGCCGCTTTGTCGAAACTTGTAATAACTGGCAGAAAATGCCCTGCTATATGAACGATACGCACTTATTTTAGTTATCAGTAATATTTTTGCTTTAGGGGTTAATCTATCAAAACATTTGAACTCATGACAAGCCAGGGCCAGGGCAGAAAGGAATTTAGTGTTTGGCAGCATTTTATAAAAAATAAAGTGGTGGGCAAACTAGGTTGTAGAGCAGTATGTAAAAAATGTGGCAAAGAATTGCAAGGTCTAGTGGACAGACTAAAAAGTCATTGGGAAACCTGCAAAAGTGAAACTAGTGATATCAGCAGTGGTCTTGAAACTGTGCATGGTGATTGTCAGTCACAGCCTGGAACTAGCCAGAGTGAAATTATCCAGTTGGCAAAAAAACAGAAAGGCGATAACTGTGAAAAGGGAAGTGTAGGTGGACGTGAAAATAGTGGAAATAGCGGCCATTTGGATTCTTTTGTTGTGCGAACTGGACAAGATAAGAAAAAAGAATTGGACAGACAAATAGCCAAAGTCGTTTACGCAACAAATTGCAGTTTTAAAGCTATAGAAAATAAAGAGGTTCGAAAGGCCATAGAAATGCTAAGACCTGGTTACCTTCCACCATCTAGATTTCAGTTATCATCAACGCTCTTAAATGAAATATTTGAAGAAGAAAAATCTAATTGTTTTAACAAGTTATCTGAACAATCTGTTTGCATGTCCTTAGATGGATGGTCCAATATACATAATGAGCCGATAATCTGTGTCATTTTGACTGCAGAGGATGGAAACAGTGTTCTTTTAGAAAGCATAGATACATCTGGTCATCATACCATACAGCTGACTATCTTGCCGAATTGGCGATTAGGTTAGGTTAGGTTAGAGTGGCAGACTTCTGGTCTATCCAGACAGTCTCACGTAGTCCTATAAGGACCGTTGTGTTACCACACTGGCTATTAACTCAATAAATAAGTGCAAAAATGAATATAACTGTAAAGTTACCAGTATTGTTACAGATAATGCGAGCAACATGGTCAGTATGAAGAAAAAAATGACCGAGTCGTCCAATTACCCTATAATTACATATTATGGTTGTTCGGTACACTTACTTAGTTTGCTCTCCAAAGATTTAGAAGCATCGCAGATAAAAGAACATATTGTGAAATACTTCAGAAATACCCATTTGCCAAATTCTTGGTATAAAGAAAAAGGGGTCAAGAAATTGGTCTTACCTCAGGATGTTCAGATTGTCTTGAGATCTATGTAAATGAGTGGCCAAAATTGTTATTAATATGTGAAGAGCATAAAGATCTAATTGATCCAGTGATTTTTAAAAAAGTTTCAGATATCTCTATTAAAAGGATGGCTGAAGATTTTCTACAGTTGCTAAAACCAATTTCTATAGCACTGGATGCAATGCAACAAAACGGTGCATTTTTATCTCAAGCAGTTTACATATGGAAAAAGTTACTGGCTATTTTTGACAGTTTTGAATTTGAAGAAGAAAGAAGCTTGCGTCAATATTGATTATTTAAGAACAGATATGTTCAAGCTCTAACCCCCTTTCACCTTTTGGCGTATATTTTGGATCCTACAATAAACAAAGAAGAATATCCATTACTAGCTAAAGAAAAGAGAGATGCTCTACACATTGTTTCCAAATATTTTGCAGACACATGATTATTACCATTTCTAATTAAGTTGGAAGCTAAGTCGGACCCATTTCACAAAACTCTGTTTTCAGAGGAAATAATCATAAATGTAACAGCAGTACAGTGGTGGAGATCTCAAGAATATGTTTCAGAAATTAAGCAAGTGCTCTCTATATACAAAACAATTAAGGTTAGTTTTCCATAAAAAATTTCTGTTTTGTGTGCCTGTGCATCGTCTGCTGATATCAAAAGGATGTTTTCTACCTATGGATTCGTACATTCAGATATAAGAAACAGACTTGGCAGTGACAAAGCAGCTAAACTAGTATTTCTATTTAAGCATTATAACACTTGGGTTTTTTTATATTTTTTTTTGTTTAAATTAAGTATTTTTTTGTATTAAAAAGGTTTTTTTAGTTTTAATTTTTTAATTTAAAAATAACAGTTAAAAATATTTTTAAAGGATAGAGTACGTCTACTTATGTAAGTTCCCAAATTTTCAAAGTGATCCGTTGACTAGTTCGCCAGAACGTCTAATAGGCCATCCACCATCAATCACCCTGTATATGAAAGTATGCACGTGCAGTAGTATATACACTGTAAAATGCTGACCAGTTGTTTTAATTTTTCTGTATTAACCGACCAACCCTGTTAACCGACCAACATTTGATTCCCCGAGGGTAGTCGCTATTGAAAAAATTTTCTGTACCATTCCATGCGTAAAAATTTAAAATTAATCCTTTGAAATACAACAATAAAAAATAATACATATAACTTTGTATATAGGACACCCTGTATATGGCTGGTCATATTTCGTCATCCTACTACATTTTAAAACTTGTCTCATATTTCTGCATCAATATTACTAGGTAGTAGGTAGCTCATAATAATCCCTGTAAATATGAGTAGACTATCATCAAGTCAACGACCTTTTAGTAACTACTGATTCATTCAAATTCAAGAATCGGTTGTTAAATAAATAAATTAGTATTGCCCAATATTTAAATAGTCACTCGGCTTGTTAAACGTGTACATTTAATTAACTGCCGTCGTCATATTTAGATTTCTGAAAATATTTAGTTTCTTCGTTAAACAATACTTTCTCTCGGAGATAGTTTAAATAACTCGGAGGTCCGTTTTAACTTTAAATATTTGATTTGTATTTTTAAGTTTACATTGTAGTGGGTCTTGGGAACATTTTACCATTTGGGAGGTATTTCTTTAGTACATAAATCGTTGTTGCTATGGAACGATGTATTTGAACCTTGTTAAATAACAAATAATTTAAATTTTTTTAAATAAAAAAAGGATCTTGTTTTTTCACACGTTTTTAAAAAATGACCTGTACTTAAGGGCTACGACTCTCGGTAGGTTTGCTTCAAAGAGGATAGGACAAAGTTTGCTTGGACGGTCGCGGCGAGAACCGAAGTTACTCGTCGGGGTATAGGCGGTGACATAGTCTTCCAGGGCCGATGTTCCCGCGTGCCTATTTTGCTAGCTTATGCGTTTCGATTCGCATTCAGTGCTTACTAATCATTTATTTGTTGCGGGCGCGGATACATCGATAACTTAACACTTTTTTAGCACGATTTTCAATATGGAAAATTATAAATATGTAAGAAAACGGAATATACGTTTGTCCTATAACGGGAAAATAGGTTTTGCTAAGAGAAGAAAAAATGTTAAATTCAATTACTATGTTTACGAAGATACTAAATAATAATCTTATGAATAAAAATTCTGTTCTTAGAGCACAAATAAGGAGAAACCTGTGGTTATAGTAATACCCAGATGCTATTTAGTCACAAAAAAAAACAATAAATTAGATTAGTTTTAAAAATATAGCCCGAAAATAACAAAAAATTACTAAAATACCTAGAAGGCTTCAACATTATTAGTGACCGCCAGTATGGATTCCGTAAGTCTAGATCAACAGGAGACCTTCTCGCTTATGTTACTCATGTTTGGAACAACGCAATAGAACACCATGGGGAGTCCCGGGCGGTAGCACTGGACATTTCCAAGGCTTTTGACCGAGTATGGCATGAGGGGCTCCTAACTAAAGTGAGAGCATACGGAATGCCGGTTCAACGTCGGAGTCCCTCAAGGTTCTATATTGTCGCCCACCAAAAGGGCTATATACATTAACGATCTTTTGGAAAAAACTAAAAATCCTATATACATATAGCTTCGACGATGACAGCACACTTGTTTCAACTTTTACTTTGGATGCTCGGACATCGGCTGCTAATGCACATCTCTATAGGCAGCAAGAGGTCTCACATCTCAACAAAGACCTGGTAGAAATTTTGTCTTGGGGTGACAGTAACCAAGTAGAATTTAACGCTAAAAAGACCCAGGCGGCAGTTTTTTCTAAAAAAGTTAATGTTGAAGAACCGGATATAGTTATGGCAGGTCACTCAATTCCCTTGGCTTCATCAATTCATTTATTGGGCGTTAATTTGGATAGTCATATGTCTTGGCATGGCCACGTTGCGGCCATTGCTAAGGCAGCCTCGCAGAAGCTTGGAGTACTTTTCCGAACAAAGAAATTCGACCATCACTGGAGTACTGTTCGCATATTTGGCGCTCTGCTCCTAAACATACCCTGAGATTGCTAGATTCCATTCAAAGAAGAGCCATTCGCTTGATCGGTGACCATAGTCTGACAAACAACCTGGAAAGCCTTGAACATCGAAGGCAGGTTGGCGATTTGAGTCTATTTTACAAATATTTTCATGGCAACTGTTCAACTGAGGTTGCCCGCTTAATACCACCCAGAGCGGTGCATGGTAGAAATACACGACGAGCCACTGCAGCCCACCAGTACGTGGTTCAGCTTAGTGTCCCTCGAACGACACTGTTTCAAAATTTTTTATCTGGAGAATGTCATCACTCTGGAACGACCTCCCCGAGATCGTCTTCCCCAACGAGTATAGTCTCCAAAGATTCAAGACCAACGTGAATCGTTTCCTGCGCACACGCACCGCTCCTAGAGCGCCATAAAGGATTTATCCTGTAGTGCTGTGCGTTATCATAAAAAAAAAAAATCAAATTTCCGAGAGAGAATAAAAATCCATCATTTTTTGCAAGGTTTTTTTTTAATAATTTTCTCAATTTCTTTAGAAAGTTTATAATAAAAACAAAAAGAATCCAATAGAAGCAAATGATTTATTAGAGCTTTTTTCACATGTTAACCATTTTTACTATTAAAAAATCTCTAGAGATTCAAAGTCTATTAATTTTCTAAATAGGCAAAGGTTGCCGTTTTATTTTTGTCTAGTAGTGTTTAGTAGGTAGGTACATATTTTAAGTCTCAGGGCATGCCGCATAGAGCCGGCATTTTTTGCTGGAGTTTTTATACAGAAGAAAGAAATGTGAACAATAATGTTATATTTGTGGCGCTTATACTTTACCTAATACTGCGAATGTCCCTGTTACTTGTTTTCACTGGCACATATTATATAGACATAATATTATAGTAATAATAATTTAATTATTAGTAATATTTTAATTGTAACACTAGTCCAACAAAATACTATGAACGTACCTAAATATTATTGTTGTGGTGTTTTCTGTAATATATAATTGCACAGACAGCTTATCACTTTATTTATTAGGTAGGTATGTAAATTTAAAAAAATTAGAACCATAGTTTTGAACGATTGATTGTCTTTCTTTAACGGACGGTTTGTGAATAATAAGACGCAAAGGTCTCAGACTGATATAATATTAGTAGTCTCTATACAATAATAGCTGCTAAACTTTTGACATAGTTTGGGCATATTGCATTTAAAATATTAAATTTGCTTGTATAATAACGAAAAAGTATATTATATGTGGACGAAAGGAAAATCTGATGGAGAATGACTTTTGCTTTCGTCCCCATATACTTTGAACTCCACTTTGAGCATGGGATATTTCTTCAAAATAAAAGTATATACATATATATTGTTAATTTATTATTATTCATTATGTTTTTTTTTTATAAAATACAAAAGCAATATAAAATATACTGTTGTTTTTTAAATTTATTTTTAGTGTATCTATAGTACTATACCTACTTTAGTAAATATACCAAAGCAAAAAATATTATTCAATAATATAATATAATTACAATAAAATATCTAACAAACACTTAAAAACGTCCCATGTTCAAGTTTAAAATAAACATGTTTAAAATAAACATCGATGTTATCAAAAAAAAAATCGAAACTAAAACATCGATGTTAATATTTCTTTAAAGTAACACATTATAAGAGATACATGCATATAAAGATTAATAACATTTTAAACAGAACCTCCTTCACCCCTATCCGCAGGCTTTGCAACTGTTGCCAAACCACTGAGGCAGCACTCCATACACCCTTACAAACTTACATCAGCAGAAACACCCGCGGGTCTCTCGCCAATTATTTGCTCGATAACACCCCTAAAAAGGGTGTTTTTGGCTTTTTAGAGGTGACCTCCCACTCAGATCGATCTGAGACCCTGCCCATCAAGTTCTGCGTGAAAAATTACCCTTACCTTGACCTACTAAAATCAATTCCTGTCTATTTATATTACAGACTAGAAATTAACATCCAAGCTGAGAAATTGTGTGACAATCGTAGAATATTAAGCAGTAGCTTTGAGTACAAAATGGCTATTATAAGTAACAATGGCGCGAGATGTGAACATAATTTTATCGTTTTTACTAAAAATCAGCTCTTTTATAAAATTTGTATTTCTTCTCACAGAAAATGAAACCAAAAACTGCATCATGTAGGCATTGACAAACCCTATGATACTGCTAATTTTGGAAACATCATTAAACTTATTCTTAAACACGTTTTTAATCTGCAGCCACGACTAACCACTAAAAATTACATTAATGTTTCAGCATAAAATAATAATTGATAAACGCTCCAAAATCCCCGAGTCCGTCCGCACATCGTTGGCTCCGCTTTCCAGCGTGAAACGTGCGATTGCGGTAGGTTTCGCCTTGAAATCCGCAAGAGGTCGGTAGCCGACGGCCGTATTTTGAAAACGGAGGGAAAATGATTTAGACAAACTTAAATATATATATTTTTTAAATCGTTTAGGTTGGTTGTAAAGAAAATGGTAATAGCCATGCCGATGCGGAACGTTTTTTAAATTTTTTTAATAGTTTATGAAAAAAAAACTGAGTACGTCGGCCCTAGGTCGTCTAAAAAAAAGTGATAACGCATCGGCGTATATTAATATTTACCTATATATACCATTCCAAATTTGAAGTCCATTGGGCTGTAAATAAAGTCACAATTCATTTTCTGCTATGTACCGTCCACAAGCGTAGCCCTTAATGCAAAACAAAAACCGATGCACGTCATACCCTTCGAGTGACGTCATTTATCGACAGTGTTGCCAGCTTTTTTTCATAAAAACAAGATAGATATACAAAAATTTACCATAGTTTATATATTTGTTTACTGCATAATACCTTTTACCATTAACTTTAGTAGGTCTAACACTTCTTTTATTTTCATCTTGCCAAGATCGACCAACGGTACCATTCTGAAAAACTCATGTTTCATCCAAAAAAACGAATTGGTACAAGAATGCTTTCTTTTCTTTAATATATTCTTTCAAAAATACCAGTCGTTTGAAAGCTACATGGAAAAGTTCCATAATCCCTCGCCTCAGTTCATCTTTTTACCATCCGAAGCCTATTTCCTTTAAGAGACTTCTTAAAGAGTTAAGACAACAATCAAACAGTTGTCTCTCTTTTAATTTCTTACTTAAAGTTGTCAAAGTTACATGATGTTCTAAAAAAAGTTACAGCTTAAGCATAACCATTGTAAAATATTAGTTTTTGAATAATGCAACTTACGTGTTTCATACATTCAATAAACAATGTCACGGATAGAACTTATATCCAATCTTGACACATTTACAACTCTCTTTAAATAAGAACGTTTCCTTTTAGGTGACTCCAATAATTTATTTTGCTTAACTGTTGTTAAAACTGCGCTTACAGTAGACATATTCAAATTTAGGGCAGCTGCTACACGCTAAAAATTAGTAAAGTAGATATAAAATAGACATACCTTAACACACTCTTTAAATTTACTTTTCTAACTGCTGTCAACGGTAATAATGGGCCATTGTTGTTAAGTTCTTCCTGAAAATAGCTTATTAAAGAAGCTATAAGCTCTCTGCGCCGCGCCGGCTATTTAAATGCTTCGGCCTTTTTCACAAATAGTAAGCAACGTAATCGACACAGATATGTGTGTGCACTTTTGCTGTTCCTAAAAGAACAGTTTTTTAATGCTATTTATGAAAAGATCTGGAGTTTTTGTTAAAAAATATACGGCACAGCAACACAGAACCACAAAACAATTAAGGTTAGTTCTCCATGAAACGGCAAACAAAGCCAACGAACGAGCTAGCGCCACCGCACCGTTTACAGTTGTGGTGCCTACTATCGGCCAATAAAATTCAAATTATATTAATTTTTACAAGCTTAAATACACAAAATATTTAGTGGGTTCGTATCAAAGAAGAATATTTTAAGTTTGTAGTAAATTTAATATCGAATAAAGTTTTAATACTTTCTGCCCAAATTTAATTTCCTCGTGTTTTCTTACGGATTTACAATTATCAGCTGATTGATGACGTGCATCGGTTTTTGTTTTGCATCAACCATAGGTAGATCAATACCACTCAAACATGCCACTCCAGCACAAACGCAAATCTGTGATGAAAGCAAACATTTATATATAATATTGATCGTGTGAGGTCTATCATCAATATATTGACAAACCTAAAAGTTCGCTTTATATCCAATTAGTCATATCGACCATTTTTCATACCATCCTGACGAAAAAATCTTTTTGCCATATATACGCTTGATCTGCCTCTGTTAATCCATCTTGAGAAGCCAATTTCCAATTTAAATGTCAGCCATCGTCGACCAGTTAGGCATTCGGGAATTTAAGAACCAGTTCATGGTTCGACGAACATGTGCATCACTTTTTTTTAGCTTACCGACATGAAACCTTCAAGAGCAGCATTTTTGATCGGCTTATTGCAGACAGATAAGGGGAGACAGGTGCATTGTGAACACTGATGAACAGTTTATAGAAAATTGATGGGTGTAATAATAATAAATAAGTAATGCTAATCAAATGTTGTGTGCCATTCAGTTCTATGATGTTAAAAGATTGACGTTAACTTTAATCTTACAAATATTTCAATAAAAATCGACTTTTAAGTCAATGGCCGCGTTTATTAGGACGTAGCGCTCTAGTAGCGCTACTTCATTGGGTGGTTCTCATTCCCACTCACTGAGCAATTACCGTGAGTGGGAGTGAGAACCACCCGATATGAAGTAGCGATACACCAGCGCTACGCTCTGATAAAAAAACAATAATAAGGAACTTGCACATTTTTTTTAATTGCATTAATATGCTCAATTATATTATTAAAGAATACGATTTGCAAGATATGACGCCTTAAGTATCATTAATTCATTTATAATTAATTATTGAACTTTCACCCGCCGGCAAATAATTTCAAACAAGTATAAAGCGCGGGAAGCAGCGTGACGTCACTTGTCACAAAATCGGGATGATTTACATTGACGATTAAACGAATAATATTAACTTGGTAGTTAACCTTATAAAGCAGTTATGTTAGTTAGGGATCTGCAGTGGATACTAGGGTAAGTTTTTATAAATGCTTTATGGTACTTTAGTAAAGTACCACCCTAAAAACTGTTAAAGATAATATAATTTCTAAGATTATTTTAGTAAGCTTTGGTGAATGCGCTGGGAAACATTAGGGTGCGTGACCACGCAGTGAAAGCTAGGACCAATGTTACAGCATTTTTTGGATAGGTTTACCAGTTCTATATTGTCTTTTCTTATTTTATGTACTCATCTGTCTATCTCTGCTTGTAAAGGATGTTTAACGCAGGTGGTAGTTTATTAAGTTGTAGAACTTTGGTATAAAACAAAGTCGAAAATAGAGATAGTTTTTCAACTAAGGGGTAGTTCGAGATGTGTGGCTAGTCTAATTTTGACAGCGTCTTGTTTCCTGCCCTCGAAAACATGGGGCCCGTTCTTTTTTTTTCAAACATTGCTTCTTAGAAATAACTCTGATTAACTGAATAATAAATTACACTTTTCTTTTAAAACGCCCATAAAGTTTTTGTTTTATTACGCATATATAATTGACTTTATTACCTACTTCGTACCCAATATTTACAGACCAACTATCCAATAAACTATTTACAATAATAAGAAACACATGGTTGTCTACCTTTCCTTGGCGAGCTTGCTCCAAGTGAAAAACTTAGCCTGGTAATTACTAAGTAAATCATATACTACAAAATTATTTAGGTACAATAATGATGACCTGGACATTTTTCACGATCAGATCGCATAGTTTTTGTGAATGACAAGACCCTACAGTAAAAAATTGAGTGTTAAATTTAACACTCAATGGTGGTACATAAGGACCACACTCAATAGGGTATATCATCTGGTAAAAAAGATATTTTTGAATGATTTTTTTACTTTTTGATGAGTGTTAATTCTTCTAATTTATGGGTAGGTACATTTACCCCATCGTGTATAAATTAAGCTCACAGATTGTAAACCTATCCTTCTAGGGTGTAAAAGGAATAATGAGAGATGTAAGTAAACCATTTTTTAATGGTAATTTGTGATTAATTAGTGTAAATATCATATTTTTGTAGTGTAAATTTTATTTTATTTGGGTGTTTGTTTACCGGGCGTTTATAATTAAAATGTAAAAAATTCTGCATTTAAGATGTTTTACATTATTAACCTCTGCTTAGTTTGATACATGATTGAATGACTTAATCAAAGCCGAAAGTAGTAGCCCCTAATATAATATATAAGTCTTCAGATCGCTTGGAAAAGGTCTGTTAAATGAATGAAAATATTGAATATTATTTTTCGTTTATTTATAAACAAAGTGATGGTTACAACAGAACTGGAAAACCCTGTGATTTTTTTTACACTTATTATTATAACTAGTTGAACAAAATGGCACACCTATTACATAATATATTAACAAAACAATCAACATAATAAATATATGTATACTTAGAACACTAAACAACTGAATAAAAGTATGCTTTGGAACAATATAAAAGAATGACAATGACGAGTATTATATTAATCGTATATTTATTCAGAGATCTATGAAGTAAAATATCTAGGTAAGTATTTATATAAAAAAGGAATACATAATATATATTATAAGCTTATCAGAATAATTTAAAAGCTATAGGGAAAACTGTAAGAATGTAAATAGCTACTTAGTTTCTTAAAAATGGCGTACTTATTAGTAAGGTTTCTATTAAATTTCGTTAATATGCTTACCCAATTTAACAAGATCCTCATAAGAGGCACTCTAGTAGAGGAAAACGGACAGTTCTGGATCAGGTGGTGCTGGTGGTGCTGGTGGTGCAACTAACCCGGGTGGTTCGGTGGTGCGTTTTACGATCTAACCCAAGTGGTGCGGTGGTGCGTTTTATGATCTAACCCGGGTGGTTCGGTGGTGCGTTTTATGACCTAACCCGGGTGGTTCGGTGGTGCTGTTTTACGAGACCAGTGGTGCTGGTGGTGCTGTTTTATGATCTAACCCGGGCGGTTCGGTGGTGCGTTTTATGACCTAACCCGGCTGGATCAGGTGGTGCTGGTGGTGCTGGTGGTGCAACTAACCCAGGTGGTGCAGGTGGTGCGTTTTACGATCTAACCCGGGTGGTTCGGTGGTGCGTTTTATGATCTAACCCGGGTGGTTCGGTGGTGCGTTTTATGACCTAACCCGGGTGGTTCGGTGGTGCTGTTTTACGAGACCAGTGGTGCTGGTGGTGCTGTTTTACGAGACCAGTGGTGCTGGTGGTGCTGTTTTACGAGATCAGGTGGTTCGGTGGTGCGTTTTATGATCTAACCCGGGTGGTTCGGTGGTGCGTTTTATGACCTAACCCGGGTGGTTCGGTGGTGCTGTTTTACGAGACCAGTGGTGCTGGTGGTGCTGTTTTACGAGACCAGTGGTGCTGGTGGTGCTGTTTTACGAGATCAGGTGGTGCTGGTGGTGCTGGTGGTGCAACTAACCCAGGTGGTGCAGGTGGTGCGTTTTACGATCTAACCCAAGTGGTTCGGTGGTGCGTTTTATGATCTAACCCGGGTGGTTCGGTGGTGCGTTTTATGATCTAACCCGGGTGGTTCGGTGGTGCGTTTTATGACCTAACCCGGGTGGTTCGGTGGTGCTGTTTACAAAATAACCCGAAATTAAACCCGACTTTTTACGACCTAACCCGGATGGTTTCGCGAGGCGGCTTCTTATCTAACCCTAATTTGAACCTGAATATTTATGAACTGACCCGAGATAAAACCCGACTTTTTATGATTTAACCTTAGTGAAACGCCGCTGCCCCAGAACTCTGTCCATATTCCTCTACTGTGTTAATTTATGCGGGTAATAAAACCGACAAGGGTCGGATCGGCCTGCATACTTATAGAGGTAAAAAACCGCTTTAGATTGTTTTTGGTATATCTTTTTTAGATAATTTTGGGGGAAATAATTTGCCTGAGAAGCCAATTAAAAAAGCCTACATTTAATTGTATTTTAGATTCTTGAATTTTGTACATGGATTAAAAATCTACTATTTCTTGAAATTGTATACATTATGCTAGATAATTATTAATATAATGTTATTAAGACTTTGTAAATATCTGTAAAAACTGTTCTAAATCGTGTCATTTCTGAAAATTGTATACTGAGTGATTAGAATTTAGTAAAAAATTAAAAAAATGTTTTAATGTTATTAAGACCTGTGAAAATTTGTAAAACTGTACAGAATTGTATTATTTTCTGAAAATGATATACTGAGTGTTTAGAATTTAGTAAAAATTAAAAAAATGTTTTAAATTTGTTAAATCATGCGAAATCTTGTATAAAATGACTAGAACCGTTCTTAATCATGGCATTTCTGAAAATTGTATACTGAGTGTTTAGAATTTAGTAAAAAATTAAAAAAAATGTTTTAACGTTATTAAGCCCTGTGAAACTTTGTAAAAAATGACTAAAACAGTCGCAAATCGTCCTATTTTCTTAAAAGTGTATACTGAGTGTTTAGAATTTAGTAAAAATTAAAAAAAATGTTTTAAATTTGTTAAATCATGCGAAATCTTGTATAAAATGACTAGAACCGTTCTTAATCATGGCATTTCTGAAAATTGTATACTGAGTGTTTAGAATTTAGTAAAAAATTAAAAAAAAATGTTTTAACGTTATTAAGCCCTGTGAAACTTTGTAAAAAATGACTAAAACAGTCGCAAATCGTCCTATTTTCTTAAAAGTGTATACTGAGTGTTTAGAATTTAGTAAAAATTAAAAAAAATGTTTTAAATTTGTTAAATCATGTGAAATCTTGTATAAAATGACCAGAACCGTTCTTAATCATGGCATTTCTGAAAATTGTATACTGAGTGTTTAGAATTTAGTAAAAAATTAAAAAAAAATGTTTTAACGTTATTAAGCCCTGTGAAACTTTGTAAAAAATGACTAAAACAGTCGCAAATCGTCCTATTTTCTTAAAAGTGTATACTGAGTGTTTAGAATTTAGTAAAAATTAAAAAAAAATGTTTTAAATTTGTTAAATCATGTGAAATCTTGTATAAAATGACCAGAACCGTTCTTAATCATGACATTTCTGAAAATTGTATACTGAGTGTTAAGTATTTAGTGAAATGGTGGCTATTTAGTTAATTCGTGACTTGTTTTGTACAGATTCTTTAGCATTTCTTAAGAACCGAAAAAGAAAACAGAAAAGAAAAAAATAAAAGAAAAAAACAACTGCAAGTGTCTTTGCGAACAATCGGCAATAAAATAGAGTATTTCAGTTTTTAATTTTTCGTAAATAAAAGTTGGTTAGATTAATAGTCTCTGTGAATATAATAACATAAACAAAGTGATATGCCGTAAATTTAGGAGTACAGTATAAATTATGCCTCTATTAAAATATACCGCAATAACTAACTACCAAAGGATTTTTGATATTTTGAATATATTTGATGCTCATAGCATTATCACATTTCCAAAGGCTCTAAATTTTAGAAAAATGTTCTAATAGAATACGTCTATCAATATAAAGTAAAGGTATTGTTAGGTTTTTTTAAAAAATACGACCTACAACAGTCTCTGCTACAGCATGGCTGACTCTGTAGAAACTTCTGTGAAACCATAATAATTATATCAATAATCGAGTTGTCGTTATGATAATATTTTCTTCCAATATCCGACTCCACTATCCATAAAAGTTATGTTAGAAAATTCATAATTGAGCGCATTGTAATTTTTTAAAAAGAAATTCACTTCACACACAAAGATGTAGCCATGCAATCCATGAAAATAATGCAAGTCAGTATGCGTATGTTATGGCTAACTGTTTAAATGTCTATTCCTTCCACGTTTATCGGAAGAAATACTTTTTTATACTAGTATTTTAGTTGAAAATAAGATCATAAATCATCTATACAAAACAAGCGTCCCTTATGGATTTGAACGAAAATCATAGATTCGACTATTTTCATGAAAAATAAATCTAAGTACGGAATAATGCAGGAAGATTATCTATTTTCTTGGTTTAGAAAGTGATGTAGTTAAGATTTATAACTTAGGAATAAATAAATTATTATTAATCTTTTCGATCTATTTCTCTTGCATATTTAATTTCTTTGATAGTAAGAACTAATCTTTTTATTTTACAAAGTAAAAAAAAGCTAAAGATCGGCGTTGTCAGTCAGGTATAAGAACTGATTTAACACGATGGTTTTTGTACAAACGTTCACATACAATTGTATGCTTTTTAACCGATTGTGTTGGAAAAAATGACGATTTATAGATTAGATATTTAGACGAAGAGCTAACCTTCTCAATAAACTATTGATTATTGCCCTGCTAGCTAGACAACACTTTTTATGTTAGTCAAAAAAAAAATTTTTTTTTTTCGGACGCTATTACAGATTTCATCGTTAACTAACAAACATTAAGACCAAAAAAATTAGCGTGCAAGATGAAATGTATAGGTTCACTTCATTTCTACATTATTTTACAACTCTCAATCGCATTAAAAACAAGATCGAATAAAAAATAACTTATGACATATGGACGAAAAATGTTTTTCGGGCTATTTAGGTTAGCGACCGCATTACGTCTGAAATACTACATTTTTCGAGCTTATAACATAATTTACTATTTTAACGTTAAAATAGGGGAAATGATGTATCAAAATGGATACTTTTTTTTTATCGGTCACAAGATTATAGTTTCTTTTAAAATGAACTCTAATATTTACAACACAAAATATCCTTTAAACCACATTAGTTTAAAACTCGTCTGTCGCTTTCCCTCTATTGTGAGTTTGTTTAAAGTATAGCGTAGTATATATTTAGATGAATTTCGCAAATGTTGAATACTTTCAAAACTGAAAAAGCCGCCCTTTGCAATAAATATCTCCGTAGAGTTAGGTACCCTGCAGATTAAGGATATTTCAGCGGATAATCATATACAAATTCAAAGATTTTGTCTATTTTAATGGATTAACAAACAATATCTATAGGATGACTTTACTGTTAAAAAAAAAAAAATAACAAAAATCCATAAAGTCTAGGCTCACATGAAATTCCATAAAGAGCAGCTGCATAGCCTTATCACATCAAACTATATTTTTATTTCGTTCTATTGTCAAAAGTCTGTGTTTAGGAGATTATCGTTAATTTTAAAATGAACTCTAATATGTACATCACCATAAACTACCTCTTAAGCCGTCGTAAAAATACACTTTTCGATTTACCTATATATTGATTTTCTAATATTAAATATCTACAATAGTCGAAATTCGCTCGCTAATACCTATGTATGCAAGGTTTCTTCAAAAAATGACAATTTTGTTGTTTAATGGCTTGAAAAAATGGAAAAAGGAGGTTTTTGCATCCATTTATTTCCAGATGAGTGTTAAAAATACTTATAAAACTCGGTATACCGAAGATCAAGCATTAATGAGAGGGTTGAGTCCTGTTTGCCAAATCCTGATTTTTAATTTGACGCTGGCAACGGTACAATTTTTTAACATTTATCATAAGAGGCGTATATTTTTGGAGCTTAGATCTACCAGTTTATCCACGCCCCATTTATTGTTAGTGCTTTAGTAATTTTACTTTCCAATTATTTTTTACCAAAACGCGTAGTTGAAACAGTGTCTATATCAGACGATATAATAAATTTTAAGGATTAATTTGCTTACAAATACACTTTAATTTATTTAGGCTAAAGCAGCCAGACATATACTGGAACTACGAAAACCCTATTACAATTTGGTTGCCTAGAGAAAATTTTGTAAAAAACATAGCTTTCTACACAAATGCTTGCACATTATGTACCTATCATTTTAAGATACCTGGCGACATCAATGTAAGCATTGACATAATGACGCAAGATATAGGTAGGTACTAGAATATTCAAGATTTCTATTAACGATACACTTCAGCATACATGCGAGATGTCATTAATGTCTACGGAAGGCAACAGACATACCAGCTATTTTTACATGGGATTCCATAGACTTGGACGCTTCTTGTTTAGAAATATTTGATGTCATCTTGAGGAGTTCCGTATTGAAGCATCAAACCTACCTGCCAAATAATTGACGAAATATGGGATATCATAAAATATGCCCCCCATCGAACTAAATGATCCTATAAACCAGCTTCACAGATCGTAATTTGTGATGCTAACACGATTAATACGCAATAGAACAAGATTAAGAAACAAAATTTAAAGTAGCTCTTTATCACACGAAAATAATTAAATAATTTACGGTTACAGAACAATAATTATTTTAAAAAGCTGTATAACTAAATATATTATGTTATTAGGAATATTCTGTCTAAAGTAACAGCTAATCTTAGTCGAAAATGAGATCGTATTATTGATTGTTGAATTCGTTAGGTATGAAATAAAATTAGAGATTTCGTCTATTTTTTCACGATTAAAAAAGAATACCTCTATTTAGCTAAAAATGAAACGATTACAGTGGTAGATTAATTCACTTTACCAAGCATGTAAACTACTAATTTTGCAATAAATATCTTCTATATTTCTAGGTAGGTTTACTCGAAAATGTGGGGCTATTTTCATCAAAAATCCCGATACGAAATTGAAAAATTTGCCTATTTTTGTCGGTTTACAAAGTGATAGTGGAATATTGGTTTGATCAAAGAACAATAATTATTTTAAAAATGTTGTATAATTAACTAAATGTCGGTGTTATCAGGCAGGCAAGAAGTTATTTATCTGAATCTTATTTGTACCATTAGCGTTTATATACAAATGTTAGTGGTTTTCAAAAATTGATATCTCGGAAATTATTAGCTTTAGACTTATAATACGCTTATTGAAAAATAATGACTACTTTATGCAAAATTCAAAAATATTATAAGATGTAGGGTATCCCAGTAACTTAACCAAAGATTTTCGGTCTTCGTAAAGCTTTACACGTTTCTTCAGCGTACCAAACATTCACTTTTTTTAAATATTGACATCGGGTTAGGATTCTGAACATAGGATTAACATCACTCCAATAGTGAACATGTTGCGTTGTCACAGTTCCATTCGTTGAAAAGTAAACAAAACCGTTTGAGCTACGTGGGGAATAAATAAAGTTGGCTTGTTGAAAAATTTTAATATTTATTAAGGTAAAAGACTATAAATATATCGATACAACACTTTGGCATTTCTAATACTACAAACATGAATATCTAAAATGTGATATTTACAACCGTCAACTCTCTCTCCCTTCTCTAATTTTGGTACACCAATGCTGTCTTCTAAGTTTATAATATATGGCGTCCTGCAGTTTAATTCCGAAAATGTTTTAACTAAAAATTCCTCTTTAACACATCCTTTAACGTAAATAATGTCTGCGTCTATCAGATTGTTGCATATGATATTATGTAGTTCCTTGTAATCGGTATCACCATAATTATAAAGGATACCATGATGATTTCCAAATAGATATTTGACTTGTTTCTTGCAAGCCTTACTTAAGGTGTCGAATGGTTTAACTGGTTTAAAAAAGTAACTTTTCATACTATTCCCATCATAAATAGCCAATTCTTTCGCGCAAAATTCAGGTATGTTAAATCCTTGAATATCGACTACAACGAACTTCATTGTCTGAAGACTCAAATCAAACAAGTATATTTTCATATTTTTATCGCTCTTAAGTTCGATTTCAAAAGCACACCCCCACTTTTCGATAATTTCACAGTCTTAGCACATAGATCTTATATTTTTATTTACGATCAATTCATCTTTATTCGCCAATCGTCTCAAACGAGTCTGCTTTTGAAAGTAATATAGCCTTAGTATTCAGAAAATATTAATGATATCGGAGCCTAAAACATCCTTGACACTAAAAAATCATTGTGTTTCCTAACAAAACCCATCATCTTGTCTATTTAGCTTGCTTTCCTATTGTTTAGCAGGTTAAATAAAATTATTATTTCGCTCTTTTTGCCTGTACTGAATCGTTAGGGGAATACGTTTCTAGTTCTATAAGAGAGACAGTTAAAATTTATGTAAGCAATCAAAAATCCTACACTATGAGCTACTTAGTTAAAATTTCATATTTCCTTCCTGGGTCAGGCAAAATTTGTGATGTGTCGGACAAAATTTATAAAAATACAAAAAAAAATGCTGGATGCATTTTTAGCGTGACTTTCTATTTAATACCATCTTATTTCAAGGTATAATTCGGTTGTCAAAATGAGAATAAAATAATTTTCCCATGGTTTATGTCATCTTAAAAAAGTCAAAAGGTTATATTCTGTAGAGGGTCAGATACATTCAAATTTAAATATTTTCTCCAAGAAGAATTTTAAGATAGTATTATAGTAAATAAAAATTCTATACCTCCAATATTTCATGGAAACATATCGTGTTCTAGCGACATAACCCAAAAGTACCTCTATTCAGAAACGCATCGTACTTTTCTTGTCAATAATTGTCTCATTGTCCCATCCATTACATTATTATAATCTTAAAGCAGCTGTTACCAGCATTATCTGTTTTTATGGTTTTCATAAAACATAGCGATTACCAATGAAAATTAAACGAAAACTTAATAAATAACTTTTTTTTTCAACTGAAATAGACTGATTTTCGATGGAAAAATGTTACTTATAACTAAAAATGAATATAAGACATATACGCAATGATATTTAGAATAAATCAATCTTTTCTAAAATTACTATGAAATATTCACAAAATCGTTTCGTTATAACCAAAGTAGCAAGGCTTGCAGATTTCGTATAGAATTCAAACGCGATACTGAGATGATCTTTTTTTTTTTTTTATATTTTTGTAGGATAATGCACCACTACGTTGTAAGTACTTGAGAGAGGACTTTCTTGAAAAATCCTCAAATTTCTCTGCAATTTTGTTCCTTCTAGAGTTAAATTCACACAGAAAACCCCGTATTCTTATCTTTCAGGTTGGTATATTAAAAAGGGCTTATTAGTATGGTTTAGAAAACAAGCAATATTAATTAACGGATGTTTTTTCGTCGTATGAAGAGTTGAAAAATTTTTTTTCCACTCCAATGGTTACGATGCAGAGAGTCGGGTTTCATCATAATCTTTCAGGGTAGCTCAGGTTTTGATTGCATGTAGAGAGTCGGGTTTCATCATAATCTTTCAGGGTAGCTCAGGTTTGATTACATGTACTAAGGTTAGTGCTCCTTGCAATCGGTTTCAGGTTTGACGCGCCCCCCTCAGGTTTGTTCAGGTTTCTCAAACGTTTGAGAAACCTGAACAAACCTGAGGGGGGCGCGTCAAACCTGAAACCGATTGCAAGGAGCACTAACCTTAGTACATGTAATCAAACCTGAGCTACCCTGAAAGATTATGATGAAACCCGACTCTCTACATGCAATCAAAACCTGAGCTACCCTGAAAGATTATGATGAAACCCGACTCTCTGCATCGTAACCATTGGAGTGGAAAAAAAATTTTTCAACTCTTCATACGACGAAAAAACATCCGTTAATTAATATTGCTTGTTTTCTAAACCATACTAATAAGCCCTTTTTAATATACCAACCTGAAAGATAAGAATACGGGGTTTTCTGTGTGAATTTAACTCTAGAAGGAACAAAATTGCAGAGAAATTTGAGGATTTTTCAAGAAAGTCCTCTCTCAAGTACTTACAACGTAGTGGTGCATTATCCTACAAAAATATAAAAAAAAAAAAAAGATCATCTCAGTATCGCGTTTGAACTCTATACGAAATCTGCAAGCCTTGCTACTTTGGTTATAACGAAACAATTTTGTGAATATTTCATAGTAATTTTAGAAAAGATTGATTTATTCTAAATATCATTGCGTATATGTCTTATATTCATTTTTAGTTATAAGTAACATTTTTCCATCGAAAATCAGTCTATTTCAGTTGAAAAAAAAAGTTATTTATTAAGTTTTCGTTTAATTTTCATTGGTAATCGCTATGTTTTATGAAAACCATAAAAACAGATAATGCTGGTAACAGCTGCTTTAAGATTATAATAATGTAATGGATGGGACAATGAGACAATTATTGACAAGAAAAGTACGATGCGTTTCTGAATAGAGGTACTTTTGGGTTATGTCGCTAGAACACGATATGTTTCCATGAAATATTGGAGGTATAGAATTTTTATTTACTATAATACTATCTTAAAATTCTTCTTGGAGAAAATATTTAAATTTGAATGTATCTGACCCTCTACAGAATATAACCTTTTGACTTTTTTAAGATGACATAAACCATGGGAAAATTATTTTATTCTCATTTTGACAACCGAATTATACCTTGAAATAAGATGGTATTAAATAGAAAGTCACGCTAAAAATGCATCCAGCATTTTTTTTTGTATTTTTATAAATTTTGTCCGACACATCACAAATTTTGCCTGACCCAGGAAGGAAATATGAAATTTTAACTAAGTAGCTCATAGTGTAGGATTTTTGATTGCTTACATAAATTTTAACTGTCTCTCTTATAGAACTAGAAACGTATTCCCCTAACGATTCAGTACAGGCAAAAAGAGCGAAATAATAATTTTATTTAACCTGCTAAACAATAGGAAAGCAAGCTAAATAGACAAGATGATGGGTTTTGTTAGGAAACACAATGATTTTTTAGTGTCAAGGATGTTTTAGGCTCCGATATCATTAATATTTTCTGAATACTAAGGCTATATTACTTTCAAAAGCAGACTCGTTTGAGACGATTGGCGAATAAAGATGAATTGATCGTAAATAAAAATATAAGATCTATGTGCTAAGACTGTGAAATTATCGAAAAGTGGGGGTGTGCTTTTGAAATCGAACTTAAGAGCGATAAAAATATGAAAATATACTTGTTTGATTTGAGTCTTCAGACAATGAAGTTCGTTGTAGTCGATATTCAAGGATTTAACATACCTGAATTTTGCGCGAAAGAATTGGCTATTTATGATGGGAATAGTATGAAAAGTTACTTTTTTAAACCAGTTAAACCATTCGACACCTTAAGTAAGGCTTGCAAGAAACAAGTCAAATATCTATTTGGAAATCATCATGGTATCCTTTATAATTATGGTGATACCGATTACAAGGAACTACATAATATCATATGCAACAATCTGATAGACGCAGACATTATTTACGTTAAAGGATGTGTTAAAGAGGAATTTTTAGTTAAAACATTTTCGGAATTAAACTGCAGGACGCCATATATTATAAACTTAGAAGACAGCATTGGTGTACCAAAATTAGAGAAGGGAGAGAGAGTTGACGGTTGTAAATATCACATTTTAGATATTCATGTTTGTAGTATTAGAAATGCCAAAGTGTTGTATCGATATATTTATAGTCTTTTACCTTAATAAATATTAAAATTTTTCAACAAGCCAACTTTATTTATTCCCCACGTAGCTCAAACGGTTTTGTTTACTTTTCAACGAATGGAACTGTGACAACGCAACATGTTCACTATTGGAGTGATGTTAATCCTATGTTCAGAATCCTAACCCGATGTCAATATTTAAAAAAAGTGAATGTTTGGTACGCTGAAGAAACGTGTAAAGCTTTACGAAGACCGAAAATCTTTGGTTAAGTTACTGGGATACCCTACATCTTATAATATTTTTGAATTTTGCATAAAGTAGTCATTATTTTTTAATAAGCGTATTATAAGTCTAAAGCTAATAATTTCCGAGATATCAATTTTTGAAAACCACTAACATTTGTATATAAACGCTAATGGTACAAATAAGATTCAGATAAATAACTTCTTGCCTGCCTGATAACACCGACATTTAGTTAATTATACAACATTTTTAAAATAATTATTGTTCTTTGATCAAACCAATATTCCACTATCACTTTGTAAACCGACAAAAATAGGCAAATTTTTCAATTTCGTATCGGGATTTTTGATGAAAATAGCCCCACATTTTCGAGTAAACCTACCTAGAAATATAGAAGATATTTATTGCAAAATTAGTAGTTTACATGCTTGGTAAAGTGAATTAATCTACCACTGTAATCGTTTCATTTTTAGCTAAATAGAGGTATTCTTTTTTAATCGTGAAAAAATAGACGAAATCTCTAATTTTATTTCATACCTAACGAATTCAACAATCAATAATACGATCTCATTTTCGACTAAGATTAGCTGTTACTTTAGACGGAATATTCCTAATAACATAATATATTTAGTTATACAGCTTTTTAAAATAATTATTGTTCTGTAACCGTAAATTATTTAATTATTTTCGTGTGATAAAGAGCTACTTTAAATTTTGTTTCTTAATCTTGTTCTATTGCGTATTAATCGTGTTAGCATCACAAATTACGATCTGTGAAGCTGGTTTATAGGATCATTTAGTTCGATGGGGGGCATATTTTATGATATCCCATATTTCGTCAATTATTTGGCAGGTAGGTTTGATGCTTCAATACGGAACTCCTCAAGATGACATCAAATATTTCTAAACAAGAAGCGTCCAAGTCTATGGAATCCCATGTAAAAATAGCTGGTATGTCTGTTGCCTTCCGTAGACATTAATGACATCTCGCATGTATGCTGAAGTGTATCGTTAATAGAAATCTTGAATATTCTAGTACCTACCTATATCTTGCGTCATTATGTCAATGCTTACATTGATGTCGCCAGGTATCTTAAAATGATAGGTACATAATGTGCAAGCATTTGTGTAGAAAGCTATGTTTTTTACAAAATTTTCTCTAGGCAACCAAATTGTAATAGGGTTTTCGTAGTTCCAGTATATGTCTGGCTGCTTTAGCCTAAATAAATTAAAGTGTATTTGTAAGCAAATTAATCCTTAAAATTTATTATATCGTCTGATATAGACACTGTTTCAACTACGCGTTTTGGTAAAAAATAATTGGAAAGTAAAATTACTAAAGCACTAAGAATAAATGGGGCGTGGATAAACTGGTAGATCTAAGCTCCAAAAATATACGCCTCTTATGATAAATGTTAAAAAATTGTACCGTTGCCAGCGTCAAATTAAAAATCAGGATTTGGCAAACAGGACTCAACCCTCTCATTAATGCTTGATCTTCGGTATACCGAGTTTTATAAGTATTTTTAACACTCATCTGGAAATAAATGGATGCAAAAACCTCCTTTTTCCATTTTTTCAAGCCATTAAACAACAAAATTGTCATTTTTTGAAGAAACCTTGCATACATAGGTATTAGCGAGCGAATTTCGACTATTGTAGATATTTAATATTAGAAAATCAATATATAGGTAAATCGAAAAGTGTATTTTTACGACGGCTTAAGAGGTAGTTTATGGTGATGTACATATTAGAGTTCATTTTAAAATGAACGATAATCTCCTAAACACAGACTTTTGACAATAGAACGAAATAAAAATATAGTTTGATGTGATAAGGCTATGCAGCTGCTCTTTATGGAATTTCATGTGAGCCTAGACTTTATGGATTTTTGTTATTTTTTTTTTTTTAACAGTAAAGTCATCCTATAGATATTGTTTGTTAATCCATTAAAATAGACAAAATCTTTGAATTTGTATATGATTATCCGCTGAAATATCCTTAATCTGCAGGGTACCTAACTCTACGGAGATATTTATTGCAAAGGGCGGCTTTTTCAGTTTTGAAAGTATTCAACATTTGCGAAATTCATCTAAATATATACTACGCTATACTTTAAACAAACTCACAATAGAGGGAAAGCGACAGACGAGTTTTAAACTAATGTGGTTTAAAGGATATTTTGTGTTGTAAATATTAGAGTTCATTTTAAAAGAAACTATAATCTTGTGACCGATAAAAAAAAAGTATCCATTTTGATACATCATTTCCCCTATTTTAACGTTAAAATAGTAAATTATGTTATAAGCTCGAAAAATGTAGTATTTCAGACGTAATGCGGTCGCTAACCTAAATAGCCCGAAAAACATTTTTCGTCCATATGTCATAAGTTATTTTTTATTCGATCTTGTTTTTAATGCGATTGAGAGTTGTAAAATAATGTAGAAATGAAGTGAACCTATACATTTCATCTTGCACGCTAATTTTTTTGGTCTTAATGTTTGTTAGTTAACGATGAAATCTGTAATAGCGTCCGAAAAAAAAAAATTTTTTTTTTGACTAACATAAAAAGTGTTGTCTAGCTAGCAGGGCAATAATCAATAGTTTATTGAGAAGGTTAGCTCTTCGTCTAAATATCTAATCTATAAATCGTCATTTTTTCCAACACAATCGGTTAAAAAGCATACAATTGTATGTGAACGTTTGTACAAAAACCATCGTGTTAAATCAGTTCTTATACCTGACTGACAACGCCGATCTTTAGCTTTTTTTTACTTTGTAAAATAAAAAGATTAGTTCTTACTATCAAAGAAATTAAATATGCAAGAGAAATAGATCGAAAAGATTAATAATAATTTATTTATTCCTAAGTTATAAATCTTAACTACATCACTTTCTAAACCAAGAAAATAGATAATCTTCCTGCATTATTTCGTACTTAGATTTATTTTTCATGAAAATAGTCGAATCTATGATTTTCGTTCAAATCCATAAGGGACGCTTGTTTTGTATAGATGATTTATGATCTTATTTTCAACTAAAATACTAGTATAAAAAAGTATTTCTTCCGATAAACGTGGAAGGAATAGACATTTAAACAGTTAGCCATAACATACGCATACTGACTTGCATTATTTTCATGGATTGCATGGCTACATCTTTGTGTGTGAAGTGAATTTCTTTTTAAAAAATTACAATGCGCTCAATTATGAATTTTCTAACATAACTTTTATGGATAGTGGAGTCGGATATTGGAAGAAAATATTATCATAACGACAACTCGATTATTGATATAATTATTATGGTTTCACAGAAGTTTCTACAGAGTCAGCCATGCTGTAGCAGAGACTGTTGTAGGTCGTATTTTTTAAAAAAACCTAACAATACCTTTACTTTATATTGATAGACGTATTCTATTAGAACATTTTTCTAAAATTTAGAGCCTTTGGAAATGTGATAATGCTATGAGCATCAAATATATTCAAAATATCAAAAATCCTTTGGTAGTTAGTTATTGCGGTATATTTTAATAGAGGCATAATTTATACTGTACTCCTAAATTTACGGCATATCACTTTGTTTATGTTATTATATTCACAGAGACTATTAATCTAACCAACTTTTATTTACGAAAAATTAAAAACTGAAATACTCTATTTTATTGCCGATTGTTCGCAAAGACACTTGCAGTTGTTTTTTTCTTTTATTTTTTTCTTTTCTGTTTTCTTTTTCGGTTCTTAAGAAATGCTAAAGAATCTGTACAAAACAAGTCACGAATTAACTAAATAGCCACCATTTCACTAAATACTTAACACTCAGTATACAATTTTCAGAAATGTCATGATTAAGAACGGTTCTGGTCATTTTATACAAGATTTCACATGATTTAACAAATTTAAAACATTTTTTTTTAATTTTTACTAAATTCTAAACACTCAGTATACACTTTTAAGAAAATAGGACGATTTGCGACTGTTTTAGTCATTTTTTACAAAGTTTCACAGGGCTTAATAACGTTAAAACATTTTTTTTTAATTTTTTACTAAATTCTAAACACTCAGTATACAATTTTCAGAAATGCCATGATTAAGAACGGTTCTGGTCATTTTATACAAGATTTCACATGATTTAACAAATTTAAAACATTTTTTTTAATTTTTACTAAATTCTAAACACTCAGTATACACTTTTAAGAAAATAGGACGATTTGCGACTGTTTTAGTCATTTTTTACAAAGTTTCACAGGGCTTAATAACGTTAAAACATTTTTTTTTAATTTTTTACTAAATTCTAAACACTCAGTATACAATTTTCAGAAATGCCATGATTAAGAACGGTTCTAGTCATTTTATACAAGATTTCGCATGATTTAACAAATTTAAAACATTTTTTTTAATTTTTACTAAATTCTAAACACTCAGTATACACTTTTAAGAAAATAGGACGATTTGCGACTGTTTTAGTCATTTTTTACAAAGTTTCACAGGGCTTAATAACGTTAAAACATTTTTTTTAATTTTTTACTAAATTCTAAACACTCAGTATACAATTTTCAGAAATGCCATGATTAAGAACGGTTCTAGTCATTTTATACAAGATTTCGCATGATTTAACAAATTTAAAACATTTTTTTAATTTTTACTAAATTCTAAACACTCAGTATATCATTTTCAGAAAATAATACAATTCTGTACAGTTTTACAAATTTTCACAGGTCTTAATAACATTAAAACATTTTTTTAATTTTTTACTAAATTCTAATCACTCAGTATACAATTTTCAGAAATGACACGATTTAGAACAGTTTTTACAGATATTTACAAAGTCTTAATAACATTATATTAATAATTATCTAGCATAATGTATACAATTTCAAGAAATAGTAGATTTTTAATCCATGTACAAAATTCAAGAATCTAAAATACAATTAAATGTAGGCTTTTTTAATTGGCTTCTCAGGCAAATTATTTCCCCCAAAATTATCTAAAAAAGATATACCAAAAACAATCTAAAGCGGTTTTTTACCTCTATAAGTATGCAGGCCGATCCGACCCTTGTCGGTTTTATTACCCGCATAAATTAACACAGTAGAGGAATATGGACAGAGTTCTGGGGCAGCGGCGTTTCACTAAGGTTAAATCATAAAAAGTCGGGTTTTATCTCGGGTCAGTTCATAAATATTCAGGTTCAAATTAGGGTTAGATAAGAAGCCGCCTCGCGAAAGCATCCGGGTTAGGTCGTAAAAAGTCGGGTTTAATTTCGGGTTATTTTGTAAACAGCACCACCGAACCACCCGGGTTAGGTCATAAAACGCACCACCGAACCACCCGGGTTAGATCATAAAACGCACCACCGAACCACCCGGGTTAGATCATAAAACGCACCACCGAACCACTTGGGTTAGATCGTAAAACGCACCACCTGCACCACCTGGGTTAGTTGCACCACCAGCACCACCAGCACCACCTGATCTCGTAAAACAGCACCACCAGCACCACTGGTCTCGTAAAACAGCACCACCAGCACCACTGGTCTCGTAAAACAGCACCACCGAACCACCCGGGTTAGGTCATAAAACGCACCACCGAACCACCCGGGTTAGATCATAAAACGCACCACCGAACCACCTGATCTCGTAAAACAGCACCACCAGCACCACTGGTCTCGTAAAACAGCACCACCAGCACCACTGGTCTCGTAAAACAGCACCACCGAACCACCCGGGTTAGGTCATAAAACGCACCACCGAACCACCCGGGTTAGATCATAAAACGCACCACCGAACCACCCGGGTTAGATCGTAAAACGCACCACCTGCACCACCTGGGTTAGTTGCACCACCAGCACCACCAGCACCACCTGATCCAGCCGGGTTAGGTCATAAAACGCACCACCGAACCGCCCGGGTTAGATCATAAAACAGCACCACCAGCACCACTGGTCTCGTAAAACAGCACCACCAGCACCACTGGTCTCGTAAAACAGCACCACCGAACCACCCGGGTTAGGTCATAAAACGCACCACCGAACCACCCGGGTTAGATCATAAAACGCACCACCGCACCACTTGGGTTAGATCGTAAAACGCACCACCGAACCACCCGGGTTAGTTGCACCACCAGCACCACCAGCACCACCTGATCCAGAACTGTCCGTTTTCCTCTACTCACTCTCATTTGGCACTTTAAAGAACTTTGCTTTGTTTCTGTATTTCAATTTAAATATAACATTATTCTATATCACGTTCAAAGAGCACAATCAGACTGACGAAAGACTGACGAAAGACTGAAAGTTGAATTTGGATGTACCGTCGGCGTCATGTGTCAATTCCTAGAATTTCACACCACTTGTTGCCGCCTGTCTTTTCGGTAACACGGGTTTAGGTATTTTTACCCGGGGCTGTGTAATAAAACGATTAAGGAATAAGTTTTACACTCAATGTGTTAAAATAACCTTCAAGCGGGGTTTATTTACACGCTAATATGGTGTTATTAATTGTCATTGTATTTAATTTTTCTGATAGAGTGTAAAATGGAATAAATAACACCCATTCAACAAAATTAACTTTTTAGAGAGTTAAATTCATAGGCAAATTTAATACAACAACTTTGGTCCCATATGAGTGTAAAAATGTGGTAAATTATGTTGATCCGGGTGTTAACATTAACACTCCTTTTTTACCACTCCTGAATTGATTTTTACCAGATGGATATTTTTTACTGTGCAGCAATCATCACTATCTTTAACAAAAATCCTCTGCCAGAAATATATTCATTTCTTCTCAAGTAAAAACGCAAGACTTCTTCGGCTTGTACCCATCATTTCTTCTTTTGAGTAAAGCCTTTAGTTTCAAGAACTTTAATATGTCAATGTTATTCTCAATGGATTTAAGCATGGAACATTCACTTCATAAACTTGAAGGTGACTTGAGAATCTTGGAGTTCTCTACAAAATACGTCAGCACAGTTTTTTCTGTCACTTCTTCACCGCTCACTATGAAACCAAGTTTTAAAACTATTAAAGACGTTTTGAATACCTTTGTTTTAATTTTTTTTGTAAATAATGCTTGAAGTATCAAAAACTCAAATAGCTATTTTGACACTGGCAAAACGTTTGTTTGAAAATCAAGCAAATAAATTCCATAGAAATGCCAATGGTCACTTATATTACCTGAATTATACAATATTTCTTAAAGGAGTGAAACAATTTTTTTGTGAATATAGGATAGCAGGAGTTAAAAAAATATATACAACTCGGGAGGTAAAGTGCTCTTGACCATTCTCGGACTATTTTGCCAGTCCCCGCTAAGGCTCAGGCGCAAACCACGTCCTCGACTGGTAAGTCGTTGTCAACCTATGGAAGGAAGTTCACACTTCAAAATTTCTGCGTTGGGTTTTGATTAAAATATTATGTAGTTGTATACTCGTAGCGGTATTTACTAAATATTTAATTAGTATAACAAAAGTTGGTGGTATAAATTCAACTAAAATTAATAGAATTTACGAAAAAACATTACAAATTTTACAATATTCATTAGTAAGATGTGCAAAACTGCTTGGTAGTTTTTACAAATAATGATTACAATCGTAACAATAGAAGCTAGAAAAAACAACTACATATTTTTATATTATTTGCACTCTTGTTTAATAGTTTTTACTGTAACGAATTTTTTTATTCCAATATATTTTTGTAGTAACTATTAAAAATATTAACTCGTTTTTACTATAATTTTAGACTCTTCCTTAATATACCGTATGTCCTATATAGAACTATAAAATATAGTTACTTCTATTGTATTTTTGGTTATTTTTATAATTTTTTTTTGCCGTGAATAATACCTATTGGTAGTCTAATCCTAAAACGAGCTACAAGATCTTAGTTGCCTGTAAGAGGTAAAATTAGACTATTTTATTGAACAAAGTCTGACATGTATCTGACAAGATAAACGTGTTCACTGATACAAAGCAGAGGCTAGTCGTCATCAATTTTAGGCCTGATGAAAATATCAAGCCAAAACGCCTGTTTTTCTATTTTTTTTTTTTAATTTAACATTGTGAATCTGCTTGTTGAATATTGGTGTAGATTATTAATTTTCAATAGTCAAAAGTCAATGCATTCCTCTTAGAAATGAGTATAAAAATAACTGTTTATTGTGTAACTTTATTTTGACGACCGTTATTAGTTCGTCAATAAATATGAACGGGTTAGAAGAATAGTAGACAATGGTATGTATAAATATAACTGTATAGAATGCAATAACGTACACAATGTTTCTAAATACCATAAAACAATCGAAGATAAAATATTGCTACGACTCTAAACGTGACACTTAGTTGTGGCACAGAAACTTTGTGGTACAAAAGAATGCTGATAGTTTTGCCGGTAACAAATTAATGACCAATAAAGTTAAAAATAATTACTGACTTCATACAGGTCGATAGATGTATCCCTTATAATATGATCCAGGAATTTAATATAATACGTGTGATAATACAATATCTTATTAAACACTTAAAGAGAGATTATTTTATCCAGGATAATTCAAAAGTAAACGTAAACCTTTATAAATTTAATATATACCGGTTGTTCCAACTCTATACTGCAAAATATCTTCTTTCCTGTTATTACCCGATTTCACTTTTCTTGGCACAGTTAGATAGGCAATTTAATACTCTGCCACGATAGATCACTCGATAGGTACACTGATAAAACTGTGCTCCCTTAATCAAATAATCTGATTTATTTGGTGAATAATTATTGGTAATAAATAAATGTGATTTTAATTAACTAAATTTGATTTAACTGAAATAAATAAGAGTATTTCGTTTTATTTGCAAAGTTATTTGACTGTTGGTTGATTTGTGTCAAATCATAGAACCCTTCAAACAAATATCTTACCAAAAAACCACTAAAATAACAAAATCTAAATAACTAATTATTTAATCGAAGTACATTTCAAGTTAAGAACTAAATACCTTTAACTTTAATTTAAATCATTCATTGCCGAACTTTTCAAATAATTTGGTCATCCAAACTAATAATTAAGTATTTAAATGAACTCCTGTCGCCTACTTTGGGCTTTGAGTAATTTGATTGGTTATACAAAAGTGGCCTGAGCATTGCGTTTTGGTCATTGGTGTTCGATTTTGTCTTGTAGAAATTTATGAGTGAGAGTGAAATCTTCTTTGTTATTGGCACAGAAGTTAGTGGTTCCATCAAAAATTAAAACGAAGATATGGGGAATCTTAAACGTAATATGAATAATTATTTAGAATATTGGGGTATATCGAGGGGTATATCCCATATGTTAGATACTTTTCAAGGTAGGAAACTATATTTGAGTATTTTAGTTATGCATGAAACGAGTTAAAAAAGTAAGATAAGAGGCAAAGAAAAGATACTTGTAATACCTAATTTGAAATTTCGAACACAAAATCTTTTTAGAAAAATGTAGCCAGGTATTTATAAATCATGGCTACCTAGGTTAAAAATAAGACAGTTTTTCTCAATTTTCACCATAATTCAATACCTATCAAACCTCCTAACGTAAAAAATATAATATAATTAATATAATATTAATAATTATCGTACCTAATATTTGCAAATTTGACTTTATTTAATTTTTTATCAAAGTTATTAACTTCTCTATAATGTTTTATTGACGTATATTTTAAGGGGAACAACACAACAACTAATGGTCGGTTTATACAGCATAATAACATAACATAAAAATAAAATAAGAGTTGAATCTACAGATCTGCCATAAAACGTTTATAGAAACACATAACATAACATAAAAATAAGAAATAAAATAAGAGATGGTTATCTTTTAAATTTTATGTTATTTTTATGTAAAAATAGTTGTGCGCGTGCGCGTAATTTGTCATAACCTTTATTTTCGGCAAAAATGTGTTTTTTTCTGTTGGTTTGCCTTATTATTTGAACACTATAAACAATTTGATAAGGTTTGTGATTATTATGGTATAGGTACTGATTAAACCAAATAGCAACATTTCAATATTTCTTATTTTTATGTGACGTCTGTATAAACACGTACTTGGATAAAATAAGAACTGATTTGAATGAACATTCTGATCTATTGAAAATTAATAAAAGGTATTTAAACCAAATATATTTATATTTGATCTAAATAAATATAAAAGACAAGTTAAACAATTATCTACTTGAATAAAAAAACAATCACTTTGATGGAAATTACCGGTTTATTTAAATCAAATCACTTAAATTGTTTAATTAAATAACGTTGTTGTTACGGCAAATACATGCAAAACAAAAGTAAAATAAATATGTACTTGATAAAATATATATAAATATCAATCAAATAAACATTTTGTTAACTTAACTTATAACCTATTTACCTTAAGTCATTGAAACGGTTTATTTAAGTTAGGTTAGTGTTAAGGAAATAAATATTTGCTTGAATTTTGTATTTAGTGATTAGTTCCAAATAAAAAGTAATTTGTATCAAATCAGATGATACTAATTGAGGCAAATAATCCCTTGGTATTTTTCAAATACATATTTGTTTGGCTAATAGGAAACAAATATTTATTTGAGTCAACGGTAAATTTTTTTAACTCAAATAATTAATTTTATCAGTGTAGTGCTATTTGACATTTCAAAAATTCTTCTTCTAATCGACCCGCGAATTCTTACAAATATTCCCGGTATATTAGTTTCTCTCATATCTCAACTGGGGTATTATAAACTTAGGTTTTAATATACCCCCAAAAAAATTAGTCTATTCATATCAGGTGATTTATAACTCGACACATTTATCTGTAGCTGCAAAAATAAAGCAGAGAAAAAACGTTTAGTGGTTTACGTTGTTGCCGCATACCGTCATTTCATTATAATTTAATATTATTAGCGAGGAAACCCTGGAATTAACAATTAAATGTATTTATTAAAAATAAATAATAATATTCAAGAAATAGCCCATACCCAGTGGAGTCAAAGTAATGTAAATAAAACAGTGCAGTCTTTCTCCACAATTTAATTAAGTGTAAAATATATTTCCTACATGTTTCGAACGCTAAAAAGGATAGTACAATGTTAGGAAATAACCAGGAGATATAAAGTAAAAGTTTAAGTGGGACTTACCTAACTTATTAACACTGCATTGTTTTATTTACAAATAATGATATACAGAGTGGCCATTTGAAAACGAAACGAAGCCAATTTTGGGCACACCAGGTTAAAAAAAAACCGCTGGGACCCGTCGATTTTTGGTTATAGCGGGAAACATTTTTTTTTGCATTTTCGCCCCCTAAAAGTCAAACCCTTAGCGGGACCAAAAACAACGCCAAAATTTTAAATGGAATGGGGGGTCGAGTGATACTTTGTTTTAAAGGCATTTTTATGTAGAGTATAACTCCAGCCTGTACAGTGGCTGACCAAAAGTACAAAAACAGGTTGTTTTTACCTTTTTTATTACAAAAAATATTCTGACAAGTCAGTCCAGTAAATGTTGGAAATGCTACCCCTGGGCCTTCATGTAATAGTAGATGTTTTGTTCACAACGCTCTTATACATTTTAAAGCATTTGTGGGGTGATTTGACGACATTCATCAATTAATAATTATTATTAGTTGTAGGTGTTCCAAAGATGTTAGTTTTTAAGTGGCCCTATAAAAAAAATCTAACGGTCTTAGATCCGAAGAACGTGGGGGCCACTCAATACTACCTATCCTTCCAATCCATTGTCCTGGAAACGTTTGGTCCAAATAGTGACGAACAGTGAGTGCAAAGTGGGGTGGAGCACCGTCTTGCTGGAATAATAAGTGGTTTTCCATGTACTGATCGTCATTCTCAGTCATTTCTACTAACGCTGGATAAATGGCGTTTTGTAATAATTCCAGATACATTTCGCCTGATAAATTGCTAGGTTAAAAAAAGGCCTATTATACGATTACCAAAAATGCCAGCCCGAACATTTAGTTTTTTCGAATGTTGCGTATGCACCTCACGAAATATTCTGGGATTTGAACCAGACCAATAACGACAGTTGTGACGATTCACCGTATTGTTTAGGGGAAAAGAGCATTCGTCAGAAAAACATACGTTGATGAAAAAGTTCTGATCCTTTATTGCCCGTTCACTTATAATTTCACAAAATTGCAATCGCCTATCAAAATCGTCTTCGTTAAGTTCTTGTACCAGATGTATTTTGTAAGGATGAAACTTGTGTTTTTTTAATCGTTTGAATTCTGCTTCGTTTAACACCAGATACTGTCGCCAGCTTTCCTGTTCGCAAAAAATAAAGAAATTATTTGCACCCTTTTAGCAATTCAGTAAACCATTATCACTTTTATGCCGATTCTGTAACGAAATTAACTAAACTTTACTACTTTACCGCGACCGAAGAATATGTTCTGCAACAATAATTAAAGGCCACAGAAATAAAACTAAAGTAGTCAAAGAAGCAAAGTCTTACATCAGCAAATGCTATTTATCGTTGTCATTTTTTGTAATAAAAATGGTAAAAACAACCTGTTTTTGTACTTTTGGTGTGCCACTGTACAGGCTAGGTAGACAGTAGAAATGTTAAACTTTGGGATTATACTCTACATAAAAATGCCTTTAAAACAAAGTATCACTCGACCCCCCCCCCCCCTATTCCATTTAAAATGTTGGGGGTGGTTGTCGCCTCCGCTAGGGGTTTGACTTTTAGGGGGCGAAAATGCCAAAAAAATGTTTCCCCCTATAATCAAGAATCGACGGGTCTCAGCGTTTTTTTCTTAAACCTGGGGTGCCCAAAATTGGATTTGTTTCGTTTTCAAATGGCCACCCTGTATACAGGGTTATGATAAAGAAGCGGATCAGCCTTTTATATGGAAACCGCCTACTTAATCAAAAATTGCTCGGACTCGTCAAATTTATTTTTTTGAAATGCATTTTTTTTTTATAAAATATATTGTACAGGGTAGATCATAAAAGTGCTATGTACATGTGTCAACTTTAATTTTTTAAATGGAACATATTGTATATTTTTACATTTTTATATTCTACAATCAATTCTAGACATTTTTCATTAATCATGCCCTATACTTATCTTTAGCCGTTTACGAAATATTAACAATTTTAAAACAAAATAAACAAAAAACAAAGAATGAAAAGAAACTATTTTATAAGATGTTGAAAATGTCCTCCACCAACTGTTCTGCGGTAGATCAATCGATCTAGAAATTCCTGTTGTACATTTAGTACTGCTTGTGGAGATATTTCTCTTAGTACTCGTCGAATAGACTCCTTTAGTGTATCTACCGAGATGGGTTTAGATTTATAAACTAAATTTTTGACGTAGCCCCATAAAAAAAAGTCCAGTGGATTAAGATCAGGCGATCTGGGTGGCCACTCTATTGACCCCCGTCTACCTATCCACCGCCTCGGAAAAATTGGATTTAAGTACTCCTTTACATGAACAGCATAATGCGGGGGAGCACCATCCTGTTGAAACCATAAGGTTAAACTTGATAAATCAGGATGATTATCATCTGGAAACAGAGTGGCAAGAGCTGAAACCAGATAATTTTGAAGGAAATTTATATATCTTTTTCCAGTGAGACTCTAATCATAGAGAAATGGTCCGATTATCCTATTTTCAACAATGCCCGCCCAAACATTAACCTTTTCATTATACTGGGTGTGATTTTCTATATGAACCAGTGAGGATTTTCCTGTGCCCAGTATCTGTAGTTTTGTCTATTAACCTGACCATTTAAACAATACGTAGCTTCATCTGAAAAACAAATTCTTTGGACAAATCTTGCGTTATTTTCTGTTAGCTCAATCATTATTTCACAAAATTGGTCTCGCCTATCAGGATCATCGTCCAATAACTCTTGTACAAATACTGGTTTGTATGGATGAAACTTCTTTTTTTGTAAAAATTTAGATACGGTGGTTTGGTGAATATCGTAGTCCCGTCCAAGTTGTGTGCTTGAGCTATGAGAATCTTCCTGTAGTGATAATAATGTGTTTATTTTTTTCTCCTCGGATATATCAGGACGACCACTTTTAACACTATCTTTAATAGTACGGGAAGTTCTCCACTTACTTGCTACCATAGACACTGTTGATTGGCTAAATTCAAATTTGATTAACATTCACTGTCATCTTTTGACGTCTCAAACTTAAATAAGAAATTGTCATAGTCAAAAGATTGTGACTTAAGTTCAGAACGTTGCTACGTCGAGAAACATACCAATGGTGCATACCAGCATTAAAGTGTTAATATTTCGTAAACGGCTGAAGATAAGTATAGGGCATGATTAATGAAAAATGTCTAGAATTGATCGTAGAATATAAAAATGTAAAAATATACAATATGTTTCATTAAAAAAATTAAAGTTGACACATGTAGCACTTTTATGATTTACCCTGTACAATATCTTTTTTCAAAAAAATAAATTTGACGGGTCAGAGCGATTTTTGATTAGGTGGGCGGTTTTCCATATAAAAGGCTGATCCGTTTCTTTATCATAATCCTGTATAAGAAACTAAAAGTATTTTAATATAATTTCAATACTATTCAAATTTTTTTCTTTTGAACAGAAACCTGTAGTTGATATTTATTTTCAGCCTTTTCGTAAATACGGGGGTTCCTAAATTGCCTTTATCGATTTTGTCTTTTAAGTGTCTCACCCCTTTAATAAATAAACCTTCTACGCTGAACATCTTAATTTTTTTCACAGTTGCATAATTTCCCGTGACCAAACTATTTACACTATAATCAAATCCAACAGATGTCAAAAGGTGACAGATAAAGGGGTGAGACACTTAGAAGGCAAAATAGATAAAGGCAATTTAGAAACGGCTGAAAATAAATATCAACAACTATAGGTTTTTTGAAATTGGATCGCCAAATGCAATTCACTCGTGTGGTTATTTATGAGGGTTGCCATTTAAAAAAAATTCAAAATGGCATCGTATCTGTCAAATTTGTGAACCTATATATTTTTTGACATTAGATTTGGCTTCGTTGTCGAAAATCATTGAGAAATATGCAATTTGTTTTTTATTATAGTCAGCAGGAAAATCGCCAATCGGGTGAAACACTTAAAAAAATGTCCCTGTACAGGGTCATTCCATATATATTGACCCATATGCTAGCGGCATTATTATTAGAGATATCGAAAAACTAAGGTGTGTAAAGTTGTAGAATTTTATCTGAACTTTTTAAAAAAATTACCAGAAATATCACAAGACTGTTGGAACTTTAAAATTTTTGCACGAGTTGTGTTATTTTAGATGGAACACCCTGTATATTAATAGATATTTGGGAAGAGCATTTTTTACTGATTCCAAAAATATATAGTTTGATACCTTTCTGACAAGCCATTTAGAAAATATTTTAAATTAAAATTTTCTTTAAAAATTAATATTAAAGTCGGGATAGCCATGGACGTATGAATTGTTTGCTTTTGACACGCAATATTGTTATTTAGTTTATTGTCATCATCCGAAAATGACGTATATCGAGGAAAAAAAATGTGAAGTTTTACGTATATTCTATAAAAATAATTCAAATGCATACAGGGCGGGGCAAGAATATCGGCAACTATATCCTAATATGCCGCTTCCATCCAAAAATACATTTAAAAATATCGAGATAGGATTTCGACTGCGAAAATCTATAAAGAGAAAACCAAAAGTAGTTCAAAAAGATTTGGATAAAGAGTTAGATATTCCGTTGTTTTTTGAAGGTGAATTTGGCTAGTAAGGTTTTTAGTGTTTTCTTATACTATTTTTTTTTCTAAAGAAAATCCTACCTGTTCTATTGAAGATCCTCATAATCATTTAGGCATATCACGGAAAAAAATACAGAAAACGTTTCGAACACATGCTTATCATCCTTACAAGATCTTACCTGTGCAAAAATTAGATGATGAGCATAGGCGTAAGCGTTTGTTATACTGCCAGGAAATGCTTAGGAGGAAAAATGCGGCTCATAGTTTTTTTAAAAATATATTATGGAGTGATGAAGCGACATTTACCACAGCAGGAGTTTTTAATAGGAGAAACATGCACGTATGGGCTACAACTAATCCCCATAATATTGCAGAAATAAAATTCTAAGGTAGGAAATGTTTACATGTTTGGGGCGGTATAGTTAAAAATAAAGTCATCGGCCCTGTATTCTATAAACGAAATAGAAGCTCGTTTAGAGGATTTGTTAATCAATGAGTACTGTCAGATGGTCTGGCATCAAGATGGAGCTCCGCCACATAACATAGTCCCTGTGACAGAGTATTTAAACAACCGCTATGACGATTGGTTAGGAAGACACGGCACCATTCAATGGCCACCCAACAGCCCAGATCTTACCCCATTAGATGCTTTCCTATGGGGTTATCTAGAAAACAGGGTATATGCCGATAGAAACACAAACTTGCAGCATTTGAGACAAGAAATTAACCAAAAAATCGAAAGTTTAAACCACGACTTTCCAGAATACATTACAAATGCTATTAACAAATTAGAAGTTGATTATATAGATTGTATAGATAGAAAAGGCGGTCACATCGAGCAACTGTAATTATTTTATCTTGTAAATGTTACTCCCAATATTTAAATTAATAGATTGTTTAATTAATCCATGGCAAAATATTTTCTAAATGGCTTGTCAGAAAGGTATCAAACTATATATTTTTGAAATTAGTAAAAAATGCTCTACCCAAATACCTATTAACATACAGAGGGTGTTCCATTTAAAATAACACAACTCGTGCAAAAATTTTAAAGTTTCAACAGTCTTTTGTTTTTTCTGATAATTTTTTAAAAAAATATAGATAAAACTCTACAACTTTATTCACCTTAATTTTTTGATATCTCTATCAATAATGCCGCTAGCATATGGGTCAATATATACGGAATGCCCTGTACATAATATAACATTAAGTAACAGGCGATATATCTACTTCGAAGTCGCTCGAGTTTTCGGACATCATGTTATCCTAAGACTAATTAATCAAATAGTATGCTTAATTGCGGCTCATTAGAGATGATAGGTTGTAATAACTGATTCCTAAGCTTAAAAATCACTTTGAAGTCAGCATGGTAATCTATTAACTTGTAATAAATCTATGGTTTTAGGACCTCAGGTTTATGTTTCTTATTATAATTAAATTTAAGAATCAGTTCATGGTATCAGATGCAAAATAAAATAATAAGTACACGCATGCATTATGTTTATTTTCAATTTTACAATATAAATTCACTAAGTAATGTAATTTTCATTTATTTTGATATTTGGTATCAAATTTAATGCTTTTCCCGGAGTTAATCACATCTTATTTAATGTAATAACAAAAAACGGAAAACACAAAGTCATACAGTCAAATGCTAATTAAATAAGCATCATCATACCTTTAAAATTGTTATGAATATTAAGGTTCGTTCCATATAAAGGCAGACTTTCATTGTAAGAATATCCTCGTGCCAATTTGCTCGCGTTCCCCCCAAGGGAGTAAAATGCAATTTTTCTTGGTAATAACTCTCAATTTCGTACGTTCCCATGACAGTAATGCAGTTTTGGGTGTCGAAAGTATGTCACAGTACTAAAATGGAAATGTGTTACAATCTTATAGGTATAATTATAAATTATTTATTAGGTAAGGCATTTAACTTGGTTAAATATTATTAAATATTTAATTTATCACATTGTCCTTTTTATTATTTCATTGTGGAGTTGAGGCCATAATGTAATTAAACCTTCGTTTATGATGCCCATCTTTGGAGCAACGCCATAGGAAATTCCTGGGTGGTAGCAATGAACATTTCCCAGGCTTCTGATCGAGTCTGTACAAGGGTTTCCTATTGATCATGTCATCAACGCCGAAGTCTATCAAGGGCACATATTGTCTCCTACCCTCTTTTTACTATACCTACACGACCTAAACTTGAAACCAAAAATCCAATTACCACTGACGGTGACGATTTTTTCATCTTTTAGTGAATGCTCAAACGTTGACTGCCAGTACACTGCCAGCAAGAAGTCTGATACCTCAACAAGGGCCAGGAAGATATTCTGTCTTGGGGTGACAGAAACCCATTAGCAGAAACTATAGGTACTCTGTTTGAAATTGGAAGAGGGTAATAATTGAGGATTAAGTTGCCATTCCATGGCACCCTTTTTTATATCGTTATATATATATATATATTCAGGGTGTTACAAATTCGACATACGAGCATTGGAATCTCGGCAACCATAGTAGTTAGAGAAACGGTTAAATGGGGGCAAAGTTGTGCAATTCGGTGCTGATTAAAATGCCGCTTTAAAAGTTTTAAAATTCCGAATACTTCCAATATTATTCGAAAAAAACAGAAATTTTGCAAAATCGTTTTTATTTTTTCCTGAGCTCATTTGAATAGCTATTTAAAAATAAATGACACTTTGTCGTTGCAACTTTTTCTCCTCTACAAAATGACGTTATTAGACTGAAGATCCGACGTTTCGTCTCCGAGCGGCTAACATCAACTTTATTTTTTTAAATACGGACCTGGAATTTTTTTTACCGATTTTTAAACCCCCCTACCCTCAAAATGTAATGTCGGTATTACTTTCTAATAATGAATTGTTTTTGCTTATTTCCTTTTAAATTCGTATTTTACATTTGTCAGTCCGGTCCTGGCAACGAATCACAATTATAATTAAAAACGTTATTTTTATAAAAAACCTTTACAAATGGGTTTCATGAAAATTTGAGTTTATTAGGAAAGTGTTCAAAACGAGGTTCAAAAATATTTCCTTTAACCCATAGGTACCTACCTATGCACAGATCGATGTTTCTTATGATCCTTGCTATACTACCCCCTTTCAATTAACCTTTATAGCCTACGAACTGTATGTTGTATTATTCTTCCAATTCTTCAAAGTTGATCTTACTCATAGGTGGATCGGAAATGGTGGGGCAATAGAGTCGCCAGCGAGGTCGCCAGATATTTCGCCTCTGGATTTCTTTTATATTAAAAAATTTTATTTATAAAAATGACTTAGATACCATGGAGGAACTGGAAGAACGCATACAGGTTGCAGTTGGTAGGATAAGGAGAAGATCGGTTGAAAGGGCTGTCGCCAAAAGTCGAAGAAGAATCGATCGTTGCATTGAGCAAAAAGGGCAGTATTTTTGAACATTTAGAAAATTAGGTTTTATAATTAAGAAATTTATAATTATTAGAAAATTCTTATAATATAAATTATGTTACTTATGTATGAATGTTTTAAATAAAATAGAGTGTTTAATTAATATTGTGATTCGTTGCCTGGACCGGACTGACAAATGTAAAATACAAATTTAAAAGGAAATAAGCAAAAACAATTTATTATTAGAAAGTAATACCGCCATTACATTTTGAGGGTAGGGGGGTTTAAAAAACGGTAACAAAATTCCAGGTCCGTATTTAAAAAAATAAAGTCGATGTTGGCCGCTCGGAGACGAAACGTCGGATCTTTAGTTTAATAACGTCACAAAGTGTCATTTATTTTTAAATAGCTATTCAAATGAGCTCAGGAAAAAATAAAAACGATTTTGCAAAATTTCGGTTTTTTTCGAATAATATCGGAAGTTTTCGGAATTTTAAAACTTTTAAGGCGGCATTTTAATCAGCTCCGAATTGCACAACTTTGCTCCCATTTAACCGTTTCTCTAAGTCCTATGGTTTCCGAGATTCCAATGCTCGTATGTCGAATTTGTAACACCCTGTATATACAGGGTTTTCATTTCAAAAGTAGCCACCCCGGTTTTAGGTAGAAATAACTACTTTGATACGAAATGTCAAAACATGTCAACATTTGTTTTAAGGGGGTAAATTTTTCTTCATATTTTTACTTATACAGGGTGCGTCAAAAAAGCTGGGCGTATGTCATTTTATATTTTTTCAATGGAACCCCATACTTTTTTTCGTATTTCTGGATTCTCCTACAAATAATAAACACTTTTTGTATTACACATCCTATAGCCCAATCTAACAGTTTTTAAAATATTGAAACATTTTAAATACGACTTTATGTTCAGAATTTGCTTTCTTACATTTTCAAACTTTAAATACATCACGGTCGTAGGCGGCTTATACCCGTCTTCACATAGACACGAAACAGTCACAGATTAATTTATAAAAGTTACTTTTCGCCTACCACTGACAAGTGATTTATTAATGGTTTAACAAAAAATTGGTTTAATATTCACTTTAAAATGGCGTATACTCTCCAAGAAAGGACAGAAATAATTTTCATGTATGGCGCTGAAAATCGTTGTGCTCGCAGAGCAGCTCGAAGATTTAACGACATACAACCCTGACACACATGTAGGTCACAGGTATGTGATAGAGCTGGTAAGGAAGTTTGAAGAAACCGGCTCCGTATGCAGCCGAGTTAATAAGCAAGCAAGGGTTGTAGATGAAGGTACGCAAATTGAAATATTAGGTCATTTTGCTATGAATCTATCTACGTCAATTCCAAAAGTATCACAATTGACACACGTTTTAGTAGGTTCCATTCACGAAACTTTGAAACTAAATAAGTTTTTTCCTTATAAAATACAAATCATTCAACAACTCAGCGAACACGATTATGACAGAAGAATTGAATTTTGCGAAACAATGGCTCAGGTGATTCAAGCCGACCGGAATTTTGTTATTAATGTATGTTTTAGTGATGAATCAACTTTCTTCTTGAATGGATTCGTGAATAAACATACTTGCAGATATTGGGATAATAGAAATCCACATTTATTTAGGGAAGATCATACCCAATATCCTTAAAAGATAAATGGGTGGGCAAGCATTCTTGGAAATGAGATCATTGGGCCAATTTTTACGGAAGAAAACTTGACAGGTGAACTATACGTAAATCGGTTGAAAGATGTCATAGATCCTCTGATTACCCAATCTTTGGAAAATCAAGTTGATCAAGAGGGGGATATGGAACTATTCGAGACGGATCAATATTTACTTCCATGATGAGTTTAATATAATTCGATGTCGTAGTGAAAGTATTTGTTTGCTTTGCAACTTTGTTTAAAGGTTAGTTGTTTTCATCTTCAGAATCTGATGAGGAATAAACATGGTGGTATATTGGATCTCGAGGTTTGCGTTTCGTAGTATTTATTGTGATGCCATCTGTGGGCTTCCTTATTATTTGTTTTGTCAACTTATTTATCTCTTTGTCATCGGTGGGATTTTTTATCACTTGATTGGTGGATTGAGGTATCTCTTCATTATTGAATTTTTGCATATCTTGATCGCTGTATTTTTCATTCTATTGGTCTATGGATGCCTCTATGGTTTGCTCAATGGACTTCTGTATTAGTTGATAAGTTTGGGGATTTAGGCATGAACCAATGCAGAAACAACTCAGTTTGCGATGAAACAATTTTTCAATGACCTCTGATGTACTTGCATGGTGCCATACAAGGGCGAAATATTCTTAGGAATATATTGTGCAACACATTCAATATCTGCGTCTGTTACAAAAAAAAGTTTTATTTTGCTAGAGTTTTTAAGTGCATGAAAAAAAATAAAAGCATCAGATGGATCTTCTCCTTTAGAAATCCACCGACACCATCGGCAGCCCCCTTTCCGTAACCAGCTTCAAAGAAGTTCCATGTTATCCGTTTAAACTATACTTACGACATAGACTTACAAACTCTGTAACCGAAGGTTACTTTACAGATAGTAACATAGTGTAGCAGTAACAGAGTTGTAAATTTACTGTGTTTTATACTATTAAATCTAGAACATAGGCAAGTTGGCGAAAAAATTAATATATATGCGTCAAGGAACACCCACTAGAAGTAATTTGAACAGAATTTAATATGAAAAATGTAAAACTTATCCAAATTTTTTGGTAACAAAGTGGTTACACCAAAAACGCACGCACCCTGCCTCGTGGTGAACTAACTTAATACTGATTGAGTTCTCACCTGGCGTGGGTTTGTAAAGTTATGATTGGCTAGTAATAGTTTTGTCGGCGCCGCCAATAAAGAGTTCATCTACGTCTCTGTTTGGCTACACAAACAGACCCTTATGAGCCTGCAGCATATTCTTTGCGCCTTGACATGTTAAACTAGAGAGATTAGTTATGGACTAAATTTATAGCTTTTAAAAATTAGGTAATCAGTTTTTGGGGACACACTACGGGAAACCGAGAGTCGATGAAATAAAGCCAGGCAGTCCGTATAGAGCGTTATCCACGCAATGTGTTAATTTTGGGACGAGAAGTGTTTTCTCTAAATAATTGTCGGGCTGGTTGGCGGCGGATCGTCAGTTCATCTTTTCTTATTATTATTATTAAACTTCGTTTTTGATAGTACCTGTTATAATGATTTACTTTAGGGGTGCACGTTTTACTAGAAATAATTATTCTTTATTAAATTTACATTTTATTAAAAGTCACTGTCGTACTGATCTTAATATGCCTAAGCGGTCTAATCGTATAAACGCCTCTGCGGCTCTGACGTACTTTACCACCAGACTATGGGCAGCGACATCTTTGTGAATATTTTGACATTAGGAACAGTAACAGAGCGGAGCAACAAACACGTGATTAGCACTCCAGAAAAAATTATTTAGTATTTTGCTATTCATCTCATAAACTCAATTAATAATGTATGAGTAAATTAATAATATACCAAGTTTATTGAATTAATTCCATTTGATGTGTTTACAATATAATAAGTTATTTTAGACAATGTTATCGCACATTCGCTAAGGAACCGAATCAAATGACATGTAAAACACCTCTGTTACCACGACTATCCACTATGTTAGTGCATTAGAAAAAAATATAAATTAAGTTAAAATATGATTCAAAAATAGTAATGTACTAATATTAAAGACTTATATGATGTATAAAAGCATATATTTTAATAATAAACTAAATTGTTATTTTCACATATTGAGAAGGGACAGGTTTATCTACACAAAAAAACTTTCCTCAATGTCCAAGAGAAATTTCAAAATAGACTAATAGAATTATTGTCTTGCCAATATCGGCGCACATTTTGAATACTTATTAAAATAATTTGTTTAAACTAAACAAGTTACTTGCATTACTGTTACAATTTTCCAACTAACTCGCAAACCAATTACCCGATTTCACTTGGCACGGTTGGATAGGCAATTTAATACCCTTTGCGATGATGTATCACTCGAAAGGTAGTAGTGACATTAAATTTGACATTTAAAAGTGAGGTTGGCTGGACGTGTGTTGGTCATACGTAAAACCACAAGAGCTTTTTTTTATCGGATAAACTTTTATTTTTTACGAAAACTAGATTGCTTAGAAATTTAACGAGAACAATTTATTACTGTTTGTTCGAGTTTAAATTGCTAAAAAGTGATCTAGTTTGAGTTTAAAAAATAAAAGTTTATCCCATCTTAAAAAAAAGATCGAGTGATTTTTAGCTAGAGAAATTTACGAATTTTGGCATGAATAGATACTAAATAATACTACACTAAAAAAAAGTTTGACAGCATCTAATTAATTTGTAACAATATGTCAGGTTGCCGAGCAATGAAAAAGAAAAGCTACTCGATTTTGAGCTGGAGAGGGTTTTATCGCGATAGAAAAGGATGCACCTTTTTTATCGATGTCAAAGTGATATAAATGCAAATGTCAAATGGACATTTTATTATAGGAGTAAATTTATCAATAGTAAAATTCTATTTCCCCCTCGATATTAAAATTGGCGTGTTTTTGTTAAATCTTATTTCCCTCAAAATCAAGAGATATTTAGGGTGAATAGTTTTGAAATGAAAGCCCTGTATAGCTAGCTATTTCCACCATGCTGTAACATCTTTAATTGCTGAAAGGTAAATAATTATTATATTCTAAAAATATTTCTTACACGTTGAAAATCCGCATATTTTAAATTTAACTACTAGACTGATTGCATGCCACTAAACTATATTAGAATTCTTGGCGTATAATTGGAAAATGTATCAATCCTAACAAAGTACATACATAATTAACTACATCAAGGAATTTCTTTTGAAATGATTGCTGTTGCGATTAACCATTCCTCTTGTCATTATTAGTTATTTATAAAACAATATTGATGTTTAAAAATTGACTAACGAGAGAAGAACGTTTATATACAATTTAAAAAAAAAGTTTCAGCTTAATAATTGCGTAATCAGAAGGGTCACGCGCTGTGAAAAAGACGCGGACAACTTCTGCAGATTGTTTGGCCTGTCAACAAATACTTTCGATTTGAGGTAACCTCACAAAAGGAAGTCCAGCGAAGTTAGGTCTGGCTACCTAGCAGGCCATTCGATAGGTCCTCTCCTTCCTAACCACCGATTGGGAAAGGTTTCATCCAAAAATGTACGTACAGTGGCAGCATAGTGCGGAGGAGCACCATGTTGTTGGAACATCAGTTCTTCGTCAGGGAAGTCTGGGTCCAATGGAATCGGAAATAAAGCGACTAATGCTGGAATTAATTGAAGTTGGGTAAATTCGAGATATTCTTGTCCAATTAGAGACTGTTCAAGAAAAATGAACCAATTACTTTTCTGCGCACTATTCTACAACACACATTTGTTTTTTGGGGGTACTGGCTGTGAACCTCCATCATCCAATGCGGACCTTCTGTTGCCCAACAGCGACAATTTTGTTTGTTCACATTAACATTCAAACAAAACGTAGCTTCATCGGAAAGAATAATATTTTTTACTAAATTATTATCTAGATTGAACATACTTTAAATGCGTTTACAGAACATATTTAGCCTATCAAAATCATCTTCAAATAACTCATGCACTGGAATAACTTTGTATGGGTAATATTTGTGCTTTTGAACTATTCAGTTAACAACAGATTTCCGCATGTGTAAATTGACCCCAATGTGTGACAGAGGAGTACATGGATTGTCTTTCGAGGAAAGCAAAACGTCAAGTTGTTTATTTTCATCTCGAGCAGGACGACCAGATTTAGGCAAATCTCTAACATTACCGAATTCTCTAAATTTAGCCTCTATTCTACTCACCACCTTTTGACATATGGGAGGACGATCAGGATGAATTTCATTAAATGACTGAGCTGTTCCTATTTGAGTACCTGTTACATCACCAAACACAACCATGCATAGAATTTCAATTTTTTCTCGTTCCGTTAACTTTACCATTGTGAAAACCGCAAATTTGCAACTACCCTTGACAATTACTTATTTCAAGTAAAATAGTCATACAGTTTCTATGGGACTAAACGTTGACAAATCAACATTCAGGAATACCAGAATTGAAAAAAAAAATAAAATGAACACACAATGGAATGTTCTGCTCGATTTACAAATAAACCCTTAGAAATACGATCTTACTTATTGGTATGTTTAATCGTAATTTTTTCGATAACTGTTGAGTTTAGGTATAGGACATGGTACATAAAACATGCTTAGAATGCGATGCAAAATTCTAAAATGAAATAAAAAATAGATGTTTCTATTTGAAAAAATGAAGTTGATGGTCGTAGCTTATTGTTGGGCTACTCTGTAAACATACATTTATCCGAGGGTTTTTCCAAAAACACTAGTGCCTTAAAATACATGATTTAAGGCACTAGTGTTAAAAGTAAAATGTCAATTTTGTCAAAAAAACGTCAAAAAACATTTCTATTTTATTTATTTACACTTAATAATAGTATAGGTAGTTTGAAAAATTTGAAAAATGAATTCCTTCCTCAGTTCTGCTGTTCTTCGCGGTTGAGGAGGAATAAACAGAAACAGCAGCATGTCCAGTTAATGTTAAAGCATCATCGGCTGATGTCGTTTGTACTGTAAGCAATTTTCGAGCAATAGAATTTTTATTTTCCAAGGAATCCACGATGTACCCTTCCGCAACGGTTGAGGATTTCCATCCCCAATGCCGCTTAATTGTCGTCAAATTTGTTCCAGCAGCAAGTAAGCTCGCAGAGGAACGGCGAAAGCAATGGAGTGTTGAATTTAAAAGTTGCAGAAATCTTGCTATAGCAGCAGGAAGTTTTCCGAACGTATTAATTCCGACCGGATTTCTGGTACATTTACCTTTTACATATTTTAAGAAGAGGCGCCGATGTACGACATCTACTGGACGAAGATCAGTATATTTTCGATAAAAATCCAAATAAAATTTTTCAACGATAGTGAAATTCGTTTAGTATCTGATATTTTAATAACTAATGAAGTCTACATATCTTCCACGTTATCAAGAGTCAACTGACAAGGCTCCTTCCTGCGGCAGGCACCAAATACTCCTACAATTGTAGCTATTTCATCAGAAGGTACTCATCATCCGGTGCGCACTTTAGAAACTGTTCAATTTGGTCTCTAGTAAAAATGTTTGATTTTTTTGGCCTGGTAACCCTCTCCTTGACGCTTCAAGTAGGCAATCAATTTAAAATGTTTGCTGATATCTACGTCGTTATTTACACGTAGCATAGCTTTGATCATTGATTAATGGGTCCAAAGAAAAGATGATTTCCATACCTTTTCCTCAAAACAGTTCAGAAATATGATTTCGGAATACTTTCCAGAAACGCCTTTGTTTTCACACCATTTTATAAATTTATTATGAGCAATCTCATATTGAATTCTTGATTTTCGTGGCAGTAAATCCAAGGTAGCTCTGTTAGCAGCTTCTTCTATGTCTTTAAGTGGATCGATTTCTTGTATTGAATATATGAAGCGCTAGCGTTTTAATAAAACTGACAGGACCTTTCAAATTTTCAATTTTTCTGTACACAAATTAGCCAACAATGATTGTAGCTAGGTTTTATTGATAAATGTGAACTAATTTAATATAAATATACGATGCTATTAGAAACTACCTGGATGTAAGAGATTCTAAACATTTAATTTTCAATTATTGCCGTTTGTAGAAAAAATATTGTGTGATATTTGTGTTAAAAGTATTTTTAAAGCATTCTTGGTGTTTGCTTAAAAATGTACTTTTAACACTTATATCATAAATAACTATTATCTTAATATTTTCCGATTTTTATTATGACTTTCGCTCAACTCATATTTTAGGACACCCCGTACATTAAAGTTGGTCAACAACGGCCGCTCTAGGGTAGAATATACAATTGGCTTGGTTAAAGGTTACTAATTTTTCCAGGACTTTATTTTAGCCCTGCATAAAATCAACACACACAAATGAGCGAAAAAGCAGAAAGAAATGCAAGAAAACGAACTTTCTAAACCTAAAAACCTTAAACCACATAAATTAAAGAACGACGCTTTTTTGTTGCATCCTGCATATTTTATGTAAATTTTTGTATTTCGACAGAACTGGCATTTCCCTACAAAAAAAAATTTCATAAATAATTTCATTCTTAAATAGGAAAAAAAATCTAGCTCGAGGACCAAACCTACGTTAACTGGATCAGAAGCAATCGCTCTAACAAGTAAACTACAGATTGACATATGAAAATCAGTCTTAATAGCTTTCTCTTTCGTAATAATAATTTTGTGATACTTTTCTGATCAATCGTAAAGACTATTACAAATTTCGTTCATGAATATCAACTTGCAAGCTTTTTGATTTACAGTCTCCGACATTAAGCGTTTAGTTTAACTATTATTTTAGCTTTTACGTATTTTTCATTAGCAGAATAATAAGTTTTCTTTAACCCTGTCCACAAACAAAGACCTACTTCATAACTTAACTATCAATTTTTATGATTGGTCCCAAAGTGCCAATTGTTCTCTATAGAGACCTATAAAATTTGCTACAAAATATATAAGTAAATACAATTCTGACTGTGAATTACCACAAAATAATAAAAATTTACAGTCCTTTACAAAGATGCAACCGGGGAAGACATTGAAAATGCCGAAGCAGAGTGCAACGCTTGTGACTATTGTGAGATTTGAGATCTGCGAAAACTCATAGATTTGAATGTAATATTTAGGTAGTTGATATAAGTTTTATTGATTCATAATATAAAAAATAGTAAAATAAAGGTTATAAACTCTAAAGCGTCTCTAAGGCTAAGGTATGGTTTCGCTGGAGCAGTCAGCGGCCGCGGCTGGCGTTCGCGATTGGTAGCTCGTTACTGGTTTAATGCGATTTGTATGTACACGGTTTCACTGCCGCAGCTCAGCGACACAGCGTTCGCCGTCAATTGCAGCGGCAGCGTTCGGACTGCTAGAGAGACCAGTCCAGCACCGATGGTTCAGCAGAATGCCACCGTTCTCGGCAATTGCTGACGAGTGTTTGATAGAGGAGGTGCAAAAGTAGTCCCCTTTATACATACAACTACGAGAACGAAAATTACAAAAATGTTGTAATGAAAGAAAATGCATGAAAAAAAGTGGCAGCAAGTGTAGGGAAGAACGGTAAAGTGTACAAAACCATTTTGTTTATTTTTCAGCATTACATTACAAAGTTTATAATTAGGGTAGACTGGGGCAAGTGCGAAGCCCTTTTTAATAGTTCAAGTTTATTTCCTTCCTACTTTAAATATACAATATTTATAAAAATGTCTTTGTAAGAAAGTAATAGTTTAATATGTTTACTTTTCATACTGCATGGGGCACACATGAATTATTTTTGAGATCTTGAGATTTGAATGATTATTTTTTTTTTGATTATTTATTCTGAAAAATAATAAGTAATCCAAAATAACACTCAAAAAAGTCCTAATAACAAGAATAATATTTTTATAAACGTATTTATCCGTTCAAAACCCAATGTTTGGCTTTAATCTCTAAAACAGTAGGAATTATTCCCAAGGAGAAACTAAAACAGAAAAGAAACTTAAAGTTTAAAAATTCGAATAATTTTATGGAACTTGTTAAATATTGTATCCCGCAAATTTCACATTAAAATGAAAACCTCCTCGGCGTGTTACTACCGGTTCAGGTAAACGAGTCACTATATCGTCTAGCTGTACTACATTGACATCATTGGTGAGTGGCCATAAAAAATTATCTTTTAATTTTCTAGTTAACTTGATTTCAAAGCCGTTGTCAACAGTATAAATGTTTGTTTGCTTTTGGTAATGTATATTTAACCAGTACCCAGTCTCCAATGGCAATATTGTCTTTGTTTATTTCAGGAATCTGATCTTCGCAATGCGATTCTAAAGTGAAACTTTGATCCGATTCCATAAAAGGTACACTTTCATTATCTGATTCACTGGAGCTGGATTCAAATTGATACGGACTTGGCCGACTTTGTTTACTCTTTCGGCCAATTTTCATAGCTCGTTTAGATATAGTATATAAACTTGTAGGGAGTTTTTACTGACTACTTGCGATAGTACCTGCAATGAATTGGCCACCTTGAATTAAGCGCTTTCGTTTCCTTGGATTAGAAGAATGACTCTGTCGGAGCGAATCAAGTAGTATATCATCAAAACTTGTCTTTTTTTCTTGCCGATTTTCGGTTGTAGCTGGTAATACAGCTTCAGTTATAGGATCCTGATGATTATTGAGTATATTTTGTTCATTTTGATCAGAGCTGACAATTACTTTGAGATTGGTGGCACTATTAGATGCTGATGAAGGAGCTGTAAGTAATTCTGCATTAGATGCTAGTTTCCTTTTAAGTGAGGCGCCAGATGTAGAAGGCTTCACTGTTTTTAACATTGACTGTTCGAAAGTAGCGTTTTTTTCTGTTACATTCGGTGCTACAGCATTCCTTTCAATATCACTACGTCCTGGCCTCGGTTGTAAATCTGTTACAGATCCTTGATTTTTCAAGTGTTCCTCCCATCTTTTTAGGGCATCGAGGTCATACTTCTCTTAAGGAATAACATGTCTATTAAATGGAACAATACCACCCTTTCTGAATCCTGTTTTTATTATTCCGGAATCTACTTCAGCCCAGGTTTTTACTAGCAATGTGGCGAATTCCCTTTTTGGTAGTCGTTATCCCTGATGACGTCTTTGCCATGTTATTACTTCCCTCTCCCATATTGCCTTAAAGGATCTAAACACACTCAAATCGAGAGGTTGAAGTAAATGACTTATATGGGCTGGCAGTTGAAGTATATGAATATTTTCTTCTCTTGCGGCTTGAATTAATAAGCAATCCACATGCGAGACATGCCCATCATATATAACAATAATTGGTGCCTGATCACGAACCAAAGGAATAAAAGTCTTTAGAAAGTAATTTCTAAATATTTCGGAGGTCATCCATCCATTGGCGCTGGCTGCATATACGGTGTCTTTGAAGAGGTCTTCATTTCTTTCTGAATTCCAGGAACTTCATACATTATTGCCTTTAAATATTATCAATGGTAGCAATTTTCTACCACTAGCACTTGCTCCTGCCAGGACGGTTATATATTCTCTGCCCGATCCAGCAATAATTCTTGAAGAGGGTTTGCCTTTCGCGCCAACAATTTTAAGACGAGAAGGATCTCTACACAGTGAAGTCTCATCTAAATTGTAAATCCATTCAGGACGATCCTGAAGACCCAACTCCAATATAGCCTTTTCCAATAAAACAAAATATTGGTCTATTATGAATGGGTCCGTAGATTTCTTTCTGCGGTACTCTAAGCTTTGTGGTTTTTTTCATACTCAAAAAGTGCCGTTGTTTAAACTTTATTAGCCAGTCTGTGCCTAGCATATTGTTCTTAAAAGGATTGGAAATATTATTTAAAGTTACAAAGTCATCTTGCCAAGAAAGTATTGGAGGTCGGCCGTGTGTCTTGCTTTTTTCGCCACGGCGCCGGCGGCCAGTTACTCTACAGTAGATTGTAATGTATGGGATTCTGAATTCGGTACTAGCCATCGACATGGTTAATTGACCTTGATTGACGGAATTTACTGCAGCATTTAATTGCTCCTCCCCATAGGCAGCCCTATCGGGCTTTCTTTTATAATTTCGTACCATGACGCCAACTCTCTGTAAAGAATAAAAGCTTTAAGTGTCAGTGCCAACAAACTTTAGCAATCCCAGGAAAGTGGGGCAAGTGTAAACTAACCTTTACACTTGCCCCATTAAAATTTTCACACATGCCCCACATTATGTTTTTTATGGGGGAAGTGCAAACCTGTTCGTGAGTAAAAACCGCTTTTAGATTTGGTCGGTATATAGGATTTTAAAGCTACAACAATTGACTAAACATAAGAAAATGTAATAAAACTAAAAGTATATTATAAGTTTTTACCTTTGACGAATTTTTTATGGAGATATCACACACTATTCAACGGACCGATTCGGAGATTATGTTACAAATGACTACTCAGAAAGAAAAAAACACCTGGTAACTCGCCGGGAGTGGATAATTCAACAGCGCTAATGTATAGTTAGTTGCCTCGGACCACACAGACAAGTAAACTTTCAATATTGCCTGATTGGCGCTCTGATTTTCCACTTACCCCAGTTTTACACTTGCCCCAGTCTACCCTATACCATATTCAAATCCAACATTATGCATACGAAGGACACATTGATCAGTACTTAATGACAACCGTAACTCTATTTCGATTGATCAAGCGGCAATAAAACTAAAAGACCCTGGGCGACAGGGTTGTAATTAGTTTACCGGTGATTTTCGCATTATTGCATTGTATCGTTTGGTGTTATTGTTTGTTGTCAATATTTTCATATAAATATTTGTGTCTTTGACCGTTGTATTTGAATGTATACAGGGTGTTTCAGAAGTACTAACCTGAACTAACCTGAACATGTGTCCGGAGTTGCCCCGTTTTTGATGTACAGGGTGCGTAAGATTTTTAAAACAATCGTTTTTTTTATTATTTTTGTAAATATCCTTTCCCGATTTTATTGCAATTTGGTACCGTTATTCATAATGATAAGAGGCCTAATTAGCCCTAACTAGATTAAATTTATTAAGTCCAGTGGCGTCCCGGGAAACACTTCAACAGATATTATTGACAAAAATTGTACGCCACTGACTTTTTTCTAATTTTGATATTTTTTCCGGATATACCAACTAATGATACAATTTTAAAATGTTTTGATACTTTGACGTTTTATCCAAATTGATTTGTTTACTTGGTATGCTGCAGCTCTTATTTAAATATGTTATAGTATAAATTCAAGTGTTAATATGACGCTTGTCGAAATGGAGGAATTTGGGCTAACATATCCTCTTCATCTTCTTCCTCCAACAACAGCATGCAACTAATGTTATCGGCGTTCATTATAAATCATACATAAGCGCTTGCACTACGAAATACGAATATGATCTGAAGCGCGCTGCTCCAGCCCCGTCAGCCAAACCACCCTGCGACGACGGCCGATTGCTACGCTCTACGCTCGATCGCGAACGCCAACCGCACTGCGAAACCATACGTTTACTCCCGACTTGGTCTGATCCCGATCATTTTAATGCGATTTGACGTCAGGGACAAATGCAACACAATAATTTCGAATTCGGTACCCATACTTACGTGCCCGTGCCATATTATAAACATTTTCAATGTTAAAACTTCAGACACGTTCGTTTCTTGATAGTTTGTCTTTTTCGAAAAAAAACCGATAATAGTTGAATTCGCAACGGTTGATTTAATTTTGTAGTCACTTAAAAGAGCTCATAAAATACGAGTTTTTTTTCAACAATTTATGACTGAAAAATTTAATTTCTGCATTCATTGACGAGGTCCTAAAAACAATTTATCGTTAAAAACGGTTAAAGATTTTATTGCTCCATACATGAATATTTGATTTTCTTGCTAGGTACTCTCAAGGGTTTATGCATAATATTAAGCCTATTAAATATTTATTAAGAAACCCGACATTTCTAAATCGACGTTAAGATTGTAAAGATAGTGCCGATCTTGAAATCACTAGTAAAAAGTAGATTTATGCTTATTAAAATAGAAGCTGTAGGCTACGTATACATGTTTATTACTAATACAATTTTAATTAATGTCATTATACTATTTTATGGCTTTTAATTAAAATTGTATAAAACATTACAGAAAAGGTCATTCTAAAATCTACACTACACTAAATAATATGTTTCATTGGCTGTAACTATACCGGGTGTTGCATCGTCTAGCGGGACATAGGAAATCCCATGTAATTTTAAATGGGGTCAATTATTGGCTTCCCTAATTATTTTAAAGAAAAATTCTATTTAGGTTTATTAAAGAGCACTAAAACCCACATTCAAAAGAATAACTTTAGATATTTTTGATGAACCCGTTTACGGGTTATCGCCGATTTCTTTTTAACTATTACTCCTTTTTATGGCCCCGTATTTGCGGGCACCAGTCAAGGTAAAAGATGACTGTCAAATAAAGTTGTCATTTTGAAATGTGTGCTTTATTGTTATAAAAACTTGTACATCGAAAATATTAGCCATGAATTACACTTCTGAAGAAAAACTATTGATGATTAAATGGTATTATCAAGGAAATAGTTATCAAAATGTGTCAGACATGTTTGCTGCTCTGTATCCGAATAGACCGATACCTGCAAAATCTACAGTCGAAAGGACTATCAAGAAATTTGAGACAAAAGGCACTGTAATAAATAACTGCAGATGTAAAGAAAGGCAGGAACAAAGAAGGGATGCAAGAAATGATAGGGACTTGCAAGTTTTATTGTGCGTGGAAGAAAATGATGGGAAGATTAGCACAAGGAAACTTGAGGATGACATAGGATTAGATCACACCACAGCGTTACGAGCTTTGAAACGACATAAATATTATTCATACAAATATGAAAAGCACCAAGAGCTAAGAGATAGGGACGAAATACGACGACAGGAGTTTTGTTTTGGTATGATGGAAAGAGCAAACATGGATAGGGAATTTTTAAAAAACATTTGTTTCACTGACGAATGCACATTTACCTTAAACAATGAACCCAATGTTCAAAATTATCGATATTGGAGCAAGGAAAACCAACACAGGTTTGTGGAAACAAGGACGCAATATCCACAAATAGTTAATGTATGGGCTGGGATTTTCGGAGAAAATATTATCGGGCAATTATTTCTTACACGAAATTTAAATGCAGAATATTTTTTGGAACTACTTGAAGATCATATTTTACCTACTTTACATGATGCCGCCAGGGAAAATCAGGAAGTTTGGTACCAAATGGATGGCTGCCCGGCACATAGTACCCTGGCTGTCCGGGAATATTTAAACCGTGCTTTTAATGGAAATGTTATTGGCTTAAATCATACAGTAAATTGGCCAGCCAGGTCTCCTGATTTATCGCCAAATGATTTCTTTCTCTGGGGCCATTTAAAAAACAGGATATACAAAGATAAAAAATATCCAATCTAGACGAGTTAAAACTATTTCTGCCGAATGCAATAGAATTTCAGTTTACCAACTAGCGAATGTAAGAAGAGAATTTTATGATCGCCTCGGTTATTGTCTAGCAGTCAATGGAGGAATATTTGAACATTTTCTTAAATCCTAAAGTTCTAACAATTTAATAGTACCTACCTATTAATTAGTAAAATATTGAAACATGTAAAATGTCATAATTAACCTTGTAATTGGATACTTTATTTTAGTTTTATTCAGATTAATTTGTACTCATAAATACAACTTTAATATTTTCGATGTACGAGTTTTTATAACAATAAAGCACACATTTCAAAATGACAACTTTATTTGACAGTCATCTTTTACCTTGACTGGTGCCCGCAAATACGGGGCCATAAAAAGGAGAAATAGTTAAAAAGAAATCGGCGATAACCCGTAAACGGGCTCATCAAAAATATCTAAAGTTATTCTTTTGAATGTGGGTTTTAGTGCTCTTTAATAAACCTAAATAGAATTTTTCTCTAAAATAATTAGGGAAGCCAATAATTGACCCCATTTAAAATTACATGGGATTTCCTATGTCTCGCTCGACGATGCAACACCCGGTATAGGTAAAGAAGTTGGAGGCGATGATAACCGCGTCTCTCTTTTACTATAATATATAGGATATTTCTTTCTAATTCAAATACATATTAGCAACATTTAATCCAAACGTAACAATTTTTTTTAGACAAACTCCTTATTAGCCCTATGATCAAACACACAAGTTAACTCTACACGCTAACTAGCTGTTTTTCAGCCACAGTGAATAATTAACAAGTAGGCACGGAAACGGTACGTTAAAAGTTAACTTGTGTGTTTGATTATAGGGCTGCATTTCTGTTTATGACTCTATTATAACGTATATAATAAATAATGTAACGTTTCCCATAAATATCCGCGGTGCTATATTATCTGTAGTAATATATTAAGGGATAGGGAAATTATCGAAAATCATTCCGAATATTTTTTGCCGTGGAAATCGTGAATTTCCTAATGGCAAAAAATCTGAGAATGATTTTCTGATTATTTCCCAATCCCGAAATGTATTTTGAAGATTATTTACCAAATAAAAAACTAACGATTTCTGACGGGTGAGATTTTCACTTTTGACAAGGGTGATTTTCACCGGAGAGCGGGAGATTATCGCTGAATAATCAGGTGAAAATCAACCCGCATTTATAATGGATGAGGTAAATAATCACCATAATTCTTGGGTGCCAGTTTTCACCTTAGGTTAACCTAAAATATACTAAGACAAGGCAACCTATCCACCCTTACTTTGGCAACCCTACGCCCTGCAGGATGTACTTCAGACAACTGTCCCTAAAAATGACCTATGTTGTGCTGCTTGAAATCTTACCCCTTAGCTAGCTCAACTCAGTGTAGGTTCGCTATTTTGTTTAGATTGAGAGGTTTAGCACTCTTATATAATTAAGTTAAATTAAGTCACAATCGGTTTACAATAGCTTCTTACGAGCTCTCATTCACTCAAGTCCCTCAATGCCGCTGGCTTTCAAATAAAAGCCAAATTTTAGCAGAGGCCAATACAAATATTTATTTCTTATGTCATGTTAGGCCCTTGGCTACTTGGATTTATAAATGCAAGCTCCTCTTACGTTGGTGGACAATAGGTAGTTGAAGTTAAAAGATAAATAAGTAAAATGTAATAACAAAGTGGTAGTATTAGGTTTGACATAAAAGTTTTGAAGGTTTAAATTACGAAGCTATCATTAAAAGAATAAGTAAAAGTCAAACCCTGCTTGACAGGGCCTTGCACAAGACGGCAACTGTCAGACCTAGACCGTAGAAAACGACTGTTTAGTCTTATCTGGCAGCCACATAGACCTACATCCAGGACATTGCCCCAGACTTGGAATTTCCGTAAGGTCTATGCAAGAACCTCTCACAACTAAATAAATTTACCATAAGAGCACTGTTAAAAATCTCACGATTACCTGTGGTTACTCGATAAGTATACTAGTCACTCAGGCATAGATATGTTAATATGTTAAAGTTACAATAAGCGTTAAAGTTTGAAGAAACAAATAGCCCTTAGCCGGAAAACAAAAATGTTTGCTTTATAATAATTAATAATTGTAACTATATTTAAAACGAGTTTAGCTGTAGCAGACCATCACAACACATTGAACTACTAGAGACTCTTGTGACGTCTTAACGCTATGTCGACATACGCTATACGTTTACAATGCACAAGTTCTGTACATAACATGGGCGCAAAACTTTATCAATACATTGTTAATTGGACAATATGCAAATGCAAAATATTTAGATTTTAAGTTGACTAAGTTTTTAAAGAGAAATGATCACAGTGTATATAATTTAATAATTTAGAGTAAGGTCCGTTACCCTTATTGCACCACAGTGCTCAGGTGTTCACAGAATAGCATACACGCCACGGGAAATAATATATCAAAGATTGACCTCACGCTTTCCTGTCACCTACTGGGTACGTCCAAGGTTTCGTACTACTCAAGAAAAATGTTACTTAGATAGAGTTATATCCCCTATAATTCCTCACCAAACATTGATTGACCAGGGATGTTGATTTGGAAGACTTCTCATTCAGTAGTGCATATTGTGTCTGTTAACCTTAAGGAAAACAACTATATAAAAATAAGGAATTAAATTTCTAATAATGAGGAACAACTTAAAATTCTACCTGCTCACAACTATGGACAGTGGCTTAGTCAGAAAATATTACATTCTTTAAGAACCTGTTATTTTATTGTAGTTACCTTATGACCCGATTGCAGAAGGTAACGCGATTTTCAAAGTGTTGTCCATACAGGTCTTGATGAAGGGTAATGTGGTATGGCTTGTACAAGTGCAATATGGTTATAACTGAAATTTGACCAACTGTCATGTTTTCATGCGTTTGAGTTCTACTCCGAACTCGTGGTATCGCCTTCAAACTGCCAGTAGTAAAGTGTGTTCACAAATATAAGAAACCGACCTAAATGACTGCTATTATTAGGGTATTCAAAATATAATAAACAACAATAAACCAGTTCTGTGAATTGTGAAATAATATGGGCGTAATAAATTTTAAGTACCGTACTCAGGTAAATAAAAATGCGGATAAACCAGGGTCCTTTTTGATTTTAGTCTGTTAACGTACATTGTTGAGTTTAGTTTGTTTTTTGAAAATGTTTCGTCCTTGGTATTCTAGCGAGATTTCTGAAAGCAATGAAACTGAAGTAAATAACAGAGTGCATTTATCAACAGATGGCAAACAGATTATAAAGGATGTGTTTTTGACATTAATGTCGCGCGGAAATTTGTGCCCTAAAGAAGTTGTAAAGGAAACGGCTTTACTTACAAAAAAGTCCTTTTCCACAGTTTGGAAAATTACACAAGGGCCAATTTTGGAACGCAGAAAAAGAAGTGATATTGGAAAATCAAGAACGTTGTACCAAGGGGACGAGGAACTTATATGACGAAAAATTTATAAAATGTTTGAAGAGCAAAGTGTACTAACGTTGGACAATTTAATGAAAAGGCTGACAACAGATGAAACAGAAATGAAATGCTCAAGAACGACATTGTGGAAGCGTCTTCAACACATAGGATTAATGAAAAGCAGGTTTTGATGGAGTCCAAGCGTCTTCAAGAATGGCGGTGGGAATATCTGACAAAAGTAAATAAGTACAGAACTGAAGGTAGGCCGATCATTTATTTAGATGAAACGTGGTTTGACACCCACGACACCCCGTCAAGTGGTTGGGTCGATTCTAGCGGCAAATGTGTGACACGTGCCCCGTCAAACCGTGGAAAAAGAATAACAAACTTACATGCTGGTTCTGAAGGTGGGTGGGTGCCGAATGGTCTATCCCTCTCGGCAAAAAATATTAGTGAATCATGTGTTGACTATCATGAAGACACAACAGCGGAGTTATTTAAAAATTGGTTTGAAACTAGATTATTGCAGAACATTCTGCCAAATAGTGTCATTGTTATGGATAACGCTAGTTATCATAGTAGACAATTAAACAAAGCTCCTTCTTTAAAAGACACTAAATCCAAAATTCAAGAATATATGTTTGATAATGATATATATTTTCATGAAAACTATAGAAAGAAAGACTTATTAAAAGTGCTTAGAACTATGTCTATTCAAAAAGAATATTACTGCGATGAACTTGCGAAAAGCATGGGGCCCATAGTATTGCGGCTACCGCCTTACCACTGGATATTTAACCCTATTGAACAAATATGGCACCAACATAAAGCTGGAATTCGTCGCAATAATATTTTACCCACACTTAATTCTAGTGTATTAACTCTAATTCATGATGAAACTAAAAAATTTCTGAGGTGAACTGGAAAAATTGCGTATAACATGTAAAGAAAGTAGAAGAAAGTTACATTTGTATTAGAAATGCAACTGAAAGGTTTATTATTACGTTAGATGATGATAGCGATAGTAAAGTAGATTTAGTTGGGTAATTTATTAATTAATATAATAATTTAGCATCATAAGTGTAAGTGTAAGACCATAATTCTATTTTTATATTTTGAATTTTATAAACTTAAATAAACATCAGTTTCATATTTATTTGCTGCTAAATTAAATATTTCAATACCATGTATTTTCTAAGACGGTCCTAGCTCAGTCGGCATTGTGTCAATACCCCTATTTAGGTAGAAATTAATAAGAGTCATTTGATCAGTTTCTTATATTTGTTATTACACTTTTTTTACGACATTTGGTTTCGAGCCTTTTAAACGCCATGTGAGATTTCGGGTTGTTAGGAAGCCTCTCTACCCACACTAGTGCAGTTTCTCTGTAATTTTTTCTGCACTCCCCGAAAATTAACAACATCACCTTACACATTAAAATTCGCTTCAAGGTTTTAAGCAATAAACTGAGAAATAATTATTAAAATTTGAAAAAATTTAATTGACGTTAGTAAATATTACGCATTTCCATGAAAAAGCATATTAATTCCGCAATAAGTGTACTTGATTTATTGGTAAATTTTATTTATGTTGGTACTTCTTTGAAAATGACCCGAAAGAGTCGAAACACGCATGTCAAGTAACTGAATAAATAGTGAAACATAACAAGTAATTTTATTTTTACCCATAATGGATAATATACGATTTCACCAAGAATGTAGCCCAACGCAAGTTAATTACATTTATTTATGTTTTTAAATTCAGTTTTATTTAATCATAATTCCATACCCAGGATAGCAATACGTAGTTTTTAACTTAGATTCGAATTATAGCAACAAAAATACATCATCTCATATAAAATTAGAAACTTGCCACCCACCCCTCGACATTGAGGAAAGGGTAAGATGTAAAAAATATTGTTTAATAGGTCCCCCAATATCCTGTATATTCTAAACTCATTTAAATTCACATGTCTTTCCGATTTTTAACATTGTCGACTGAAAAAGAGATATTAAGAGTGGGAATAAGTTTTCAAATTGACACCCTGTATGTTTCTTCTGTTCTCCATTTAACTGCTCTTTTATCTTTCCATTTCGTTAATTTAAATTAAAATTACACGGTTTGTAAACGTTTCATTGTATAGACATTATAATGCATATTATATAGATATCTTTGCGACCAATCGATGATGTAGCACTTTTAAAAATTAATTTTCTATTATAGCCGGTAGTCATGATTCTAATTTTTCTTTAGCGAAGTTCGTTCATCCTTCAATAGCTTTGTTTTATCCGATGTTTTATCATTTCAGTCGGCAATTGATAGTCATAATTTATAATTAGTTATTTTGAAAATATTGTGATTTAATAAATTGATGTAGATGGGAAAATAATGAGCTGATAAATTAAATTCCATAAAGTGCCATAAAGCTTTAAGAAAATTGTTTTAAGAGCTAAGTAGCTAGAGATTCGTCTTTGGCCAAAATATTTATACCAAATTATATTTTTGTTCAGGACTACCCCATATTATTTCAAATTGAATTGAATCAACGGTTATCTGCAGCAACATGCTTCCAGATTTAATCATACTTTTGGTACATTTCGCAGGACATTAAAATCAATACAGTTTTATAGCATATTAAGTACATAGACCTGCGTTTTTACACCTTATTGAATGTTATTTGTTTTTTTTTAACTGAACTGAATTTAGATAATTTGGTGTCTCTGATTTCAAATCTGTTTTTAGTTTTTTAGAATCACGTAAGGTTTTTTGTCCATAGAAAATCTACATAAATCATAATGTATGATTTTATAATATTCTATAGTATGTTGCTTAATGCGAGAGAGTAATAAATCATTATTGAACTATAAAACCCAGTGGTCTTCGCTGTACTTCATATGTGTTGTCCAAATATTATTACTGTACCTATGGTTATTGTCAGGGGTCCCGAAATCGTTAGAGGCACAGGTAATTTACCTGCCTGTGCCTCACTGTTTCAAAACTTTGAATGTTTAGTTACTTTCCGGCAGTTGTTGGAAAACTTCGTTTTTGAATGTGGCTAGCGTTTCTGAATTTGTTGCTAAGAAACGGATTAGTAAAACTGCGCTTTCTAAAAATGAGAAAATTATTTATTATTCTCAATGTGTTCAATGCTCTTCGCCACCAAAATTCAACATGTTTACATTATTAACACAAAATTATAATATATTTTCGCAAATGTTTTTTGACTGGTTAAAGTCATGGCCTACTCGTAGTAATAAGAAAATAAATTATATTTACATTACTTGCATTATTTTAGTTTTTAGCTTATAAGTCCAAAACGGCTGAAAATAGATATGACATCAGATAATACTTTTAAATAGAGAATTAGTTGATATTTTGGATACCACTCTAAAATACAGGGTATTCCATTTAAAATTCCAGCATAACTGACATTTTTATGTTCTTCCAAATGCATAAGATTTTGTGCAATAATTCAATTCGCATGACATATTATGATACAGCAACCCGTATAAAAATATCAGCCAGAAACTCAGACCTCCATCTAAGTATGTCGATTGCCAGAAATCCTATTTTTTTGTTAAGGGATGTTTGTTGGTAAATTTCTTAAAAAATAATTTTTATTTCCTAAACGACTCGAGATAGATATATCATAGGTTATACAAAAAAGTTTCGGAATGTTCAGGAGAATCTAAAAATGATATAACATACAGGGCACTCCATTTAAAAAAACCAAGTTGGTATCTGGTAAGAGTAGATCTGGCAACGTCGCAGTGCTAAAAATATTTTTCAATTGGAGATCGTGGCCTCCTATGGACATAACCCAAATTTCAAATTCCTAACCTTTTTGGTTGTCTAGATACTTCTAATAGGCCATCGAGCTTGGCGCACCCTGTATATTTACATTTACTATAATAATTAATATATATGTATATATATTATAAATTATACTGAAAAATAAATTAAGCTTTTACATTTGGTGATCTAATGAAGTAATTAGAGAAACTAAATTACGCAGGTATAAAATCCAAAAAGAATAATAAAGCAACGGTATATGTTATTTTCATAATGTTTTTATTATACTACATAATAATAGAAACATATAATAGTGGATTAGGGGCAAAACCTAAACCTAAATTATAAATGTTTATGTATTTCGTAACTATTGATAATAATTTTACAAATTATATTCCACGCCGACATTAAAAAGTCTTATAATGACAATACGTTACAATTTTAAATTCATTATTACCATTACAGCGATTATTCACTATCTGACGATGAAAACATTTCATTACTGCCGCTACTGCTGTCATCTGCAGGATTTATAATAATAGGTTCTACCATGACTTCAACGCGTACATCTAAGTCCCACATTTTTTTTCTACGCCCTCGACATGTAATACGCACTTATGCCAATCTGCTGCTTGTACATTCGCTATTGCCGTTTTTAACAGGTCTTTAACATCTTTTAATTTAAAAGTTTTATTTTCACGCGCCACTTCGCCTTTTATCTGTGCCCATATAAGATTTATTGGATTTAGTTCTCAATGGTAAGGCGGTAAACGTAATATTGTAACACCTCGTTCACGAGCCATTTCATCCACTACATATTTCGTATATTTATTTCTTGTGAAGTCTTGCAAGATCGAGCAACTGCACTTTTAGCATTTTTTCGCCAAATGCAATATTTTTTTCTTCGAGCCAGTCAACAATATTTCCTTTTCGCCACGCAGAAGTTGGCAAAGCTTCTACCCGACGGCTGTGGTATGGTGCATTATCCATCACGATTACCGACCCACGTTCAATACGCGGTAAGATGGATTTTAACCAATCTTCAAGCTCTCTCGAGTTCATATCCTCATGATAATTACCGGTTTTACGAGGCAAAGCTCTGCCAGTTGGTTTAAACCAGTGCCAATAAACTCAGATACACACACATACACACGAGATTCAAACACGTTTAACCCACCTTCAAGAAAACCAGAGTCACTCCCGATGTGGGTTATAATTAACCGACGACCTTTTCCTGAAGGAGCGTTCAGTCCAGTGGACAGTTCATTGATAAAGGCGTTACGTGCATCATCAATGTTGAGATCTTGCCAAATGTAATTCACAGTATGACCTTCATTTAACCATGTCTCCTCCGTAAAGTAAATTCTTTTCCCTGCACAGCGATATTGTTGTATTTCTTCTAGATACTTTCCACGCCACAATACGATTTCTTCCTTTTCCACCAAAATACTTTTGCGATTTCGTTTTAAGAATCAAAAATTCAATTTTCGTAGTGTACGCATTAGAACCCTTCGTGACATTTTTTGCATATCTTCATCCCTTTTAATTTCGGCAGAAATTTTTTTTAAATTCGGAAAAAAAATGCATGCACTTTCTGACGAATGTCTAACTTTGTTTGCTGATCAATAAAAATCTTTCTACGTCCTCGTGTTTCCTTCTGATCGGACACTTTAGTATTCCTATTGTCCTTGATAGTTCTATAAACAGTACGGCAAGATGTCTTAGTCAATGTGGCACAAAGTTCTGCTGCATCAGTGAATGATATTCCACTGTGTGTACTTAGAATTCCCTCATACACATTTTTTACCATTGTACGCTCCCCAGGTTTTAAATGACGTCGTTTTGTAACTTGTTGGTTACTATCACTTGAAGAACTCGCCTGCATTATAATATTTGCTGTTTTGCATAACCACCAAAATAATAAAACTGAATTGCTAATATCCTCTTGATTCAAACTTGTCTACGACACTGGACGTTGGTTAGAGGCGATAGGAAAGCGTGCGAGCGCCTTTAGATATGGGGTTTTCCTACCTGCGTTGCCAAATTAAGTAAAACAGGTACCGTAGGGTGAAAAGGCCCTTAATGACATGCCGATTTCGGTAAATTTTATGGAAATTTCAGTGAAATCTATTAAAACTTGGCAACATGTAATGACCTATTTATGCACAATCTGTCCAAGCGGTTTGGATTGCTTTTATTCAACTTAAAACTGGTCGAATCAATAATAATTATTTTCGCTGCACACCGTTAATGGCTATATGAACAGTTTTGCCAATTATTTTGAGACCGTAGTATAGTTCTAGCCGTATTGTAATTTATTATTCATTATTTTTTCTATTACCTTTAAGATGACCAGCAATACAGAAATAGGTCGGTAATTGTTACAGTTATACCGTTCACCATTTTTAAATGTTATTTTTGCATTTTTTAGTTCATCTGGAAAAGTTTCGTTGTTAAAATAAAGCCATGTTAAGTAAAGTAAAATAGGAATAATTTCATTTTTAACAAGTTTTTTAATTTTGATATTTAAGTTGTCAAAATCACTACATAAGCTTTCTTTGCCTTAATTCTATCAATGATGTCTTCAGTATCTTCATTATTGATTTTTTTCTACATTGAAAAGCATCGATAGTTCATTGTGCTTGTCAGAACTAGTAGTTGTTGGTATATTTGGAATTTTGCTTAATAAGGTATCACCAACATTTACAAAATGGGTAGTTATTGCTTAACAGATTTGCCATTTTCTTCTATTTTTAAATCATTTACCGGTACTAATAATAATAAGTCTTCGTTCTTCTTTTCAAACAAACTGTGTCCAGTCCCAAGAGGTTAGTATTTGATATTTTGCGTACCTCTTGGCTCAAATATTGACAGTATACGAATTCATGTGTGTATGTTCCACGAATAAAATCCTGTTACTAAATTGTTCAAGGTGGGATTTTATTGCCTTTTAAATGCAATGCGAATAACATAGAAATCGTGCATCCGAAAATTCCGATTTTACGGCAGCACCAAAAACAATAATGAATTACTAGGTATTTTGATCTGAGGTACCGATATTATTTCAAATATAGTTTCAGAAATATTTTACCCCAAACTCTACACCAAGCATTTTGCTATATCTGCTTCGAATTGCCAGCAGTTTATTTCTGTTCAATCTGAGAAAAATACATTTGAAATATAGCGAACTTTACAACGTGATTAAAATCATATTCTAATAAAAACTCTGATATTTTGACACATTTTGTCAGAATCCTAGATCACATCAAATAGAAAAAAAGTTTCTTCATCTTCACAATTATTTATCTCTTGGAAATCGGTTTCATCGGCGCCACAAATTAAATAACTTTCAGATGTAAATTTGAAATTTGGGTCACCTTCATATCACCAGTCACCATCAAAATATGTTGTTTGTATGTATATAAATCTCACTTTTATTGCAACATACGGTCAATTTAAATTATTAAAAGTGATTATTATTAATGCGGATGTATTGATTGACACGTCGGGTAATGTGTTTTCTTATGCGGATTAACTGACAAATTATGATATTGATTTATACAGATATCCATTTGTAATTTAATACCAAAAAAAAATACATTAATAAATTAGTATTTGTTAAAAATAGGTTCTTGTGTAGATGATAAAGTAGTAGCGCAAACTCAGGAGGGGGAAGACTATGAGGCTTCAGTCCTTCGACGCCGACGAACATGAAAAAAATAAGATAACAAGTTCCTATAACATTTTTTCTTACAGGCCCTCCCTACGGAGATATGTGCCCCTGGAGGACGCCGCTGGAAATCGGTTTTTCTCGAATAACTTTCAAAGTACTTAATATAATTTAATAAAAATTTAATGTGACGGACACCAGTAAAGATCTCTTAAAATAGTGTCCTTGAAACATATTTAGCTTTTTTAGTTTACCATGGGCGGACTAAGCTTTACAACTTAATGCTTAAGTTTTTAACACCCTGTATGATGAAGACTTAAAAAAAAATAAATCTGAGTAGCTTGCACTTTAGATTAAAAAAAAGGTACTCTTGACTCTTGATTATTGTCGATAAAATGAACCGTTTTCGAGTAAAATATTAATAAACGAGTTCATGGTTTATTTTTAATAAAAAGGACCATGATTTCTATTTTGTTTCTTGACAGCAAAGTATAATACGAAAGCCATTCAAACAACAGAAAAGTTTCATTTTAAGTTGTTTAACCCGAAAAAATACAAAAATTTAAAATGACGCTGTGATGTAATAAGAGGGTTTAACATAGGCTCCGTGAAGTCTGATACACTCGCTGGCACGACGAATTGAGGACTGCTGTACACTAACCCAGCCTTGGTCCTTATCACATCACAATGAAACGTGATTCTCTGTAGAAGTTCCTCCCTAGTGCCGACCGGAGTGGAATACACCAAGTTTTTCAGGTGTCCCCACAAGTAAGAATCCAACGGCGTTAGGTCGGGAGATCGAGAAGGCCAGGCAATGCTCCCGCACACCAACGCTGAAATGAGGTGATACCCCATCGTGCATGAAGTACATGTTTCGGTGGATTTCAAGTGGTAAGTGCTCTATTAAATCATGAAATGCGTTCTGGAGGAACTCCAAATAAAGTTGTCCATTCAAGCATTCCGGCAATACGAATAGTAGCCATACATATTATGTGTTGTGTAAATTGGTGATACCATTTTGGGTAAGCCTTGCTTCATCCGTGAAAAGAATAATGCTAATGAAGTTTACATTATTTCGTTGCTGATCCAATAGACAGTTTCCAAACTGCATTCTACGAAGAAAATCTTCAGGAATTGGTGCATGTACTTTTTTGCAGATGTATATATTGTTTTCGATGTATTAAACTGTACTGTTAATTTTCTAGTGCTCGTTGATGGAGTGTCATCTCAGACCAGTATCAGTACTATTTTTTCCAAACTTTCCTGAAATTATGAAGAAAATCAATAATATGTATTACATCATTGATTGTGTCGACTTTTACTTGATGAAAATCCATTATAAACACTTATATTAAAAAGTAAGTAAAACTAAGTTTTTTAGATTTTCACGTACATTTGTATATTACAAACATGACATATGTTTCGCCAGCACAGTGGCTTCTTCAGATGTTGAGTATAAACTAAATTACTAATTTTACAAATTTGTACAGGTAATAACTATTATATTAATGATTGGTAAAACCTACCATTAAGAAAGTATTGTAGAAGCGGTAAATATAAAAGAGGGTTTGTTGGTACAATAAAATAATTAGATAAAGAGATTAAGTAACGGGGATGCATTTGTTTCGATTTGGTCATTTAACATAATATTTGAGTTTTTTAGTTTATTTATTTCTAAAGATTCTAGTAAAGATAGTTTTTTGCTTGTGTTTTCTACGTGTAATATTTTGAATTTATCATTGAAATTATGTTGTTTTTCTAACAAATGGTTAGAAAAAATAGAGTCTGATTTTTTGTATACAAGGGAGTATTTGTACTCTGACAACCGTTTTTTAAAAGGACGACCTGTTTGACCTACATAAACTTTGGGACAGCTCCCACAACTCAATTTGTATACTCCTGACTTGTTTATGTGTGGTGTTTTATCTTTATTATTTTTAATGAATTTACTTAAATTATTATTGGTTTTGAAAGCAATAGAAAACTTTTGTTTTTTGAGAAATTTGGAAGTATTATTGCAAGGTTTACCAATATAATTTAGAACTGCAAATTCGGACTTTTTGGTAGACGTTTGCGGGTATACTGCGTTGATTGCTTTTTTATATAATTTGTTCTTAAGGATATTGTTTATTAGATCTGGTTTGTAGTCGTTATTTACAGCTATTTGTTTTATAAGATGTAGTTCGTTAGTGAAGCCTTCCTTAGACAAGGGTAAACTGATAAGTCGATGGATCATACTATTATAGCTGCAATTTTGTGTTCATAAGAGTGTGTGGGCTTATTATGAATTATTGTAGTATCCGTATGGGTAGGTTTATGATAGTTATTGAATTCATGTTTGTTGCTATCATTTTTGATAGTAAGATCTAGGAAGTTAATGGATTTATTTTGTTTAATTTCGATTGTGAATTGTGTGTTAATGACATTTAAAAAAGTATTTAATTGTCTTGTAGTACCTGTGAAACATGTGATGATGTCGTCGACGTATCTATACCAGTAAATAAAGTTACTTTTTATTAAATTGTTGTTATGTATTTTTGATTCTAAATGATCCATGAAAATTTCTGATAGTAGAGGACTTAAAATGTTTCCCATAATTAAGCCTTCGTTACATTTATAAATATTATTGTTAAATTGGAAGTAGTTTTGTTCTAAACAAATGTTTAACAAAGTCAAAATTTCGTTTTTTATAATTACATTAGTATGGTTTTTGTCTAACAAATCGGAAACTAATTTGATAGTGTCTTTAGGTGGAATACTAGGGAAGAAATTTTGTACATCAAATGAAATAAATTTCGCGTTATCTGGGAGAGTTAATTTATTAATTTTACTGACTAATTCATAAGACTTTTTTATACTAAATTTAGGTTGAAATTTTGTGTATTTTAAAATTAACTCAATTAATTTATTTGAAACTTTCGTTGTGGGAGCTGTATAGAACGAAACAACTGGTCTAATAGGTGAGTTTTCTTTATGAAGCTTAACCAAAGAATATAATTTAGGTGGGCTAGGGTTCATAATTGTTAATTTATACAAATCGTTTCTATTGATAATAGTTGAAGTATTATTTAGGGCTATTTTTAATTCTCTGTTGTACTGTTCTGTTGGATCTCTTTTTAGTATTTTGTATTTATCTGAAGGAAAGTTGTTGCTTCATAATCAGACCTATCCATTGCTATAATAGTTTTTCCTTTGTCTGCTCTTGTAAAAACGATATGAGATTTGTTTTTAATAGATTTGGCCAAAATATTTTCTTGCAAAGAAGGATTGTTATTAATTACATTATGTTGCTGATATTGTTTTTTCATGATCTGCGAAGCAATATGTTTTGAGTTAATGGAATTAGGTAATTTAGATCGAGCTATTTCTGTTTCTAAGTACTCCTAAATATTCCAGTGAATTTTTAGATACATTTGGTTTTAGGTTATATGTGAATCCTTTTCGAGTAGATTAACAAATCTTTCGTAAAAAACATGATTAGAAAATGTATCTTTTTTGGTTATTGTGTTGTTTATTTGCTGTTTTTTCGATATAAGATAATTTAGTTTTTTATTTTGGTTTTTGAATTTCTTATCTGTTATATTATTGACTTGAGTTCTATTATTTGTGTATATTATATCATAATGTAAATTCCTAAGTCTAAATGCTAACTCACTGTGAATTACTTTAACATAGATATTATAAATCTCTTTTTCTGTATTGGCTTTTTCTATCTTGTATTAACCGTTTACGTTGTCCAGTTATTCTTCCCTGAGTTGCTGCTGGAGAATTATTCTTAGTCTTGAATTGTATGTATCGCGGGAAAACTTCTTTCTTCAAACATTCATTAAAGAACCCGATGTTCTGAGTAGTAATCCTGCATCGTAGTAGTAATTTAAAATACCATATAGTCAGATAGCTTGTAGTAGCTATTTTCAACATATGTCATGTTTGTAATATACAAATGTAGGTACGTGAAAATCTAAAAAACTTAGTTTTACTTAGTTTTTAATTAGGGATCGGACGATATGACTTTTTGCCGATACGATATATCGGCCGATGCCGATATTTACCGTGCCGATATACCGATATATCGTATCGGCAAACATATATATTTTAATTTTTAGTTTTTATTTTTATCAGGGTTGGAAAAAGACATGACTTTAACTTTTATAAAACAGTCAATGTTTAAAGCTCTGAATTAAATCATGTAAGTAAAGTAATTCATGCCAACCCTGTTGAACATCGAATATAAATAAAAAATACAAAATACGGTTCTGAACCTCCAATTCGCTAAATCCTGTACGTATTCTGTATCAATTTCCGTTTTTCGGTCGTGCGTTGTTTGATCCGGCCAAAACGAAGATCGAGGAAGTCCCGGTTTACCGGCCATTCCGTCACGCGTTACCTATAACGTTTCTAATTGGTGAAGTTTGAGCGTTTGTTGGAACAAAAAGAAGCGCCCAGTTTGTATATTTCGAACAATGATGGTCTTACGAATTTAACATGCTCTAAATGGGAATTAGTAAAAAGCATTATTCATATTTTAAGGCTATTCGAAGAAATAACAAAAGCAGCAAGTAAAGAAGAATGTTGCATTTCTAAAGTTATTCCATTAGAAGTAACTTTAAAAGAATATTTATCCAAAGAGGAATCTCCCGGAGTTGGCACAATGAGAAGTGAACTCCAGATTAGTTTAGAAAGACGATTTGTCAATGTATTCAACAAGAAAATTTTTACGTTGCCACATTTTTAGACCCTAGACTTAAAACACTTTATTTTCCAAAAGACATTAGTAACCAAATTGTGGCAGGTGTAAAAAATAAAATAAGGCAGCATGCAGTGGCCGAAGTAATTCCAGATCTTTTCGAAAAACTCGATGATGAGAATGACGATAATGTTCCTTTGTAGCAGTTGATGCAAATAAATAAAAGTAATTCTTCTCAAAATACATTTTGGGAAACTTTTGACAGCATCGCCTCTACTTACCATCCCAATCCCAAACCAGGACTGCGAAAAAAATCGCCCAAAAATGGGAAGAGGAAATAACATTATATTTAGCCTCTCCAGCTCTATCAAGAGATAAATCTCCCTTTGAATGGTGGCAGGCCAAAAAAGAGAAATATCCAAGTCTATACAATACAGCATTAACCTTTCTATCAGCGCGGGCTGGCAGTGTGTCAAGCGAAAAACTCTTTAGTGAGTTAGGTAATATCTACGAGCCTAAAAGAAATAAGCTAAATGCAGATAGAGCTGAAATGTTGGTGTTTTTACATCATAATATTAAAAAATTAAAATTTGAGTATTAATGTAGGTATTATTAGAGATAATTTATTTTCTGAATACTCTATATACTGAATAAATTAATTATTGTTTCGGACTTCCCTGTGTCATTCTTCATAATCTACTGGCCATAGCATTTAAGAAGTTTCGTAATGTTTTATATTTAGTTTGGTATTAATAGTTTTGAGCTTTGTTTAAATAAAAATTAAAAATGTTACTCTTCTACACAAAAATGTATTTTATTTTACAATATTTATTTACGAGTATTATCATTCGTAGGTATCCAAAATTCTTCATTCTATATTTGCCGATATATCGGCAATTTTTCTGCCGATACGATACGATACCGATAATCGGCAACAACTGCCGATATGCCGATATAACGATATCAATATCGGTATCGGTCGATCCCTATTTTTAATATAAGTGTTTAATATTATGTATTACCGAATCGCCCACCATTCTCCCTTAGACGTTGATCAACTCGTTGAAATGTCTTCTGGTTTGGCATAGTATGATTAGGAAATCTTTCGTGATATAACCTTCTGTCTTCTAAGGCATTGCAAGACGCAAGACCATACATCAGATGCGTATCTGCATACTCAATAAACGTGTATTCCATAGTTCGAATTAATTCACAATTAAATTCACCACGAAATCCAAAAATCAGTAAATTAATATCGAAGTAAAGTATCAATGTGTCAGCGATGTGAAAGATGACAAGTTCTAAAATGCACCAAATTTTAATATCGTATCTTCAGGGACGAAATTTAAAAAGAAAACAATTTTTTTTTTTAATTATTTTAACATCCGGTATCTTAGAGCGTAAGCATTTTAGGGCATATGTCCATATGAACTTTTCGTCTTAAAATGATGTCAGGAATTATATCCTGGATTTTCTTCATGTACTTAGGGATAACTACACTTTACACTGAGAAAAAGCCTATTCCGGGGACACTCTTCTTTCTGGCCAGGTCATCCTACAACAGGGCACAGTTTTGTGGTGTCAACATATTTCTATTTACATTTTTAGGTTATCCTCGTAGGTACATTGCATAGATATGTCTATGGTACATTGTATAATTTTGCGAAACACATTATCCAATTTAACAAACAAAGACTCGTAATGAACCTTATCAAATGCCTTAGAAAAGTCAGTGTACACGGCATCCACCGCCTATTTGTCGTCCATGTTTATACCGGGTGTTGCATCGTTGAGCGGGACATAGGAAATCCCATGTAATTTTAAATGGGGTCAATTATTGGCTTCCCTAATTATTTTAGAGAAAAATTCTATTTAGGTTTATTAAAGAGCACTAAAACCTACATTCAAAAGAATAACTTTAGATATTTTTGATGAGTCCGTTTACGGGTTATCGCCGATTTCTTTTTAACTATTTCTCCTTTTTATGTATGTATTTGCGGGCACCAGTCAAGGTAAAAGATGACTGTCAAATAAAGTTGTCATTTTGAAATGTGTGCTTTATTGTTATAAAAACTCGTAAGTACATCGAAAATATTAAAGGTGTATTTATGAGTACAAATTAATCTGAATAAAACTAAAATAAAGTATCCAATTACAAGGTTAATTATGACATTTTACATGTTTCAATATTTTACTAATTAATAGGTAGGTACTATTAAATTGTTAGAACTTTAGGATTTAAGAAGATGTTCAAATATTCCTCCATTGACTGCTAGACAATAACCGAGGCGATCATAAAATTCTCTTCTTACATTCGCTAGTTGGTAAACTGAAATTCTATTGCATTCGGCAGAAATAGCATTTTTTAACTCGTCTAGATTTGGGTATTTTTTTATTTTTGTATATCCTGTTTTTTAAATGGCCCCAGAGAAAGAAATCATTTGGCGATAAATCAGGAGACCTGGCTGGCCAATTTACTGTATGATTTAAGCCAATAACATTTCCATTAAAAGCACGGTTTAAATATTCCCGGACAGCCATCCATTTGGTACCAAACTTCCTGATTTTCCCTGGCGGCATCATGTAAAGTAGGTAAAATATGATCTTCAAGTAGTTCCAAAAAATATTCTGCATTTAAATTTCGTGTAAGAAATAATGGCCCGATAATATTTTCTCCGAAAATCCCAGCCCATACAATAACTTTTTGTGGATATTGCGTCCTTGTTTCCACAAACCTGTGTTGATTTTCTTTGCTCCAATATCGATAATTTTAAACATTGGGTTCATTGTTTAAGGTAAATGTGCATTCGTCAGTGAAACAAATGTTTTTTAAAAATTCCCTATCCATGTTTGCTCTTTTCATCATACCAAAACAAAACTCCTGTCGTCGTATTTCGTCCCTATCTCTTAGCTCTTGGTGCTTTTTATATTTGTATGAATAATATTTATGTCGTTTCAAAGCTCGTAACGCTGTGGTGTGATCTAATCATATGTCATCCTCAAGTTTCCTTGTGCTGATCTTCCCATCATTTTCTTCCACGCACAATAAAACTTGCAAGTCCCTATCATTTCTTGCATCTCTTCTTTGTTCCTGCCTTTCTTCACATCTGCAGTTATTTATTACAGTGCCTTTTGTCTCAAATTTCTTGATAGTCCTTTCGACTGTAGATTTTGCAGGTATCGGTCTATTCGGATACAGAGCAGCAAACATGTCTGACACATTTTGATAACTATTTCCTTGATAATACCATTTAATCATCAATATTTTTTCTTCAGAAGTGTAATTCATGGCTAATATTTTCGATGTACTAGTTTTTATAACAATAAAGCACACATTTCAAAATGACAACTTTATTTGACAGTCATCTTTTACCTTGACTGGTGCCCGCAAATACGCGGCCATAAAAAGGAGAAATAGTTAAAAAGAAATCGGCGATAACCCGTAAACGGGCTCATCAAAGATATCTAAAGTTATTCTTTTGAATGTGGGTTTTAGTGCTCTTTAATAAACCTAAATAGAATTCTTCTCTAAAATAATTAGGGAAGCCAATAATTGACCCCATTTAAAATTACATGGGATTTCCTATGTCCCGCTCGACGATGCAACACCCGGTATGTATATGTATGCTATGTATTACACGTAAGGGATTAAATTGGTATTAATGGATCGACCACGAAAACAACATGTTTATTCTTACTAATACGATGTTTAAGGATGAGGAATATTTCTTCAGTTACAATTGCTTCAGAAATCTTAATAGGCATAGACAAAATCGATATGGGCTGTAGTTTTTAATATCCGCCCTGCTACGACCCTTATGCGTAGGAGTAATCTGGGCAAACTTCCAAATTATTTAACTAGCGTGCCCTAACTTGACGCTCATTCGAAATATCTTCTAGAAAAAAAATACTTTAAATTCCACCTAAATTACATACCTATGTTTATTATGCATTCTTTGCAAAGGTCGTATCCCCTTTATAAAAGTATACTTGAGCGTCCTTGGGGCCTCTGCATTATAAAATAAATGGCCCATTGTTTCTAAGAAGAAAAATAATAATTTATATTATACCTTTTGTAATTATGCCAGTATGTTGTGTATGGATGTAGTAGGTATTTTTAATGGAATGTTCTCAGAAGTAGTCTAAGGTAATCTTCGCTAATAATTTCTTTGAAAAATTTCACGTCGATATTCACTAGTGTGAAATGGTTTTAAATTAAAAATTCCGTTGCGTAGTGCAATTTGAATTGACATGGAAGTGGTTGTATGTATTGCATATTTTTAACGAACAACATAAATTGGCAGTAATTAACTATTGTTTGGGAAACACGTTTTCTAATAATCAAAGTAATAAACATCATAGCATCTTTTAGTGATTTTTAACTGCGTATCCACCAGTGGGCCGAAGGCGTCTCCTTGCGCCGCAGACGAAAAATTTTTGGGGTGTCACGCCCTTTTTTGGGGTAAAATACGCATGAGACTCTTTGATTGACCAAAAAATAAGATATTTTCATTATTATACGAATTTTTATGAATTTAATAAAAAACCGGACATTCTGCTAGAGATGCAGCTTTGAAAAAATTGGATATGCTGGCTACTGGTCCTTGGCCAGGAGGTAAGGAAGAACAGCTACTAGCTGATATTAACCATGATTGTAATCAAAATTCTTTAGAGGCGTTGACCTCAGCAGTGACCAACAAAAGTACGCGTAGTACATCTAATGGATTCTAATGCATACGTTACAACGGGTAGGCGAAATTGGTCAGCAGTAAGACAGGAAGTTGTGTTGTCCTTTAAAAATTTTCTTAATATTAGACTTGAGTCTTGAGGTTGACCTTGAAGAAGATGAAACAATTAAAAATATGATAAACCTTATTTGTGCCAAATCTGAAACTGAAATGATATCCGCAGGCCGACCATTAGTTGAGAATCTCTTCGGTTCAGAGGAAGTGTCCAAATTTGCGACTTCCATGTGTGATTGCTGGCCTTTAATTCAAGAAATTCCAGACATTGATACTCCCGATGAAGGCACCAGACATGCTTATAAAAATTAAGTACACTTATAGTTTGCACTAAGGGTATATTACAAAAGCTTTTAGTCTCGTTATTGCTAATAAGTCCTCATTCAATGACTACTGAGAGGATTATTTCCCATTACAACAAAATAAAAACGCCAGGAAGAATTTCATTAAATGAAGATACAATGAATGATCGCCTCTTAGTGTCATTGAATGGAGTTGAAACAGCCCATTTTGATCCAAGACCGGCAGTCGCAGAGTTTTTAAAGAAAAAGAACCTAGGTTTAGAGAGCCAACTCTAGAAATATACAAAACTAGAGATTTTATTAGTACATTTTTTAGAGATAATCCTAAACTATAATCTATTTAATGAAGTTCCTTTTTCAATGACAATGAGTACGTAACGAGTTCCTTTTGATTTGTGGTATTTTTTATTTTTATGTACCTGGTACCTAGTCTACTTAACTATCTAAATCATTATATTTATAGTTTATTTTAAAAGTGAAACACATTTTAATAATTCCCTTTTTTCCTGCTGAATAATACCAAAGAGTGTCCTATTTAGTTAGATTTCCAGTCTTAATCGTAGTATGTTATGTTTTTGTATTAGACTAAAAAGAGTTTATTTTTAATTTTGATTTTGTTTTACGTTTCTAAAGAATTAAACATTATTTTTCTCGGTAGTTGATTTTTTTTTGTATTTATGCATTTTGCATTTTCATTTCCGCGTCCATTTCATGTTTACTGGGTATCCAAATGAAAGGCCTGCGTATCCAAATGGATACACAAGAGTACGTTTTAAAGATGCCTTGATAAACATAAATTAATCTGTCAGCGTCGCAACGATGTCTGCGAATCGGCAACGCTGCAATAAAGGAAAAACGCCGCTTGTGTTCAAGAGTCCTTTAGTCTTCTAGCGTAGCAACAAGATATTTTTATTCTATTTTACTGGCAATACCGCCAAATGGTTAAAAATAATTAGTGTTTTATCCTGCAGTATTCTAATCCTCGGAGAACAACAATCATCATATTCTAAACTAAATAATATTAAGAGGGAAAACAACAATCGTTTTGTGTATTAAGTGTATAATCGGGCGGCATTAAAGTCGCCGCAGAGCAGGTAGCTAACCTAAATCCCAGAATTAAACTCGCCTCGGCTTAAAATTTTGACCATTACCGGGACCCATAAACTTGCCTCCGCCTAAAATTTTGATCATTACCTAGACCCAAATACTAATTAATACTTAATTGGTTTCTTGGAATATTTAGGGATGTTACTTCTAAGGTGGTTTAGGGCTGATTATTTTGGTATAACTTCATCTAACTTTTTTGAATTACAACATTTTCTGTTAAAACTTTGACGAGTGCTTAGTGAGAAAAAATTATTTTAATCATGGAACCAGTCTTTTCATACAGTCAGCGTGGACAACCTCTTTTAGTTGTGGAGTCTGCTTATTTTGTTATAAATCGTGAGTTAAAAAGTGGAGAAACTTCTTGGCGATGTGCACATCGAACCTGCAAGGCCAACGTATATACAGTGGGAAGAGACTACGTAATTACTCGCAAAGTGTTAGACCATTTGCACGAAGTCGATGTTAAAAAAACACACCGACAACTGATCACAGCAGGTATCAGGAGAAAAGCTACAGATGATATTCACGGTAAGCCTTCAAAAATTATTCACCTCCAATTAAATGAAAACAAGAGATGTTTGGAGACTTTTTCCATTAAAGACCAAACCTACGTTCGGACTAATTTATACAATCAAAGAAGAAAAATGTTACCACCTCTTCCGAAAAACATGGAAGAAATCTTCGACGCTGTTGAAAATCTTTCCATTAAGACAATTAAAGAAAAGGATTTTTTATTTATTAGTGATAGGTCTAATAAAATTATTGTTTTTTCTTGCTACAGTAACATTAGAACATTATGTCAAAGTGAAAAAATCTATGCAGATGGAACATTTTCTCACTGCGCAAAATATTTGTATCCATTTACATTACACATACTAATAAATGGTCATTATATACCTTTAGTTTTTTGTTTACTGCCTGACAAACGGCAAGAGACATATAAATGTTTATTTCAAATTTTATGTCATAAATGTCAATCGCTTCAACTAATATTAAGGCCTAAAATTATTGTAATATACTTTGAACTAGCTATACATAATGCCTGTCGTTCGACTTGGAGTGAAACAAAAATAATAGGCTGTAAATTTCACTTAACTCAGGCATGGTATAGGAATATTCAAAAGTGCGGACTGGTAGGTGAATATAAAGACAAAGATAGCAAAATTGGTCGTTGGTTACATTACATTTTTGGTTTATGCTTTTTAAATCCGAATGAAGTTGGAGATTGTTATTGTTTTGATTTAAATTCGATTCAGCCACAAGACAAAAGAGTTGAAAGGTTTTCAGACTATTTAGTTGACAATTTCATTTCTGAGGATGCCAGGTTTCCTCCTGAATTATGGGCCCAGTTATCTGAAAGTATCGAGAGAAGCACCAATGCTTGTAACGCATTTCATTATAAATTTAACAGTAGTTTTTATAATACCCACCCCTCAATATTTACTTTTACTGATGTACTGCTAACATTCCAGACTGATACCTATATTAAACTTCAAAGCCTAAATGAGCCCGTTCGAATACGGGATCAGTCTATAAGAAAAAGGCAAACACTGATTGCAAGTAAAATAGCAGAATATCAAAATGGTCTCTTATCTAGATTAACTTTTATCAAATGTTTGTCCTTTTTGAATAGTGCTCATTAGGACAGTTCCATTATATCTTTTATTTTGACATTTTCGCCAAAATTTAAATTAGGAAAATTAATTAAAAGTCCAGTATTGTGTTGACATTGCAAACGTTGTTTATGTTTCAGTTAAGTTTTTTTAGTAATGACTAAATGTATATGTATCTATGTACATGTAAAGTAATGTTGTGGATAATAAAGCCTGTTTGAATTGTTTAAAGTGACCAATGTGTTTTTTTATTTCTCTAAAAATAGTTCCAATTTAAAAAAAAAAAGAGTCTTCTTAAATAAAGTAATCCATAAAATCAGGTAATATGATCATTAGAATCTTGCGGCGGGTTTAATTGTGGGATTTTAATAACGACCGTATAATCTTCAAAATTTAATAATTAGCAGAGCGCTTTCGGCCATAAGCCATCTTCAGTGCTTCCTAAAAAGCGATGAAAATCCAATTTATAGAAATATTTATTGAAAAATGTCGTTCTTCGAAAATATAATTATAAAGGTATGTGAAAATAGTTGGATGTTGCCTATTTTTTGTTGATAATTGTTCTAAGAAATAATATAAAATGTATTTTGGTTTTTACGCACTTAGTCAGGAAACAGGAAACTTCATTGATCAAAACTTTTCTTTATTAAGTGGGTCATCGACGATACAATGTAGAAACTCATTACATAAAAACAATTAACACGCAAAATTGTAAACGACAAACGACTGGGACGAACCACTTTTCTAAATTTCAATCAGAAACCATCATTTTTTCTTTTTCATTTTTCGTTCACGTGAAAACGTGGTCTCAAGTCGGAATCTGATGGTTATTTAAATTAAAAAGATTAAATCTATCCTGACATTGAAATGACATTGTTGACGTTGTTAAGAATAGGAAAGATCAGATTAGATATCGACAAGATAGATTTAATCTTTTGAATTTAAATAACCATCAAATTCCGACTCGAGACCACGTTTTCACGTGAACGAAAAATGAAAAAGAAATAAGAAAAATGATGATTTCTGATTAAAATTTAAAAAAGTGACTTGTCCCAGTTGTTCGTCATTTACAATTTTACGTGTTAATTGTTTTTATGTAATGAGTTTTTACATTGTGGCGGTGATGACCCACTTAATGAAGAAAAGTTTTTTTTATCAATGAAGTTTCCTGATTCCTGACTAAGTGAGTAAAAACCCAAATACTTTTTATATTATTACTCAGAACAATCGTTCCAAAGAGGTCAATTCATAAGGATCTGCCAACGCACGTTTATGATAACTGTTGAAATGCCTAAATTAAATTCAAGTCGAGCCCTCAGCCTACAACTATATTTATTCAAATACTTATTAAAACCCGGTGCGAACTAACCAGCGTAACTCAATTCCTGTAACAACTTTATCAAATAAATTACCATGGCTGACTCTTTGTGCCCGCGACAGAGATACATGGCATGGGCTGCTATAATGGGATAATTTGTGTTTTTTAAATGGTCGCACCGGCACTTATGTAATAGTTGTTGGCGGAGGTGCAATGGAACTTGCTTAAAAGTCAAGATGCTGTTAATTTATTGCCAACGACTATTTATACATGCTCATTTTCTTCCTGGATTTTACAAGATTAAGCAAAAACATTTAAGTATACATAATATGTTTTCAATGCATAAACGCTGTGATAAACGCAAAAAGGCTGTTAAGTGTTTAGCGTCTAGTAGCCATTAATTTAATCATTGAATAATTTTTTTCCAACATTTAGTGGAAATTGCTTTTTCCATTTACGGCAGGTGCAATTTATGTACAGGGTATTCAGGAAAATACGTATACAACGTTTAATATCCCGGACTCAAAGTGAAGAGCTTTAAACTTGTACCCAAAATTGCGTTCTTTTTCACTTTTTGCTTTATTACAGTACAGCTACTTAGTTCTGTTGTCAGACCGCTAATCTGTCGATAAATTTGCAAGAGAAACAAAACAAGCTAGAAAATAAAGTAATTTACTATGCAGGGCGTTCCTTAATGACGTACTAATATTTCAGGGTGTGATTCCTCAAGTCATTTTATGAAGAAAATGACACATGAACATTAAATATGTACGCAACGGTGTTGAGTTTTTCTTTTTTAATTGTTTAAAGGGTGATTTTGTAACTTATCCGAAAGTACACTGTAAAATCGGCTTGCAATGTGTAGGTAATATTTTAGTAATTGTCTGTTTATTAAAATGCGAATTTTCAAAGCGCATATAATATGTGATTATTTTTGCATGCATCTATATTGACGTAAATTTAACATTTTAATGTAACGCACAGGAAACACAGTCAATAGGTAAATAAATTTAAAAATGCAAAATTACTTACAAATTTAATTTTAAAAATTTTTTGTACGGTTTCCCTTCCTGTAAAAAAATGTAAAATTATTGGTTTACAGAGTGCTTCAGAAGTACGGTACGTAACTTAAGGGGGTGATGTCTTATGATATTTTAAGAGAAAAAGTTCATATGGACATGTGTCTGGAGTTGCCCTATTTTTGATATACAGGGTGTCAAGTTTTTTTAAGGACAATCGTTTTTTTATAATTTCTTTTAAATATGCTTTTTCCGATTTTATTGAAACTTGGTACCGTTATTCATAATGATAAGGGGCTTAATTATCCCTAACTAGATAAAATTTAATAAGTCCAGTGGCGTCCCGGGGAACACCTTAACAAATATCATTGACAAGAAAATGTACGCCATTAACTTTTTTCGAATTTTGATATTTCCTTTTCGGATTTACCACTTAATAATACAACTTTTTTGTTTCCTGAATTGTTTTCTTATCCTGTTTTTTTTTCTAGAGAAAAAATAAAAACCACTTTATTGCATGTACAAAAAACATACCTGTGTATTTTAAAGTTAATTAAAATAAGAGGTAAAGGTAAGTTTTGATGTATAATTTACCTGTTTTGTCAATAACAAGTGAAAGATGAATAAAGCTGGATTTATACACTCGAAAAGTTCGCAAAGCTAAGGTTTGATGGTTAGTTTAATATTAATAACCATCAAATTTCGACTTGAAACCACGTTCTCACGTGGAACGGAAAAATGAATAATGATGGTTATTGATTCAAATGTAGAGATGTGGTTCGTCCCAGTTGTTCGTCATTTACAATTTTAGGTGTTAATTGTTTTATGTAATCAGTTTTTACATTGTGGTGTTGATGACCCACTTAATGAAGAAAGTTGATTTATCAATAAAGTGTTCCTGTTTCCTGACTAAGAAGCACTGAAGATGGCCTATGGCCGATAGCGCTCTGCTAATTATTTAATTTTAAAGATTATACACTTAATACACAAAACGATTGTTGTTTCCCTCTTTTTTCTTCTTTTGCCTTTCAGATAGCTTTTTTTTACAAACCTATTTGTTTTCGATATTGTGATTTGTTAATTATTTTGATAAATATGTACTTAAACATTTTTTACGAAATGATATTTATTTATGTCTAAAAATTAGTTATGTAACTTAAAAACTATAAGTTTTAGAAAAAAAATGTAATGAAAAATTAAGACCATTAATACACTGCGTCCATTAATTATGGAATAGGTAAAAAAGTACTCAAATTTTAAACATCCATATCTCCATCAAAATTATATCAATCCACTCAATTTTCGATTTATTAGGTAGGCCGTCCCTTGGACTACTTAGCACAAAGTATTTGACCTTACTTTATGTCTTTTTTATACAGGATCATGGATAAGATACCAAGCCGTGTAAAATGTGCTGATTTTAAAATTAATGTTTGGAAAATACGAAGCAATGAAAATGGAATTTTATTAGTGTACTGGTTATAACTTTATGTTAGGTACTTACTGTACACATTACAGCGCAGTGCCGTTCGTGTTAATTAAAAAAAATTAAAAAATCGTAATATAACACTAACTTAACAATAGTAATAACAATTTAAAGAAACAACTTAATTATAAGAATAAAAATTAATAACGCGTATTTCCTCCACGGGCATTAATGACAGCTTGACAACGATTTGGCATACTGAGAATCAGATTTCTTATATAAACCTGATCCATATTTTTCCATATTCTTTGTAGCGTCAATCTCAGCTGAGCCAAAGTTCTTGGTGGGTTAGCTTCTGCACGAACCTCTTTACCCATTCGATCCCATAAATGCTCTATAGGGTTAAGATCTGGGCTTCGAGCTTTCCAATTCATTACGGTAATTCCCGTTTCTGCTAGATATTCCGTTACTATTCTCGCCGTATGTGGACGTGCGTTATCTTGCATAAAAATGAAGTTTTCTCCAATAAAGGGAGCAAAAGGCACAACATGCTCCTGAAGAATTTCCGTAATGTACCTGTCACTAGTTAATCGCTCTACAAATACCAATTCCGTTTTTGCCTCTAGAGATATACTTCCCCAAACCATAATTGATCCACCGCCATAACTAACCCGCTCTTTAAAATTACACTGAGCATAGCGATCACCAGGTCTTCAAAACACTTTTAAACGTCTATCATTGCTGTATAGACAAAAACGGGATTCGTCACTAAATAAAACATTAGCCCATTCATCTTCACCCCATGGCAAATGCTCTTAAGCAAACTGCAATCGTTCACGTCTATGGTGCGGTTCCAGCTTTGGTCCTATCGCTGCTTCGTACGGTTTCAGTTGGACCTCTTTTAAGCGATTAAGTATTGTTTGCTTACATAGTCGAACATTGTGAACGTTTAACAACCGTGCTTGTAACTTGGTACTTGTTGTAAATCGCTCCCGAACACATTGCATTGTTAAAAACCGATCCTGATTAGCAGTTGTTTTCCTTGGTCGGCCTTGCCCTGCTCTTCTTTGATTCGATCCATATTCTCGATACCGTTTTAAAATTTTTGATATAGCCCCTTGCGTTTTATTCATGATTTTGGCAATATCAGACTGAGACCGGCCCTAGTCCTCTTGCATAGGAACATTATTCTGGAGATATGAATCGGATATTGGCATTCATTTAAAAAAAGAAACTAAACAAAAGGCCTTGTCAAGAACTGCCAACAAATTTATAATCTTGATAAATTGACAAGGGCAATTGGTTGACTAGCAACGTAAATCCAAATAGAAGTAAAACGTTTTCAGTCAATATAATTTGCAATATACAGATTTTTTAATTTACACGAACGGCACTGCACTGTAATTTGTACAGTAAGTACCTAACATAAAGTTATAACCAGTACACTAATAAAATTCCATTTTCATTGCTTCGTATTTTCCAAACATTAATTTTAAAATCAGCACATTTTACACGGCTTGGTATCTTATCCATGATCCTGTATAAAAAAGACATAAAGTGAGGTCAAACACATTGTTCTAAGTAGTTCAAGGGACAGCCTACCTAATAAACTGAAAATTGAATGGATTGATGAAGATATTGATTTTAAAATTCGAGTACTTTTTTACCTATTCCATTTTTTATTTTTTTATTTTTTTTTAATTGACACGAACGGCACTGCGCTGTAATTTGTACAGTAAGTACTTAACATAAAGCTGTAACCAGTACACTAATAAAATTCCATTTTCATTGCTTCGTATTTTCCAAACATTAATTTTAAAATCAGCACATTTTACATGGCTTGGTATCTTAGCCATCATCCTGTATAAAAAAGACATAAAGTAAGGTCAAATACTTTGCGCTAAGTAGTCCAAGGGACGGCCTACCTAATAAATCAAAAATTGAGTGGATTGATATAATTTTGATGGTGATATGGATGTTTAAAATTTGAGTACTTTTTTACCTATTCCATAATTAATGGACGCAGTGTAGTTTTTCACTTTTTTACAATATTTGTTTCCAAGTCGTTGCGTAGGTAAGTCTTTCTTTAAATTTAGTTAATAAGAATGATAACGGTAGTCTATTTCAACCCCTTCCACTCATTTTAAAAAAGTTAAAAAATATGCAGAAAGTGTGTTTTCATAATAGTAATAGTTCCATTAAATTTCATTATTCTATCGCTTTTCGTTTTTAAGATAAAAAATAAAAACATTATTTTACCGCCATCTTTGTATCGCGATATCTCCCTAATGATTGACTTTTGACATAACGTTTATATATTAAACTACCCTTTATTTTAAACAATGATTCACCCCTTTAAGTTTTTCGCATTTGTTTTGAAACACCCTGTATATTAATTGCGAGTTAATTACTATTGAGAGTAACCCTCGCGAGCTTATCTCAAATACTAACCCGACTAATCTGAACTAACCTTTAGGATAGGTGCATTTTTTTTCAAAGTGCTATACAAAATTTACAACTCACAATGAATACATGCGATGTGTGGGTAAAATAATCACGCACAATGGTAGACTGCAAGAAAACACTAACACTGTAAATGTAGTCATAATGTTTTTTAATGAGCTTATCAACGATTTTTTTTTTAATTTGTTAACTTTAATGCCGTTGGATTTTCTGCTTAATACTTACAACGGCTTCACAGTCAATTTTTAAGTAAAATATACCACACGCTCCTTTTCACTTATGGACTGCTGACGTATTATCTTGCTCACCTAACCCAACCTTTATTGTTCTGTGACGCTCACATGCTCACAACAATCAAAGTTTGGGCATCTGTCATGAACTTCTAACCTATGAATGTTGTTGGTGACGTCATGGACCCGTTAAATTGTAGGTAAGACATATGAGGGGTAGCTCAATTTGCTGATCGTTAAAAATTGATTAGCCAAAAAATCCAACGGCATCCTTATATAACCTAAAACGTGGTATAACAAAAGCTTTAGTCAAATCTAATTTTAACTAGAAATAACTTTTTTTAACTGAATGCAGGTCTTAACTGCAAGATTATATTATAATCCGATCATAAAGTTCAATATAAAATATGTATTTATTTTATTGTCTACTAGATCATTTATTTAATTATTATACTTATTTCTTAGTACACATTTGCAAACAAGACAATATTTACTCTCTATAAGTCTATATCTCTCACATAGATATCAATAAAAAAGATGTGATTTTTATGGTTATAGAGGAAATGGCGACACACACTTTTAGCTTTTTTAGTGTGCACTTAAAGAAATTTGGTAATTGTGTTGAGTTAATTTTCTTTTGTACATTGTTGTATGCTGGATTTCTGATGAGTGCAGTGTAATAAAACTTATAAATACGTGAAATTACTATTCAGTATAGGTATTTAACGGTAAATATTTAATAAGAAAACTTCTTAAATTACCTTAATGTTTATGAGGTTGTTTATCGTTTATGGAATATACATGTTTGGCAAATGATTGTTACAATTCGGGACTCGGGAAGAAAAGAGAATGTAATGCACCAGTACGTTAGAAAAAGAGGGAAAATTGTTGCATTTAAATTTGTCGAATTTGTTTTATGTCTGGTTTACACTAAACCCGGTGTTCCACGATACTTTGGCACAAACGAATAAAGATTTTGAGTTGCGGTTTTCACAGAGGAGTTCAAGTTGCTTTGAAATTTTTTTTTGGTTGGTTATTTGGGGTTATACAGGAAAAGATAAGAAGGAGAAATGCTATTTTTCAGAAAAAGGACAACTTCAATGTTTTAAATGAAACACATTTTACATTCTTAACCCTCCTTTGCACGTGTAGGTCAATTATTACGTGGATGCACGGGTGAGGCCTGTCAGGAACAAAATAAATCTATTATAATAATTTTTTTTTTATTTTAATTTTAGATTTTTTAAAATTGGTAATGGGTTGTTGCTTAGAGCCATTTTACCTTATAATTATATATTTCAGAACAAATTTAATTGAAAAGTTTTGCCAAAAATCAAGAAAAAGTAAAAAACTCTCATTCTGTGACGTTTCGGTTTAAGTCAGTATTAAAAAAAAATTACACGACATGATATTAACATTAAAAAACTTTATTACTACAGAAAAGGGTATAAACAAAAATCGTAACAAGAAATGCAGCGAATTTGAAATTAAAATAAAATTTAATTTAAGCAATAAAATTTAGGACATTTTGTTTGCACACTCAGTACAACATGCTGTTATATGTTCCATACAAAGCCAGGATTTACAAAACTTGCAAAAATACCTAGTTTTACGTCTTTTATGCTTCTGGGTAAATTTTGCATTGTTGCTCGTTTCGCAATATTTTCAACTCCAGTGCCAATTGTTTTAAAAATAGTCTCCTACATGGCGTATCAGGATTATTATGTCTTGTGATAACAAAGGCGTTAATGCCAGCAATGGTTAGCATCCCAAAAAAAATTACTAATGGCCACCTTTTGGTACCTTTGGCAACATTATATGATGAACTCATTTTGTCCACTACATCAACTCCACTTTTTGTACCATTGTAGAATGTGTTTATTTCAGGTTTATGTGCTTGTATGCTGTCTTGTATCTTGTTATCAAATCTTATAGCTCTTATAAGAAATCGAAAATTTCTGACCCTATGCCATCCCCTCCATAAAACTCGCAAAGATTTTTTTTTGCTCCTCGCTCTATTCCCTCACAATATAATAAGCCAAATAATGCTTTTAATTCCACCTTTGTAGTAGGAAGGGCATTATGTTTATATTTATTATTGGTTGCAATTTCTTGAAACCGTTAGTATATTCTACTACCAGATCGACGATCTTATAAAAAAAAAAGGTTCCAAAAGTTAATTGGTGTCATCGAGTTTTTTGCTTCTCGAATAGTACCAGGTAGATGAGAAACTATATTTTCTTATCTTGTTCGAACATTAGGTGGTGGATCAATTTTATGCCATTTGGTACCGTCTTTCCCAAAATAAAATTGGCGCCTGTCATTTTCATCTTCTAGCTCTTGAACTTTATCACTTTTACCCTCCCATTCTTGTTCGGTGTCCGTTTCATGGTCACTAAATTCTTCATGGTCCGAATAATTCCCTGAACTTTCGGAGTTAGGTGCTATTAAGTTAAACGATAAACCTCTATTTAATAGGGATCCATTACTAATTTGCGGTATAATTTTAGGCACAGTACTAAAATTAAATTAGAAAAACTATCCACAGCCAAACGTTCGACACTAACTTATAAAAAAAATTCATAAAAGTCCACAATTAAGTTTATTGCATTACGGGGAATCCTCGATGCGAATTGGGCAAATTACTGTAGCCTTGAAGCAGCAGATTCACAAGAATGAAGAACAGAACGCTACCGATAAAAATTACATATTCGGACGGGTGAGGCCTGTGAGTGCAAACACAGCTACAACTAAAAAACAATTTAGGTTATTACAACACAAAATAAGTTGGCAATCCCTTTTTGCAAGTAAGAATGGTACCTAAGATTTCGGGATTATAACTCAAAAAACTAAAAGTTATTTTGATATTTCATACTGGCTTGGACTGATAGGCCTCACCCTTGCAAAGGAGGGTTAACTAGGATGAAAAATTGATCCTTACCATTCTGAAAATACCTACTAGCATACTTTTATCAACAGAATTTAAAAGATCTAGCATTTAAAATATCACTGTGCGATGAATAAGGAAAGAATTCTGGGACTGATACCTGGAGCCGACAAGTTCCTGTCATCTATAAATAAGAATAAGAACACATTTTCTAATAAAACAATTTCAAAATAATTATTTGATATTTTCAACAATAATCGATATTACATATTGTCACTACGTTTAGGGTTCACTCTTCTGATATTTAATTCAGTTAAAAATATTTACACGCCATAAAGTCACTCTTCAAAAAGGGATTATGTGATTCCTGAAGAGATCTAGATATTTGTCGCCATTCAAATTACCATCTATAAATGTGTCAACAATATGTCTACCAATTATGCCCGCCCAAACATTAACTTTTTCGGGCCTTTGAGTAAGACCTTTCTGGAACCAGTGAGTATTCTCAGCCGACCAATAACGATAATTGTGTCTATTAACAATGCCATTTAAATGGAAAGTAGCTTCATCCGAGAAAATTATATTTGTTGCGAAGTTCTTATCGTTATTGCATCTTTCCATCATCAGCTCACAAAATTCAGCTTTTCTATCAAAATCGTCCTCGTTTAACTCGTGCACCAACTTTATCTTGTAGGGATGAAACTTCTCCTGCTTAAACAAATTTTTCACTGACTGATGAGACACATTAAAATCCATTGCCATTGGCCTGGATGATTGTGTTGGATTTTCATGTATTGATATGACATGATATCCAAAGCTTTGTCTCCCCCGGTTGCTGTCGCAGGTCGACCTGATTTAGCGGCTTCCCCAATACTGCCAGTTTCTCGAAATTTCTTCACCACTCGACACACCGTTGACTGATTTATTGGAGGCCTATTTGGATATAATTTATTGAAAAGTTGACAAACTGATTTTGCGATCTCTTCATATTTCCGTAACCGCTCATTATTAAAATTTCAACACGTTGTTTCTCATTCAGATGAACCATAGTGTAAACAAATTAGAAATGAGACAACAGAAATTTAAACAGGAACTCAAAATTGACACATCTTAGGTCGCTGTCATGACGACACCTTAACTCGACTGGTGGGCGTTAGGTAGGAATAATTATAATTAGGAAGTTTTTCATTTTTGAGCTGTCATTATCTCGGAAACGCTTGCAGATAGGTGAAAATTTGAAATACAAAAAAATTTAGAGTTTTCCCAATAGAATCCAGATATGCAATGATATGCAGGGTGTTCCATTTAAAAAAAGTAAGTTAGTCTCTATAGTAACCAAACCAGAAATGACAGAGAAAATTCATGAAGGTAGGAATATGGGGAATAATTTACTGAACAACTTTCATAAAGGTAACTTTTTCGTATACGAGGTAATTCAAAAGTTACAGGCATTATACGCAACTTTTTTGCCACTCTGCATACATATCAATAGCTTTTTAAAAAGAGAATGTTTTCTAATGATAAATAATTTAAATATGAGCGATTAAATACTGAATTGGCACAGGTATCCAATAACAACAAAAACAACCAACCAAATAATGAAGAGTATGACAGGAGCTGATTTTATTACTTTTGTTGTTTTCACCTAAATAATTTTTTTTTTTGTTACAGCCGTCGCGATGCACTTCCTGTTTTTGGCGGCCTTCTTCTGGCTCAACACAATGTGTTTCAACATCTGGTGGACTTTTCGGTAAGTTACTACTATTTTGCTCTTTTCAATAGCCTGTTTAGTTTCGAATATGGAAACAATGTGAGCTTTATGCAAGAATACTGTTAGGACTTTATTTAGCAACCATATTCAACAATCTAACAAACTTCTTGGACCATTTTGGTAACAATCCTTGTATACGAGTATGGCAAAACAAAGAAAACTCATAACAAATAATATTATAGAAACCTAAAAAAAACTCTTTTGTTATACTTATTGTCTGTCTCACTTCTTCTAACTTACTCTCCATTTTGGTCCAACATAATAATATTCTTCTCGATATTGTCTTTTGCTATGATATTACCATGGATACCATTTCCATTGCCACGGTAGTAATCTGCATATCACTCGTAGCCATGGTAGCCGATTAATCAAGGAAGTATGCCCTCTTTTTTCGGTATTGAAAATGATTACAGAACAAAAGAATGCAATTAAATAAAGACCTGCGATTTTTTTTAAATTGTATTCAACATAGTTTTTTTCAAGTAATATTTAAAATATAATCAGTGAAAGACATTGTTTTTATAGTTTCATAAATAATATAAAACACATATTGGAGAAATGGAAAACTATTGAATTTCCACATTGCGGAGGTATTACAAACCGTATATAAATGGGTGCGATTTATTGAAAGGTTACTAGGGTATTAAAACACTAACTTAGTATTTCAGTTAAGTTTATTAATAAAATCATAGGAATTAATAATAATAAGAATACTAGGAAAAAATACCGCTGTGATTAAGAAATTGAAACAAGAATTAAAACAATTTTCTCGGTCAAGGGTGCAGTCGAAAGGATATCATAAAAGTGATGATGTTTCCTTTCGATTGCGGATCTAAGGTCTTGTAGGTGTTTGTACTTATCGTCTAAAACAGGTGTTGGTTTCTTAAAAAGCAGAAATTTATAAACCGACATCTCTTGGTTTCCTCGGCTGTTCAGGTGTATGTCGCAGAGAAGAGCTGTGCCATTTGACAATCGACAACATCGAGGATTTCGATACTACATTGGTGAACTGGTGTCCACAGGGCTCAGTTTTTAGACCGTTATTGTTCTTGATATATATTAATGACCTAACCGCTGTTAAAGTAAATGGTAGATTCACTCCTTTTGCCGATGATACTACGATCCCTTGGCGAAATTAAGATTGAAATATCTTACAGAACAACGTGAACTATGATTTTAAAACGATTAAACAATGGTGTGGTACAAATTGTTTGTCACTAAACATTACAAAAACTAAAATGGTTTTATTTAAATGTTATTTTTCTAATACACTTTTCGATAGTCAGATACTACAGATCCAAACAGAAAATAGACGTTTGGTTTTGGTTATTGATAATAAATTAAAGTTTGAGAATCACATATCATGCTTAAACAAAGAAAATTTTTAAAATAATAGGTAACGAATTAGATGTCGCTACGACTAGAAGCGTGTATTTCTCACTTATAGAATCTCACTTAATCTACGGCATTTGGTTTTGAGGTACTTGCTCGCCGTACCTCTTTTACATGCTATTTATATTACAGAAAGGAGCTATTCGATGCATGTTCAGGGTAAATCATGGAGCCTCATATAAGCCAATGTTTTTGTCCCTAAAGTTAACCCGTACATGTTTGTTTATCTTGGAAATGGTATTACCTCATGCACAGAAAGTCCAACGGTCAGCTACATTATCCTACAATACTAGAAGGCTGTCCTCCGTATATCTACCTAGACCAAGGTCAGATCTAGCAAATAATTTTATTGTGTTTAATAGCAATAAAATGTTTAACCACATTCCACTGGAATTACGGCAGTTGCTGGATGAGGAAAAATTTAGGAAGGAAGTAAAGAGACTACTATTAACTAAAGCATACTATACACTCAATGAATTCTTTCAGGATTCCTTGGATTGATGTCTACCTGTCGATCTACGTGGGCGCGTATATCGTCGTCCATATTACGAAGTGACGTAACTCACAAAAATCGAAAATTGAGATAAACCGATTTTTACATGTAAATAGTGTTGCTCTACAATATCACAAAGTGTCGTAACTTAATTCCTATACCTTTCGACGTTATACCAAAAGTGAAAAAGCGCGTACCTCACGTTTGTAAAGTGGGCAATTTGACGAATAGACGTAACTCGAGTTACGCCAGCTTGTGAAATCGTAAATATATTTATAGCAAGCAGTATTGTACGGCGTATCTACGGTACGCCGCTTCGTGAAATTATAATATTGTCCATATCAATGACCATCGAGTGACTTATCTAATTTTTTCACGCTTAAACTCGTTAATTTAGTCTGTTTGAAATCTTTGAAAATTGAATTTGTATTATTAGTGTTGTTCGCTAACACGAAATCGTACAGAGCGGCGTTGCTTCTTATATTTAATCATATTTTCGAGAGAAAAAAAGTAGTTTGAGGTAATAGTGCATAAGAAATAATGGATGTATTAGTGCTGTGGCAAGATGGGACAAAAAATGTGGTGTATTCTAATGAACTTAAGAATAACGAAAAGAATAAGAAAATACGCGTGGGTAGTCAAGTTAAGATGTTGTATAGAAATCAGTGGTATAGAGGAACAGTTCTTGATATGGAATTAGAAAAAAGTGTACAGAGTGATAGCTCTGAAGATATTCCGCTGGCAAAGCAGGGGACCTCTTCATCCCTTCACAGTTGTACCCTGTCATCCGCCTAGCCCGGCGTAAGCAGCCATACATTTTACACCCCTTACAACACAATGACTTTTTGAATTTTAAAAAGTTGGCCAAAGAATTAAGAATTTTAACCATTCGAACTTCTGAAACTGGGGAGCCTATCAAATGGCATGATTTTATGGAATTGAAGGTGAAGAAAAGTGAACCATTGACGCTCTTTTGTAAAACGAGTCACCTCCAAGAAAATTATAAATCATTTAAATTAAAAAGGCAAACATTTAGTTTAACAGATGTTCAGATTGAGGTTAAATAACGAACAACAAAAAATCAGCAAAGAAAAGTAGGTATGCAGATTTAAAGTCGTTATGTCAAGGAGAGACGCCTGTCATTCGATTAGCCGAATATAAAGACTTTTATTCAAATATTCCCCATGAGTAACTATTTTTTTTTTCAGTGTTCTCTGTTTTCATTATTTGTATACGATGTTTATTTTTACCAGAAGTTTGAAGTTTTTGTTTAACCCCAAAACTAGAATAAACCCTTTTTTTCTATTAAATGCTTTTATTTATTCTAAAACTACTAAAATTAAATGAGGCGTAAGTCATTTCATATGGACCAAATCGTTTTATTTTCAATTTTACAAACTGGCGTATCTCACTTTTTTGCTCAAAATTGTGATTTATTTCAAATAAATCGAATCGCATTATACATGTTTCGATAGTCAATACACAACTCTATATATACTCAAAAAACCAATACGCTAACTTAAATAGCTTCTTATAACTCCGAGATCAAAAATCTAAAAAATCTTTAAAACACTCCCCTGAAAAATTACAAATACTGAGTTACGTCACTTCGTAATATGAACGACGATATATGAAGTGCTAGCCACTTGTGTATTTTTACTTCAATTATGCGTTGTTTCTCAATTTTGTTATATAATTCTGTGATCGGCGCTTAAAAGGTTATATGTCGATTTTTGACAATTCGGGTTTATCAAGGTTAAATATTTTAAGTTTTTGTAGTACTTGGGTTGAGTTTTATGACTTACACAGGCGTTTTAGGTTAAAATAATTTGTGAGGTGTTTCTATGTTGACCGAAGTTACGAAAATAATGTTAAATAAGATATTTACAAGAAAAACAAGTTATTTCCTTTTAATCAACGAAAGCCATAATATCTGAAAAAGGCATAAGTGTACCTACATAATGCCAATTAGGTAACAACTTTTAAAACAGTGAAAACGACATAAGTGTACATACACCTTTAACAATAAAAAAACCGAACCCATGAGTGACGCATGTTAACATAAAATGCTTTAATCTGAAAGGTAAAATACTCGTTAGAAGAGTATAATGAGTAATTACTTGCATTGTATCTTATTATTTAGTGTGTAAAAAAGTATTATTTTAGATAAAATTATGAAATAAATAAAAACTACACAAATACCAAAAGGATTTTATTAAAAGAAATACCAATAATTAACCATACAAAAATATAGATAATACACCTAACTAAATCTTAAGACAGAACCAATAGCTGTAATGTAGAATCTAATAAAATTATCGTCCTGTTCTGAAAGGCATCGATCTAAATAAAAAGCAATTTTATTATTAAAAGAAATACTAATAAATGAATAAGTAGACAAAAACTAACTAATACCTAATTAAATCTTAAGACAGGAGAAAAAACTATATAGAACCTAATTATCGTCCTCTTCTGAAAAGTATCGATCTATATCAGGATTGTAGTCCTTTCCTAGTCTTTTATCTACTGGTAGATTATAATAATATTGAAGAACTTCTTTATCTAACAGATTTATAATTTTCAACAAATTGTCTTTTTTCACTGCACATTACTTTATACATGGAAGTTAATGTATATTTTTTTAGAGAGTCAATAAGTCTGACCTTTTTTAAAAAAATCAACTGTTTTTAATTGCTCCTCTTCAAAGCTGTACTTGCATTGAACTATCGCCTCTTTTATATACTTAATGCAGCCAACAAACATTTCTTAATTTAATTGATTTGTTTTTACTTTGCAATAGGCCTTTAGTAGAAAGCTCTGAAAGATTGAAAAATGTATCTTGCTTCATAGCCTTAACTTGTTTTTTTTTGCTAGCCGTTCTTACAAGTTGATACCAGTCTCTTCGTACGTGGATGTCAAATAAGCATTTCTTTTTAGCCTTCTCTATAACAGCATGGTCAATGCCACACTCCATGTGAGTATTACCTGGTACCAAAAATTTGTGTTCCACTGCTCTTCCAGGTTCTGCAACCTTTAGTAAATTTGAATGTTCTTTTTCTATAATGTTGCTGTTCAAATCATTATCATCAAGTTCCATTTCTTCAACTCTAGTATCATCTATTATCGTCCAGGGCAAAGTAGTTTGTCATTTGGCCATGTTGCTGATTATCTTCACCCACTATAATATTCAGTATGTATCCTTTTACACTTTCATTCAATAAAGTAACACCAGATTTGTTAAGATATCTATATAAAATGCTGGCATTATTCAAGAAATCTTCCTCTAAAATTTCTTATCCAGTTTCTGTAACCTCTGGTATTTTAAACTGCTCTTTTTTTATGTAATCGTTCAATTTGTATTCTTAAGTTCAATTTTTTCATCTTGAAATTTAGCTGTTTTTGTTTAATTTTCTTCCCGAATGTCAACGTCTTGTAATTTTTTCATTGTACTGATTATCTGTTATATTAAGATTTTCATTTACTATTATATCCAGTTTAACATTTTTCGAGACATTTTCATCTAATAATGCTGCATCATCGGACTTATCCTGAGTGACTTCGATACTTTGGCTATTGTTGATTTCAATAATTTTACCTATGAAAATTAAAAACATCCTATACTGTGCCACTGTTCCATAAATTTAATATTAAAAGGGATTTAGCTGAAAACACCAAGAACTAGGAAAACGAGTGCGGAACAAATACCGAACGGTTAAAAGGTTATAAGTATACTTAAACCTCGTGACTTAAACCTAAAATAAGTGACATCTTCAACCCCAATATGGATTTAAATAAACTTATCTTGTTTCAAGCATTCAAACCGTTCTGTATTTAAATTAGTAAGTATTATATATGACTCTTTAATCGTTTACCGAAGAAAAAAATTATATTTTTTATTCACTTATGTCCTTTGATAAGTTTAACAGTTTTGATTTCTAGAACTTATGCTTTTAAAGGCTATTTTTTTAAATATTTAGAGGAAAAATATATGATAAATGTCAAAAAAATTGACTTATGACCTTTTAATCGCCGACCACAGAATTATTGATCCTTAGAAAAGTTGTAAATCATATTTTTGGTTGCTCAATCTGAACAATAAATGTTAATATTAATAGTAATAGTTAAAAAGATTATTGTATTTATTTTTAACACTTGTGTCATAAAATGACATTTAAAACACTGACAATAAGCGCTAAAAACTATATTTCTAATATTGTTTGTAGATAAAACATTTTTCAAAACAAGACTTTTATAAAAGAACATTACTTAATTTATTTAGTTTTACTCTATTATTTGTGAAATATCTAACCTTGGAAAAAATTGCAAGCTGTTATGGGATCGCTTAACTATATAACCTGAACAAAAACTGAAGCGACTTAATCAAATTATAAAAGACTGATATAGTAAATGCACTGTAATATAATGATTTAATTATTTAAACGGTAACCATATAAATTGAACTGGTAAATAACAGTGAATTGAGAGTTAAAAATAATAATTATTATAGGTCACGCAGGGGCGGACTTTATAATGCATTGATAGATTTTTTTATTTGATAAGCTAATCAAAGTAGACTCTGCTAGTCATTAAAATTGAAATTAAAAGACAAAAAAGTTTTGTTTAAAAATGGCGCACATAAAACTGAGTACTAAGTAAAGACTGGCTGGAGTTTTACGAGTTTAATTATGGGCTTGAGATTTAACCCAGCTTATTGGTAGATCCTTCTACATTCTCCCAGAATTAATGGCATGTCTGTGAACCGCAAAGAATATCTTCGAACCAGATTACTACTTTAATAAAGTCAAAAGTAGTATACTAAGATACCACGATAATTAAAAGTTTTGATCAACACTAAATCAGTGGCGGTAAGTATCCTAGTTTAAAACGTGTAGTTTTAATGCCCGGTTGTAAAGGGATTTCAGAGATATTTTCGGCCATATCTACAAAGTTCTCTGCAACAGATACAAGTAGAATGTAGGAGTTGTGAGGTTTTATCTGAACAGCCATAAGATTTTTAAAAAATAGACAAAAGACGATCTGAAAGCTATGAAAAATTAACAAATGCGTATTTTTTAATGTAACGCCCTGTATATTTTATATTTTTATAAAAGATCTTTCTTTCCCGATTCCAAATATATATATATATATATATATATAGTTTGTCTATTTTATTTGCAGGAACCGTCATTAAGTTAATTTCGATTAATTGTTGTAAACGGCACCGTTCAATATTATTATGTGAAGAGTGCCTTGAAAAACAATTGCCTGGCAGAATTCTATGATATGGAACTGTCAAAGTAAAAATAAAGGTAAATAGGTTATATAAACAACATTCTGTATTGAAAATATGAATACTAAACTATTGTAGCCTCTCAGAAAAAATACAATCAAGTAAATAAATAACCATAAATTAACTAAGATCTAATAATACACGCGTGTATTTTACTGGTTCTCAATATAACCTCCTCCATTTCTGATACATTTCTGAATATTTTCCCTTAATTTACTATTAATAATATTTGTTATGTTATAAAATTTGGATGATCTGTGTTCCCAATTCGGATTTCATCTCGAACAATGTATGTCTTTGAGAACTTGGATATTTCGCGTTCTGTTATAGTAAATGCGGTTTTTTAAATAACCCCACAAAAATATATCGAGGGGTGAAAGGTCGGGGCTGCTTGCCGATCATGCTGGCAAATAAGATTATTATAATCATAAATCGGAAGTTCCTCTACAATATCTTCATTTTCTGGAAAATGCAAACAGACTGCACTAAACATTTATGCTACTGCGACCTTGAATTTTTACTTCTTGGATTTTGTGCGGGTTTGTTGTGGACGACCAAAAAAAAAAAGATTAATGAATATTTAAAAAATCTGCATTCACGTGTAACGTGTAGCCTAGAAGTAATATTCAAGCAGAATTCTAATCTCCGCTAGATATTATTTTCGGTTAGCCACTGGGTTAGCAAAAACTTAAAAGGATGATATTTATTCATTTTTAAAATTTCGTGAATTTGCCATCATGATTTATTTGTTAAACTAAATGCAGAATCAGGAATGGACCGTTCAGGCATTTTTACAAAAAATAATATTCAAATTATTTAACCTATATTTAAAAAAATAAGTCAAAATTTATCTTCAAAAAAGCGTAAGACATCTAAATCTTCTTCGACATTTGTTGTAAATGCCCTTTTCTTACGTTCGAGATTGCGTCTTAACTCAAATTGCCGCACTACGTATCTCATTGTGTTAACGCATGGTGTGGGTCTTCCTGGATAGGTAATATAGTAATACGGTATTAGCGTTGAGCCCTTGGTCCATTACTGGCATGCTTATAGAATAAACGGATCATTTCCGATTCTTCTTCAGTTGAACAACCCATTTTTAAAAATAATCAAATAATTTAACTTGTATAGTTTCAATTTTTACATTGACAGTTCCCTATTGAAAATTAAACTCTACCAGGCAATTGTTTTCCAAGGCACTCTATTCATTATTATTATTGTGCGGTGCCATTTACAATAATTAATCGAAACTAATTAAATGACAGTTCCTGCAAATAAAATCTAGACGAGCTGTACATTTTTGAAATCAGGAAAGAACGGTCTTTATAAAATTAAAAGATATATAGGGTATTCCAATAAAAAAATACTTATTTGTTAATTTTTCTTAGCTTTCAGATTGTCTTTTGTTTATTTTTCAAAAATCTTCTGGCGGTTTAGATAAAACCCCATAACTCCTACATTTAAATTTTCCTTGTATCTCTTACAAAGAACTCTGTAGATATGGCCGAAAATATCTCTGAAAACCCTGTACAGCCGAGCATTAAAACTACACATTCTAAACTGGGATACTTACCGCCACTGATTATTGTTGATCAAAACTTAATTATCGTGGTACCTTTACTATACTACTACTATACTATACTACACTATACTACTATACTACTTTTGACTTTGACAAAGTAGTAATCTGGTTCGAATATATTCGTTGAGTTAACAAATTTTTTATTTAGTGCAATTTTGGAACAATCATGCGACGTTGAAATAGACATGTTATTCTGGGAGAATGTAGAAGGAACTACCGAGAAGCTGCGCAATTGTGGGCTATTAGGTTTCCCGCCATTCAAAGATCTCATATGGCATTTAGGCTATTAGACGATCGAGAACGCAGTACCGAAAACCTTAATAATAACGATATGGCCGTTGGAGTTTTGGGTGTAGACGGTGTAGTAGGTAGAAATCCTCATGTTGGTTCAAGGAAATTTGCTCGTGATTCAGGAATTTGCCAGAAATTGGTACTGGCTATTTTATATAATTACAATTTTCACCCTTATACCAAATAACTTTTCATTAGGAGCCTGACTACAACAGGGAGTTCCTATTGTAGCCAGGTATTGTGGTCCAACGGTTCAGATGTTGTTGTAGCGACCATCTGTCCATTGCTGTCTTTACCACCTGTATAGATATGCCTAGGGCGGGTTCAGGATCACTGACATTCTGAGCAGCTTCAGTCTTGGCTAGTTCGTCTGCTCTTTCGTAACCTGCTATCCAGGAGTGCTCAGGAACCCATATGAGTTGGATCTTGTTGTTTCTAGATGATAGGTCGTGTAGGCACGTGATCTTAGAGGTCAATTGATGGTAATTTATAGTCGTAAGGGCAGCTTAACTGCCTGATAGAATCTGTATGTTTTGCTTATTGCTGGTATACTTAGCGCCGGATTAGGGAAGATGTGGGCCCAGGGCTAAAAAACCTGGAGGGGTCCTTAATGAAGATAAATAAAATATTATTAGTATTATATTTTGTATAAGAATGCAAACAAAGAACAAACAAAAATAGTAAACTTTTACCGTAACAAAAAATAATCTTCTTTAAAATGTTTTTTTACGCGCTTTTAAAGTCGAAAATGTATCAGTAATATCGTCAAAATCTATTGAAGACAAAAGATCATTTTCAATACTCATTAAAGCTAATCTGGACAGTCTAACTTCGCCCATGGTGGCCCTGTATTTGTTTTTTATAAGAGCTTGTTTTGAAAATGATCTTTCGCTTTCTCAGTTAGTAATTGGGATGCATAAATAAATTCTTAAAGCTATATATGTGTTTGGAAATATTTCTAACAAATCTTTTTCAATTAAATGACTTAGAAGGAGGAGAACACTAGTAACACTTTAAATATTTAGAGTTATTAAATATGAAGAAAACTGAATAAGTTCATAAGCCAAGTTGTCTTCTCAATCGTTGGGGTATTGAGAAATTAAAGTTTTGGCATTGGCAGATATTTATTCTGTAGAAAAAATAGTTAACTGGCTGAAGAATCCAAAGAGGTCACTTATTTCTTTGTAAGCTTTATTTTGCTTTTTAAGTCGTGATATTTCTGTTGAGTCGTTAGCTAATTTTTTTACGCTTCTACGTTGATATGCATCTTTGTATGAAGTGTTTAAAACCGAAGATATATCTTTGGCCTTTTCTTCTAAGGAATCGAATTGACCTCGTAGATTACAAACAAATTCTAACAATGAAACTTTCACCATAAACTTCTTAAAAAAAATGCATCGTTTCTAGTATATTTTTTTTCTAACCTGTCTTCTTTTAAGGCATTAAAAATTCCATCATAATTGATGACAAGGGATTTTACTGCTTGTTCGCGAGAGCGAGACGACCATTTTGTTGCAGAAAGTTGCTTTACAACTAACAATTGTTTATGGTCCCCACATTCTTCATTTTGTTTCTTGATGTTTTTAATTAAAATTTTCCAACGATGGGTGGATGCAACAAAAAAGGCATATAGTTTCTGTAAAAATCCGAAAAAACTTGAAGCCTCTACACATTCGTCTAGCTAGGGACGTAGTGTGTCAACTTATTACGTTTTTTTAATTTCGGCTTGAACGCCTTTGTATTTACCAGACATATTACTAGCATTGTCGTAAGTTTGTCCCCTACAGTTTTCAATTTTTACTAAATTAGAATTAGAATTAGAATAACCCAATTTTTTGTCGTTTGGCGGTAACCTTCTTAAATAAATTATATTAGGTTGTCCGCTATTACCGTACACGTTGTTCGTGTACGGTACCGCTACTATACAATTGTCTAATAATTTGAATGTTAAAGAATAGATTATTTCAATCTTGAAGGCCATTCGAATTCGGGGGCCTTTAAATAACGGTAAAGGCTTTGTGGTTGGTTTCTGGAGCCCTTTGAATGACGGGGCCCGGGGCTATAGCCCCCCTAGCCTCCCCTCCTTAATCCAGCGCTGGGTATACTGTGACGTGTGGCGTGATAGGGCATACTGATATTCATTCTATATATTATTTTTTCCACTACTAACCTATAACATCGCCATTATTGACCGATTATTAATGTTAAAAATCGTTGTTCTCTACCTTATAAGTTATTATTGACCATGGTCAATAATAAGGCATTGAAATCCATTATTGACCGATCTTCAAGAATCTATTTGAACGCAGGTAACTTGATTTTTTGATTCTACAACATGAATTCATAAACATGAATAGTAACCTGAAAGGTGATTTCTTGTGGTTAGGCAACCAGATAATTATCAATACATATTAGATTATTAGAGACGCTTGATATTGTAAAATATCGATACAATCAATAACAAATCGCTCATTTTTTTAAAAAACGGAAAACTCTTGAAATCTGATGACATAAATGAACAAAAATTGACATTAACAAAGCCACCTGACAAAACAACAAAATATGTTGCCAATTCCAAAGCGCAGGTAACTTGATTAAAAAATATACTTAAACCTACCTATAATTTTTTATTATTACTAATACTATAAAGATAAATGTCTTATAAAAGTTTGTAGTATTGTAAAAAATATTATATTAACCACGGTTTAGACAGCTCGGGCAATAATGATGGCTGTCTAAACCTTGGTTAATAATATACTATTATAATTTGTTCTATTTGAATCTAATAGAATAGCTACCGTGCGAGCAACCCAGAGAGCTCGGACTGAAAAACGGAGGGCTTGGTTTAAATCACAATTATAAGGGGACGATATATCTACCCAAATCAAGATTAAAATTGTGTCAAATTCATATTATGACATGATAAGCCAAACCGATTAATATTAAAATAAGTATACAAATACAAATTTATTTTTGTTCTTTACAAAACTGACAAAGTAGGAATATAGAGAAAGAAAAACAAAAATGATAGAAATTGCTGAAGTTGGCCACCGCCATGCTCCAAGCATAAATTCACACGTCTCAGGAAAGTTTTCGCAAAAGTCGTTCATGCACAAACGTTTCGAAAATACGCTTCAACTATGAATTTGTGCTGTTCCGTAAAACCAATTGCGTAAATTATTCAAGAAATTGGATTAATTAGCGACTAATCAAATTACTTCTAACGACTGTTAAAGATGACGGAATGACTGATTGATTGATAAACTGGTATTTACTGACACCCAACAAGTATTAAGCTCCACCTTTAAGCAGGACGGCCTTGGATGCAAAGCACACTTCGATGATTATAATTAAAAATTAGTTAAAGGTTTCTTCTTAAACAACTTGAAAAACATAGTAAACATTTCAATTTTTGTTCTTTTTTTGTTTCTAAGTAATCGTGGTTGTGGTGAAAATTTGCCATATTATCTTAATTTGTCCCATAAAATAGAAAAAAATTAGATAATAGCGTGTAATCCTTTTTGTACTCTTTAATTCAACATCTTACTTTAATATTTTCATTATTGGTGCAATTCAGATAAATGTTTAATTTAAAAGTAAATGAGTCTAAAAAATTACGCTCTATCTAATTTCTAAACATGATTTCTACTCAGTATTTATTCGGCGCAATATTAATTTTCCATTTGTTATCTGGACAGCACAAATGCAATTCTTTTATTGATTTATATATTTTTGGATCAATTATTTTGACCTTCACATTTTAAATTGCATATTGCATCTGGTGCGGTCTCTTTGATTTTAAATTAAAATTACGATAAAATTATTAAAATAAATTGTCTGCTCTTCAAAACAATCGCCAATGTTTAACAGACCAATCAATATCAAAAATATTATAATATTCTACATACGTAGGTATTTCGCAGTTTTATATATTTTAATATTGGAACTACTTAGAACCACAGAACAATAAAGGTTAGAGAAATGTTACAACAATGTTAAAGTTTCGAAACATGGGCCATCTATGAACCAACTGCATGGCTAACCCACCGGCAAAATAGAATTATATTTTACCGATAATATCATGATGGCATTACAGAAATCTGACATACCAACTGAAGAAATGCGCGGGAATATTTGAAAATATATTATAATTTTTAAATAAATTTTAGTTTTGATTCGATTTGACTGTAACATTACAGTTGGATTCCAAAAGATATATGTTTGGCAGGAATACACAAGCTGTTCGCCTTATAAGTAAATGTGAGCAGCTTGTGATAATTTCTAACCAATTAAAAAATATATCTTCTGGAATACAATTATATAGTAATGTTACAACTAAATTGAATCAAAACCTTAAAATTTATTACACATTCATTGTTTTTATTACTGTTTTTTTAATTATAAAACAATGTCTAGTGAATTATCATAATAAAAGAAAATATGATCAAAATATATTTATTTAGAATATTTAAATTAAAAAGATACCTACAATCATATGATTTAAGAATACAATATACAACACTAATCCTGCGGCAGTCAAACCCTTAGCCTCACTCAATATATTGAAGATGGTTTTGAGCGGAAGCAAATAACCGGAATTGCTTTTATCGACCTATCTGCGGCGTACGACACCGTCAATCACCAGAGAATGTTATCAAAGTTCTATGCCCTCACAAAGGACTTCCGCCTGACCAAACTGGTAGAGTGTTTTCTTCAAAACCGACGCTTCTTTGTAACCCTGGAATCCAAGAACAGCCGGTGGAGAAATCAGAAGAATGGTCTGCCCCAGGGCAGTGTCCTTACGCCAATCCTCTTCAATATCTACACAAACGACCAACCCACAAACGAACAAACAAGACGGTTCATATACGCCGACGATACTGCTGTACCAACCCAAGGCAGGGCTTTCAATGAAGTAGAGGATAAACTGACGCGCGCCCTCGATAACCTAGCAGCCTACTACAGGACCAACTACCTCAAGCCTAACCCGAATAAGACACACGTGTGTGCTTTCCATCTCAGAAATAAGGAAGCAAACAGGAAGCTAAAGATAACGTGGCAAGGACAAGAATTGGAACATGACGATGCACCGAAATACCTGGGCATCCGCCTGGACCGAACTCTAACCTACCGAAAGCACTGCCAGGAGGTCAAGGGGAAAATCTGTGCGAGAAACAACATTATTCGGAAACTCACAAACACAAAATGGGGAGCGCATCCACATGTCCTCAGGACCTCGGCGCTCGCCCTATGCTTCTCCACCGCCGAATACGCCGCACCAGTATGGACCAATTCTGCCCACACCAAGCACATTGACGTGGCTCTGAACGAGACTGTCCGGATAGTGTCCGGCTGTCTGAAACCGACCCCAACCGAGGAAATTTACCCAATAGTCGGTATCGCCCCACCGAAAATCAGGAGACGTGTTGCTGCGGAGTCGGAGCGGAAGAAGCAAGAAACCGACCACAGACACCCTTTATACAACCATCAACTGCCACGGAGCAGACTCAGGTCCCGCAAAAGTTTTTTACGGACGACAACCCCCCTAACAACCAAGCCTGAAATACGTCGAGCAAATCTGTGGCAGGAGTCCGCCAACCATACAACGAATGCTGTGAGAGAAGAGCTAAGCCCTGGACATCACCTACCTTTCCCAACGTGGAGGGCGCTAAACAGACTGAGAACGGGCGTCTCGAGATGCTACACCAACCTAAAGAGATGGGGCTATAGGGAAGATGACGTGTGCGAATGCGGCACGGTCCAAAACCACCAACACCTGACAATCTGTCCGAACATAGGAGAATCTTGCACAGGGAGGGACCTGATTGAGGCAAATGACAAAGGTGGCTGATTTTTGGAAGTACAGAATTTAAAAATGGTGACCCGGACACGGAAAGTAAGTAAGTAAGTAACACTAAAATCATGATATTTTTAAGAAATTAGATTTTCTCACTGATAATTATTACAGCTAAGGAAGCCTAGGAGTGTAGTTAGACTGAAACAGAAAAAAAAATCTTTTCAATTAGGATATAAGGTACAATAGGTACGAAAACTTTTATATTTTGCCCAATTAGAGTGAGGAGAGAAACATTGGCCAGTTAAATTGCATAGCAGGTGCAATGTAGTAATGCTGGTATCCGCTGTACCCTCCCGGAGACACATGTAAAAGCTTACACTCTCAAGGACTACATTCGAGGACACTGTATATTCTACTGTATAACCCCATACTGTACGAAAACAAGTAAACCCCAATTAAAGGAACATATTCCAGTAAATACTCTTCATACCTATCACTAAATTTGCAAACAAATCCATGGAAAAAATATAATACCTATGTTATTCTTCCTATATTGGATTTCAATTTATTAAATGTCATTTTTTTATTAACTCATTAATGCCCAGGTTTATAGGTTATAGTTAACTTCATTCTCCAGTTCATCTCAGGCTAAACTGTATTTTTGAAAATAAACCGAACTAACCTAAACATAAGTAGACTAAAGAATATCAATAACGGTACACATATATCCAATATTTAACTACAAACAAAATGTTTGTCCTGTACCTAGACTAATTTAATAGTATTTATACCAAAAACATTTTCTAAACTTGTATTTTATAGAAGGCAGAGTAGTAAGTACTACTTAAGTGAGATACATACCTATAAGTATTTATTTCAGTTAGTGGCCGACTATATTATGCAAGTGATATCAGTATATTGATACATTCACAGACAGTTATTAGAAACTACAAGCTACAGGAAAATAAAGATTACTACAAGCTGTTAAACATAAGGGATGATGTAGGTATATGTAAAAATATTCATAATTTAACTGCAAGGAAGATAGGTAAACAGAAGTGATTTACCAGTTTTGAAAAAAAAGGAAGGAACTAATTAATAATATTTTTACCCAGACACACTTTAAAAGATTATTATTAGAAAGTTGTGAATCTAAAACTATAGGTACTTATCAACTTACTTTAGTATAATACTTACAATAAATATACTTCCAAAAATCATCAATCCCAAAGCATGGTCGACAGCGAAGTTTCAGCTAAAAAATATCCCAAGAAGGAACTTACTTGCTCATGAAAAAATAAACTAAGGACTTAGATATCACTATAAACTTACCAAAAAGCCCCACTAATTCATTCCAAGATCAAATTAAACCCATTTTATAAAGAAAAAAGTCGTGGAAAAAATCACAAACGCGTCAGAAGATCAGACTAGAAGTAAACTCTCATTGTCATAAAATAAATCAGTGTTGCAAAAAAAAAACACTGGCTTTTTAATGTTTTTGTAAGATTTTAACCGAAAATGATGATAGTATGAACTTAAATTAATTACATATCCAATTAAATCATTAAAACTTATTAAAAATATTCGATTAGCGAATATTATTAATGAAATCTTAACTCGAAATAAGAAAACCAAAAGTTACTAGCAGATATGTCAAACCCTCCCACCCCCCTGACATGAACTGCTCATAAATTGCTTGTTGCCCTACTCTCGTAGAGTTCGTTCCAGAGTGATGACGTTCTCCAGATAAAAGAATTTTTAAACAGTGTCGTTCGAGGGACACTAAGCTGAACCACGTACTGGGGGGGCTGCAGTGGCTCGTCGTGTATTTCTACCATGCACATGCTCTGGGTGGAATCAAGCGGGCAACCTCAGTTAAGCACTTGCCATGAAAATATTTGTAAAATAGACTCAAGTCGCCAATCTGCCTTCGATGCTCAAGGCTTTCTAGGTTGTTTGTTAGATCATGGTCACCGATTAAGCGAATGGCTCGTCTTTGAGTGGAATCTAGCAATCTCAGGGTATGTTTAGGAGCAGAGCCCCAAATATGCGAACAGTACTCCAGCGATGGTCGAATTTGGGCTTTATAGAGCATCAAAAGTTGTTGGGGTGTATAGAGGTTCTTAGTTCGGAAAAGTATTCCAAGCTTCAGCGAGGCTGCCTTAGCAAGGGTCGCAACGTGATTGTACCAAGACTATCCAAATTGACGCCCAATAAGCGAATTGATGAAGCCAAGGGAATCGAGTCTCCCGCCATGAGTACCTATATCCGGTTCTTTAACATTAACTTTTTTAGAAATAACTGCCGCTCGGGTTTTTCTTAGCATTAAATTTTGCTTGGTTACTGTCACCCCAAGACAAAATTTCTTTCAGGTCTTTGTTGAGATGTGAGACCTTTTGCTGCTTATAGATATGTGCATTGGCAGCCGATGTCCGAGCATCGAAAGTAAAAGACGATACAATTGTGCTGTCATCATTGAAGCTATATATAGGATATTTAATTTTTTCAAAAGATTGTTAATGTATAGTAAATAGAGAGTGGGCGACAATATAGAACCTTGAGGGACTCCGGCGTTGATGTTAAATGTGTCTCGAAGAAATCCGTCCATCGCCACCCGCAGACAACGGTCTTTCAGAAAGCTTGACAGCCATGAACAAAATTGAACCGGCATTCCGTATCACTTTAGTTAGTAGCTCCTCATGCCATACTTGATCAAAGGCCTTGGAAATGTCCAGTGCTACCGCCCGGGACTCCCCATGATGTTCTATTACGTTGTTCCAAACGTAAGTAACATAAGCTAGAAGGTCTCCTGTTGATCTAGACTTAGGGAATCCATACTGGCAGTCACTAATAATGTTGAAGCCCTCCAGGTACTTTAATAATTTTTCGTTGATAGCCTTCTCCATAACTTTTGCTGTAACCGAGAACAATGCGACTGGGCGATTGTTGTTTGGCAAAGTCTTCTTGCCTTTTTTGGGTATGGGCTGAACTCGCGCAGTTTTCCAGCAAGAAGGAAATATTCCTTTTTTGTAAGATAAGTTAAAAAGCCTACAAAATACCGGTGTCAATTCGTCAGAGCATGTCTTAATTACGATGACTGGAATATCGTCAGTAGTACAAGCTTTTTTGGTGTCAAAACTCCTCAAGATTCGTTTAATATGGCGGTGCCGGAAAACAATCTCGGGCATGCACGATTCTACAGGGGGAATGTTCGGTGGAGTTTTTCCCTGAAAATTAACCGTTAAATGTGAAGAGAATAGTTCTACCAATAAGTTTGCTTTTTCCTATGCTTTGATCGCAATGGTGCCATCAGAACGTGTTAGAGGTGGAATTGTTGACTTGGTAAAGTTCTGACTGACGGTCTAGTTACCGACCCAAATAATCTTGAGCCGTTAGGACATTTAAGAAGTTTGTCTTTGATCCTCTGGTTGTGTGCTTCTTTGCTTTGGTTTATCGTTTGCTTGCATTGGTTTCGAGCGTTAACAAAGATGGTACGATTTTTGGCCGTAGGGTTTTAACGCCATTGTTGGTAGAAATAATTTTTTGACTTAACAGCTCGTTCGCTATTTTTGGTAAACCAAGGCTTGCCGTTAGAAGGGCACTTTTTTGAGAAAGAAATGAAGGTTTCTATGCCAGTAAGGATAACCTCCGATACTTTTCTAGCTCAGATGGATGGATCGTTAGAGATAAAACAAACGTCCCGCCAAGGAAAGGTTCGAAAATGGTCCTTTAGGTCATCCCACTTAGCTAATGTATAATGCCAGATCTTGCGTGGTTTAGGAGGCTGTTTAGTACTAATTGGTAGTTTGTTCAGTTCCGAAATAAGGTTGTGGTCAGACTTTCCTAACGGAGGCTTCACGGTGACAGTGTACAAGTCGGGGTTTAAAGTTAAGAAAAGATCCAACAAACTAGCAAAATCACCATCTCGGTCTGGAATACGAGTTGGTTCACCTACCAGTTGGGTGAGGCCAGAGCTGATGACAAAAGATTCAGCTTCGCGACCTGGCTCGTCGGTTGTATTCGAGTATTTGGGCCAGTTGACATTATGAACGTTGATACAACCTTACGGCCATGCTCACGCAATATGTCATGCGTCTACTTTCGGGTTTTAAAGAGAATTTGTCTGATTTTAAAATATCTGTTAAGGGATTTTGAATTTCTTTTAAAAGCCACTCATAAATATCACTTTTTCGCCATGATTATTCATTTAAAATTCTTAAGTGATGATGCACATTGTCTAATACAATTAAAGAAGGATCGTCCAAATTTTGTATTAACCGTCCTTTCAGAAATTTTTCATAATAATATCCAAACTTTTTGGTTTTGACAAGAAAATTTAACTTGTCCCTGGAACAAATCCTGTTAAAGAACCGGCATATAAAATAATATACATCTTTCTCGGGCCATGTCCTTTTTTCCTTTTAACTCTTTTGTTCGATTTCCATTTGCAAATGTTCGTCTTTTGGTGAAGTCATGCATCCATAGGTTGCGTACTTAAACTTCTAACTTACTAAATTATGTAGTTTATAGATCGACTCGTGACAGGAATTGTTTTGCGGAAAATTCTTTTATCGCTGAACGTGAAATATTAAAGGATTGGTTATTTTCTACGAATTCGAACAATAAAAGAAAAATGGGAAACTGTTCAAATAAAACCTATTCTCATTTTAGTCGATATTTGTTTTGAAAAGGTGCGTTATAATACTGTTATTATCGGACGGATTATAATGAAGGTCAGGTGATTTAACTCGCAATTGAAAAAATCGAGATCTGTAGTCAGATGTCTAGGAATTTGTTCTCTCTGTTCCTAAGTGATCGATGTTTAGGACGGGAAATGGTGAAAAGTTGCAACTACTGAAAAATAACTTGTTTCGTTTTCTATTTAATTTTGTTTATTTTAGGGTTCTGAAGGGCGCAGAGCTGGGAGTACATAGCCCCTTGAATACTCCTTCAATTTCATTTTATAAACCATTAAAAGCATTAAACCAATTTTTAATTTTTTTAATATCCAATTTGTAAATTCAACAACTTTCGAAAATTATGCACCGTATGTTTTAAAATCTTTACCGAGAATTTGCTGCTTCTAATAACAAAGTGTAGGCTCATCCGTGGTTTCTCAAAATAAATTAATAAATTGATCGTAAATCTAGTACTTGCTTGTTTACAATCTGGAGAGCAAAATTTTTTACGGGCCATGCCTCTTTTTTAGACATCCTGCGAAACGAATATCAGGCTAACGATGTTTTCTTTTAGAAATTGCAACGATCATTTCTATTACTTCCTAGTATCAGGATATAATTAGATCGTTCTCAAAAATGACTATGTATCCCAACTAGCAATTTTGGTCGCCGCTACGTAATTTTCACTACACGAAGAACTTTAAGGTTGCTGTCACTGGCGTCGGAAACCGTTCAGGCACCGTTTCTTCGCCACGTTGTTACCAAAATGGGGAATGATTGTGTGGTAACGTTTACGTAACTACATCGTCCCCGGAACTGTAATTTCTACGTTCCGCCACCGTTCCAAGAACGTTCCAAAACCTTAAATGTGTGGTTAAATAAAATCATGTAGGGTAAAGTAAGGTAACTTGGTGATATTTTCAATTTATCATGAGCTATTTGAATTCCTGGAAATATATAATTTTTTTGACCTACCTATCCGAAAGGCTTATGTTTTAAACAATCACTCATCGACAGAAAACGCTAAACTATGTCAAATTTGACAGAAAAAAACGCCTTTAAAAAAATACCGTTTTGTTAGGTAAATTGGTTATAGGTAAGTTTATTTGGCGATAGCGGTAAGGTATTGTGGTGATATATGGATTTGGGAGGAATTAAAAAGAAAATGATTGGAAACGTGTAAGTATATTATCAAATATGTATTTTACGTATCAGAAGCCATAATAATTTTTATTCTGACTCGTTTAAACAATTCTCATCACAACTGTCGCACATAAAGATGTCTTCATCATCAGGTCTCTGCTTGACAATTTGTGTGATACGGAACGCAACAAAAGGAACACTGAACCCATAACGCACCATTTTTGGCTTTCTCATCATCTTGGTATCTGATTCCGCAGACACCACAAAACCAATCATCATCGTCTTTTTTATTTCTCTTTTTTTTTACTCTCAGATTTCGTGTTAGAAGCTCTAGAGCTTACTATCCCTGAAGGTCCTGGTTCTGGCTGTGTTGATAATTCAGGATCAGTTAGCCATGTTGCACTGGAGTCTCTGGTTTTAAGTCGTGGTTTTACTTTGCTCGCTGAACTTGTAGAAGGGAGTAAAAATAAATCCTCGACGCTGGATTTTTCCAAAGAGGGATCAGAAGGATTGATAATATTACTTTCAGTGACTGGTTCATCTAAAAGAGTTTCCGTTAGCTTTGATGGGGCTATAGCTTCAGGCAAGATAGTATCTTTATTCAAAGGACTGAATCCACTTTTCCGAAACGCGTGTTCAATATAAATGGGGCTAAAACTTTTAATCATTGCTGCAGAAAAAAATTTCGTTAAAATTATAGCGGCTGGGGTTTTCACCGCTTTTTTCTTTTATGCGATCATTTAAGCAGTTGGTCCAAGCGGATTTTAAGGGACGATAGACGCCTACATCCAGGGGTTGGAGAAGATGGCTTGTGTGTGCTGGAAAGGTGAAGAGATGAATATCATTTTGCTTTGCTAGTTCTAAGACAGCCAGAGACAAATGTGAAGCATGACAGTCCATTAAAAGAATTATAGGTCTTTCTTTTGGTACGGATTTAATAAAAAATTTGAACCATTCCAAAAAAATGTCGGAGTTTATACAGCCTTTCGGTGACAGTTTTATTAATGAGTTAGGAATGGCTCCAGATCGGGATTCCAACGCACACCTTTAAAAAATTACTAGAGGTGGTATAAAGTAGCCATTGTTACAAATACACCCAAGAACTGTGGTTGTTTCTCCCCTATCTGCATAGGTCCTTTTGTAAACATAACGCTTGCCTAAAGCAGTCACAACTTTGTTGGGTTTTACTACAAAAGATAACCCAGTTTCGTCACAGTTCCAAATTCTGCCTGGCGTATCTTTAATGCCTAATTTCGTAATAAGAGACTCTAATTTTGTATAGAAATCAGCAAGCATAGTAGGATTTGCCATGGATGCTCTATATGCAGCTAAGTTTTCTGGCACACGTAATGTTAGGCCATATCTTTTTTTAAAGTTTACCCACCACCACATGCTAGCTATTTCATTGTCCCCCATAAAAAAATTTTCACGACCAACCGATTTTGCAACTGAAAACGCTAGTTTTCTAATAATCTGGACGGTAAGACCAAACCCTAATTCTTGCATAGATATAATATAATTATATATACGGACTTCTAATTCTGCCGGCAGGGCAAAAGGTCTTCCAAACTTTGGTAAATCGTGGATCACCAGATTTCCTTCCGCATTTTCAGTCTTACTTAAATATCGCTTTAAAGATGTCCAAGCAATCTTCATATTCTTCGATGCTTTGTATATATATAGACATACCCTCTTCACGAACCATTTGTGCTGCTCGAACCATATCTTGCTTTTCATAATTTCTATAGTTGCCTTTCGGCATTTCTTTTGGCATCTGATGATAATTTGGTGATTAGGTATGTTGGTAATAATAGGTATGTTGGTGCTACCCTGAATTGAAAATGTAATTATATTCTTTAAAAATATACTAAATTTACTATTATCTACAACGTCAAAATACTTTAAAGTCCGCTAAAAAGTCTCATAACAATTTCATTTAAAAGTCTCTGTCCTAACATCACAGTTTTTCATGCAAAATTGCTAAGAAAATGGCCCAATAACTTAAGCTGTAACAAGAGAAAACAATGTTTTAGGCTTAATATTATTTTACCACATTAAAAAGTAGCATATTTTCCATAGGATAACATGGAAACAAACTCTTACCTTTTAATATTTCGCTTACTGCAAATAAAATCAATTTATATCACAAAAATCCTCAAATTTAACGACTTTATTTACCGGCAAGGACGGAAAGTTTTCATAGACAAACAAATAAAGCGAAGCGCGCCGAACACCATGCAACATGGAGTGGATATTCCACAGATCCGACCGACAAGATTCGAGGCCTCTCCGTCAATAGGTTAGTTGGTGGGAAATTGTTAAAAAACTATCACCAATTTGCCTGTATCACCAACATACCTTACTTTACCCTATATTATGTTTCCGTCTATCCAAAAAACCTTATTAAATTCACAACATGTCAATTTATATTTTAGTTACCTAATACAATTATGAATATAGGTACCTACATAATAATGTAATATGAATATTTTAGACTTTAGACTTTATTTTTGAAATACAAGGTGGTAAAAACCAAACGCATGAAATTTTTCTGTGAAAAATAAGGATGTTAGATCTAAAAATAACAACTCGCTCTCAAAATAAAGCCTTTTGAGGAAAAACATGAAGAAAATCGGAAAAATATTAGGATTTAAAAAATATATATTTAAAGGATAAGGCAGTTTTATAACATAATAATAAGAAATATTAAGAAAATAAACTTAGGTAGGTAATAAAAGCTAGCTAGTATGTTTTGTAACAAAAGTTTGGATGTTTACAGAAATGGCGTCGCCATTTTTCTATTAAAAATGGTGTATCTTATTCAACGCCACGTTAAAGTTACCTCTGATATATTAAAGTAGAATTTACTTATGTATAAGTAGCGGGTTTAAAAAAATATATCACTGCAAAGTTTATTTTACTTAAAGGTAGAATTTGTTACTTAAAACCCTAGATTTTTCGTTACTTCGTAGTAACAAACACGGCGGCGTTACCCAGAAATTTTTCTTTGTGTGCTTTTCAGAACTTACTGGTCATTTTTGTACGCCGTAGTTCTATCGGTTTCATGAAAGTCCCCATTTGGAAAGTAATCTCTATGGTAATAATTCCTTAGTTTTGGAACCGCCTAGTTATTTTTGCTACTTTAAACGCCCGCTTGGAACTTTAACCTTAAAATAAATTATTTTATTTCAACTGTTGAACTATGTACATTGCATATTTTCCATTAACCATAATATCATTAAGTTCCTTGACATATTGCGAAAAAAACTCTTCTAAAGATGGTTTGCTTTGTCCACAATAAATAGTTACGACAGCTTTAGATTATCTATATTTGCAATTCTTAATAGAATGGGCCAAAATTCTGTAGATGCGCTTCTAAATGATGGTAAACCATCTACGGTAAAAGTTAGCGAGACCACTAAAGGTTCTTCTATATCTTTAAAGGCTTTTAGTAAGCTATTTCTAATACCATTATACCAATATTGTCCATTTCCCATTGTTACAATATTTACCGATTTTGGTGTCATCAAAAGAATTCTGCTATCAGATGGAAATTGATATCCTTGTGACCCTAATATAAGCAGTAAGTTATTAATAGCCTGGTGGGATATTTTCTCGGTAAAACACCATTTTCTGATCCTTTCCCTAAATAGGAGCAAATATTATTTTTCTCCTCCCTATATTGCAAACAACGCATTTTGACACTGTTTTAAAGGACGTAAGTAACAATTACCAAAAAGGTATCGATTGCCCTTGACGACGTGTTGTAAGTCAACTTACCACCCTTGGGTGGTAATAATTTTTGATAGTAAACTGTCAGCTTGACGTTGTTGATAAAATAACAATGCTTATGATGCTATAGAAACCGGTCAAATCTGTCCATAATTTCATGCGAAAAGTATCGAATTAAATTAATAAAATTCCAAGAATAAGTTCTGCGGGGAGGAGAATAGTAGATTCTGTTACGAGGTTGGAATGAAAATTCGATCCGAGTGGAAGATTCCGAACGCGAGCGTAAGGAACCACGAGTATCGAATTTTCATTCTAACCGAGTAGCAGACTATATTTTCTCCACGACCAAAAAGTACGAATAAAAACAAATAAAATCTGTACAAAGCAATTAAGTTATTTATTCGCAATATTCGTAATTTCAGGTGGAGTATTATTCAGTTCCATATCTGATTCATCCGATTTTTCACTCATTTTTTGACTTGCACTAAAATTTGTCTGAAAATAATTATTACAACGCGGCCATTTTTATCCGACACTGACAGTTTCGAAATTCATGGCAACCTATGTCGTTTAGATCAATTACAGAATATTCATTCCGTATCTTGTTATGGAATGAAAATACACGCAAAACGCATAAAAAGCAAGTGTTTCAGAATAAATATTCCAACTCAAGAGCGAGAATTTTTACATTCTATTATCAAAAATGATTTTGGAATTATTGCATTCAGTAATGGTCGTGGAGAAAAAATGTTATATACTTCATGGAATGTAAGTATATTTACTTACATCCCTTGTAGTATAAATAACTATTTCTTTTTCCTCATCGAAGTGATTATATTCATTTGTTAAACTGTCAAGTTCCGGCACCATAATGCCACATTTACTAGCATTGCTAAAAACGCATAGGTACATCATTTGACCTACTCATTTTAAAACCGACTGATGGAAATTGGAGTTAACATAAAGCCTTAAAAAATCGATGTAATGTTGTTAACAAACAAATTGAAATACCTTCAGGTGCCAGTCTAATACTTAATAGCCTAGTAACTTAAGATAAATATGCAATAAACACTGTCAATAATTACCAACGAAAAAACCCATAATTATATACACAATATCATTTTCTTAATTTTATTACCTAGATGTAAATACCTCTATAATCACATCTGTAATTTAGTTGTACCTTTGTACCTGTAAATTAAGAACCAAAATAACCCATTGTCTGTCAATTTTTATTTGAATGACATGTAGTAGAATTTATTATTGTCTTATATGCCTTTGATAATGATCCGCAAGGGTTGAAACACGTGTCAGGAAACTGAATTGAATTGTGAAATATGACAAGTACGACTTTAATTTCCTCTACCCTGTATAAGTTCGTTTTTTAATTTTTTATAGTACATATGTATTGTTGTGAATTATAAATGAAAATTATGTTTCGTATTTTGTTGTTACATGATGTATTGATTTGATTATTTATTTTGTATAATTATTAAAATGTTTTGCTAATATAACTGTTAAAAATAACTTTGGGTACGAGTTTCACTTTGACGTGCTGTTTTTTCATTTTAAGAAATTAGAAATAGATAGGCATAGGGGTGTCAATCCCGGGATCTCAGAGTCCCGGGATCCCGGAAGGAAAACCTGTCTCGAAAATACCGGGATTGGACCTGTTCATCCCGGGATAAATACCGATTTTTTATGCATATATTAATTTGCTTCATTTTGCCTTTTCAAAACTAAAATAACTAACGCGATTACTAATAAAATAGTACAGATTTTCCACGCTTTGATTGCAGAATCATGCGACTTTGAATAGATGTTGTATTTAATATTTTATTCAAAGACTAACAAAATTATTTTAGTTAGTATTTGTTGGTTATTTAGGAAAATGGACCCAAAAGAAAAAGGTAATGCATGATTTTAATACTAAAATAATGTAAATTTATATTATATTTCTTTAGTTATTTAGAACATTTCGATGGGTATTTTAATATTTTCCAAATAAAAAAAACATTATTAGTAAATATGATGGATACAGATTTTTAATCGGATATGGCTTCCATCTAAACCGCTGTTTTACTGAATATGGTGTCAGTACCTTGCAAAAAATTGAAACATATTTTTCTGCAGATGCAGATATCTCAAGTGTGGATTCTGGAATAAAAAGAACTGTTTATACCACCATATACACTGTGGCTCAAATTAAAGTAGTACCTACAGTTTTTAATTATGTTTTTTTCATTTTGCACTGATTTAATTTATTTTTTTAAGTGTGAAATCGTCTCAGTAAAATGTGTAATTTTTATCAAAATATTTTGAACAGGGCCGGATTGACAGTTTTTTTTTAACAAACGTGGGCTTATGTTCGTTGCAAACGGAAACTGATTTATTTAAATTTCAGATGATACGTTTTTTTGGTAGTTTAACCATTGAAAATTCTTCAGTATAGGTCTCATTGTGAAAGATTTTACAATTCAAGAAATACAATTTATTTTGTTCATTCTTAAGTAACAAATTTAATAATATTAACAATTAATGATATCAAGACGAACTATCACTTAAAATCGACAGTAGTCTAAATATTTACAGGATAACATTATGAATATGACCACCATGATTTTTTATCACCGATTGCAGTTTCCTTCGCCATAGGTCAATAGCTGCAATTGATTATGTCTTGGTAAAAATTATTCCAACAGAACTGTAACCTTTCCTTTAGCTCTTCGATGGTGTTAAAATTTTGGCCATTGTGAACATTTGCCTCTAAAATTCCCCATATGGAATAGTCTGGTTTAAGTCTGGACTGTTGGGTGGCCACATCTCCGGTTCGATGTAATCGGGGCATTGCTCAAACAAAAACATTCTTGTACTCCGAGAAGTATGGGAAGGAGCACCGTCTTGTTGGAACAAGTATATAATCGTCGCAGATTGCTTCAATTTTAGGAAGCAAGTGATGTAAAATTTGTTGTTGATACGCGTCCGAGTTGAGTTTTACTCCGGCATCTACAACAATGAGACTTGACTTCCCCAATTTGGAAAGTGCCACACAGACCATTACGCTAGGTGAAAAGTGACTTCTCTCGATTAAAAGATTTTCCAAAGGGATTACCCTCTTTACTCGCACATTTGCGTAGACCCGATTATTTTGTGTATTCTTTGACGGCCTCAAGTAAAACATCTTCTCATCTGAAAACTATATGTTTGCGATATTATCCCGAAAACGGAATCTTCGTAGTAATAGATTACATCTTTCTAATCGTTTCTCCTTCATATTGGCATTAAGTTTTTGACAGTAAACTTTTTTAAAGACTTTAAGTTAATCGTTTTTTATAATTCTTTGTAACTGTAGAACGGTGAATTCTTGTTCTTTTCGCTATTTTTCTGGTACCTACAGATTCTTCAGGTCGTACATTTTCTATAATATTTTTTACCATTTTCTTGAGTTCTTAAAGTTTTCTTCCTTCCCCTTCCAACTTTTATTTTTATGGATCCATTATTTTCTCTAAAAACTTTCCAACTGTTCCAACATACCAATTTTTTTCAGGAAACTCCTTTACAATTTTTCTTGCACCGTAATTATGTTTTTGTCGAAAATATTTAATAGGAATTCGATCCTCTTTACTTAAGACTGCCATTATGTACGGACATAGACAAGGAAGATGCGCTTATGGTAGGGATAGATAGGCAACTCAACATACTAAATTGGTTCTCTTATAGCGCCATTCGTGTCTGGTTGAAGAACTAAATGTAGCACTGTGGGCGAGGGGCGGGGGGTCGGCGCCACGCATGTAAATTTAAATTTTACAACTTTGAATTCAAATTTTTGCGCTTTTAACTCTGATGGAAAAGTTAAAAGCGCGAACCTTTTGAATTAAAGTCAATATATTTTGGGAGATTAAAAGAAAGTTGTAACTACGTTTCTGATATGGCGACAAGCTTATTAATATTAGATATTTACATAAATTAATATAATAACAAGGCAAGTTTTACCTAGGATTGTGCTGTAAAGAATTACCTAGAAACAGCGTTCAGCTTTAAATATGATCCTCATCTGCTGCCATGCTCAATTTTTTGGTCATACCCAAAATGTGTGTGACAAACTCTATAAGTTTTTTGAATGCCAATCTTGTCTTTGCCGCAGAGTAATGGATTTTAAATAGCATTTACCCAAAGTTTATGCGTCTAAAAATACACGAACATTATACCAAGATCGTAAACTGTCATAACTCTAAGAAAATCAGTATATAAGTAATGTTTATGATTATTCAGGATCAAAAGGTGTCCTGCATACATTTTTTTTAGATAGCAACAATATTTTGTATACAGTATAGGTGCAAGGTGGCAAGGTGCCTTTTTGGCTCTTCACGATACACCCTTTTTATTACTTCGCTAAAACAACAAAAAACTTACCTGGTCGCTTTTTGGAAACCTGTGCATTTTTACACGTTTCCATCTTGTACTTTACATCCGGGAACCCAACAATAAATCACCATTTTAGCAGAATAAACTTAATAAACTTATACGTCGCGCCGCTTCGTTTAAAAATTTAATTTTAAAATGTCAATATCGCTTGGGTCCGACTCCGGAAGATATTTTTATTATGGATCAGCACATAAGTCATATTTTCATCTTTATTGTACCTTAGCTGGTACGGTTGAATTCAGAGAGAGAAAGATAGAGAACGTTCCCCACGCTCATTCTAAATACATGTTTTGCCGCTACCAACGTTAGGATATGAACAATCTTATATAACAAAATCCCTACTAAATAGCGCCATCATCGTCCGGTTGAAGAACTAAACGAACGGGGAACAATCCTCACCATTTAAGTTATCCTAGCCTGTGTACGAATTAGCTGTCACGAAGCGTGCAAAACATCAATAATAACATTGTTTATTATTTTAATAACAGTCGTGGATACTCTGATTTTTAATAACAGTCATGGATACTCTGATTTTTGATGACGGTCATGGATGCTGCGATCATTCTTCAAGCGACTTCAAATTTACAAAATGATGACCACAATGTTTTAGTACATCAATGAACAAAATAAATTGTATTTCTTACATTTTAAGATCTTTCACAATGAGACCTTTACTGGAGAATTTTCGATAGTTGAACTACCAAAAAAACGTATCATCTAAAATTTAAATAAATCAGTTTTCGTTTGGACCGAACATAAGCGCACGTTTGTTGAAAAAAAACCTGTCAATCCGACCCTGTTCAAAATATTTTGATGCAAATTACACATTTTACTGAGAGGATTTCAGTTCATCATCACTCCAAAAATAAATTATATCAGTGCAAAATAAAAAAAAGTAGAGCTGAGGTCACTGAAGAATTTCAGGTTAAAAGTTAAAAAATGTACCGTTAACAGGATATGAGAGAGAAAAAAAACGACAGAGAGAGGTGGAGAGGGATAAAGCGAATTTGGGGTGACCCACTTCCGGCCAGATCTACCGTTCGAGCCGAAAAGAGAGGCTAGTTCACACACTGGCGGCGACACAGAATGAAGTCTTTAGAGCCATGCCCATTCAATTGATATTCCAAGCCAAGAGAAATGAAACAGATTTACCTAAATTTAGTTTTACATAAGAAGTCAATTCGTAATCCATGCTATACATTATAAATTAATTAAAAAAAAAAACTTAAATCCCAAAATATCTTTTGCCATTCGAGAAACGGTCGGTGAAGTTGGTTGCTAAGTATTATGGCCCAAACATCTTACAGAAGAAGAATATTAACCTAGAAAATTCATTAGCCAATCTGTCAGGTGAAGATGAAAATTGCAAACAAAGAAATACATCTGAAATACACAATGAAACACTAGTATAAGTCTCGGATAGTGTATTCCAGGGAGATATGTGATTTCAAATAGGAGGATAATGTAGCACTGCTTGGTCAAAGAAAACGAAAACAGAGGCCGTTGACCTTAGGTACGTATTTACTTTTATACAGGGAACCAAACGTTGTTTTAAAAAGGCAAAATACAATTTTTAAAAGACACAATACAAGTCAGACATGTAATATGAGGTATTAGATTATAATAATTCATTTGTGACAAAATCGGATTGTCACAAATCGATATTTTGGATAAATGTCTTAAGAAGAAATCGCAAGATGGATTAAGTTAATCAAGTGCTGAGACAAGTAAAATGATCGAAGTCGTTGGTAATAATCCACCAAGCAAACAAACAAAAATAATATACTTTCTTGTGCATAAGAATGATAAGAGCTTTGAAGGTGTTGTAGCTTGTATGACCGCAGTAGATGGTTTCCCAACTTCTACAATGTATGTCAAAGAGGATCTTGAGATTCTTGACCTTAGCGACAGCGACGCTGATAGCGAGTCTGAGTGCGAAGAAACTGAAAACATGGACAGGATAGAAGTGTGTGAAAACAATGATTTTTTAAAAATCACGAATGATCGTGACCTCTATATATTGATGTAAAAAGTGTTCGCATGTTTAGAAAATCGCCAACGAAAAATGATTTACTACAAAAGCAAATTAGGAACGAACATGGGAAATAATTGAAACTTATATTAGAATATAAAACCAAATGGAGTAGCTTACTTGACATGCTTGACCGCTAATTGATCTAAACATGTTACCAATTTTGGATCCAGAATGGCAAACTATCAAAGGCGTTGTGAAAGTGCTCCAGCCAATAAAATTAACAGTCGAATCCTTATGCCGACGCGACATATATTTATATAAAGCGGATGCTGCAATAAAATTCATGTGGAAAGACCTATCCAAAATTAAAACACCACTCAAGGCAGATCTACAAGACACATTAAGAAAAATTAGTGAGCAACGCAGAACCATTTATTCTGAAATTCTAAGCTCACAAATCTCGACTTTATTACCTCCGAACCAGGTGATTGATTTAAAACATCAAATATTTCTCTACTTAAATCTGAATTAGAAAAAGTTTTAATCAGGCTAGACAATGAAGATGCATCTGGAAGAGAAACCAGCGACGACAGCGACGAGGATCTGATTCCTATTGCGGAAATTCTGTGAGCAGAAAATGAACCCTTAAAGGATAAACTGCAGAAGGCATTACAACATTCATTAGAGTCAATACAAAACAGACAAAAAGAGTAATAAGATGCGACTGCCAGACATCATTACTCACGAAATTGATTTATACGCAAATGGTGATAGTCGGGGACGTAATGTTCAAATAGCCTTTGAATTTTTATGAATTTATGGTTGAAAGAATTGGCGCGGTCGCGTGAATGTCGTGCTCTCTAAAGTTACTCGTTTACGGGTGTTAAAGTGACTTTAATTAGTGTACGAGATTGGATTACAATAGTTGAAAAAACGGCGAAACTAGCAGTGTAAAATTCGAAACCCCATCTGTAATAATTTTCATAAAATCAAGGAAAAACCATGGTAAGAAATGGTAAAATGATAAAAATTTATTGGCATATAGTGTAAAATAAAATTAAAAAAGAAGAAAAAACTGACTATCTTTTTGCACTGCAGTGATCAAGATAAGCACCTATCTATTGGAAGTTTGTTTATATTGGAATCTCCCTTTTTTTAAATGTGGTTCAACGAACTAGATTAGTTGTCCTTTTTAGACTTTATTGTTGTTCTTTAAGAGGAAAGAAGGGCCAAGTATTTGCTGTTGTTTAATTAATTAATAATTTGTCTAACAATGAGTAAGATTTTTAAATGTTGCGCAAAGATTGAATTCCGTAATTATATTTGTGTAAAATGTTTGGGCATATTCCACCCTAGTTGTCTGGAGAAAAGGAAGGACGCTGTGTTTCTACATGGCTACAAAATTTACTGTTCTGTAGACTGTCAAAATGATGATTTGATAATGGAAAATAAAATACAGACTTACGTCGATCAAATCGAAAAATTGAACATAGATATTAAATCCAAGGAATCGTTCATAAAACGCCAAAAAAGATTATCCCTGGACTTTCAGTCCGATATATATGAAGTCGAGAAAACCTATGAAGAAAAGATCAAACAACAAACAAATATGATAACAGACCTTAGAACAATCTTAGACACCCATAGAAACAAAATTAAACAGCTGGAAATTGAATTGCAGCAGTGTGAAGCAAATTGAAAACGCTTTGAAACAGAAATATTGGATTTGTGCGAGACTCGAACTAGTATGCTGACGTCAATAGGGGCTTTAAGTGCGGAAAATAAGTTATATGTTGATGAAATAGAAGATCTTAAGAGTTTAGTTAAGGGTTTTCAAGATGATAACATCAGGGACATCCAAACTAGGGGTATACAAACAGATACTCTAAAAAAACACACCATTCAAAATGAAGATAATGACAATAACATAAATGAAGCTGCTATGAGTGGTGAATGCCTGGGTAGTGTGAAACCTAGAGTCACTCTGAATCTAGTTGACCGAGTTAATAAAGTGCTGGTTTTAACAGATGACTATGGCAGGAAACTGTACGATCCTCTACATAGCACTTTAAAAAATACTTTTAAATTACAGGTAATATGCAAACCATTTGCTAGGTTTAGGGACGTGATTTCGTGTGCCGATGCTTACATAAAGGACTACACAAGCCGAGATTTTGTGATCGTTCTTGCGGGTCTTAATAATGTAGATATCCGTTTGGACGATTTAACGCTTCTTGCTAACAAGTGTTTTCATACGAATCTTGTCATGTCTACTATGCCTATTAACACAAATTACAGACTGGCAGAGAGAGTCAGCGATATTACGTTTATAAATAATAAAATTGTTAATAATGTTCATAATTTAAAATTTTTCACAACTAACATTGATTTTGTTGACACTGCTAATATATTTGTTTTGAGGGATTTCATACCGGATAGTTTATACTTAAATAGAAGAGGTAGTTTTAAGCTCTCCAAGCTATTGGTGGAATGCCTAATAAACTTTAAAAACAAAATACCGGTTACAAACTTAAGATATATTACCACTCTTTCCTCACCGCCGGCGCCATCAATAGTAAATGTTGATAACACGCTTACTGACATTAATGTAAGGTCTGAATTAGTAAAGCGCCCTTTTTTAGACGAGGCACTGCACCCATAAGTTGTTTTACTATCCTACTGCTAAATATTCAATCTCTTCGCAATAAGGTGGATGATCTAACTGTCTTCTTGCAGACTGAGGGTTTTCCTGGTATTGTACTACTTACAGAGCATTGGTTGAAACCTAATGAACATTGTTGTGTTACAAATTATAAAACAGTTTCTATTTTTAACAGGACAGCCTCAATTCATGGAGGTACAGTGATTTTAATTCATGACGATTTTTATCATAAATTCCCTATGGTTAATATAGATAAATTCAATTCTTTGCTCGTAGAGGGTGAATTTGAGTTCTCCATGGTTTACAATAAGTGTAATGGTGTATTTATTGTGTGTATGTACCGGCCGCCGAGAAGCAATGTTGGAGAGTTCTTGGAAAGACTAGAATCGCTTTTAACTGCGATGCCTGTCAACTCGAAAATTATTTTATGTGGCGATTTAAATATTAATTACAATGATGTAGGGTCTCTTGAAACTAACAAGCTAAAGTCTATTTTCTTTTCATTTAATTTGTCTATGCTTGTTAACCAACCTATTCGTGTAGGTTGGTACTTTAATAGGTACAGAACTGTATACAGACGAGTAATTAGAGCAGCCAAGCAAAAATACTATAATGATAGAATAAATAATGCTGGCAATAAAGCCAAAGAGCATTGGAGAATTGTCAATTCATTAAGAGGAACATCGGTGTCTCCAGGGGATCATTTAAACATTGATTCCAATGCATTAAACTCATTCTATTGCTCAGTGGCAGATGGGTTGATATCTGGCTTAAGGTCTCAGATCGACCCGCTTTCTTATCTCAAAGTATCTATAGCGGATTCGTTTTACTTGTACCATACAAATACTGAGGAACTTAAAACTATAATAAAAAATATCAAAAATAAAAATTCCTCAGGGATTGATGGAATCACACTGAGAATATTTGAAAGCCTTCCCGATAATTGCCTTAATGTTTTATCTGACTCAATCAATATATCCTTCGATAGGGGTATTTTTCCGGATTGCCTTAAAATGGCAATAATTAATCCAATATATAAGGGTGGCGATTCCGATGATCCAGCAAATTTTCGCCCTATATCACTCCTGCCAACTCTGTCTAAAATTATCGAAAGGCTTGTTAAGGAAAGAATGCTCAGTTTCATCCAGCGCCATAACATATTGCTAGATTGTCAGTTTGGATTTCAGAGTGGGAGGAGTACAGGAGATGCTGTGTTTCACTTCTCCGAGAGTTTGTTTCTGGGACTTAATGAGGGCGAACTTGCCGTAGCAGTATTTTGCGACTTCTCTAAGGCCTTCGATTGCGTAAATCATTCCATACTATTGCGAAAACTTTCGTGTTATGGCTTTAGAGGGGTGGCATTAGACTGGTTTTCATCTTACTTGTCTGACAGAAAGCAGATGGTGAGGTCTCGGGGTTGCAACTCCAGTGCACTCGCTGTTAGACACGGGGTTCCTCAGGGATCGGTGTTGGGACCCCTGCTGTTTCTACTATACCTAAATGATTTGGCCACAATCAGTATGCAAGGCAAATTCACTTTGTTTGCTGATGACACTACGATCCTATGGACGGGTGGAGATGCAGGGGTTCTTATGAGTACTGTCTCGCATGATCTGCGTGCAGTTTGGGCCTGGTGTGATGCTAACTACCTTAGTTTTAATGCAAATAAAACTAATATACTAACTTTTAAATTTAGTCCCTTAGGTATGGATTGTCCGGTTACTAATAAATCCAGTGTAAAGTTTCTTGGTCTGTGGATGGACGAGAGGCTGAGGTTTGATATACATACCCAGGCTCTCAATGCCAAGTTGGCCCCTGGTTGCTATGCGGTTCGTGTGGTGGCAAATGAGCTGGGTACTGGTATAGCAAGAAGTGCCTATTTCTGCCTGATCGAATCTCAGATATGGAATTCCTTTTTGGGGGTTTTGCAACGGGTCTCTCTTCTCTTCTGTGTTTGTTTTACAGAAACGGGCAATCCGGTATGTTTGTAAGGCAAGGGTCCGGGATCACTGCAGGCCCTTATTTATTCAACAAAAGATTTTAACCTTACCCTGTCTGTTCATATTAGAGACAGTGCTTCTTGTTTATAAGCGTTTTAGAGACAGTCGGCATACCCATCATTATCCAACGAGGAACAGCAATTGTCTGCCATTGCCTATCCCGAGGTCAACCCTAACTAAAAACTCTCTTATGTACGAGGGCTTGAAAATGTATAATCACTTGCCATCTGTTGTGAAGGAGATAAATAGTCCAGCGCTCTTTAAGAGTATGATTAGAAATACTTTACTACAGAAAGCATATTATAGTTTGAACGAGTTTTTTGAGGACAACTTGTAGTATTGCAGTGATTTGGCTCCTTCTGTCTGTCTGTAATGTTGTTTTGAGTGCATTTGCCGCTTTGGTACTCGTCCAAGTATGTATGTATGTTATTGTATATGAATACTTTTATTAATTCATCATAAATCAATATCTGCATTATTAAGTCAATTTTTTTTTTTTTTTACATAGTTTTAATGTTTGTTGACGTAAAGACTTGTTATTTTGTCTTATTTTGTTACTACAAAACTTGAACTTTATTTCTCTTATTATTGTTGATTTCATATTATCCTTAAGATTATTTATCACATTTTTACCGCTTCTGCTGTTTGTGGGACATTTTATTGTTCTTTCTTTTTTTCTCCTTTTTGCATTGTATTGTACTATTTTTAGATTTTAAACTCAATTTTATTTATGATTAGGCATGTTAGCTGCAGGAAAGCTTTATCGATCATCATAAATCTAGTCAACGTTTTTTTTTTTCCTTTTTTTATTTTTTATATAGTTTTAATATTTGTTGACGTAAAAAACTTGTAATTTTGTCTTATTTTGTTACTACAAAACTTAAACTTTTTTCCTATTAATTGATTCCATATTATCTTTAAAATTATTTGTCACATTTACCGCTGCCACTTTTCATTGTACATTATTTTATTGTTCTTTCTTTTCTTCTTTATGTATTGTATTATTCTATTTTTACATTTTAAACCTGATAATTTTATTTATGATTAGGCATGTTTGATGTAGGAAAGCTTTGTAAATGAAAACTTTGGTTTTTTTTTCCCCTTTTGGGATAATAAAGCGATTTTGAATTTTGAATTGAATTTTGAATTATTAACCATTCAGCCCACAAGCGTGGAATCTGAGAGATGTTTCTCTTCTGCAGGGGTTTTATGTAATAAAATATGTTCGAGGCTGGAAGATGAAACTTTAGAGGCACTAATATTTTCGCGGTATTTTTTTTAAAATCTATAAACCTAAAACTTATCTGTTGGTATTTGCAATACGCTTAATTAAGTTCGTTTAAATTTTTTTTTGTTTAATTTTTTGATTTAAGTTAATACAATAAAAGTTTTTGAATGTTATCTATTTTTGTCGGTACATCTGATCCCGAAATCCCGGGATTTATCGTACAAATCTCGAATATCCCGAGATCGATAAAACATTTCGGGATTCACATCCCTAATAGGTACGTAACGAATCTTTTCAAATTTTAGAATCATAGAAATATGCGATATTCAAATCAAATTTTGGTACAATTTTTTCCTTAAATTTATCATCTGCGGCTGTCAAATATCTTTTTATCATTTGTTTTAAATTTATGTGCTTGATAATTTATTATTAATAACTAACCATAATAAACAACATGTATAATATACGTAACTATTTAAACCTTGGTTCAATATTGGATGGAAAAATTGAATCAAGTCCAATAACATAATAATTAATAAAGCTTTTCCGTATTACAACTAGCAGTACTTTTTACTGGAGAAAAACATGATTTAGAACTTTGCGTGGTTAAATATTCGTAATAAAATAACCGAAAATAACTTTCTTATTTTCAATGTATTTGATAGCGTGCGCTGGATGAATTATCCTCCAATCAAATTTAGAACTTGTTGAAATAGCGTTTTTGTCATTTTCTAACGGTTTAGAATTAGGAGTATTTATTTTAATTTTGTCCCTAAAGTGTTAATGAGAAGCTGACTACATCGTATCTCCTAAAATACTGTTTCTGTGAATATTGCAGGGAGTCCTGTCACTATAACAACCTTGCTATCATGGACAATAGTTTTGTCACTTCGTGGGTTGAGTATTATACTGTTCTAACAGCACTTTTGGCGCGAAATCGATTTTTAAGGTAGAAAAATAGTACAAAAAATTTCTGTTCTATGTGTATAGAATAACCTATATAATTTAATACACAGACTTAAATAGAACCAGTATTAAATTGTTCTATCACTCATATTTAAAAACCGTTTAGTATTATAATGTTCTAACAGGCCAACCAAAGAATTTTGGTCTGTTAGAACAATATAATTTTTGCTGTTTCAGTTTTGTATCCAAGTAGTAGTAATAACACGGCGTGTTTGTGGGGTGCAATTTTGAGAAATTTTGATTGAAATACGTGTCTTGATATGCCAGAACCTAAAAAATGTCTTTTACCATTTCGTCGCATTCCAAAGAAAATCACGTAACTCCATATTTTTTCGAAAATGAGGTTTTGGCGCCATCTGTTGCATAACTGTATAATCTTACAAATATCAAAATATGTATGTCCAAATGACAAGCGTTAATATTTAAAAACCTGAAAAGAAATCTACTTATCTCCAGTGGTTTTGAATCGTCCGCAGAAATTTGCGTAACTCCTGATTTTGAACCTAAACAGCTAGCGATGCACGTATTTACAAGTTCGTGTTTAGTTTTTTGATTAATTAGTTGGAAAAAAGTGTTATAATAGTACAGTTCCTGATTTTATAAAACGGTAAGTAGCATGGAAAGTTTGAATTGTAAAGATGTAGTGCATTTTTAAGAAAATATAATGGAAATATTACTCACAGAAATTATTGCTGGAGATACGCAATTTTCGTTTTAGATAGTAAGAGTATAATAGTATGGAGTTAAGCGTATTTCCTCTGTTTCTTGTCTATACTGTTATTAGACTTTAGGATTAAATGGATTTAAATAAAAAATATAATTAATGTTTTGTTTTATTTTCAGGACCAAAAATGTACTCAAGAGCGAGAAGACTGGTTGCTATGGCTGTAAATAATGTCGTTCAAGATAATTCCGAAAATGCTGCTAAAAATGCCGATGTAGAAGAGGTGTTTCTGGAAACTATCAATACCCAACTGCACAATGAGAATGCCGTGGAGTTGTATGAAGTTGATGAGGAAGGTATTCTTAATCCAATACTACCACCTTCAGATACAATAAACGATAATATTAATGGGAACGTGCAAGCAGACCTTCTCCTGTCAATAGAAGATTGCAATGAACAAATTATTGAGGAGGTTATCAATAACATCATTGATCCAAGAACTGAGGACGATAATGTCAACAGAATAAAAGATAATTCTGCACATACTATTGAAGAAGCCAACAGAAACTCAGAACAAAGAACAGAAGAAGGAAATCTTAAACAAGTCGAAAATTCAAATGGAGAGATTAATTTAGAAGCCAACGCAAGCACAGATTTAGGAAGTGAAGATGAAACTGGCAATTCAACTGATCAAGAACAAAAATCTGATGAACCTGAAGAAGAAATAGATAATTTAAACAAAAGAAAACGAGCCAGGAAACATGATGTAAACCCTTCCTCTTGGTTACAAAATATTAATAAAACCAATCGTGAAAAAGGCATAGAATACAGAGGTAAGAAAAAGGTTGAAAATAAATGGAAATATGATATCGCAAAAAACCAAAAGTTAATAAAAAATCCTTGTGATTGCAAAATCAAACAAGTGACAACAAAAATTCAATGTAACAAAGTCACAGAAGAAAACAGACAGGCTATTTTAAAATTATTTTGGGGGCATATGAACTGGCAAAAAAGAAAAGTTTACATACAAAGTCATATTCGGGTTGAACCCGTTAAAAGGAGACGTGGAACGAATGTAAGTAGTAGAAGAAATAGTTCATTAAAGTATTATTTAAAAGCTGATAATAGGGAAATAAGAGTATGTAAAAAAATGTTTTTAAATACGTTAGTCATGAAAGAGTCAACTGTTTTAAACTGGGTAAAGACCGACAAAATCAAAGATACTGAAAAGAAATCACAAGATAAAAGGAGAGAAAGTAGAAATGAGCTTTTCAAAAATCGAAATGAAAACTTAAATGAATTTTTAGAATCTCTTCCAAAGGTTGAGTCCCATTATTGTAGGGCATCAACGTCAAAGCTGTATCTAGAGCCAATGTGGAACTCAACCAACGAGCTTTATAAATTTTATAAAGAAACGTACTGCGTAGAGAACCAAAAAGAAGCAGTTTCCAGAACCATTTTTTTCAAAGAATTTTGTAATAAAAATTACTCGATTTACATTCCAAAAAAAGACCTTTGTGACAAGTGTGTTGCATTCAAATCGAAAAACCTAACTGAAGAAGAGTACAATTTACACCAACAAATGAAAAGAGAAGCAAGAGCTGAGAAAGAAAAAGATAAAGAAACAGGAGCCGCTGTATTTGCCATGGATCTGCAAGCAGTTCTCCTCTCACCAAAATCAACAGTAAGCTCCATGTATTATAAAACGAAATTGATAGTCCATAATTTTACCTTATTTGACTTAAAAACACGCGAAGGTTACTGCTTTTTATGGAACGAGTCAGATGGTGGGCTTACATCAAACGAATTTTCCTCTATATTGGTTAATTTTTTGGAAAATCATGTGATTCCTTTTCTGCCCGATGACAAAAAAGAAATTGTACTCTTCAGTGACGGTTGTAGTGGACAAAATAGAAACTCGACATTGTCAAATAGCTTAGTAAATGTAGCAATGATCCATAAAGTGACCATAATGCAAAAGTACCTCGAAAAAGGACACACGCAAATGGAGGTGGACAACATGCATTCGTGCATAGAGAAAAAAATTCGCAACAGAACAATCAACGTACCTGCAGACTATGTACACGCCTGTAGAATCGCAAGAAGAGACAAACCTTATAAAGTAAAATACCTAACTTTTGACTTTTTTAAAAAATACAACGAAGTTCAATTTTATAAATCCATTAGACCAGGAAGAAATACGGTAAATCAGATCCGCGCTTTAAAGTACGAAATAAACGGGAAAATATCATTTAAACTTCGACATCCTGATGCCTGGGAGAATTTAAACCAGAGAAGTCAGTTTCTTATCCCTCACCCAATAAGTGAAATTCAACAACTATTTAAAGAGAAAAGGAAAATTAAGGCTGAAAAATATCAACCCCTTCAGATTTTGAAACAAAGCCTACTTCCAGACTATCACGCTTTTTATGACACCCTCGCTCATGAATGAAAAAAGTTGTTAGCTTATTAATGTTTAACATTTTTGAAATACTGTTTTAAATAATATGTTTAAGAGTTTTTCTACTAAATAAATATTACAGTTTATGTAGTTAACTTTGTTCTTCGTGCTTTATATCATTTTTTGTTCCGTTTCCTTTTAAGAGATTATGTAAAAAGAATGATATTATGTTATTGCATAACTCAGCAAATTGGGTATCTCCGTTTTTTTTAATCCGAAATCAGCGTAACTCCAATTACATCTGGAATTTCCAAAAATATTTAATCTTTGATGTACTTCTCTATTAACGGCCAATTTTTAATACCTAGTGTCCAAAAAAGTAATTTTAAAACAAGGAATTAAAATATTAATGCAGTTTTTAGTGTCTGGTGTAAAATTTACTCTTCTGGAGTTACGCAATTTTCTTCAGAAGGCGACGATTTGCATAAGTTGCAGATCCTACAAAGCTTTTTAAGTTTATGCCTGCTGTGGATATTACCTTTATTCGTACTTTTTTCAAAGAATATAATAACACTACCGTGTTTGCTAATTCAAAGAAAACACTGCAAGAAGCAAAAGCTAATTCCAAGGCTTCAGAAACTAATAGAAAAGTAAATAAAGGTAAATCAAAATCCAATACCGAAAGTACCAAAGGAATAAAAAAGTGTAAACCTTCAATTTTGTTTAAATAGTTACCTTCAGTTTATAATATAATATTTGTGTTAATTGTTTTTTTAGTTAAGAATACCTCCATTTTATGTTAGGAATATTAATGATATTTTTTATAGTACAATACAATGTGTTCATGTTATTTTTGTCTACTATTTAACTTTTTTGGAACTGAAACTTTTAGTTCTACAGAATTTTATATACTGTTAGAACAAAATCTGATATTTCGTAAAATTTTTGTTGACAAATAAAAAAAATGTTCTATCAACAATTGTTTAATTTGTTTAAAAACTTATAGGAAGAAATAAGTTCAATAGGAACCATGAAATATTCCCATTCTTACGTGTCTGTCCAAAACCAGTACTTAAAATTATTGAAATATTTCCATGGTAAAAAAATTAAGCCTCGAATATTCAATCGCCATTTCCCAACAATTTCATTTTTGACGCATAGAACAATATAATACTCGACCCACGACTTGGTGCTCTTCTTGCGTAGGCCTTAGGTCGTGGTCCGATACTTATTTACACCGTCCTTTCGTCGTTGGCTTGCCTTGGGCGCCATACAATAAATGAAACCAAAATTTTCCCACACTTACACTACCTAAAGTTTTATTAAAAATACCTAATCACATCAAATCAATAACTCTGGATTTAAAGAAAGGGTTTATGCTAGTTTGTTAGGAATTGAAAATATTCAAATTTAAGATTGACGTTATGTTATTGTTTGGGAAACACGTTTTCTAATAATCAAAGTAATAAACTAGTGTTATATCCCGCAATATTCTAATTCTCGGAAAGCATCAAGTCTTCTGTGGGCGTGAAAGCGTGCTGTATTCTAAACTAAATTATATTAAATTCACGTCTGCGAAAACCGTTAATCGGTTCGGTAGTATGTAAGGTGGGATCTGTGATGTTTTGACAGACAATGGGCAAACATCACTTGAATAATTCAACGGTCGCTTCTCGTTGGTTGGTCAATAGGGTCCACGTGACTACATGTGATTGGTGGACGTCCCAAACCACAGCGCTGTAGCACCATATGCAACTCAGTGTCCTGTTAGACTTCAACGTAAGCAGATTCTCCACGTGGCTAAAACAATAATAGCACGTGGTTGACATGTGTATCAGGCAAAGTGATTTTCTAATGTTAAAGTAAGTGATATTTGGGGACGCGTGCCCGGTAACAGAGGCTACTATTATTTTGAACGTTCAGTAAAAGTACCGTGAATTTCGCAGTTAAATAGACTACATTCTTTGTGTTTGGATAAGATGTGCATGAAGTTGCACCTCAGTAATTTGCAATTCATGTAAATACGTGAAATATTCCGTTCTATTCAGAAGATGTCTTTTAAATAACCCTCGTGATATTCAGACGTCAATGAAGGTATAATTAATGCAAGTTCTGATTCATTCCCTATACGGTAAAAAATATTGAAATCCTAACGGTGTCTCGGTGCAGTGCAGTGCAGAAAAGCCTGCAAAGCATCTGTCAGTTCGTCGCACTCATATATGCCAAATATTGGCACAAAGCTCCTTTTGCAGCAGAGGCTTCGCGGAATGATCGAGCCTTTCTTATTGCACTAACGGAGTTCCCGGACCGACTAGTAGCCGAGGCTTTCAAGCGACATCTCTGGTACTTTGCCGAGGAACTTGTTGGGCTAGCGATGTTCGACAAAGACCTCGACGTCGAAACGAAATCCAGAATGCAGAAAAATTTGCTCCTGCTGGCCAAAGCCAAGAGACTTAAACGGCTGAAGGGAAAGTTGTTTGTAACTGGCAGCACCCTAGATTCTTTTGTCACAGAGAAAACGGTCAACATATTTGACGTTCTCCTAGACAACGGCAAAAACATGGCAAAAAATTCTTGCTCAAGGAACCCAATCAGGGGCCAAATGATGCAACCTACAAGCTGTTTCAGGGGAAGGCTGCACAAATGAAGGTGGTAAATGACTGCGCCGAGAGGGGAGTCGCCCTGATCCAGCAATATAATCAAAGTTTCATAAAAGATGAGACCCAAAAGCAGTACCTTCTGCGCCCCGTCGAGCTCCATAGAAAGGCGCACCCTACCCCTCCCAAAAGCGCCTTATAATAAAAGTGATCAAGAAATGTTGTGTTTTTATAAAACTGATCTAAAAATTATAACTTTATTGACGACGTGTGTTGATTTGTAAAATAAATTTCGTTATATTAAAAATAATAATCACGATTTTTTTTTTATTTTGTTCGTTTTTTTTCAGAAGTTGATATGGTTGCGACCCCTAAATATAATCTGAATGATCTAAAATTTTGGAGGGTTTACTCATTTTATGTAAGGAACAAGATCCGCCTTGATGAGAAACAAATTAGTAACTTACATTTTTTTGGACCACCCTAATGTGTAGATAGATATAAATAGGTGTATTATTCCAATAGAGGCACCCATACAGGCATAATAACCACATAATTAGCAAACAGGTAACCAGGATTAGGTACAAAAGAAAAGGAACAAAATGATTAGAGCAGAAACGGAATAAGTACCTAGACTCTAATTAGTTTTGATAAAATTGCTTTCTAAGATTCCAAGTAAATGGTACGGCTGTACATACATAATTTTAAGCTTTTAAGCTCGCAAGTTTTTTTTTTTATCTTTTAGACCTCTCGTTGCACTTATCATGGGATACACTGTATAGTATAATTATAATGTTATAAAGATACCATTATTATACAAAATTAAGTATGACTACTTTCTCTATGTTGTAAAATAATTGAAATATACGTTTCCAATAATTGAAAAAATTTATTAGAAAATATATCTACATATTAAACGACTGCTTGATCTTTTTAAATAAACCAGCTGTACTACAATGTTGTAAATTAACTTGTTTTCAAAAAAATACACGCAAAAAGTAATAAATATGTTAGCCTTAGTTTTAATCACTTTGGTAGTTTATGTAAAACTAAAAGGTGTTTATGCAGATGTTCTGTATACAAAATTAGGTAAAGAAATTTTATGTTGTCTTAGCTCAAACTGTTTAATGGCCTTATTTTCCAATTAGAAAAATAAACTTCTTACTTTGAAAGAAAATGTGTCTCAAAAATGTTAATTTAATAATATAGTCAACAAATACAAAAAAATTGCGACTGATGTTATAATGACTGTAAAGAGGAGTTTAAAGTATCCTGATTGCGAATTCAACAACCAACATTTTCCACCACGTATAGATTTTGAGATAGAATGTATCAGATATTTTTATTTTATATAAACGTTTGTATATAATATTTATACATAAGTTCAAACCAAGAAAAAAAAACAAGATATTTTTAAGGAGAACAGGATTTATTTACAAAAATACACATGAAAATACAGTTATAGTAAGTCTTTTGTACATAGCTTTTTTGAATATGCTTACTTTCGTTCATATTCCTGATCGCTTTCTCTCATAAGAAACCAGCAATAATCCCCCATCTGCCTTGGTAGCGTTGCTCCATTGTTGGTATGTCCTGGAAGCTTTCAACAAGCTTTTCGTAGTTTTCTACTTTTTTGTTTCCTTAAAACAACAAGTTTTTTAAAAGAACTCCACGCAGCTAATTCCACATCACTTAATTTTTCATCAAACTGTTGATCCCTTAGTATTTTTCTAATTTGTGGTCCAACAAATATTCCTTCCTTAAGCTTAGCACTTAGTTTACGAAAAATTTGTAAGGTACTTGAACGCATCTCCTTTATCTAATGCTTTTACGAAATTTTTCATCAATCTCAGTTTAATGTGTAAACGAGGTAACAGAACTTTTCGGGGCCAACAAGAGGTATATTCTTTACGTTAGCTTTCCCTGGAATATATTGATCTCTTGGAAGCCATTCTTTTACTTGGTAATGGCTCTGTGTTCCAAAGACAAAGAAAACAGCAATACTTCGTAAATTCACCCTGAAGCTCAAGTAATAGTTCTATGACTTTTAGGTCACCACATAATATTATTTGCCACTTATACGTATCATAGCTTATTACATTTAGAATAAGTGGCATACTTTTGTATGTTTCCTTCATGTCAACTGAATGTGCAAGAGGAATAGATAGACAGAGAATAGAGTCTTTTGTTGCCATTATGGAGCAGAACTGCTTTTAAACTTATTCCAGAAGTATCTACAAACAAGCGCCATTCATCCGGGTTATGTGCAAGTCTTAAGTTTTCCATAACACTATTTAGATTAACATAAACACACATTTCATCATGCATAGTAAAAAACGAGTATAGCTCCTGGTTACGGTTCCTAAATATTGTAACTCTGGTTCCAGTGGCTAGTAACGGCATAATTCTCGTATACAGGGACCATCTATAAGTAGATTCGGCTACGGGGCAGAGTGAAATTTGGAATTTGGTATAAATGGGTACTTCCGTTATTTGAAGCCCTAGAGAGTTGGGACTTAGTGGTTGAGGTGTCATCCCTAGACACCCCCACGCGGTCTTGCCAGATTGTGCACAATTTCCCTAACTTAGGGAAAACGTAAATTTGGCAACGTCGCGTTTCGTTATATTACAAATTACTTTTAAAATAATGTGATTAAAATATTCATTAATTTTTGCTGAAAAAAAAACATAACGCAAAAGTTTACGTGTTAGGAAGTTTTTACCATCATTTTTGTATTTAGAGATCAAAAATTAACCAAAAACTACCTTTTGCATTACAGTTGCAAATTGGCTGTAAACTAGTGTAATTATAGGTTTCCGTTTAGTAAAAAATAGTATTTGCATTACACGGGAGAAAATGAAACTTTACGCCAGTATAATGATGCATATGATTATTTCTGCGACCCTCTACTATTACGATCATTATTTCGTGTGCAATTTACGAGATGTCAGTTTGCGTTGCATTTCACCGTTAGTCCTTTGCATTTGTGCTATAAATGCTTTTCATTTTTCTTTTGTCAGATTCTAGCCTCAGTGATGGAGCGTGATATCGCGGGTTGGTACTATTCTAATATTTGCATTGAATGGATGCATGATAAATTATTTAATTCCACGTTCATTTTTTTTTTCTATGCAAAAAGGTAGGTTTGAGAAAATGTAAATCACATTCTTTGGTATTATGTAGGATCAGTTTTTTTGGTCATGACGCCCCGGGGATCCGCGTCTGGTTCGGTATATTATTTTTAATTCTTTAGATAACACAACTATTAATAAAATAAAAATAGAGTTAGGTTAGTTCAGGTTAGTTTTTTTTTAGACTTTAGCTCCCTGTATAATATTACAAACGGGACAACTCCGGACACATGTTCATATGAACTTTTTCTCTTAGAATATCATAAGAAATCACCCTTAAGTTACGTACCGTACTTCTGAAACACCCTGTATATTCTTTATAAATTTTATAAATTTTCTAAAAACGTTGTACACCGATATAGATTCAAAAATTCAGTTTTTATTATAACTGCGCTACTAAACAACATCAAGAGTGATTTACAATAAACTTTCGTTACAAGTTTTGAAACAGTAATTTAAAAAAGTGCAGTTTATTAAGGCAATCGTGTTTTAAGATCCTTGATATTGGTTTATTTTTAGTTAATACCTGCTTGCTGAAAATTATAAATATTACTTGCTTATTCCTTAAAAGTAAATTATTAAGTCATTCATATGAATAATGTTGTAAATTTTCTACAGTCCATATTACTAAATATTGCATAAAAGCAGTTATAGTAAAGGGCGAAATCAGTTTTTTGCTCTTTATTAAAATATGTCTTAAAGCAGGTGATCTTACCAATACATTGCCTCTAAAGCCATAAGATAAAACTTGTCATTCTAAAAATATCTTCAACAGTTTCAAAGGTTTCCAAGCCACGTCATGAAGCGCGGCCGCGTCGCGCTATCTAAATTTCGGGAACTACGAACAGACAAGTACGGCGATACTTAAAAGAAAGAATGGCGTTTTCCAAAGTAGCAAAATTTCACGATCCGTTTTTTGTTCAAGAATCCCCCCTGTGTTAATTAAATTCAACATTTTAGGGGTCGACCGACCATTGTTTTTTAATTTACATCAAATGGCAAAAATTCACATTTTGAACTTTAAATATGTTGAATAAGATATAAGATCACTTTTTTCCTCGTTGCAACTTGGTTTTCCATATTGTTGCGTGCGTTACCCTCAATTTGCCGGAATGTCCAAATAGGATATTTTATTTAAATTTTAAAACACTTCCCTGAGGTCCTAATCCTAAAGAAACCAAACCGAAAATTTTGTTTTTCAACACTTACTCTCACTTATTTTGCACTTAATTAGTTCTTCTCTTTCAAGAAAAATCACGAAAACTTTAAAAACAACAGATTGAAGTAAAATCTTTCCTGTCGATAATGAGTATTAGACATAACTATAACCTTACTTTAAATTTAGCGGCCGGTTTAACGTTGCCGAGCCTGGGCTTTAATTTTAATACATGGTGTATCTTGGTTGTCCATCTTCTAGTCTGGAATACTTTGTCTTCAATGCTGATATTCTAATAGCAGGGCTCGTTAGAATAAATAAACGGAAGGTCTACTACCCCTCTATTTCCGATTTCGCCGACACCGATTGAATTCGAAGTTAGTTGGTGACTAGCACAAGCTTTCTAGTTAATGTTGAAGAACCGGATGTAATCATGGCCGAATACTCAATTCTCTTGGCTTCATCAATTCATTTATTGGGCGTCTTGGCATAGTCACGTTGCGGTTATTGCTAAGGCAGCCTCGCAGAAGCTTGAAATACTTTTCCGAACTAAGAACCTCTATACACCCAACAACTTTTGATGCTCCATCGCTGAAGTACTGTTTGCATATCTAGGGCTCTGCTCCTAAACATATCCTTAGATCCCTAGATTCCATTCAAAGAAGAGCCATTCGCTTGATCGGTGATTATGATCTGACAAACAACCTGGAAAGCCTTGAACATCGAAGGCAGGCTGGCGACTTGAGTCAATTTTACGAATATTTTCATGGCAAGTGCTCAACTGAGGTTGCCCGCTTGATTCCACCCAGAGCGGTGCATGGTAGAAATACACGACAAGCCACTGCAGCCCACCCGTACTTGGTTCAGCTTAGTTTCCCTCGAACAACACTGTTTAAAAAATCTTTCATCTGGAGAACGTCATCACTCTGGAACGACCTCCCTAAGGCCGTGTTCCCCAACGAGTATAATCTCCAAGGATTCAAGAGTAACGTGAATTGTTTCCTGCGCACACGCACCGCTCGCAGAGCGCCATAGAGGATTAATCCTGTAGTGCTGTCCCTTACCATAAAATACAAAAAAAAAACTTGAGTTTTTCGCTTAACGAGTGGCAGTTGGAAAATGATTCTATTTGAGTGGCCGCATCTGATGAAATAATTTTTTAGAGCGCTACGCTATTTTAATAATTTATTGTTCGGTTATGTTTCGATTCATTGGAAATTTGTAGGTATGAGTATATCTAGCAAACCCATTAATCCGAATAAATCACAATATTTTAAAATAACGTCACTTGACGTTTGAAATTCTATTGACTAAAGAATTTTCACTGAATATCTATTGAATCCCCGTATAGCAGCTGATGAAAACTGCTCCGGTGGGCTTTCTGCTTTTGATGTAAAAAATCAAAGAATTTTGGGTGGATGACTTTACTCGGTGATATTTGTACTTTGGGCAGGGCAGGCATGCCGACCTCAGCCTGGGTTACTTGAAAAGTAAAACGATATATTTTATGACTGTAGTTTGCGAGTATAAGGTCCGGGGTTGCAAGGGCGATTTAAAAAGTGGGACGGTTATTCGCTGGCAGCTTAAAAGTTATTAAAATGCAAATTGATGTAGATAAATAATATAATATACTGTCTGTTTTCTGTTTGACACTGCCGTTCCTGACAAGCCGCCACTGCGTGATATGGCGAAAAGCGTCTGGAGATACAGTTGCTGAAGGAAACATACTAAACCTTTACATTTCTTAAAACTGCGCCTTGTATTCGACAATAATTAATAAAACAAACAATGTTAAAATAAATACCCTTTTTCTTTTTTGGATACTTCGGTGATCAAGTAGCATGTGGGAAAGGTGCTATTTTCCTTCCGCAAATGAGGAACTAAATCCGAAGTAAAGACAAATTATGTGTAAAAGTATCATTTGCAAGAAAAAAGTTAAATACATTAATTTCTTGCATTGACGTAAAATTTGTATCTGTTCATTTTTTATATATACAGGGTGTTTCGTTTTCCCCGTCCAGGCATCAACTTTCTTATTTTAAATGGAATACCCTGTAGATTGATAGGTATTTAGATTCCCTTTAAAATTTTATGTGAATTTTTTATAACCTGAATCGTGAAGATATCTCAAAATCGTTCCATAGGAGTATCCAATGTTATCTGTAGTAATATATTAAGGGATAGGGAAATTATCGAAAATCATTCCGAAGATTTTTTGCCGTGGAAATCGCTCGAGGGCTTGCTCGAGAGCGATTTCCTAATGGCAAAAAATCTGAGAATGATTTTCTGATTATTTCCCAATCCCGAAATGTATTTTGAAGATTATTTACCAAATAAAAAACTAACGATTTCTGACGGGTGAGATTTTCACTTTTGACAAGGGTGATTTTCACCGGAGAGCGGGAGATTATCGCTGGATTTCTGACGGGTGAGATTTTCACTTTTGACAAGGGTGATTTTCACCGGAGAGCGGGAGATTATCGCTGAATAATCAGGTGAAAATCAACCCGCTTTTATAATGGATAAGGTAAATAATCAATAGAAGTTCTTATTGATGTATTAGGATATGCGTTGAAATATCCCAAACATGTTTCGCCTGTTCCTCGGTTCTCACAAGTCTGGTCCTGACTTTTTTTATATTTCCAAGGGACTTATGTTCCATTAATTTTAGATGGTTTCTTCTAATCGTTTTTTTAGAAGGTATATACTCTCTGATTGGCAAACTTTCATCGATATGCTCTAACAGTTGCCGTGGCATTTTTATTTTTTTCAATATAAAGCTCAGCCATTTGGAACCTCTGTTCTTCAATAAGTTCATTTTGATTTTGACAACGAAGGAATATTTTAACGTATGACAATATTCAAAAAAAACATATCAACAGGTAAGGCCGGTAACAGGTAACTCGGAAATTTAACCCTAAAAAACTTATAAAATAGCATTTGGGGTACAGGGTCTTTGATTATATTTACGTGAACTCTAGAGCCTTTATTATTAGAGATGGAAAAAAATCTTATATACAAAAGTTCTAGGGTTTTTCTTTTATTATCTTTTGAAGTTATCAAAAAAAACAAAGTCGCATCGGAAAATGAAAAAATATAGGCAACTTCAAGTTTTTTAAATGGAACACCCTGTATATTATGCGCTAAAATGAAAGATCTTTTTTCCGTGATTCTAAATATATATGTTGATGACATTTGGGTGAGCTATTTTTGACATATCTTAGCTTAAAATATAAATAAATTGAAAAGAAGGTTGATAAACTTGTCAAGCAAACCATGGAAACAATTCATAAAGCGTAATAAATAACTTAACAATTGTTTCCATGGTTTCATTCACAAGTTTATCAACCTTCTTTTCAATTTATTTATATTTTAAGCTAAGATATGTCAAAAATAGCTCACCCAAATGTCATTAACATATATATTTAGAATCACGGAAAAAAGATCTTTCATTTCAGCGCATAATATACAGGTGTTCCGTTTAAAAAACTTGAAGTTGCCTATATTTTTTCATTTTCCGATGCGACTTTGTTTTTTCTGATAACTTCAAAAGATAATAAAAGAAAAACCCTAAAACTTTTGTATATAAGATTTTTTTCCATCTCTAATAATAAAGGCTCTAGAGTCCACGTAAATATAATCAAAGACCCTGTACATATTCTTCTACCTAAAAAAATTAAATATTGGCTAAACGATAAGAAATAGGCATATTAAAGGCTATACAAAATTCACATAAAATTTTAAAGGGAGTTATAATATCTATCAATATAAAGAGTGTTCCAATTAAAATAAGAAAGTTGATGCCTGGACGGAGAAAACGAAACACCCTGTATATACAGTATGTCCACGGATGGGGTTTACAAGAGGACACATTTTTTTATACAGGATGGGTAAAAACTGCAAAAATGTTATTTTGCTTAGGACTAAACATACTTTATTTTGAAAGATACGACAAAAAGTCACTCTTAATAAACGTTTTTGCTTGTCTAGAAAATACGATTCATCATAAGAAACTTCAATTTTTTTATACAGGGTGGGTAAAAACTGCAAAAATGTTATTTTGCTTAAGAGTAAACATACTTTATTTTGAAAGATACGAAAAAAAGTCACTCTTAATAAACGTTTTTACTTGAATAATGAATAGGTGATACTTGTTGTCAATGTCTTTATTTAATGAAGTAATTATAATAATAATAATAATACGAACATTTTTATTAACATGAAAAGAATACGATAACGATTTCATAATTTAAAATCTCCAACCCCATACTCGACACATTTTTCTAATTGCTTTCTTAAATAAGTGAAAGAATTTCTGATTTCTTCCTGAGATATCGATTGGACAGCCTGGATAATTCTGCCCTTCAGCACTTCAATATCATTTGGTACTGCGGTAGCAAAAACAATTTGTTTTAAACAGCCCCATAAAAACATATCCGCCAAGGTTAAGTCAGGGCTTCTTGGTGGCCACAAAACTGGGCCATTCCTGCCAATCCACCTTGGACCAAATCTGCGGTCAAGCCATTCTCTAACCTCACGAGCGAAATGGACTGGACAACCATCTTGCTGAAAATACATATTTTGTCGAAAATTTAATGGTACATTTTCGAGTTCATCATTGAAAAATGTATCCAGCATTTCTAAATATGGTAATCTATTGCACGTGTTATCAAAAAAATATGACCCTATGATGCCATGGATGGATATCGCGCACCACACGTTCACTTTTGTGAAATATTGTCTTCTCGTCATAATTCTGAATTCGGGATTTTCTAAAGACCAGTACCTAACGTGCTGGGTTGCAACGGTTCCCTTGGTAGAAAATGTACTTTCATCAGAAAACATGATACATTTATAAAAATCAACATTTCCACTTAAAATTTTGTCTCCTATCCACAAGCAAAAATCAAGTCGTTTCGCGTCATCTCCCTCTTCCAATCTTTGATTAAAGTGCGGTTTATACGGATACAATTAATTTGCTTTAAGGATCTTCTGAATTTGACTTTTTCCACAACTTTCAACTAAGTAACGCGATTTCTAAGCGACGTCATAGGATTTTCTTCAACAGATTGAAGAACTAAGACTGTAGCAGCATCATCATGGTCGTATTTCTTCTTTTTTTTTGAGATCCAAAACCGAACCAGTTCTCTGGAACTTTTTTATTAACTTGGAGATTGTCATCCTAGTTATTGGGATTCCTACAAATTTCTCGGTAAATTGTTCCATGACGTAGCGGTATGAAACTTGACCATCCCCATAACATTTTATTATAAAAACTCTTTGTTCAGTAGATAGCATTTCTACTTAAATATTAACTTCATTAAATAAAGACATTGACAACAAGTACCTATCACCTTAAGTTTCATTATTATTTTAACTAGGTTCACCAGTCAGAGGTGTGCCAGCGTATACTTTTTGGGAAATAATTTTTACATAGGTAAACCTTTTAATGAGTTGTTCTACTTCGGTTTGTTGTGTAGAAACACATTCATTAAGAGTGACTTTTTTTCGTATCTTTCAATTTTTAGTCCATTTGTCCTCTTGTAAACCCCATCCGTGGACATACTGTATAACAAATAGAGATAAAAATTTTACGTCAGTGCAAGAAATTAATGTATTTAACTTTCTTCTTTAACTCTCAAGGCAACGTTATAATATCAAACTAAAATGTGGACACGATAAGTGGATCACACGGTACATCAGAATATGCCTCTGAGTGTGTACCAAATTTTACAAAAATATCTGAAGATGTAGGTTTTAAGTCAAAAAACACAAACTTATAATAAGTTCGTGCATAGAATTGTCCCTTATCCTTTCCGTCAGACCCAATCCTTGGACGCGTTTCGCCGTTTACGGCTCTTCAGCAAGGCTCCGGGTCTGACGAAAAGGTAAGGGACCTCAAAGTGTTTTTACACAGAAATGCAAATAACCAAATGAGAATTGCAGCACGTGGCTACATCTCGTGGCAACCACACGTATCAACCCAACCAGGACAGCGAGAATCCATATAGGTTCAAACGCTGGCAAGGCGGCCCATCGCGGGCAAACTACGTTGGGTGTCGCTGGAAGCGTGTGAAAACACTTTGAGGTCCCTTACCTTTTCGTCAGACCCGGAGCCTTGCTGAAGAGCCGTAAACGGCGAAACGCGTCCAAGGATTGGGTCTGACGGAAAGGATAAGGGACAATTCTATGCACGAACTTATTATAAGTTTGCGTTTTTTGAATTTTCGGCTTTCGGTAGGCTGAACCGATACATTGGCTTCCAGCGACACCCAACGTAGTTTGCCCGCGATGGGCCGCCTTGCCAGCGTTTGAACCTATATGGATTCTCGCTGTCCTGGTTGGGTTGATACGTGTGGTTGCCGAGGTTGCCACGAGATGTAGCCACGTGCTGCAATTCTCATTTGGTTGTAGGTTTTAAGGTTATTATTATTATAAAAACAAGACTTTTTTTCTTAAAACTTAAACACACCGTAGTTCAAAAGTTAAGAGACTTGGGACATATGTGCATATAAAGTTGGTTTCTTAAAATGATCCCAAGAAGTATACCCTGAAATATTAGCATATCATTAAGGAACACCCTGTATATTTATGTGACCAAGTCATTATGTCAAAGAACTTTTACGGTCGCACAAGGAACTTTAGATTCACTTTTCGTAATATCCGAAAAAGAAATAAGGTGCAGACATTAAAAAGATCAAAAGAAAAAATTATTTATTTTATGTTGGCCTTATTGGACACAAGGCAATAGAACATAAACACAGTTTATTACTGTGTCGGTTTCGTGTAACGGCTTCTTGGTCGGCCTGGTGAGACACCGATTAATTAAAACTGAAATGAATATGTTCTGGTATTGGTGGCGTCACGGTCATAAATTTTTGATTTTGTAAGTGCATGTTTCCTTTAAACTATGTAAAATTGAACGATAAAAGTTACATCAAAATCCTTTATACAGGGTGTCCGGAAACAACGACAGCAATCTTAACGAGGTGATTTTAGTCGATAAAATAATGGGAGTAAGTCATTTAGAAAAATGTCGAAATCTCCATTGCTTCCCAGTGACAACTGATGAAAGTTTTAAAAATTTATTTCTTATTAATTTAATATCTCATTTATTTCTTTAAATTTCAACGTGAAATTTGGTATAGAGCCTAAGCTCTATGAACCGCATCATCTGCATGTAAAAATGTTTTCCAAACTTGCCACCAGATGGCACTTTACTAAAATGTTAATTCTATTTTCCTCTTAACTTTTTATTCTGACAGATGTTATCAAAGTGGAAGTGTCATTTCGAAGGCAATGAAATATGCTTTAAATAATGTACTTTTATCTACGACTATTTAATAATAGAAGCATAATGTGTTTGTTAGTACATATATAATGTGGTTCATATTACCATAGTTACTCATATTCCACAGCCGTGGAATATGAGATTTCATATTCCACGGTCCCAACAAAACAAAGTTACCTAAATTACGATAAAAACGCACCAGATCTAGTTTAAGCAGGCGTGAATGGTATTAATACCATAGCAACCGATTGACAAGTAAACGAATCATTTTTTTCCTCAGTCATTTAAGTTTCGCTGTGACATTTTGTTGTTGATTTCAAAGTAAAATATCATGATTTCGGATGACGAAAACGAAATCCAAAGTACCCCTCCAGAAATTCGGGCTGCAGCGCATACAGCTTCCCTGGAATTACTACCAGAAAAATCACGCAAGAACTATACGCTAGCGTACGATAATTTTATAGACTGGCGACGAAAAAACAACACAAATTCTTTTTCTGAAGATACCGTGCTAGTATATTTTAAAGAATTGTCAAAAAAATACAAGTCAAGCACTTTGTGGACAAATTATTCCATGATAAAAAGTACCCTTATGTTAAAACATAATGTAAATATTGAACCTTATGGAAAAGTACGCGCTTTACTGAAAAGGCAATCTGAAGGTTACCAGCCGAAAAAAGCAGAGGCTTTTACTGGGGAAGAAATTAACAAGTTTATGGAAGAGGCACCGGATGTTAAATATCTAGCTACAAAGGTAATAATGCATTTGATTTAACACCTTTATCTAAAATAACTAAATATAATATTTTCTTATAGGTTGCATTGATAATGGGGGTAATGGGAGCTTGCCGTTCCAACGAGCTGTATAACATGAAGGTAGAACACATACAATATTATGACGGCTGTGTGCAAGTTCTTGTTCCAACGACGAAAACAAAAATTCCCAGGAATTTTACGATTACCGGAGACTATTATAATATTGTCAGAAAATATGCGGATCTTAGACCATCAAACGTGCCAAATTATTTCTTTTTAAACTATCAAAACGGCAAATGCACAAAGCAAATAATTGGCATAAATAAATTTGGACAGATGGGTAAGACGATAGCGGAATACTTGCAACTAATAAACCCAGAAAAATATACCGGCCATTGTCTTCGCCGATCTTCAGCTACATTATATGCTGACGGAGGAGCAACTATGACAGCCCTAAAACGTCATGGAGGTTGGAAATCGGCCTGCGTAGCTGAAGGTTATATTGCTGAATCAAATAAAACTAAAATAGACGCTGCTAATAAAATTTTAAAACAAATAAACTCAAAATTATGTCCATCTACATCTACCACTGTAAATAATGTTAGCTCCGAAACTTTTTCCATTACTAATAAGAACGATATGAATATAAGTAATATTCCTGCTCCCATTCATTTTCATAATTGCTCTAATTTTACAATAAATTTCATGAAAAATTAGAAATAAGTAATTGTATTTTGTTTAATTATGGTTAACATCGTTGAATTGTATTTTTTAGTTAAGAAATACCATTAATAATAATCCTATTGTAATAAAATGTGTTGCTCTGAATCCATTTTCTAACTTCTTGAATACTGAATAGTCGTAGATAAAGTATAGTATTTGACTCGCGTATAATGGCTATATTACACTCGAATCCTTAAAACACTCGCCTTCGGCTCGTGTTTTAAAATCTCGTGTAATATAGCCTTCATTATACGCTCGTTAAATAATGTACTATTGTTTCATATCGATAGATCGTTCCGTTTAGCCGCAAATCGGCATTAAAACGTCTTATGTGAGAAACAATTTTTTAAAAACTCGATAACACAGGAACAATTACATACAATAAATTAGTAATCATAACCTATAATAAATTCTAAAACTGTCTATCATTCATCTCTACATTTTCTAATAGATTTTAAGAAATGTCTGCGAACGCGATGGAAGACACCAGGTGTATTTCTAATATGCTCACAGTTATTAATTATTCTGTTTCGTAAATCGTCAAGATCATTTACCGGAGTTCTATACACTAGGGTATTTAGAAGACTCCAGAGAAAAAAACCATTGGGTTCAGATCTGGGGACCGTGATGCCCAAGGGAGTTGCCCGCCTCTTCCTAACCACGGTACAGGAATTATTTCGTCAAGATGTGCCCGTACATTCCTACTGAAATGAGGCGGCTTCCCGTCTTGGAGAAACCACATTCCCAGTCTCGATTGAAGAGGAACATCTAATAAGCCCGGAAGAATATTCTGTAAGAACAGTAAATATGTGTCTCCGTTTAGTATGCCATCAAGGCCTACGAATTGACCGCCTATAATTTCCGCCCAAACATTTTCTTCAAATCTTCGCTGATTTTACGTAAACATGTGGATCTTCAATAGCCCGTTGATGCATATTGTGCAAGTTTATACCACCATCTCTTGTGAAAGTAGCCTCCTCAATAATTAATATGATAATAATGAAATTATTATCAATTTCGTATTTACGTCAAATATTGTTACACATATTTAGACGCAATAACTGATCACCGTCGCGTCGTAGAGAGCTTGTGCCTTTTGTATATAAAAATGATAAAACAGGTTACCATAAATTACTTCCCAAGCAGTTGATTTTTTCCATTCTTTCTCTAATGATAATTTGCCTTGTACTGATTCTAGATTATCGTGTATTTTTTTTAGAATTCTTTCTTCTGCCTCAACGGTTCGCACATATTTCAGTCTTCCCGTATCATGTTTACGCGGTTTTAATGAACCTTATTCGCCCAGTCTTCTGTGGATACTTACAAAAAATTGAGCATGCGCAACGTGTCGGTTAGGGTATTCTTCTATGTAAAGTCGTCCTGCTTCTTCTGCGTTTCCATTCGCTCTACCATAACAGAAGTGCATATCCCGAAATTCTACATTTGAATATTGAAAAGCCGTTCTAATAGCTCAGGGTTTTTATTTCAAATTCCAATTTGTATAAATTCGAGAAGTGTGTTTGACAATATTTGATTAGAACTTTTGACAAGATTTGATTAGAACTGGTGATAGAATACACACCTCACGAAGGGGGAAGCGCCAAAGGCGCAAAGATAGCGCTGCAGTCGAAATTTTTTGTAGATCAGAGCCAAATTTCGTCTTTGCCTACTATTGTAATATTTGTATTTTCAAACACGCGCGTGTTTTACCGATTTGCATGATTGCATGCATAATTTTATGAGCCGTAAGAAGCTGTAAATCTGCAGCTTACTAGTGCTGGGAAGTTTAGTTCACTTTGCCTATTTCAATATTTCGATCTCGTTCAATAAAGTGAATAGTACAAAAGACTAGTTCGCTTAGTTCATTTAGTGCACTGATTTATACTCGCATACGCACAGTGAAGCAAAAGAAATATATAAGGGAAATATTTCAAAGTGATATTATAAATAACAATGAAACCTAGTAAATAAATAAAAAAGAAGCGTGGTATATAGTAGTATATAGTACAGTGCAACTATACCGTTCTTTACTGTATGAAAGTCTCGATAAATATGACAAATTTGGTCTCTAGCCACGGCACATCGAATGAGCGGTACATATTTCATATCTCATATATCTTTGCAGAGTTGTACGTGAGGCAGCAGCCCACCTGTCCGACAGCCGACACCATAGCCAAATTCGAGCGATGAACCAAACAGATTGGTTTATACCATTCTTCAGATTGGTATTAACCACTACATTCGAGCGACCTTGGTAGATGTCTTGGTTATGTTTCCGTGACGTCATAAATCAGCTGATTTACGCCAAAGTTGTCACCATTAATTTTGTGGTATTAACCTTACTCCGGAGCAGTTGTTGAACCGCGGTTGATAAAATTTGACATTTCTAAATCGGCATAAACGGTCAAAATTGCAATTTCTTTTTGGGGTAGGTAAACCAAAATGTGCGACAAATGGGGGCGAGATTTCAACTCAAAATCAAAACCTCTGCCTAGAATTAAGGTTAAGTGTTTTGTGGTTAAAACCATTTCATTTGAGCGGATTCCAAATGGTCGAGAGCTGTGACGTTATTATAACTACCCCCACCATCTATTGTGAATAACCACACATGAAAATCGTAGTTAAAACCAATCTGTTTGGTTCATCGCTCAAATTTGGCTCATCGGTCGGTCTCCAGGCTCCGGGTAGTTCAGGATCTGCTGCACGGTCGCCTCGCTCTCGTTCGCGTATAATACAAGGCTTTAGTTCGCGTTGATTCAATCTTTAAATAATTACTGATTGAATCTTTTAGTTCAGTTATCAGATTCGATCTTTTGAACTAGTTCGTTCGCGAACTACACACCTCTACAGCATACAGCGAAAGTTATTCCAGTTCGTATGACATCATCCGTTTCCGCCTCAGGAGGCTTGCCTGTTTAAATAAACTAATTTTCCTCCAAATGACATTAAAAGCGGATTTTTGATGATACTTTAAATGTGTATTTTTACTGCCTAGTCAGAAAAAGTTCGTTGCTACGCAACGTTCCAGGTAACAATTTAAATCAGACTGGTAATTAAAATTGACAATGACATTAGGTAAACACAAAATGATGGAGTTAAAAAAAAATTACACAAAATTGGTTTTATTACATTACAACTACAATACTACAACAGGAAATTTTTACTTATTAGAAATATTTATGGTGACATGTGACCAATTATTTAATATAATTGAATTATTTTCACTTCCCTTCTTTTTCGTAAAATTAAGAATATTATTACACTACTTGATACTCCAGAAACGCCTGAAAATATTTTATTGCCGATTTTCGACTTATTGACTAGCAAGTCCTCGATATAGCCCTCCGCGACCGCGCAAGACTTCCATCCCCCATGTTGCTTCAACATTGTTATGTCCCTACCAGAATGCACCAGCAACGTGGCCGAAGTTCTGCGAAAGCAGTTCCCAGTATACTCTTTCGCACGGGCTAGTTTCAAAAAAGTAGCAATTTCTTCTGGCATTTTACCGAACTTGTGAATGCCAATAAATTGTTGATATGCTTTACCGTTCGCATACTTATAGAAGAAACGCCAATTATTCAAATTCGAGAGTCTGGAGGCTGCATATTTTCTGTAGGCGCTTAAATATTCCGTTACTACAAAAGATCTTGATCTTTTGGTCTTAGTATTTCGTAGCATAATTAGCAATTTGTCGCCCATATCATTTATATCATCTGTTTTCATTTGCAAAAGCTCATCACATCTACAAGCCCTAGCGACGGCAACAATAAGTAGAAGCTGAAATATAAATTAGAAAATAGTTCTTTAATCTATAATACATAGATAATTTTTAGTATATTCCTACCTTCGTGCTCAATTATAGTTCATCTGGGGACTCTGATAAAAATTTCTCGATTTCTTCTCTTTGAAAAACTCGGGATTTTTTTGTATGAAAACCATCTGACTTCCGTTTCAAAAAAGCTCGTAACTTTAGATATTTTGCCAAATCAATGTTATTTTTTATGTTCAGAGTAGCTTTCAACATAGAATAGGTAGACCATAAAGTTGAAGGCTTCATTTTCTTTGAAAGAGCAAAAAAATAGGCAATCGGCACATTTTCAAAGAAAGATCCTACAGTTTTCTTCTGCCTATATTCCATGAATCTGCTGTATGTGAATTTATATACAGTTCTTGACTTAGCCGGTAATAGATTCAATTCCACATCTCGCGCCTGGTCTCTTATCTCAGGTGATGTTAATGGTAATAGAAGGATATCGATGGATAATAACGTATGAACTTAATATAGACAATTACATATACGATAATTAATAAATTGTAGACCAATTCATACCTCTCTCTTGACTTTACCGGCAATAATTCATAAGTAGCCGCTTTAGCAGATTCAATAATCTCATGTGGAATCATTTCAGCCTCACTTTCACTACTGATTTCTATTTTTTGGATTTGAAAAGCAAAAAAATACACACCAATTTTACATGCCAAGCGCTGTCATAATAAAATACAAAGTTAATGTTATTGTCAAAGCCGCCTACATAGATACCCAAATCGTCCCGAAAGTATAACAATTATCGTCCCGAAAGTAAAGAAATCGTTTCGAAAGTGAAAATAGCTACTTTCGGTAACATTTGTGTTAAGTGGTACTTTCGATTTAATAAATCACGCCGAAAATTTTATTTTCGATACGGCTGCAGAAAAAATTATTTAATTATTTGGATATTGATAATGAAACGCAAGTAATAAATACAAAAGAGACGATTTTGCGGAAAAATTTCTCACGACACAAAGGTTTACTAGCCTCGGCTTTGCTTTTCTGCCTAGTAAAACAAATAGGGTAAATGCGGGAGAGTTGCCGCACTTTTTGAAAAAAATTCATACTTTTTGTAATTTTTAAGTTAATTTTTCCAAAATAAGTCACTACACAGGTATTACTTTAAACTTTATTAAAATGCAAAAGTAAACGTTAATTCTAAAAAAATATAAACATAACAAAAAAATATGTTTTCTTCTAAAAATCGGCGACTCTCCCACATCGCTGGGAGAGATGCCGCGTATAGAAAGGAGAGATGCCGCACGGTTTAAAAAGTCTAATTTTCATTTTTCTTGCGTAGAGCCAGTCTGGAACAGATGTTGCAAACTTCACCATACATGCTGCACGTAACGTGGAATCATTTTAAACATTTAAGGCACTGCACCCATCGACTTTTTTAGTTGTGGTTGCATAAATTTCGAAACATTCCACGCAGCGTTCCTTGTTTTCATCTTTTTTTATAATCTTGTTTGCTAAGATCTCTTCATCGCTATCGCTCCACTGTTCTTTTTCTAGTTTTTTTTCTGTTTTTTTTTTTTTTTTTCTGCCACCTTGGGCTGTTTATCTTTAGGATTAAGGCGAGACTTTTTTGTTTCAATATTTTCGTATGATGTTAACACACTTGCGCTTTGCTTGAACCGTTGTTTAATGGATACAGGTATTTTTGGGACGGGAGACACTTCATGCAGATATTTTGAAGGGGTAACTTTCGGAATATTATCTCCATAAGCTCCACTACTAGGAGAATTTGTTTGAGTAGGATTGACAGAGCTGGTGGAGGGTAGTTCTAAGCTTGGACGTAAATCTGGAGTCATAGATCTGGGTAAAGTACTAACCTCTCCTTCTGGGGGAACTGCCACTGGGAGATTCGATTTCGATTCGAGATTTCGACAGTTTTCTAAATGACTTACTGCCATTATTTTATCGACTAAAATCACCTTCTTAAGTTGCCTGACGTTGTTTTCGGACACCCTGTACATTTATTATTACTAAACGATTCTTTGAACTATTTTATGCCATGGAGGTACTCTTAATTCGATACTCTAGAACTAATACTTTTCGAGAAAAGCCAAAATTAAAAATTCGACACAAGTTCAAAAACCTTTTATAATTAATTAACAATAATTATTAAAACACCAAAATAATTTGTGGTGTAAAATCCTAGTAACCTTTTGTCTTCATTTATAGGTGGTTGAAGTGTGCTAACATAAATTGTCCGCCGCCATATTGCAGGTTTACTCTCTGAAAATACTTTAATAAGAATCATACCTTACCTTGGAAAACAGTCAATGTAAAAAAATATTTGCCGAAAGAACAACTTTTATTTTTTAATTTTATGCCTAGAATAAGCGAATCTGATGAATTTGCACAAGCTGTAGTAGCAATTAACAAAGTTTCCTAATTTCTTTTTAAAAATGTTGTTTTCATGGTAAGAATAAATGGATGTGTGTCAATATGTATTGCGTTTATGAATGACTAAACTCAATTTAGCACTAGTGTTAAAATGAACCACTTATTACAATGAAAAACATTGTAAAAAATGCGACTTCTCGTAAGTGAATTACAAAAAGTATTTATTTCTTCATCTTGTTGATAATTTAATCGTTTATATATCTGCATGCAGGTTAATAACAGCTATAATACCTTTTCTCAGATATTGCTATTTTATAATGAAATAACTGTTGTCTGAAAGGCGATAATTTTCAGCAAACGCATCATTGTAATCAGAATCACTGCAGGAGCTTATAGTGTAGTTAATTTTTAAAGTTTCATTTCGTTACCTCGGAATTCATATGAAATATTCTAATCTTTAATGAGATTTATGTTAGTAGCCTGAACATAAAATTATAGTCCAGACTCATACATCATGCAATGCGAAAAATAATATGTTTAATTTTTTTAGAAAATATCTAAAATAGTGTTTCACTGCTAAATTCAGAAACAAAAATTATTGACTGTTTATTAGCCTAAGAATAGTATACTCTATAACAAACATGAAATGGATAAATTTCGCACTAGCGAAAAGTTTTTAGTTTGACAAGTGAAATCCCAGGCTGCTTGATTTTCAAAATATTTTAATTTAATTTAATTTAATTTTTTTAGGAAAGGGCTAATATAAAGATTTAAACAAATTAAATATGTGATAGTTTCTCTCTTGAGTAAAGTGTTGGAGAAGGTAGTAAATAAACAGTTGCTTTCCTATGTAAACGACCTTGGACTGTTGCCTGACAATCAATCTGGTGTAACAGCATAGAATATTTTATTTTATTTTATTTGTATTTAAAAAGCTTGCTTTACTGGAAGAAACTTTCCCAAGAAATAAGTTAACATGTGGCTCGTATTGGGGAAAGCAAGGGTTTTATTGTCTTTTAAAAAGCTAAACACTAAATCAAACTATAGAACATCTTTTCTGTAATATAGACCTAACTCCTTTTTGAACCTAATTTCATTCGTTATGGTACTTCCTGACTAAAAAACAACAACAATAACAACAACTTTAAAAACATAAATCTGCTGGAAAAAGTACCTTTCTTAAAAAGTACCCTTAGATACCTACTAGGGTTTAGTATAGAAAGTTGGAGAACACATGGTTATTATTATCACAATCAGCGGTTTTCGAAAACAAAGAATGCGCGAGAATTGAATCATATAATCACATTTGATATTAAAAAAAAATAGATAAAGCTGCGACTTTGAGACTGAAACCGGTATCTGGCCTATATACCTTGTGCAAAAGTTTTAGATCTGTTTTTTTACCTACCTAATACCTGAAGAACACAAGAAGCAAGCAAAAACGACTTTGTAGGTTTTTTTTTAACATTTCTTCTTCTTTTTAGGTATAACTAGATTAGGTTTTTTGTTGTTTTGTATAAATTATAGGTTTAAGTAATTTTCTATGAGAGAAAATCAACATTTTCAATTATATTCTTTCCGTGGACTAGGTGAGCCATCTATCGGCGAACAGCCTAAGAATATTAAGGGGATGATCAATAAGGGTTAAAAAGTTAAAAGGGCAATTACACTTGTTATTGGTCAAGTACCATCAGTCATGGGAAACGACCATTACTTGTTTTGGGAATTTTAGTTGGTTTAAAGTTAAAAGGTTGGGATTTTAGGAGCCAAGGGGCTACATCCGACGATATCAGAACTTCGAGATACGTCTGATCTTCCAGAATCTTCAAGAGTGCTTTGGCTCCGATTCAAATGATAGGATAGAGAGGGTAACGTTTCTATTAAATTGTGCGGAAAGATACTGACTTAGTCACCACGGTTCTCTAGACCATGTCTATCACCACCACGTCATTCTGTCACACTGGATTTCGTCCGGAATATGGTACGGCTACGGTCCTTTTACATATTAATGATCTCCTTGTAAAGGGCTTAGATATTAGGCTGGCCTTCGTTTTGGTGCTTCTGGATTTTTCGAGGGCGCTCGACTGCGTTGACCATGTGCTTTTCTGTGCTAAATTACATTATTTCAGTCTGACAAATGAGGCGCTCTCCTTTTTCCGGAGGTATCTTGGGGACAGAAGGCAATTTGTTAGTACGCATTCTGGGGTGTCAGGTATGGGCAATGTTTTCTCTGGGGTACCACAGGGCTCAATCCTGGAGCCTCTCTCTTTTCGTTATACACCTTTGATATTGCTAACGTATCTAAGTTCTCACATACATATTGTTATGCTTATGATATACAGATCCTGTACACCTTTGATCCCAAATATTATAATGAAATTTAGGCTGACGTTAACTCCGACTTACAGAGTATCTTGACATACGGCAGTAATCATAATATTAGATTTAATGCTAAAAGAACGCAGGTGATTTTGTATACCCGCCCTACCACTGCATTTTCAACGCTATTGAATTAATTTGGGCCCAAAGCAAAACATTTTTTAATAAACAAATTATTGGAAAAGACAGGAAAGATGAAAATGCCGTTTTGGATGTTTGGAAAGAGGCATTTTTTTTTTATGATAAGGCACAGCACTGCAGGATAAATCCTTTATGGCGCTCTGGGAGCGGTGCGTGTGCGCAGGAAACGATCCACGTTGGTCTTGAATCTTTGAAGATTATAGTCGTTGGGGAACACGATCTCAGGGAGGTCGTTCCAGAGTGATGACGTTCTCCAGATGAAATAATTTTGAAACAGTGTCGTTCGAGGGACACTAAGCTGAACTACGTACTGGTGTGCTGCAGTGGCTCGTCGTGTATTTCTACCATGCACCGCTCTGGGTGGTATCAAGCGGGCAACCTCAGTTGAACACTTGCCATGAAAATATTTGTAAAATAGACTCAAGTCGCCAACCTGCCTTTGATGTTCAAGGCTTTCCAGGTTGTTTGTCAGACTATGGTCACCGATCAAGCGAATGGCTCTTCTTTCAATGGAATCTAGCAATCTCAGGGTATGTTTAGGAGCAGAGCCCCAAATATGCAAACAGTACTCCAGCGATGGTCGAATTTGGGCTTTATAGAGCATCAAAAGTTGTTGGGGTGTATAGAGGTTCTTTGTTCGGAAAAGTACTCCAAGCTTTTGCGAGGCTGCCTTAGCAATGGCCGCAACGTGGCTATGCCAAGACATGTGGCTATCCAAATTAACGCCCAATAAATGAATTGATGAAGCCAAGGGAATCAAGTGTCCCGCCATAACTATATCCGGTTCTTCAACATTAACTTTTTTAGAAAAAACTGCTGCCTGGGTCTTTTTAGCGTTAAATTCTACTTGGTTACTGTCACCCCAAGACAGAATTTCTGCCAGGTCTTTGTTGAGATGTGAGACCTCTTGCTGCCTATAGAGATGTGCATTAGCAGCCGATGTCCGAGCATCCAAAGTAAAAGATGAAACAAGTGTGCTGTCATCAGCGAAGCTATTTATAGGATTTTTAGTTTTTTCCAAAAGATCGTTAATGTAGAGTAAGAAAAGGGTGGGCGACAATATTGAACCTTGAGGGACTCCGTCGTTGATGTTAAATGTGTCTGAAAGAAATCCGTCCATTGCCACTCGCAGAGAACGGTCTTTAAGAAAGCTCGACAGCCATGAACAAAATTGAACCGGCATTCCGTATGCTCTCACTTTAGTTAAGAGCCCCTCATGCCATACTCGGTCAAAAGCCTTGGAAATGTCCAGTGCTACCGCCCGGGACTCTCCATGATGTTCGATTGCGTTGTTCCAAGCATGAGTAACATAAGCGAGAAGGTCTCCTGTTGATCTAGACTTACGATATCCATACTGGCGGTCACTAATAATGTTGAAGCCTTCCAGGTATTTTAATAATTTTTCGTTGATAGCCTTCTCCATAACTTTGGATATAACCGAAAGCAATGCGACTGGACGATAGTTGTTTGGCAAGGTCTTCTTGCCTTTTTTGGGTATGGGCTGGACACGCGCAGTTTTCCAGCGAGAAGGAAATATTCCTTTTTTGTAGGATAAGCTAAAAAGCCTACAAAATACCGGTGTCAGTTCGTCAGCGCATGTCTTAATTACAATGACTGGAATATCGTCAGGACCAGAAGCCTTTTTAGTGTCAAAACTCCTCAAGATTCGTTTAACATGGCGGTGGCGAAAAACAATCTCAGGCATTCTCGATTCTACAGGGGGAATGTTCGGTGGAGTACCTCCCTGAAAATTTACCGTTGAATGTGAAGAGAATAGTTCCGCCAGTAGGTTTGCTTTCTCCTGTGCTTTGGTCGCGATGGTGCCGTCAGAACGTGTTAGAGGTGGGATGGTTGACTTGGTAAAGTTCTGACTGACGGCCTTAGCTACCGACCAAAATGATCTTGATCCGTTAGGACATTCAAGAAGTCTGTCTAGGATCCTCTGGTTGTGTGCTTCTTTGCTTTGGTTTATCGTTTGCTTGCATTGGTTTCGAGCGTTAATAAAGATGGTACGATTTTCGGCGGTAGGATCTTTACAAACTATTTCCCCCGAAAATTGGATTGGATTGTGTTTGCCATACAAATAATATTATAAGGGATTATTGGCTTTGATGCATTAATGCAGACCATACTTATTTAATAAATTATGTAAAGATGTATAATTGCTACTATTAACATTTAAAAGGTCCACACCAAATGCAAGGAAATCATATTCAGGCAGAAGACTAACCAGAGAGTTTTCCAAGTCATCCAAACACTGATGAAGGTTCGAGTTAGGAGGCCCATATTAAAAATAATTTACGTATAGTCGAAGAGAACCAAAATAATTAATAATCAATAAAAAATTTTTTGCCTACTATACGATTTGACATGAAAAGCCTTGAAAATAAAATGAAATAAAACATTTCCTCACTTTTAAACAAGTTTGTTAAAAGAAATAGAGAATCAGTACTAAACAGTGAGAACCCTTAAATTTAATTAAGTACTTTCCTTTATGCCATACATATGAATGCACGGTATTTCGATAATGTATGCATTATATGATCCATTTGGTTGCATGCCTTGGCGGAGTAAGTACCAGCTTATACCTTTTTAATTTATTTAAGAAGCAGCAAACTTGCAGGAGACCCATGACGGTAATACCCAACTAAGGTCATTTTCTTTAATTATGTTAATACTATGCAGATCTCAGTGGGCATTCTGAAACAGCGCGAACCATTAGCTGGCTTTTAGGCTTTCATGGTGTAAATCTGAGGTCATTAAAATTGTGATGGATCTAGTCAATGGCGTTTTAAATGTTAGGTCAGGTGTAATAAAAATAGTATTAAGAATTTTAGATCCTTAGACTGCGAATAAAATCCAAGTTTATTTTACTGGCAACGGCAATATCTTTCACGTACTCGTAACCATGGGTACAAATGCTAGTATGGAAAAATACTCTCTCTATTTCGGTTTTATCATGACTAGGGTGCAGATTTATACATAGCAAAAAAGTGCAAAATAAGGTTTTTTTTATGTTGTTAAAATTACTCAACATATGCGGTAGCCTTTCTAAAATATGGAATAAAAAATGTACAGCACAGAACAAACTATTTTATTTTACGTTTACTTTTATCAAAAAAAAAGTAAGTATGAGTGTTAACGGTATGATTTCATGATAAAACTAATAAAAAGTTAATTAAATATCGGAGTTACAGTAAAGGACCAAAATATGATTCAGATTAGTAAAATTACGTCGTTGGCCGGTATGTACGCTTTTATAAGCAGAAAATGACCGCTCAACATCGCAAGAAGCAATAGGAGCATATTTCATTGAAGCAGTGTCTTCAGGATTGATGTTTTGAATATCTTCATATTGTAATTTCAGAATATTACAATTTTTTTTATTTGTACATATCCCGGATTTCGATGTAAAACGCTATCCATTTTTACCATTATTTTGTTACCTATATCGTCTGGGATTAGTTTCAAATTTTCAACTACGTTCTCTTATATTTTAAATGAATTAATTAAGGGCAACTGTGTGGCTTCCAAAGCTTTAATTGCGGTTGCTAACATAGAAAAATGAGCTCTTATAAAAGCTAACTGTTGCAAAACCTTGTTGTCCGAAACACAATTTTTACAAATTTTGAGTGCTGCGGGTTCGTCGTTAAGGGCAAGGAAACAATTTTTAATTTGTTGGAAGTTATCCTTATAAAACAGCATTAAGCCACGTACCCCATCTTGTAATAATTGACTCGGGTGGTAAAGGCAGATCTGGAGCCATTTGTCGATATTTCTCAATACGTAAAGGCGCTTTTAAAAAGACCTTTTTCCTGTTATTAATTAAATTATTTATATCTGAGTATTCTAACCGCACTAGTTCGGCCAATTTCTTCAACCCGTGTGCCACACATGTAAAATGTATTAAATTCGGGTAAAAAATTTGCAGAGCCTTCCCTGCTTTAATCATGTAAGCTGCGGCATCAGACAACATTAACTTAACATTTTTATTCTGATTCGTTAATAAAGCGAGCTACTGCTGAATGATTGATTTTTTTCCAAAGCCACAGTGTTTATTAAATAAGATTCTGGAGGTTTTGATTCACTTAATATTCCAACCAGCATATTGGCAACATAACGTCTACACGCGTCTGTTGTTTCATCGACTTTAAAATAAATGTTATTGTTGCATATTTTTTCTCTAATTCTATCTAAGCGCGCCTGATAGCAAATCAAATCAAATCAAATCAAAAAGTGCTTTATTGTAGAAGAATAAAAATTCTTATTTACAAAGCTTCAGAGTAACATAATAATAATAATAACAATAACAGTTTAAAACCATGTGTAATATGTATAAAACAAGCTTATGAACAAAATTAAAACAATAACAAACCATGCTCAAATCAAAGCAATTATTATGAGCAATAAGTTGACAAATATAAAATAAACAATTACAGTTTAAAAGTACAGAAAACCATAAATTCAGCAAATTCAGCAAACACCCACTCACTCTCAATACTTGTGTCCATACAAGAAAAACAGATATATAAAAAAAAACAAAAAAAAAAAATTTTTACAACAGTCAAAAATAACGTTCATAAAACGTCCCTGTAAAATTCTTCCAAATTATAATAAGCCCTAGGTATCAGCAATTTTCTCACCAATCTTCTAAACATTCCAACCTCACCAATGTTTCTTATATTTATAGGCAAGCAATTATAAACCTTAATACTCTCGTAAATGAGGGAATTCTTGGTCAGGGATGTTTTTGGAATAGGTAATGGTAATTGTAAGTCATTGGTTCTACGTGTATTGTGAATGTCCTGTAATAGATATTTACGTTATAAGTCCGGTAAATCAACTTTTACAGTATGAGTGAAATGTTTCGAGACGAGGCGACGGAGGAGCCGAGCCGGGAATTTTGAAACGAATACTGTAAAGGATTTGCCGGACGAATGACGTACAATATTTTATTTCATACTGTTCTGTTGAAAATTATAATTATGTTTTGAAATTATAATGAAGTTTTATTCTGCGTCGTATATTTGAAAAGTGCTTATATTTACTGGTGGAAACATTGTGTGCTTGACATTGATTAAACTAAAACTTACAAATTTCAGTCCGGTAAATAAATTTTACAGGACTAGTCCGGTAAAAAAATATTACCGGACTTATTGCTGTAAAACCTTATTTTCTGGACTAAATTCAAATATGTAAAGGTGTGTTTTACAATACAGTATGAAATAAGTAATTTTTACGTAGTGTTGATTCCCTGGGTATATGGCAATCACAATATTTTTCTAAAAACGCCCAGAACGCTGGTTGTTCTAATTTATTCCATGGTATGTTTGACTGAGCCATTGCATTGCATAAATCAAAATAAAACTCATTTTTTAAGTCAGGTGCCTGCTGGGAACTACCACTCAACACATCCGATATAAATGACTGGTGACTTCGGCTGTTTGAACGTTTTTCAGATTCTTTATGCAGTTTTTGGATAAATGCTGGTCAATTTGAAACTTTTGGTTTGAGGAAACCTAAAAAATATACCGGCGTACAGCAAACTTACATAAAAACTGAACATCTAGAATACTCCACTGAATTTATATTCGCCTAGGTATTTGCATACTTTCGGGATTGAACGAAAGTTGCAATTCCTAGTAAACAATATTAATTTTTAAAAGTGCCATTTCCATTCCCAAAACTAGCAAAATTGACTGTTTTTAACAGGCATTGCAGGAAACAACTTTCCCATCGGTAGACAAATGCTTGGCGCCTTTTATCAATTATCATTGTTAAACAACCCATTTTCATGTCACATTATTACTCTTTAAATAAGTTGTCATATTTATTTCGTTTCAATTTATTTAGTTTCGTAAGAGGCGTAAGAGCTGACTGCGTATATTTTAAAAGCATGTACTTTCATTAATTTTGTAGTTTTTAGTACATTTTTGATATACAAGCTTTAAGAATAATTTTATTAATTAACTCCTTTATGAACGTGATTTTCTTTAAAACGGTAAACTAAGGGTACCTTTTTCACGCAGAATACTGTGAAATTTCATAATTATTAAGAAAATCATAAAAAAATCGACTGGTCGAAAAAATGGGATTGTTTTAAATAGTGATCGACCCATATGACTTTTTTAGCCGATACCGATAATCGGCCGATACCGATAATGTCTTGGCCGATAACGATATATATCGGCATATCGGCCTTTTTTAATTGATAACATTATTAATGTCTAAAATCTGAATATTCTGTAATATAATTTATAATTCTTTAACGTTCAATTTAAAATCACAAAAATAAAAACAAAAATTGCACTTTGGCAACACACCAATAGGCGGTAATTTATGTGGCTCAGCGCCAAGTCATTGGTGAATCCCCTTAATTTGAATTTCTCGGTGAATCCCGTGCGTTTATTGCCGTGCATTCAGTATTGCATTCTTAAAGCAGATCGTTTTAAGTTCGATTATTTCTTGGCGTAATTTAGTTAATCTTTAACAAAGACATAATATTAATAGTTAATAATAATCCTATTGGAGTTTGGTGGAGTGCAAAGTAGCGAAATGGATGCAAAAAGTATTTATTGGAAATATTTCATAAAGAATAAATTATCCCCAGCAGATAAGAAATCCACCGCAAAATGTAAATTGTGTGACATAACCATTTCATTAGGGGGAGTGGGAAAATCGGCGAATACCTCAAACATGAAATACCATTTAGAGAAAAAACATCCTCAAGAATATTATAAATTGAAAGGGACTGATTCAAGCTCAGGTTAGTACTAAATTTTTATTTTCCAGTTCACGTTATAAAAATATTTATCAACAATAGGACCTGCTCATTCAGGATTATATTATTATATAGGATTGAGGGGCAAACCACCCAGGAATTTTTTGCTAAAAATCTAGGGATTTATTTTATTAGGAATTTAGGGAATTTTAAGGGAATTTGTGTAAAAAAATTACTGAAAAAATCTGAAGAATTAAGTAATTTGTTGGGAATTTGGGGAAATTAAAGGAATTTGTGTAGGAGGGGGGACATTTTTCTTTTTCATCACTTTAAATCGTTTCATTAACAATTAACACCTACGATATGATTTTATTTAAAAACAAATTTCCCCGTTTATTTCAACGTTTTGACTTTTGATCACCCTGAGTCTATTTTTTTTAGAAACGGCTGGACCTTCTAGTAGTTCTAGTAGTACTTCTAACTCTAACTCTAAGCTATTGCAAGTCTCACTGGCTGACTCTTTCAAGCAAATGCAAAAGTGGGACATTAATTCATCCAGAGCGAAGGAGTTTCACTACCTTATAGGTGAAATGATATGTTTAGATAATCAGCCATTCAGCATTGTATCAGATGATGGCTTTACTCGGCTACTAAAGAAAGCTATTCCAAATTATGAAATTCCTTCTGACAAATACTTCAGAGAAAAAGTTGTACCAGATATTTACTCAAGATGTAAAGCACAAGTGACTCAAAAAATTTCAAATATGTTGGGAAAAGCATCTTTTACTACAGATATTTGGACTTCCAAATATACAAACAGTTCTTTTTTGTCTCTCACAATCCATTTTTTTGAAAAAACATGTTTAAGATTAAATCAGAGATCCCATTTTTCACTTGCCTGCAAGAAGTTCCCAGGATCTCATACAGGAGACGCCATAGCTGAAGCATTTAATTCTTTGTTACAAGAATGGAATATAAAAAGGGAACATATTCACTTAGTATTAGCAGACAATGCTGCCAATATGAGGAATGGTTTTGTTAAGGCAAATATAAATTATGAAGCATGCTTCATTCATTCTTTACAACTTGTAATACAGGATGCTATACAAAGTCAACGTTCAGTCAGTGATTTAATAGCAATATCAAGAAAAATCGTTTCGCATTTTAATCACTCTCAAACTGCTTGCGATAAACTAAGTAAACTACAAGAACAACTATACCTTCCCAAACACAAACTTTTCCAAGATGTACAAACACGTTGGAATTCCTCATTTTATCTACTCTCTCGCCTACTTGAACAAAAACAAGCAGTAAATTTATATATTTTGGATCATGGGACTCTTACAGACTTGACATTTTCCGAATTAGTTGGAAGCATTTTAAATTTGTTAAAGCCATTTGAAGATATAACAAAAATTACAAGTTCTTCAGACTGCTGCATATCTGAAGTCATTCCATTTGTTTCGACTATCACTGCCTATCTTAACAAAGAAAACGCTAATTTTGCAGGAGTAGGTACAATGAAAGAAGAATTGAAAAACAGCTTGAATAAACGATTTCAGAATATATTTATAAAAAAACATTATACCATCGCGACTTTCTTGGATCCTCGCTTCAAAGACAATTTTTTTACAAAAGACCGTGATTTTATATGCGAATACATAACTACAAATCTAAAGTCCCAAATAAAAGAAAACAATACATCTGTAGAACATTCCAGTTCCCCTGACATTTCGGATTACATTCAAGACCATACAATAAATGAAACTATAGATTCTATAGAAATTGATAGTGATGACAACGAACCACTTGCTAAGTATGTTCGAACTTCTGAACCTGAGACTAGTCGAACATCTGGCCAAAATCTGTTTTGGGAAATCTACGAAGAATTTGCCGGAGAAGGGATGAGCTCCACAAAAACAAAAACCATTCCAACAACATCTTCTTGTGACACAAAATCATCTTCTAGGGCATCCATGTGTGAAGAAGTGAATGCTGAAATTACAGAATATAAGAAACATCCTCTTCTTGAAAGAAAAGCGAATCCCATTTCTTGGTGGCAAGAAAAACGAGAAGTTCTACCATTATTATATAATCAAGCTCTTATATATTTATCTGCACCAGTTGGCAGTGTTGCAAGTGAGCAAATGTTTTCAGAAGCTGGAACCGTAAATTCGGCAAAAAGGAATCGGCTGAATCCAGAAACAACCGAGAAACTAATATTTTTACATGATAATTTGCCTGAACTACATTATTCATATTAAATGTCTATTTCATGTTATATCTATCATAATTTCTTAAGATTAACTTATTTGAAATATTACTTTAAATTTAAATATTAAAAAAAAGTTTTAAGCTGCTATGGTTGTTTTATACATCGGCCGATATAGCCGATATATATTTACATCTATCGGCCGATACCGATAATCGGCTCTCGGCCGATATAGCCGATATATCGGTATCGGTATCGGTATCGGTCGATCACTAGTTTTAAACCTTAACCACCCCAGTATGTGACGCCTATGACCAAATTTTTGAAATTCTGAATTCAGAAACTGATTTATCGTTAAAAGTTTATAACCATACCTAATTTGAAAATTTAATTATGAACGGGTTCGAAAAAAAAAAAAAAACGATTTCAGGGTTCCCCATTCGAGGGGGGGAGGGTAGCTCCCTTAAAAAGCATTTCTGCACTTATGTCTATATGAAAAAATTCTATTATTTTTAGCCGGAGAATATGGTGATAAAGTATTGCCCCTTAATTTCGGGACACCCTGTATAAGTAAATACATACAAAAAGATTAAGAAATAAAATATTAAAGTCACTGTTTCAATACAAACTTGAGGCGTCTAGAGTGTTGCTCAAATTTGTTCAACACCTTGTCAATGAATTCAGTGTCCTTCTCTCCCCATTTTCTATGAACACTAAGTATGCACATATGTTATCCTCGCATCTCCCATCGTTGACCGAATCCACGTCTTGACACGTCGCGTCGTAACGTTCAATGCTACATGTTGTCGCTGGAATAGTTAGGCCAACCTTGATTGCATCGCATACCGCTGAGTAGAACGGGGTTGCTTGAGCAATAAAATCTGCGTATTTAACAAGGGATTCATTTATGGCCGCATTACTCGCTTCATCTGTCTGAAACATCTCGTACCACGTGGTCGCCTCGGCAAAAAAATTATGTAGAAAACCTACGTAAAGTTTCTATATATCTTCTGCGATGGCTAAAAGTGAAGATTTGTCTATATAATTTGCCCACGTTTTCTGGGTGGAGCTGCATTAGCACTAATGCTTTTTTGTGTGTAGGAGAAAATCGATTTCTTCGAGAGGAAATAATCGAGTCCGAACACGGAATGAAGATAGATATTCTGAAGAACTCCTTTGCATTTTTAAATGGTTGATTTGATCTGTAGGTCTGTTTTGCCACCACTCGATGACGCTTAATTCATCATCCAATTCCTCGCAAATTCTTGGAGCTTTCTCGAAAATGGCTTCGAACAATATCGTGGCATTATCACGGTAAATTGAAGCACGTCCGTTAATGTATTTATGTGATAGTGTCTTTCCTTTATATTCATATTAACTTGTTGTAATTGGTTGCACACGGGTTCGAGTTTGGCGGAATAGGCAGCAATCACTAAGAGTACCACAATGTATATTGGAGCTGTTGCAGTCGTGTAAAGCTGATATGCTTTGGATTTCGTTTTCGAGTTTGGTGCGTTGTGCGAAAGTTCATACAATAGTAATAAAGTTTTCAGAAAATTTTCTGATACTCTTGTGGCTTGCAATCACGAGTCGCGGGTGGGTAAGTCCCGTCTCCGCCACCCAACGTGTGACACGCGAGACAATCAGCAAAGAAGCGTTCCAGAGAAGTATATTCAAATACCCGCGTGATTTGAATTTGAGTCGCCGTAAATGCCTATTATATACTTACCTATTATAAGAATGAACGATGTAAAGTGTGTTCACAAATATAAGAAACAGACCTAAATGACTGCTATTATTAGGGTATTCAAAATATAATAAACAGCATATGGGCGTAATAAATTTTAAGTACCGTACTCAGGTAAAAAAAAATGCGGATAAACCAGGGTCCTTTTTTTGATTTTAGTCTGTCAACGTGCACTGTTGAGTTTAGTTTGTTTTTTGAAAATGTTTCGTCCTTGGTGTTCTAGTGAGATTTGTGAAAGCAATGAAACTGAACTAAATAACAGAGTGCATTTATCAACAGATGCCAAACAGATTATAAAAAATGTGTTTTTGACATTAATATAGCGTGGAAATTTGTGCCCTAAAGAAGTTGTAAAGGAAACGGCTTTACTTACAAAATAATCCTTTTCCACAGTTTAGAAAATTACACAAGTGCCAATTTGGAACGCAGAAAAAGAAGTGATATTGGAAAATCAAGAACTTTGGACCAAGGGGACAAGGAACTTATACGACGAAAAAGTTATAAAATTAATGAAGAGCAGAGTGTACCAACGTTGGACAATTTAATGAAAAGTGACACAGAAATTAAATGCTCAAGAACGACATTGTGGAAACGACTTCAACACATGGGCTTTAAATTCAAAAGGATTAATAAAAAGCAGGTTTTGATGGAGTCCCAGCATCTTCAAGAATGGTGGTGGAAATATCTGATAAAAGTAAATGAAACATAATCATTTATTTAGATGAAACGTGGTTTGACACCCACGACACCCCGTCAAGTGGTTGGGTCGATTTTAGCGGCAAATGTGTGACAAGTGCCCCGTCAAACCGTGGAAAGAGAATAACAATCTTACATGCTGGTTCTGAAGATGGGCGGGTGCCGAATGGTCTATCTCTCTCGGCAAAAAATATTAGTGAATCATGTGTTGACTATCATGAAGACACAACAGCGGAGTTATTTGAAAATTGGTTTGAAACTAAAATTATTGCAGAACATTCCACCAAATAGTATCATTGTTATGGATAACGCTATAGTTATCATAGTAGACAATTAAACAAAGCTCCTTCTTCAAAAGACACTAAAGCGAAAATGCAAGAATATATGTTTGATAGTGATATATATTTTCACGAAAAGTATAGAAAGAAAGACTTATTAGAAGTGCTTAGAAGTATGTCTATTCAAAAAGAATATTACTGTGATGAACTTGCGAAAAGCATGGGGCACATAGTATTGCGGCTACCGCCTTACCACTGTATATTTAACCCTATTGAACAAATATGGCAGCAACTTAAAGCTGGAATTCGTCACAATAATATTTCACCCACACTTAGTTCTAGTGTATTAACTCTAATTCATGATGAAACTAAAAGAATTTCTGAGGTGAACTGGAAAAACTGCGTACAACATGTAAGGAAAGTAGAAGAAAGGTACATTTGTATTAGGAATGCAGCAGTAAGGTTTATTATTACTTTAGATGATGATAGCGATAGTGAGGTAGATTTAGTTGGGTAATTTATTAATTAATATAATAATTTAGCATTATAAGTGTAAGACGATAATTCTATTTTTATATTTTGAATTTAATAAACTTAAATAAACATCAGTTTCATATTTCATCAAACTCGATTTAGGTAAGTCCTTTATGGTGCCTGTTGTCATTGTACTTTCATAGATTCCTTTTAGTTCCCCTGAAGATGACTGTTTGTACGGTCGAAACATGTAGGGACAATTGCTATGTAAAAATTTAATCTTTGAAATATATCATTTGTGGAGGAAGACAGAAGTTTTGGTTTTTATTCATATTTATTTGCTGCTAAATTAAATATTTCAATACTATGTATTTTCTAAGACGATCCTAGCTTAGTCGGCATTGTGTCAATACCCCTATTTAGGTAGAAATAAATGAGAGTCATTTGGTCAGTTTCTTATATTTGTGAATACACTTTACTATTATAAATTACTATGTCTTATTAGTTAATATAGTATGTCATTGTGTAGATGCAGATGCACCTCCCTGAAAGTAAGCCTACCGGCGTCCATGTTGGTAGGTGATATTATGTATCATTGTCATCATCATTATGTATCTTGATTAGTCTTAGATAAGAACGCACTCTACAGGGGTCTCGTAAACCATCGAATATACAGATATGGTTACATTAGAGAAAAGTTGCGCATAATTGAACTCTGAAACGTCATGTTTTCAAATCTCAAAAATTCAGAATATTTCCGAAGATATTCGGTAAAACCCGTTGTTTTGCGATATCATCCTTATTCTTCTCTGATTCTATTTAAAGAAATATGTCTAAATAAATTTGTTATTGCCACTTTTTATCCTCTAGCAGAAGGTTTAATTAAATTTGTAATCCGACGTTTTATTTTTTTGAATCTTCTGACAATAAAGCGTATTTGAATTTAATTTGAATTTGATTAATCGATATATTAGGAGGAAAAAATACTGATTTTGTTTGAAAATTTATTAAAACATTCACAGTATTCCGACAAATGCTCGTTTAACCCCTTCTTTGCAAAAAAACAATAAACCTTAAATTAAGTGTAGGTTTAATTTTTGGGTAAAACTTAAAATTAACTCTAACCCATACAACGGGACCTTAGAAAACCACCTAAATTCCACACTGCAAGGTCAAGAATCAGCAGCGTCTCGTTTACTCACGATTTTATCCATCTCGTGGCGTCCCACTTAAAAAATCGTTTTTATGTTACACGCAGACGGTAATTTGAATTTAAGTGCCCTAAAATTACTGATGAGTTAAGAGAGGATGTATGCATGTGCATTCTGTATTTTCTTCGCTGTGGGAAGTGGAAAGATAAAATTACCAAGTTGTACCTACCTACTTGTATAATGGTGTGTATACATGAAGAATGCATTTTTTTAAGTAGCTAATATACAGCGTGGGCTGAAAGTACTTCTTAGATCCTTAACAAACCGTTGGTATAGTAAAATTACTTTGTTTAATATAACGGCGTTCAAAGGGAATAACGGGTCACCGCGCGCCGCCTAAATTCAAGTTCTCAGTTAATATTCCAAACAGATCAATTTAGTAAAAAATCTGAAAATTTAACTGATTAATACTTAACCTTTCTCCAGTTTCAGTTTTTATTTTTTTAATTGGTTGTTCCCAAGGTAGGAAATGTAGAAAATGATGATGGTTCCAAGACGAAAATGCTTCGGCGTTAAACTCGCCTCATCAAGCAGAGTTATCCCAACACACACAGTTTCCTACAGCCGGCGGGTCCTTCGAAAAACATTCACAATGGAAATGGTGTTACATCTGAAGTTGTTAAAAGACCCAAAATTAACAGCCTCTAAATTGACTTCTGCAATATAAGAAGACTGAACTCGAACATCAGTGCAGCCCATCAACATTTACAATCTACCAAACCTCATGTACTCGCACCAATCGAGGCAATGCTCAGATCAACGATTAGCACGGTCAGCTATTTATATCCCGGATACGACTTACATTACCTATTTAGGCGCAACTTTGGTCTTTGTCCGCAGTGATATTTCTTGTCAATGAGAGGAGACACTCGAGCTTAAAGACTTTGTTGGAATATGGTTTAAAATATCAGCGCAGAAAATTACTAAATTCATTTCCTGCCTTTTACCGGCCGCCAAGCGATACCCATTATAGATATTATAGACTTTTTGAAAACCAACCATCGCGATTCCTGTATCGTCATCTTTGGACTTTAACATTCATAATGTCAACTGGATCAAATATTCAAATACAACCGACAAGCAAGGTCGCGAACCTGAATCCTTTGCCATCAGCTCTAGCCTCACTTAGCTCGTAGGCGAACCAACTCGGATTCCAAACCGAAATGGTGATTTTGCTAGTTGGATCTTTTCTACTAACTAACCCCGAATTGTACACTGTCACTGTGAAGCCCTCGTTACGAACATCTGACTACTTATTTCGGCACTGAACAACGTAAGATCTGGCATTATACATCAGCTAAGTGGAATGACCTAAAGGACCATTTTCGAACATTTTCTTGGCGAGATGTTTATTGTACCCCTGACGATCCGTTCTAGAGAAGTATGAGATGTCATCCTTACTAGCATGGAAGCCTTCATCCAAAAAAGTCCTTCCTTGACTTGTTAAAATACTTTGTATGCTATTACCAATAAATTACTCTACTCTACTCTACTCTACTCTACTTCCAATGGCAAGCCTTGGTTTACCAAAAGTTGCGAGCAAGCTGTTAAATCAAAATATTATGCCTACCTCTGAAAATCGTACCATCTTTTTAAACGTTCGAAATCAATGCAAGCTAACGATAAACCAGAGCAAAGAAGCACACAACCAGAAGATCAAAGTCAAACTTCTTGAATGTCCTAACTCATCAAAATCAATTTGGTCGGTAGCTAAGACCGTCAGTCAAAACTTTACCAAGTTAACCATTCTACCTCTAACACGTTCTGAAGGCACCATTGCGACCAAAGCACAGGAAAAAGCAAACTTACTGGCGGAACTATTCTCTTCATATTCAACGATTTATTTTAAGGGGAGAACTCCACCGAGCATTGCCCGGAATTGTTTTCCGGCAGAAACGAATCTCAACAGGAGAAGAGTCTTGTGACCAAAAAAGCTTCTGGTCGACAATATTTCAGTCATCATGATTGAGACATACGCTGATGCACCGACATCGGTATTTTGTAGGTCTTTATCTTATCTTACAAAAAGGAATATTTTCTTCTTGCTAGAAAGCTGCGCAAGTCCAGCCGATGCTAAAAAAAGACAAAAAGACATTGCCAAGCAACTATCGTTCGGGTCGTATTGCTTTCGGTCATATCAAAGTTATGGATAAACCTATCAGCGAAAAATTATTAAAGTACCTGGAAAGCATCTACATTATTAGTGACCGTGGCGATGGCGGACTTCTTTTAGAGACATTGAACATCAATGCCGGAGTTTCTCAAGGTTCTATATTGTCGCCCAACCTCTTTTTACTATACATTAACGATCATTTGAAAAAAACTAAAAATCCTATATACAGTGTCACCGTGTCACCATTAAACTCCGCACCATATGGAAATTGTTATTATTATTAGGTGAGTTCAAATTAAATAAGGGCAATCGTTTTTGCTTCAAATTAGACTAAAAATTATATATTCAATTGTCACCATCTGTCATTCGGTATCTGTCAAAAATTACATTTTTGTCAAAAAATGGCATTGTTTAACCGAATTGCAAAAAATTTTATTGGAAAAAGTTGTTTCTAGTATAATTTTAGGCCTATGTTCAAAATTTCAGATGTCTAGCTCAAAGTTGAATTGTTTGCCATTTTTTCGAATTAACATGTTTTTTTTTTATAATGTAAGTTGACTTAATGGATATTAAACTATTTGCTTATACCATACTCAATATTTTATTTAGTTTGTATGCTCATTTTTTTACTTGAATGCCATTTTTTTTCGAAATATAAAACTAGAGGCAAAATAATTTGACACGGGTGGTGCAAAGTTATCATAATTTAACAGTTTTAACAGATAGTCAGATGTTCCATTTTTTCTTATAGTAAATACACGTACAAAGTTAAAAAAAATCTTATATAATAAAATTCGCAGAAATCAGATTAGTTCACAATTTAAACGCATTTTCTTGTTATCCACAATAAAATATCAAGGCAATTTCGAATTTTATAAGTAGGCTATGGAAAAAAAAAGGAATTGGAGTCAGGCTAGAATAACTTAAATGGTGAAGATCGTTCCCTGTTTGTTTAGTTCTTCAACCAGACGATGATGGCGCTATTGTAGGGATTTTGTTTTATAAGGTTGTTCATATCCTAACGTTGGTAGCGGCAAAACATGTATTTAGAATGAGCGTGGGGAACGTTCTCTATCTTTCTCTCTCTGAATTCAACCGTACCAGCTAAGGTGCAATAAAGATAAAAATATGACTTATGTGCTATCCATAATAAAAATATCTTCCGGAGTCGGACCCAAGCGACATTGACATTTTAAAATCAAATTTTTAAACGAAGCGGCGCGACGTATAAGTTTATTAAGGTTATTCTGCTAAAATGGTGATTTATAGTTGCGTTGCCGAATGTAACGTACAAAGCGGGAAACGTGTGAAAATGCACAGGTTTCCAAAAAGCGACCCGGTAAGTTTTTGGTTATTTTAGCGAAGTAATATAAAGGGTGTATCGTGATAATTCGTGAAGAGCCAAAAAGGCACCTTGCGCCTATACTATTTACAAAATATTGTTGCTATCTAAAAAAAATGTATGCAGGACACCTTTTGATCCTGAATAATCATAAACATTACTTATATACTGATTTTCTTAGAGTTATGACAGCTTATACGATCTTAGTATAATGTCCGTTTATTTTTAGACGCATAAACTTTGGGTAAATGCTATTCAAAATCCATTACTCTGTGGCAAAGACAAGATTGGCATTCAAAAAACTTATAGAGTTTGTCACACACGTTTTGAATATGACCAAAAAATTCAGCATGGCAAAAGAGGATCCTATTTAAAGCTGAACGCTGTTCCTATGTTAGATCTTTACAGAGCAATCCTAGGTAAAACTTGCCTTGTTATTATAATAATTTGTGTAAATATCTAATATTAATAAAGCTTGTCGCCATATCAGAAACGTAGTTACAACTTCCTTTTAATCTCCCAAAATATATTGACTTTAATTCAAAAGGCTCACACTTCTAACTTTTCCATCAGAGTTAGAAGCGCGAAAATTTGAATTCAAAACTGTAAAATTTAAATTTTCATGCGTGGCGCCGACCCCCCCGCCCCTCGCCTTCAGTGCTACATTTAGTTCTTCAACCAGACACGAATGGCGCTATAAGGAAACCAATCTAGTATGTTAAGTTGCCTATCTATCCCTACCATAAGCGTATCTCCCTTGTCTATGATTAGAGTGCCGAATAAATAATAAAAGAAATGTCATAAGTTGGAATATTTTCGCAAGTTATAGTTTTCACTGTTATCACCAATGTTGTCCATTCAAGAAAAAATTGAAATTGTCTTAATTTGTGGAGAAAATATGCCTCACCGGCAAGTATCTGACATTTTTCATGAGAGGCATCCAGAAAGAAATTTGCGGCATAACACCGTTTCAAAGATAATGTCAAAGCTTAGAAAAATTGGATCTGTTCAAAATAATTTAAAAAAAACTCACGCAGCAAGTAAATACGATAAAGAAGCACAATTTGATGTTTGTTTAAGTGTTATTGACCACGGTCAAACTAGTATAACCAAGATAAGTGATTCAACAGGGTACAAGAGGAAAAGTGTTAGAAAAACTCTTCCGAAAAATCGATTTCGGTCATATAAAGCCAAGTTTATAAACACATTGAAAGAACGCGATTTTGGTATCCGTCTAGATTTTTCGTTTTGGTATCAGGGTCAATAAGAGGAGAATATTCTTTTTCCATACAAAATCTTATGGACAGATGAAGCCACTTTCTCTTCGAATGGTATGTCGCGACCAGTATCATTATAAAACCAATGTATGGTGTGGGATTCTGAAAGATCAGCTTATTGGACCATACTTCTTCAAAGCAAACTTAACCGGTGTAAGGTACCTGACTTTTCTTGATAATGAGATTGCCGAGGTTTTGGATAACATGCCCTTACACAATAGACATAACTTATGTTATATTATCAAGGGTTCACTTTTTCCTTCTGCCGGAACCATCCTCAGACGCGTTTCGCTGTATTACAGCTCGTCAGTGAGACTATAGGTTCTGACAAAAGGAAAGAGCATAGGTGTCTGTTTTAAAACAGAAAAAACGGGATGAGACGGAGAATGAAGCCAGATGGCTCCATCTCGTGGTGCTGATATACTTATATTATAACATAAACCAATTATTTCAAAACAGAGTTATAGGGCGTGATAGAGAATGTTACTGGCCACCCAGATCGCCTGACATAACACCACTAGACTTTTTCCTGTGGGGGTTATCTTAAACAGAAAGTTTATAAGAAACGCCTGTTTAGAAATACCAAGCATTTGGAACAAACGATCAGACAGTGTTGTGCCGATATAAAACCAAGTTTTTTACAAAATGCTGTCAAAGACGTTTATAGACGGACGACTGTTTGTATAGAGCGCGAAGGACGTCACACTGAAATGTGAAATTTTTTGTTCCTTTAAATAATAATGTAAGTTATATTAAATTATATTTAGTATAAAATAAAATTTTTATCAAATATTTAGATGTATTTGTCATTTGAGAAATGGAACATCTGACGTCTATCTGTTAAAATTGTTAAATTATGATAACTTTGCACCACCCGTGTCAATTTTTTTTGCCTCTAATTTTATATTTCGAAAAAAAATGGCATTCTAGTAAATAAATAAGCATACAAACTAAATTAAATATTGAGTATGGTATAAGCAAGTAGTTGCCGTTATTTAATTGAACTAACCTCATTAATAATAAAAAGTTCCATATGGTGACACTGTATAGCTTTGCTGATGACAGCACACTTGTTTCATCCTTTACTTTGTTTGCCCGAACATCGACTGCCAATGCACATTTTTATAAGCAGCAAGAGGTTTCACATCTCAGCAAAGACATGGAAAAAATTCCGTCTTGGGGTGACAGTAACCAAGTAGAATTTAACGCTAGAGAAACACCGGCGGCAGTTTTTTCTCAAAAAGTTAATTTTGAAGAACTGTATATAGTCATGGCGGGACACTCGATTCCTGGCTTCATCAATTAATTTATTGGGCATCAATTTGGATAGTCATATGTCCTAGCTTAGTCATGTTGCTGCCACTGCTAAGACAGCCTCGCAGAAGCTTTTTCAATCTAAGAACCTCCTGTTTTTAGATAACACGCAAAACCATCTATTTTACTCTTTCATCAATACTTTTGCTCACTCTATATTTCAAAATAACTTAAATGTTTAGACTTCAGATTCACCAAAAAAAAGGGTTAAATTTAACAGGGGTATAATTTGATAATTATGGGTTAATGTTAACAATGATTGTTGCTCGCAAAAGACAAATTAGGCTTCGAATAACCAGATAACAATGTCATTAGCACGGAGCACAAGTGGTAGACTACTCGTATAATTTTTTTTTTTTTGCAAATGAAGCCTGATATTATTACATCTTCGGTCCCTAATATAAGCTTTAAGGTTTACTAATGATCAAGGACGTGCAGTGTTTCATTGCAGTTAACCAATGGCTTATTATTCTCATTAGCTACCTGTGTATGGTTACCGAGAAATATCTTTTACTGAGTTTTTTTATTAAGTTATTTCTACCGAGCGTCCACATGTCCTTATCCACTTTAATGTAGTAATTTGTGTGTCAAATCTGAGCTTCATATGTTAAAGTTTTATAGGTCGCCCAGTAGAATGATTTTTAATAATTAACCTTTTTGCCAGAAATAAATAATAATGACAGCTAATTTGATATCTGCATCGACTAATTGGCTTCTTGGAAACCAGCCTCTTAAGTGAGAGTGAGACGACGTGGTCTAGACCTCCTCTGAATAGCGCAGTTTTTATCATTTGGAAGAAGGCAGAACCTTGGCATGCGAAGCAGTTTTAAGTGGTTGGCAGCGTGAGAGGATACCAACTCTGCATTATATTAGAAAACTCTCCAAACTGTATGAACAGTACTTAGGTTTTAAGTCGCATCGTACTCGTCAAGGGGAATATTACGGAGTGCGTGAGGATATACTTTTAGGTGACCTGGAAGAATTGCTTGATACCGTCGTTGAATATGCTATAATGACAGTAAAAACCGAAGAAACTGAGATATTCCTTGAAAAGCAAAAAAAAAAAAACAAGAAAAGCGAGCGGCATGAAATAGATGTCAAGGCCAAGGAACAATATGAAAAAAGGGAAAAGAAATATATTTCTGAGCAAACAATATCAATTTCTTTGTCATTTTCAGACAGCTCCTAAACTACCTATCGCGTCAACTTCTGCAGCAACGTCCCGTCCTTTACCATCAAAACGACCTAAAAACATATTCAAATCACCTGAAGTCGTCGGCGCTTTACATCGTGTTACTCTTCCACACAGAGGAGTTGCATTTATAGATGAAGCTATTGCAAAAGCGCTTGGACACAATATTTCAGAAATATCACTATCTCGAACCTCTGTTAGACTATCTAGAAGACAAGTTGGGCAAGAAGCTGCAGCAACTGAAGGAAAGGAGCAAGATTTTGCCTAATATTAATAGATCCCACGTAAAAGTTAATCGTATTGCTATCCTTATTAGTGGAAATGGAAAAGAAAAGCTTTTGGGAGTTCCGAACATCGACAGAGAAGCAGGAACATCTCAGGCACAAGAGTGTATTAGGGCAATTAAGCAGTGGAACTTTGAAACTCAAATCAATTGATTTGACACAACAGCCAGTAATACTGGGCTCACAAGGAAGCTTCTATTACAATAAAAAAAAACTTGAAAAGTGAGCTTGTCTGGATTGCATGCCGCCAGTATGTTATGGAGCCTATGCTCTCAGCTATTTTTTCGAGTATGTTTAACCGATTAAAGCAATGGCCGCAACGTGAGTATGTCAAGACATATTATGACTATCCAAATTGACGCCCAATAAATGAGCCAAGGGAATCGAGTGTCCCACCATGACTATATCCGGCTCTTCAACATTTACTTTTTTAGAAAAAACTGCCGCTTTGTTTTTTTAGCGTTAAATTCTACTTGGTTACTGTCACCCCAAGACAGAATTTCTTCCAGGTCTTTGTTGAGATGTGAGACCTCTTGCTGCCTATGGAGATGTGCATTGGTAGCCGATGTCCGAGCATCCAAAGTAAAAGATGAAACAAGTGTGCTGTCATCGGCGAAGCTATATATTGGATTTTTAGTTTTTTTCAAGAGATCGTTAATATATAGTAAAAAGAGAGTGGGAGACAATATAGAACCTTGAGGAACTCAGGCGTTGATGTTAAACTTGTCTGAAAGAAATCCGTTCATCGCCACTCGCAGTGAACGGTCGTTAAGAAAGCTTCACAGCCATGAGCAAATTTGAACCGCAATTCCGCATGTTCTCCCTTTAGTTAGGAGCCCCTCATGCCATACTCGGTCAAAGGCCTTGGAAATGTCCAGTGCTACCGCCCGGAACTCCCCATGATGTTTTATTGCGTTGTTCCAAACGTGAGTAACATAAGCGAGAAGGTCTGCGACTGGACGATAGTTGCTTGGCAAGGTCTTCTTGCCATTTTCGGGTATGGGCTGGACTCGCGCAGTTTTCCAGCAAGAAGATAATATTCCTTTTTTGTAAGATGAGCCCAGAAAATACCGGTGTCAATTCGTCAGCGCATGTCTTAATTACGATGACTGGAATATCGTCAGGACCAGAAGCTTTTTTGGTGTCAAGACTCCTCAAGATTCGTTTAACATGGCGGTGCCAGAAACCAATCTCAGGCATTCTCGATTCTACAGGGGGAATATTCGGTGGAGCTTTTTCCTGAAAATTAACCGTTGAATGTGAAGAAAATAGTGCCGCCAGTAAGTTTGCTTTCTCCTGTGCTATGGTCGCAATGGTGCCATCAGAACGTGTTAGAGGTGGAATGGTTGACTTGGTTCTGACTGACGGCCTTAGCTACCGACCAAAATGATGTTGAGCCGTTAGGACATTCAAGAAGTTTGTCTTTAATCCTCTGGTTGTGTGCTTCTTTGCTTTGGTTTATCGTTTGCTTGCATTGGTTTCGAGCGTTAACAAAGATGGTATGATTTTCGGCGGTAGGGTTTTGACGTCATTTCCTGTAGAAATAATTTTTTTTTAACCGCTCGTTCGCAATTTTTGGTAAACCAAGACTTGCCGTTAGAAGGGCACTTATTTGAGAAAGGGATGAGGGCTTCCATGCCAGTAGTGATAAACTCCGATACTTCTCTTGCACAGATGGATGGATCCTCGGAGGTAAAACAAACATTCCGCCAAGGAAAGGTTCGCAAATGGTCCTTTAGGTCATCCCACTTAGCTGATGTGTAATGCCAGATCTTGCGTGGTTTAGCAGGCTGTTCGGCACTAATTGGTAGCTAGAACAGTATTTTTAAAACACCAGTTGAATTATCCAAGAATGTGGCGACATTTCTCCAGAGATGCTGGTCAACGCTTTTCAAAATATAAGGAGACGTGTGATTTTATGCTTGGAAGGTGGCCAATTTCTTTTATATTTTTTTTTTCCCTATATTCTTACTTTGTTAATTTCGTAAAAGGCAAAAATAAATTTGTATATGTTTACTTATTTTAATATTCATCAGTTTGGCATATTATGTCATAATATGAATTAATATTATACAATATTAACCTAAAGATTTGGTTAGATATCTCGTCCACTTATAATTGTGATCTAAACCAAGTCCAATTAGTTTGACCTCCCCTACCTATATGCTAGCGAAATATTGCCCTATACTTACCGTATACCCTGTATATTATCATGATATTGTTTTCACAGCAATACAATCCTAATTATTTTTGTTTTCTTTTCAGGTAAGTGTCTAAACTGCAACAGTTTCTGCTAATATTACCGTATTCTATTCCAAGTGGTAAGTAGGTATACACTATTTATAATAATACTTTTGTTATGACATGGGAAGGATGGACAATATACAATAATTATTATAACGAACTATTATCATTAAATCAAGTCCAAACTTAGCTTCATTAAATTTTCTATTATAGACCAATTATCTTCTTCCTTATTTAATGCCGTTATGAATTTACAAAGCCGTTCGGTCAATCAAGACTTGCCGTCCGCATAGAGATAAGCTGTTTATAAGGGAATTTTTGATTAATCAGTTTTTTTAAGATTGGCAACTAGACCAAATTAGTTAACTGTATAGTTAATTAGTTATTAATGGATTTAAACGTGATGATTAGGAGGAAAATCGTGAATTAATAATACACATTTAGATATGCACATAGGATTAAATAAAAGGCTCTTACAGTCGCAAATTGGTCAGTTAATTATTCTAAATAATTATATTCAGGGTAGAGGAGTAGAGGAAATTAAAGTAGTACTTTCACAATTTATTTCAGTTTCCTGACACGTGTTTAAACCCTTGCGGGTCATTATCAAAGGCATTATGAGACAATAATAAATTCTACATGTCATTAATGATCAAATGACATGTAGAATTTATTATTGTCTCATAGTCTCATAATGCCTTTGATAATAACCCGCAAGGGTTGAAACACGTGTCAGGAAACTGAAATAAATTGTGAAAGTACTACTTTAATTTCCTCTACTATGGAGTACAGGGATCTCTGATAAGATACAAAGTAAGCTAAATGGGGGCAAAGTTGCCGAAATATGGAGGTCAACAAAACGCCGCTGAAAAAATTTGAAAGGAGATATCCGAAAAAAAAACGAAAATATTCAAATTTGTTTTAATTTTTTCCTCAATACATTTATTTGTTGAAATAATTTTAAACAAATGTCACACTTCCATCGCCACTTTTTCTTCTCTACAAGTTAGCATAATTAATTTTTAATTCCGACGTTCCGTTTTCGGGCCACCATCATCAACTTCATTTTTTCGAATACAGTTTTTGTATTTTTTATTACCCTGGTGAAAATCGGAACAAAAACAGATACTTACATATTAGATAAATTTTCTTAAATATGGGACTTATAATTGAGGACAAAATTTCTTCGAGGTGTATTCATACACTGACACAATTTTGGCGGTGACCTATATTTATCATATTAATAAATTCCAACCTTTAAAACAACAAGTAAGTAGGTAGGTATATAAAATAAATAAATAAACTTTTATTTCCTTAAACATCTTTGTAAAATATATAAAATCCGTGGAATATAAAAATAAAACAAATTTCATGACACAAGTGTTGTAAAAATCACAGTCTATATACAGGATGAGTCAACCATAGAGTAAAGTTCATTATCTCATTTGTTTCGGGAATTACCAAAAGACGTTAAATGCAAAAGTTTTAAAGAATGTTAAGATGCACAGTTCAAAATTATTTCTGAATATACAGGGTAGTTCAAAGAAGCGTGGCGAATATATCATACGTTTTTTTTTTATGGAACACCCAATTTAATTTACTTTTAGATTTTGCATGAAATTCTATAACTCTTTTGTTAATAATGTTATATACCTAAACCTAGTAGTTGTTGTAATATTTTAATTTTTCTAGAAAAATATTAGTTTTTACTCTTATAAAAAATTGACAATTTCGCCATTGTTTCTGAAGGTAGAATACTGGTATGAATATTTGGTACAAACGTTCTATTGGGCTGACAAAAAAAAAGCATGTAACGAAATTTGAGTTAGATGCTACATACCGGGTTAGTAGAAAGTACCGGAACGCTTAAATATCTTCAAAAGCGCTGAAGCTAAATAAATATACTAGTTGTTAATTGAATGCTCAAAGTGGGCCCCATTATTTGCCAGACAGTACCCAAGTCGATGATAAAACTCTCGAAGTGTGTTACTCAACATATTCGGTGTTATGAGAGCAACTTCGGTGCGGATTCTTTCGCAGAGTTCGTTTAAATTTTCTGGACGATTTTTGTAGACACGATTCTTCAAATGACCCCAAAAGAAGAAGTCCAGTAGAGTCATATCAGGAGATCGAGGTGGCCATTCTAATGCACCACGTCTTGCAATCAGCCTCCCTGGGAATTGGTTGTTTATAAACTGCATGGCTACACTTCAGTGGCGGCTCGTGGGTGTATAAGGGGGTGAGGCTACAAAATAGCGGCGCAGGCGAAATTTTTTTGCGATTTCAAGGTCATTGGCTTAAAACGAATAGTTAGGAATTCAACCAGCAATATAATTATTTTGAAATACTAGGTTTCACGAGAAAAGTATTCAATTTGCAAGGTCAGGGTCAATTTCTCTCAGTGCATACTACACTTGAATAATGGGGCGGAAGCACCGTCTTGTTGGTACCATATTTCACTACTATTTTCTTGAATGGCAGGAACTATACAATCTCTAAGGAGCTCCAAATACTTCTGTCCTGTTAATGTACCTTCTATAAAAAAATGTCCGATAATATTATTACCCAATATTCCCGCCCAGACATTAACTTTCTCAGGATATTGGGTGTGAAGTTCTTCTATCCAATGGGGGTTATCTCTAGACCAAATTCTACAGTTGTTGTGCCTATTAACTTGGCCGTTCAAGCAAAAAGTAGCTTCGTCGCTGAATACAATTTTGTGCGCAAAATAAGGATTTCGGTTCATATTTTCCATCATAATTGCGGCGAATTCATTACGGCGGTCAGGATCATCCTCTAAAAGTTCTTGAGTGTATTGAATCTTGTACAGCTTTAATTTGTTTTCCTTCAAGATACTCCTTACAGATTTTTGGCAAATTTCGGCAATTAGAGCTAACTGATTGTTACTTACTTTTGGATTTTCCTCTATTTGTAATAAAACGTTTAATTTATTTTCATCACTTCTAGCAGTTTTTGGACGTCCGGTTTTGGTAAACTTTTTATGGACCCTGTTTCCTGGTAACGTCGACAAGTTCTGTGTACGGTGGACTTTTTAATGGGTTTATTAGGATAGCGGTCAATAAACATAACAAAAAAATAGGATTTTTCGCAACCGACATAGATGGAGGTCTGAGTTTCTGGCTGATATTTTTATATGGGTTGCTGTATCATAATATGTCATGCGAATTGAATTATTGCATACAGGGTGTCTACAAAATCTTATGCATTTGGAAGAACATAAAAATGTCAGTTATGATGGAATTTTAAATGGAATGGAAATGGTATTTTAGAGTGGTATCCAAAATATCAACTAATTCTCTATTTAAAAGTATTATATGATGTCATATCTAGTTTTAGCCGTTTTAAACTTATAAGCTAAAAACTAAAATAATGCAAGTAATGTAAATATAATTTATTTTCTTATTACTACGAGTAGGCCATGACTTCAACCAGTCAAAAAACATTTGCGGAAATGACGCTGTCTATTTGGCAAGTAAATACTGTACTTGCGTAATCTAGGTACATATTATCTGGATATGGCGAATTCTTATACAAACGAACACATTTTAAATCTGTTCTACATTCATGGCGAGTGCCACAAAATTATAACTAGAACATGCAGAAAGTTTAACGAGCATTTTCCAAACTTAGTTCCTATGAACGAAAAGAAATTCAAGAGGATAGAAGGTAATTTTAAGAACAATGGTCAAATACAGCAGCCAAGAGCCCAAATTAAACCTGTAACAGGTAACGAGGACAATGAAATAAATGTCCTGGCATATTTTTCTGCATTTCCTCATGCGTCAATTTATTCTGCTGAAAAAGACTTCGGAATATGTTATAAATCGATAGAAGGAATTCTGCATACACAGCAAATGCATAATTATAAATTTGTGACACTTCAGGCAATCGAGCCTAATGATCCTCCAAAACGAGTTGAATTCTGTAAAATAGTCTTACAAGAAGATCCAAATTATTTAAGAAAAATTATTTGGACCGATGAAAGCAAATTTACCAGGGAAGGCATATTTAATAGGAGAAATTCACATTACTGGTCGCAGAAAATCCGCACTTTGTTAGAGAGGCAGGGAGGGTTTCAATACAAATTTGGCTTCAATGTCTTTTGTTTAATAATGAACGACAAAATAAAATATTACATTCACGAAGAGAATTTAAATTCTGAAAAATATTTGGAAATATTACGAACCACAGTATCTGACTTCCTCGACGAATTAAATCTTGGAATGCTGCGAGATTGTTGGTATCAGTTAGATGGTGCACCAGCTCACCGTTCTAATGAAGTGACGAATGAACTTACCCAGATGTTTGAAGACCGCTGGATTCGTCGAATGGGTCCATGGAATTAACCCCCGAGGTCGCCAGACCTTACCCCACTTGATTTTTATCTTTGGGGTAGGATAAAACAACTTGTTTACCATACACCAATTCACACCAAAGAAGAGCTTCAAAATCGAGTACGGGAGGCAGTCCTGTCTTTGGAGGCATGTGAGATACAAGCGGCAACAACAGACCATGTTCTGACGGAAATCCACTAACGTTTGAGAGTTAACGCAGGGCGTTTTAAACAATTTAGTTATTGATATTTTTTTGTTATTCTTATTTTTGTGTTTTATTTTTCAATGTTAAGGATCTGTTAACTGCGTCATTTTCGCAAATGTTTTTTGACTGGTTGAAGTCATGGCCTACTCGTAGTAATAAGTAAATAAATTATATTTACATTACTTGCATTATATTAGTTTTTAGCTTATAAGTTCAAAACGGCTAAAACTAGATATGACAGGATCTGTTAACTGCGTCATTTTCGCAAATGTTTTTTGACTGGTTGAAGTCATGGCCTACTCGTAGTAATAAGTAAATAAATTATATTTACATTACTTGCATTATATTAGTTTTTAGCGTTTAAGTCCAAAACGGCTGAAAATAGATATGACATCATATAATACTTTTAAATAGAGAATTAGTTGATATTTTGGATACCACTCCAAGGGTTGTTCCATTTAAAATTCCATCATAACTGACATTTTTGTGTTCCTCCAAATGCATAAAATTTTGTAGACATCCTGTATGCAATAATTCAATTCGCATGACATATCATGACACAGCAACCCATATAAAAATATCAGCCAGAAACTCAGACCTCCATCTATGTCGGTTGCGAAAAATCCTATTTTTTTGTAAAGGGATGTTTGTTGCTAAATTTCTTAAAAAATAATTTTTATTTCCTAAACGACTCAAGATAGATATTACCATAGGCTCCTAAACATACCCTGAGATTGCTAGATTCCATTCAAAGAATACCCATTCGCTTTATCGGTGACCATAGTCTGACAAACAACCTGGAAAGCCTTGAACATCGAAGGCAGGTTGGCGACTTGAGTCTATTTTACAAATATTTTCATGGCAAGTGTTCAACGGAGGTTGCCCGCTTGATACCACCCAGAGCGGTGCATGGTAGAAATACACGACAAGCCACTGCAGCCCACCAGTACGTGGTTCAGCTTAGTGTCCCTCGAACGACACTGTTTCAAAATTCTTTCATCTGGAGAACGTCACCACTCTGGAACGACCTCCCTGAGATCGTGTTCCCAACGACTATAATCTTCAAAGATTCAAGACCAACGTGAATCGTTTCCTGCGCACACGCACCGCTCCCAGAGCGCCGTAAAGGATTTATCCTGCAGTGCTGCTGCGCCGTATCAAAAAAAAAAAAAAAGTTTCAGAATCTTCAGGGGAATCTAAAAATGATATAACATACAGGGCACTCCATTTAAAAAATCCAAGTTGGTATCTGGTAAGAGTAGATGAGGCAACGTTGCAGTGCTAAAAATATTTTTAAATTGGAGATCATGGACTCCTATGGACATAACCCAAATTTCGATTTCCTAACTTTTTTCGTTGTCTAGATACTTCTAATAGGTCATCGAGTTTGGCGCACCCTGTGTATTATTATTTTTTCTGATAGGTTTTATAAAACTCTTCAACCTTCATTAAGTATGTCATATACCTATTTTTAATATTTATTCCATAAATAAAATATCACTCCACTGTGAGATGGACTACTTCCATAAAACTATTTTTAATAGTTTGCAATTTATTTTGATTTTTCTCATTTTTACCCTTATTAGTTATTTTTATTGCACTAAACGGACTAACCAATAACTCGAGGATTTTTGATTCCACACCATACATTAAGCGACCAATGGTTTTGATTTTAAATTTCCCACACCCGGAATGGATTAAATGTCGAATCATAGTGCATATTATGGCGCTTAACTGCTCCATTACTGCGAGAGGTAGCTTCATCAGAATATATTTTAGATTATTTTAGCTTTATCTCTATTTTTTAAATGAAACTACGTATATTTTCTAACACTCTCTGCAATTCCTCATCAAGGAAATGAAACTCGTATTGCATTACATACCTCATTTATTTTCACCAGGGGGTAAATAGATGACGTAAGAATTTGAAATACACTTATGACTAAAACGCCGTTTGATATTTCGATGAAAAAAGAGGAGGGGACTACAGGAAGACAGAATAGTGATTCACAATCCTGATAGACCCCTGCAGGATAAAAGATATACTCGTTAGTTGAGCCGATGAAAACTTGATGCATAAAATGATTGCCTATTTTTAGGATAATAGATTAGATTTGGCAAACAGAGAGTAAAAAAGTGCCGCTTAATATATGTCTGGTGGGGTGGGATAGGGCGCATATATGAGGGGCAACAAAATGAAATTTATAGTGTGAGCATCTGAACCCTAGGTTTACAGTAGTAGAGAATAATTACAAAACATAAAACTGATACTTTATTTTTTAGCACAATAGATTGAAAGGAGGGGAGTAATTTAACATTTTGGACCTCCAGCCACTATAGCGTCACCCCTCAATACTAAAGCTATTCCAACGCCCTGTATATTTTAGTTAATGTTCGAACCCTTCATTTCTATTTAAATTAACATATGTGTTTAACGAGAATGAAATTCTGTTTGAAGTCGACATTGTCAAATTATTGACGGTTTCATCGTAATTATTTGAAAAGCTCGGTACCTACAGCGAATTTTTTTTATTTAAAGCCTATTTTGAAGTCGCTGATTACGAATCCAAAGTTGTTTTTCTCCGAAATTCAGTAGTTTTTAAGACAAAATGTTTCTCACTTACAGGTACGATATTTGGCATGTATCCTTAAAACTTTGCATTTTCCACTAAAATATACACTTGTTTGCTAAGAAACGGAAACGATCAAAGAAACAGGCGGAAAAAATCCCGAAAAGCGTGAAAACTCGAAAGAGAACAGAAATATTATTATTATTCTTTTTCTCGAAAACGGTTTATTTTATCGGCAATAAACAAGAGTACGTTTTTTTAAGTCTGAGGGGCAAGCTGCCCAGATTTATTTTTTTTAAGTCTTTCATCCCGGATGTTAAAGATTTAAGCATTAAGTTGTAAGCTTAGTCCACCCCTGGTAAGCTAAAAGAGGTGACTATGTTTCAAGGACACTATTTTATGAGGTCCTTACTAGTGTCCATCACATTAAATTTTTATTAAATTATATTAAGAACTTTGAAAGTTATTCAAGAAAAACCGATTTCCAGCGACGTCCTTCAGGGGCACATATCTCCGTAGGGAGGGCCTATAAGAAAAAATTTTATAGGAGCTTGTCATCTTATTTTTTCATGGTGTATCTGAATCCGAGCCCATATTTTCCCGGACACCCTGTAGAGAGATCCTGGTTGTGCGACGTCAGGGAAATAAAGCTCAGTGCCATGTGCATTTCAAAAAATAATAAATTTTCCCCTAGGATTTCTTAGTCCTTGCGAAAATCCATCCATAAATGCTTGAACTTTTACTTTTTAGATCTTGCCATACTGTAACGTTTTCCCAAATCCGTGGTGCTATATTATCACCATCATTCTTGGGTGCCAGTATTCACGAGGCAACATATCCACCCTTATTCTGGCAACCCTACGCCCTTTAGACAACAGCCCCTAAAAATTACCTATGTTGTGCTGCCTGAAAACTCACCCCTTAGAGTAGGTTCGCTATTTTATTTTCTAGATTGAGAGGTTTAGCACTCTCATATAAGTAAGTTAAAGTCAAACCCTGAGGACGCCATCTTAGTTTTATTTTACTTAAAAACCTTTAAATGTTCTAGTGTTTGGCCTTAGAAAAAAACAAACTACGAAACAAAACACTTATGTCACAATCGGTTTACAATAGCTTCTTATAAGCTCTCATTCACTTAAGTCCCTCACAGTCACTCTATTTGAAATAAAAGCCAAATTTTAGCAGAGGCCAATACAAATATTTATTCTTAAAGTCGTGTTGGGCCCTTGGCTACTTGGATTTATAAATGCAAGCTCCTCTTACTTAAGTGGACAATGGGTACTTAAAGTTAAAAGATAAGTAAGTGAAATGTAATAACAAAGTGGTAGTAGGTATTAGGTTTGACATAAAAGTTTTTAAGGTTTAAATTACAAAGTTATCATTAAAAGAATAAGTAAAAGTCGAGGTAAAAGTCAAACCCTGTTTGACAGGGTCTTGCACTAGACGGCAACTGTCAGACCTACACCGTAAAAACGACTGTTTAGCCTGATCTAGCAGTCACATAGACCTACATCCAGGAGATTGCCCCAGACTTGTAATTTCCGCAAGGTCTGTGCAAGAACCTCTCACAACTAACTAAATTTACCATAGGAGCATTGTTAAAGTACAAAATTTTACGAGTACCTGTGGTTACTCGATAAGTATACTAGCCACTCGGGCATAGATAAGTTAAAATATTAAAGTTACAACCGTTACAGTTTGAAGAAACAAATGGCCTTTAGCCGGGTAACAAAAATATTCACTTTATAATAATAAATTGTAACTATATTTACAACGAAACTAGTTGTTACAGACCACCTAACGTTTTTAAAATACTAGAGACTCTTATGACGTCTTAACGCTATGTCGATATACGCTATACGTTTACAATGCACAAGTTCTGTACATAAAATGGGCGCAAAACTTTATCAAGACACTATATCGAACAATACGCAAAGGCAAAATATTTAGATTTTAAGTTGACCAAGTTTTTACAGAGAAATGATCACAGGGTAATGTTACTTAGCTGAAACTTTATGTGCTACCCGCATACTTCATGAAGACTCGATCTTCAGTAAAACACACATGGTCTCTCAAACAGTCAACATGGATACTGCTACACTGCTAATCTCCAAAAATTCAAATGATACATGGCAACTGGCACGTCTCGCATCCAGGCAGCTTCAATAAAAGAAAACTAATACTTCAGTTTGAACTTGGACTTTTAGCCCCTACCAAAAAAACCCTAAAATCGAATTTTAGATGTACAACATGAAAGAGAAAACTTTCATAAGACCCATCGAGGCTAATTAGATGCTAAAGTTTAAACCTACCTCAATTAACTTACGAGCAACTGGCACATCTCGCATCTAGGCAGCTCCAGTAAAAGAAAACTAATACTTTAATTTGAACTTGGACTTTTAGCCCCTACCAAAAAAACCCTAAAATCGAATTTTAGATGTACAACATTAAAGAGAAAACTTTCATAAGACCCATCGAGGGTAATTAGATGCTAAAGTTTAAACCTACCTCAAATAACTTACGAGGGTTCTAATCCACAAACTACAATGCCATATCCCTTTTAATGCATTTCTGAAAGTTCTATCGGCACCACATGGCCTTCCCTGCCCAAGAAAACTATAATTCGGGAGCTACTTCCACAAACGTGCTTTTCACTTCAAGCGTCTATCATCGAAAGGGCCGGATATTGTTTTGTCTCCATAGTTACCAAAAATCGTCGACAAATAAGTCATACCAATCCATGAAAACTATAACCCCTTTAACACCATAAGAAAAAGTAAGGCAACCAGCATCAACCGCATAAATACGCCTCAATTATCCAGACGTGGTTGTGAAAATCCATAGAACTGTCAGTCTGACTCTGACACTGAAGCCAAAACTTGATAACTTGAAAATTTGACTAATTACTAATTATAAAACAAGGATTTGAATTAAGACCTGTCTACAAGTAGTATTAAACAAAAAAACAGAAATTAATCCACTTGGCTATGTCCTACACGATACAAAACATTCTTGGAATATAATCATTATTAACAAATGTTTCAAACTAAACATAGTGAAACTATTGACCATAAACAGGTAATTAAATTCGTAATTAATGTTTATGGTGAGAGTGATAGGTAGGTACTTTAAAAATTTGAAACCGAAAACTTAACATAGATAACCAAACTATGAAAATGCAATTTTCGAACCGTAACATAACCTTCTCAACTGTGTGCCCTTCATTGAGCCATATTTTGTCGGTGTAATACAATTCTTTCCCTTTTCCCGAACTTTCGTATTTTTTCCAAATAGTTCCGACGTCATACAATAATTTCATTTTTTTTTTCAATATTAGTATTAGTAGGCGTTTTCAATATCGTTTAATATACCCTCCATCGTTTTTTTTAGTGTGGATATTTCATTTAGAAAAAAAATCTATGTATTTTGCGATGAATGGCGTATTTTAGGATTATTTTCTTGTAGTGGAATATATTGTTATATGCTAAACATTTACTTGTGCAATATTTTTTTTTTCTGTCGCTTCATAGATTTGGTGGTTGGCATTAAATGAGTCACTGACAGCACTTGTGGGTATTGGGTATATTGTAGAAATGCAGTAGCATTGCAATTATTTCTTTCGCGAATTTGTGCAAATTGTGAATTGACATAATGTAAACATTAAGAAAACCAGTCACGTTTGGCAACCCTGTAAGTAATATTTTCTTTTAAAAACGTTTTAGGAGAGTGTTCGCGTTGAAATAGTTCAACAACTACTATTACTCAGAAATTTGTCTTTCATTCTTTGTCGAAAAAAGTGCTCCGTCCAACGATTTTTTTCTTTTAATCTAATCTATACATTCTCAGCTCGCGATTAAACTTTCAAAATTTGATAATGTCCAGCTGACCTATACTGCACAAGACCCCAAAATCTACTTTTGAATAATGGAAAGTAGTGGTTGAATGTTATGAGGAAAATTCCATTTTACTGAAAAGTAAATTCACTAATTTTGATCGGGAGAAAGCCACATGTAGTTTTATGGGAGCAAGTTGAATACAATTGACATAATTGTACCCAGAAATTTAAACTACAAAAATAGAATAAAAATAGATCACGTAATTTTCTATATCTGAATTTAGCCGAAGTCCATATACTTGATGCAAAACAAAAACCGATGCACGCCATACCCTTCGAGTGATGTCAGTTATCGACAGTGTTGCCAGCTTGTAACCAAAATATCCGAGTGAGGAAATTACACAGTTTTTTTTTTCATAAAAACAAGATAAATATAGAAACATTTCCCATAGTTTATATATTTGTTTACATAATACCTGTTGTGTAGTGGATCCAAACAGATCGCGTTACTTTTGTAATAAATTAAAAACTCTGTATAAGTGTAATCATTTTATTAGTTTAATAAAATGGTGGGCGAGTGTTTGCCTCTTCCGACGCGTTGTCTATGAAGATTTTTAAAAACATACAACATAATCTTATTCTCTGCCTAAAAACTAACTTCGACCGTTTTCCACTTAAAAAAGGTCTCGGATCACACGCTTATCGCGTCTAAAGTGTCACTGTTAATGTCTTTCAATAACTCGACCCTGTGGGTTCTTTACGTAATAATTTTTAAGTGACAAAATATAATCACCTAATAAATACAAAATTGTACATCCCGCCCACCTTGAAAGAGTAATTTCAATGATATAGGTTACAAGATGTATACCAACATACAAAATATATAAAATTAATGTATAAAAAAAATGTAAACATAAAGTAAAAAAAAAAATAAAATAGAGTCCTTTAGTCCATCTCAATCGGTAAAACACTGATTTTAGTAACCGCACGTTTAAAAACTCCCGTCTTAGTTTTTACGGACACTACGCGGATGACATTGTCTTTTCCGGGATGAACTTTAATGATTCTGCCTAATGACCATTGCTGAGGGGGAAGGTTTTCCTCACGTAAAAGCACTAGGGATCCGATCTTGATATGTGGCCCCTTGTTGCGTCCACACTTTGCTCTTGACTGCAAAGATGTTAAGTATTCGGATGACCATCGTCTCCAGAAATGCTGAACTAATTGCTGAAGACGTTCGTACAGAACCAATCTGTTAGTAGGTACCTCGGTGACATCTCGCTGTGGAATGGAGGTAAGTAGGTCGCCAATTAGGAAATGGCTAGGGGTTAGGACATGAAGATCATCGGGATCATTGGATAATGGGGTCAGAGGTCGAGAATTTAAAATAGCCTCTACCTGACACAATACTGTATAAAGAGATTCATAAGATAAGTAAGCCTCTTTTAAGACTCTGGTTAAGTGAAATTTGGTAGACTTTACCGCAGCCTCCCAAAGACCTCCAAATGAAGGTGATCGTGGTGGTATAAAATGCCACTTAATATCGTTTTCGAGTAGAAATGTTGATATTTTATGACCCTTTGAAACGTCCTGTAAGAATTTACTAAGTTTTTGTAGTGCAAAGTTAGCTCCTACAAATTTTTTTCCGTTATCAGAGTAAATATTTTTGCATAGTCCTCTTCGAGAGACAAATCGCTTTAATGCATTTAAAAATGAATCGGTACTTAGATCTCCAACGAGCTCAATATGAATAGCTCGTGTAACAAAACAAATGAAAATACAAATGTAAGCCTTTATTATCTTGCGAGAACGTAGTTTACCATCCTTTATCATTATAGGACCAGCAAAATCGCAGCCTACAGTTAAAAATGGACGTGAAGGCATTAGTCTTGATTGAGGAAGATCACCCATCATCGGAGTGCTCACATAAGGTTTAGATTTGAAACAAACAAGACATTGATTGATAGCACGCTTTACTGCATTTTTGCCATGAATAATCCAATATTTATTTCGCAAAATTACCAAAAGAGCTTGAGTTGCTGCATGTAAGTTTCGTTTGTGCTCATGCTCAATTAGAAGTCTAGTAAAATCATGATAAGGAGGTAATAAAATTGGATGTTTCATATCAGGAGTCAAGGTCGAGTGTCGAATTCTTCCACCCACGCGTAATATACCCTGCTCGTCAATAAATGGATTCAATGAAAACAGTTTACTGTCCCTAGAAATTTGTTTGTGTTTCCGCAAATCGTTAATTTCTTTGGAATATTCATAATATTGAACCATTTTTATTAAAGTGTTTAATGATTGATCTAACTCATTTTGAGATATTTCCGCAAAAATTCTGCTGGTTTTATGTTTTGTTTTAATATTTAGCATAAATCTTAATATATATGCAAAAATTCGAAGCAGTTTATTGAAATTTGAATATCTTCTAAAAATATCCTGATCCTGATAAGTTGTGTTAGTCATAAACGATAGTTGAATTGTCCGTTTTCTGTCCGGTATGTTGTCAATATTAATTTGATCTAAAACGGGCCAGAAGTTTTCATGTTTTGTCAGAAATTCTGGTCCGTGCCACCACAAGTGACAATCAAGTAATTGTTGCGGATTTAATCCGCGGGAAAGTACGTCTGCTGAATTTTCTTTGGAGCCAACGTGTCTCCATTGGAATTTGTCAGTCAATTCATGTATTTGTGTTACCCTGTTAGCTACAAAGGTATTCCAGTTACTCGGTTCACCCGCGATCCACGACAGTGCAATAGTGGAATCGCACCAAAAAAATTTATTTTTTATGTCAATTTCGAGAGACCTTTCTACATTTTTTGCCAAACACGCTAAAAGTAGAGCCCCACAAAGTTCCAACCGAGGCAATGAGATTGTTTTTAAAGGAGCAACTCGACCTTTAGTGCATAATAACTTTGAATGACGTAACCCGTTAATATCTGTCGTAACTAAATATATACAAGAACCGTACGCGGCTTCGCTTGCGTCGCAAAAACCATGCAATTCTATAGTTATATAATTTGGAGTGACTACTTGACGCGGTATTTTTATTTTGTCAAGGATTGGTAGTTGTTCAAAAAATGAAGTCCAAAGTGTATAAATATCTAAGGGCACCGATTCGTCCCAGCCTAACTTACACTGCCAAAGACGTTGCATAATTATTTTTGCACGTACAGTAATCGGGCCTGCCAGACCTAAAGGGTCAAATATTTTTGCGATAACCGATAAAATCTGACGTTTTGTTACCGTTGCGTAGTTCTCAAAGTTAATTGAATAACCTAAAGTATCTTTATTTGGTTGCCAAAATAATCCAAGTGTTTTGGGAGTTTTATCTTCAGATAAATCATAATTTTCTAACTGACCCTGATCGCAATCAGCTAACACTTCCGGCTTGTTCGAATAAAATTTTCGTAATGGAAAGCATGCACCATTTAGAATCTGAATTATTTGGTTTTTTAATGTGATAGCATTTTTAACAGAGTCGGATCCAGTTAGCAAATCATCAACATAAAAACAATTCAAAATTGCGTTACTAGCATTCTGCAAATTTTTAGCGTTATCAATAGCGGCTTGATTTAAAGATCTAATCGCTAAAAATGAAGCAGGTGCAGTTCCATATGTTACAGTGTTTAAAGTATAAAACTTAAGATCCTCATTTGGACTTGAACGCCATACAATACGCTGCAAATGTCGATCACATTCCCTTAATTGGACCTGTCGATACATTTTTTCAATGTCCCCGGTAAAAACTACATTATGAAGTCTAAAGTTTAAAATAATAGTTAATAAATCTGGTTGTATGACAGGACCCGTCATTAGGATGTCGTTCAAAGACACTCCGCTATCGCTTTTTGCCGAAGCATCATACACGACGCGTAATTTTGTTGTAGTACTGTCAACCTTGACAACACCGTGATGTGGTAAGTAATATGTCGTGTCAATCGTGTCTATATTCGAACTGATTTGTGACATATGTCCCAATTTTTCATATTCCGACATAAAATTAATATAATCGCGTTTTAAATTTTCGTCCCTTTGTAATCTTCTTTCGAGACTGTAAAATCGATTGATAGCTGCATTTTTCGAGTCACCCAATTCGAAAGAATTATTTGATAAGGGTAAACTTACTTCAAAACGACCTTGCGATACGCGTCTATAGTTTTCAGTGAAATGTTTTTCGCATGCCAAATCTTGTGGTAAAATGTCCCGTTTTTTAGTGTCGCAATTTTCTACAGTCCAAAATTTTTCGATTTGCCTATGCAACTCTTTATTTGTTATTGAAAGGTTGCAAATGGTGGAGTCATTATTTTTATATGATGCATTGTAATCAAAAAATAAGGTTCCTGCAAAAATCCAACCCAGTTTAGTTTTGTTTAAGATTGGTTTGCCTTTGCCCAATTTAATTTGTCCTACACATAGTATGTCATAGAATATGTTTACTCCTAACAAAACATCTACAGGGCGCGACAAATTAAAATTTTTATCGGCAAATTCAATATTGTTTGGTAGGTCTATGTTAGACAAGTCAAAAGAGGTTTGCGGAAGATTTTCGGTAATTTTGTTTACAATTAAAAATGAATCTTTCATTTGATATTTTTCGCTGACAGAATAAAATGTGGCGTCAACCTTTTTTGAAATTTTGCTAAGAGAGTTATTTATCCCAGCCACGGGAATACTAAAATTTTTAGTTTTTAGATTGAGTTGCCTAGCCAATGAATCGGTAATAAAATTACTTTGAGATGCACTGTCTAGAATGGCCCTAGCTTCTATTATTTTTCCATTGCAATCTAAAATTTTAATCATGGCTGTTGCCAAAAGTATTTGTTTGTTGTTTCCAGTCGATAAACAATGCATTGTTATGTTTTGATTAGAAAAATCTTGGATCTTGGAAGTTGAGGCATCATTTGAGGTTTGTTTATTTTCTCGACTAATTTCCGTTGAGAGTAAAGTTTGAGTATTATGGGTACTTTGTGACCCGCCATGGGATTTGTTATTATTGTCGCGATCGACAGTGTTTGGGTTATTAACAGAACTATTGACGCCGACAACGTTACCGCTGTTATTAAAGAATAAATGTAATAATGAATTATGTTTTCGACCGCAGTTTTTACAGCCTGCTCAATTGCAGGAATTGTGATCATGAAAAGGTCTTAGACAGTTGATGCATAGGTTATGTTTTTTAATTTCTGTGTAAAGATCCCTTTTCGGCATTGTATGTATTTTTTCGCATTGAAAGTTTAAATGATTTTTATGACAAAAGGCACAAGAAATCTTTCCTGTCGTCACGTGTGTTAGAATTTTGTTGTGTTGTTGTCCTCTGTCTGTCTTATTTTTGCTTTCCAGGGTCTCTAAGAAATTGCAACGCTTGGTTAGAAATTCCGTTAGTTGAGAAACCGTAGGAAAGTCAATTCCTTGTTTATTTAAATGTTCCTCCCATTCCCGTTTAGTTACAATGTCAAGTTTGTTACCCAATATGTATATGAGAAGTGTATCCCACATATCTATGGGCTGCCCAAGTGCCTTTAACGCACGTAAATTTTTGTTGAAATTATCCAATAAATTTCTTAGTTGAGAATGTGACTCGTTTTTCATTGTGAAACCATCCAAAATATGTTTTATGTGAGTGTGTACAATCAATCTCTTGTTTTCAAACCTATCCCTTAACATATCCCAAGCAATTTGATAGTTTTGATTTGAAATTTCAAGTGACTGAATTAAATGAGCAGCTTCGCCTTTCAGGCATGATTTTAAGTACCAGAATTTTTGTACATCATTTAACTGCGCATTTGAATGTACTAAAGAATTAAAAATGTCATAGAATGTCATCCATTGACTGTAGGCCCCATAAAATTCTGGTAAGCTAATCGGTGGTAATCTTACCGGACCTTGTAAATTAACATTTGTATTTCCAATTGCATTATTAACACTAAAAATGCTTGCACCAGGATTTGGTGGTGTATCTTGCGTTTTTAAAAAATCTGAAAGCATTTTCTTGGCTTGACCGATAGCCTTAAAGAATTTTGATTCGAAATCATCTCGCTCGGCGTCCTGAGAAATATTTCCCGATAAGTATTCAATTTCGGTTTGGATGTCATTAAATTGATCCAAAAGAAACGTTGTTCTCTCTACGCGAGCACTAACTTCTTCATAATTTCCCGAAAAAGATTCAAAATTATCTAGGTATGTAATAAATCTAGTTAATTGGGATTTGACTTGTCCCCGTTTTAACTTTAATTTGGCTAACATATCAGCTAAATCGAGTGCATTGTTAGTATTTTCAGAAGCCATATTTTTTTTTTAATCTCTAAACACACTAAAGTATCAGATAATGCAATTGAATATGTAAAGGAAATGGTAAAAAGGAATATTGACGACTTACCAATCGACGCTATTTTCCTTGGTTGTGGTTTTCTTTCAGCTGTGTTGCCAAACAAACTGTTGTAGGTATTTGGTTTTCCGACTGTGTTGCCGAAAAGTCCCTTTGACGACCGTTTTGTCGCACTTGTATATTAGCTTTCCCGGTTGTGTTGCCGAACAAAGCCGTTTTTACCGACCGTTTTGCCGATTTAACTATCCGGCTCGAAGGACCAATGTTGTGTAGTGGATCCAAACAGATCGCGTTACTTTTGTAATAAATTAAAAACTCTGTATAAGTGTAATCATTTTATTAGTTTAATAAAATGGTGGGCGAGTGTTTGCCTCTTCCGACGCGTTGTCTATGAAGATTTTTAAAAACATACAACATAATCTTATTCTCTGCCTAAAAACTAACTTCGACCGTTTTCCACTTAAAAAAGGTCTCGGATCACACGCTTATCGCGTCTAAAGTGTCACTGTTAATGTCTTTCAATAACTCGACCCTGTGGGTTCTTTACGTAATAATTTTTAAGTGACAAAATATAATCACCTAATAAATACAAAATTGTACATCACCTTTTACCATCAACTTTAGTAGATCTAACACTTCTTTTATTTTCATCTTGCCAAGATCGACCAATGGTACCATTCTGAAAAATCCATATTTCATCCAAGAAAACAAATTGGTACAAGAATGCTTCTTTTTATTTAATATATTCTTTCAAAAATACCAATCGTTTGAAAGCTACATTGGAAAGTTCCATTAGCACTCGCCTTAGTTCATCTTTTTCCATCCGAAGCCTATTTTCTTGAAGAGGCTTCTTAAAGAGTTAAGACAACCATCAAACAGTTCTCTGTCTTTTAATTTCTAACTTAAAGTTGTCAAAGTTACATGATGTTCTAAAAAAAGTTACAGCTTACGAATAACTGTTGTTAAAATTGCGGTTACAGTGGAGATATTTAAATTTAGGGCAGCTGTTACACGCTAAAAATTAGTAAAGTAGAAATAAAATATCTAGACCTTAACATACTCTTTAAATTTACTTCTCTGTACTGCTGCCAAGGATAACAATAGGTCATTGTTGTTAAGTTCTTCCTGAAAATAGCTTTTAGCTGTTAGCTCTTTGCACCGACTATTTAAATGCTTCGGCATTTTTCACAAATATTAAACAACGTAATCGACAGTATGTGCACTTTTGTTGTTCTTAAAAGAACAATTTTTTAATGGTATTTATGAAAAGATCTGGAGTTTTTGTTAAAAAAATAGAGGGCACAGAAACACAGAAGCACAAAACAGTTAAGGTTAGTTTTCCATAAAACGTCAAACAAAGCCAACGAACGAGCTGGCCCCACCGCACCGTTTACAGTTGTGTTGCCAACTATCGGCCAATAAAATTCAAATTATATTAATTTTTACAAGCTTAAATACACAAAATATTTGCTGTAAGTGGGTTCGCGTCAAAGAAGAATACTTTAAGTTTGTAGTGAATTTAATATCGCATAAAGTTTTAATACTTTTTGCTTTATTTTCCTCGTGTTTTCTTACGGACTTACAATTATCAGCTGATTAATGACGTGCCTCGGTTTTTGTTTTGCATCAACCATAGGAAAGAACCATAGAGAGTAATCACAATGAATTTCTTTCTATCTTAATTTCTAACGTGCTCGGCAGCTGGTTCTTTCCAGCTTTATAAGTTGGAAATTATTGCACCTTAACTTTTTCTGCATTTTCTAACTTGCCATACTTTGAAATATTCAAATGTGTCTAGTGTTTCTGTTGCAGACGCAAAATAACACTTTAATTAATAATTTTTTCAATATTTTCTACAGTTTACCAATTTTTCAAACACAACACGACGTGGTTTCTTATAGGTAGAACGTGCAACGTAGTTCTGAACAAAGTTTTAAATTGTTGATATTTTGGTCTGTTATTTACTTGGTTATTTTGCAATGTTTTGTATGCTCCATTCCACAATTATTCGTTGATTTCTCGACCGTAATAAAATTTAAATGACAACCCTCAGTCGTAATCCCAACCATAAATAAGTTGCCTAATAAATATCTATTGTGTAGGCACCGGATCTTTTGAAAGGGTACAGGTTCTGATTACCTACTAATTTCAATAGTTAAGGTTAGCTATTTTCAACAAAACAACAAATATAAAATAATAGGTAAGTATCTTTATTTTATCCATGTAATTAAATAGCTATTAATATTTATACAAAAATACTAATCTACAATATTATAATAATACAATATTTAACTTAACCTACTCTATATTTAGCTCTGTTTCACTATCACTATCGTCTTCATCTATGCCTAAACTAATTATTAAGGGCCTTACGTTACTATTAATTATTGGATGGATGGGTTTGGTCATTATATCTTTTACTGTCGTTAATGCAACTTTGGTCAAAATACTCGTTTCACTAAAACTTGCACTCCGGTCATACCCTTTTCTTAAAGGGTACAGTAAACGTTATTTATGATGTTTTTGGCATCAAGTGATAAATGTTTTTTCTTCGTTACACCATAACTTACGGAAGCAATACTATCTGAAGATTCACACAGATCTGACATATTTTGGATGCTCGATAACACACACGAAAATACCTTTAACGCACAGCTTGACAAACACCAAACGACTGATGAACTAAGATGAAAAGACTCTGCTTTATATTGAACACCTGCAATTTGCCATTAACCTACCTAATATATCAATATAATAACATAATTAATAGTAACGTAGGGCCCTTAATAATTAGTTTAGGCATAGATGATATTATAATATTGTAGATTAGTATTTTTGTATAAATATTAATAGCTATTTAATTACATGATTAAAATAAAGTTACTTACCTATTATTTTATATTTGTTGTTTTGTTGAAAATAGCTAACCTAAACTATTGAAATTAGTAGGTAATCAGGACCTGTACTCTTTCAAAAGGCACTTATTTATTTCTGGGTTTAAATTTTATTGCGGTCGGGAAATCAACGAATTATTGTGGAATGGATCATAACAAAAAAAAGGTTCGTTCTGGGCCCAATGTTTTATCTGCTAATAAATTCCTTGCTAACTGCTTTTGAAATAAGGATATGCACGCGATCCTGTTCAAAAAGATTTGTATCGATCTCTCCTCCCAATTTGAATACAGGAAATCTGCACAAAGCGGGCACTTGACCGATTTATTGTTATTATTACTTAAATATTCATTAACGTAAATAGCGATAACCTGCTACATATTTGCATTATATTCATCAATAAATCTTTATGTTTACATAAACAAGCGTCTAAGTGGTGATTAAAAAAATTAAATAATGCTCGTGCCAATTTTCTCGGTTCTCGAAAAATGAGTTATATATATTGTTCCATACATCTGGAACAAAACATTAAAATGATTTAAGTTTGGGGTATTTTCGTCACCAGCTTCCAAAATTTATGAAGTGGCTTAAAAGCATGGCGCCAAAACTTTTGGTTGTAAATTTTAAATTAGTTATGATTTATTTTGACGACATACTGTGATATTTATGTGCTTATTCAATTGAATGCGTCCTAAATATTAATTTTTTAATGCACTTAATGGACGAAAGTATAGTTTTAATTTGACAAACAGGGTTTTAAATTAGGTATGACAGGCAACTAGGTAATTTATCAAAGAAGTTTGCAGTGCTCAGACGTAGGCGTCAAGTGTTGATTTCCATGTAATGAATGGTGTCTAAATAAGCTAAACATTTATTAAGTATGTATTTTATGTTCTAAATCAATATCTCAGTTTCGTTACAAATTCGTAAAGAAAATAGTAAAACCGCATCCACACTACCTGGCAAGCGACGCGACGGTTAGCACTGACAAAAGCTTCCAACGTTCGCTTGGCATATGAACATTCGTGCATGAATAGCATTCACTCCATTGGAATTGGTTTGCTCAACGCTAGTCGATAAAATTAAAGCGAGTATGTACCAATGTGTTCGTTCAGTTTATGGTGAGAGTCTACATAGGTACTTTAAAAATTTGAAACCGAAAACTTAACATAGGTAACCAAACTATGAAAATGCAACTTTCGAACCGTAACATAACCTTCTCAACTATGTGCCCTTCATTAAGCCATATTTTGTTGGTGTATACAATTTTTCCCTTTTCACGAACTTCCGAATTTATTCCGAATTTATTCCGAATATTTCCGCCGTCATACAATAATTTAATTTTTTTTTCAATTAGTATTAGTAGGCTTTTTCAATATCGTTTAATATACCTAAAATTCTACCTTCTTAATTTCAATCATCATTTTTTTTAGTGTGGATATTTCATTTAGAAAAAAAAATCCATGTATTTTGCGATGAATGGCGTATTTTAGGAATATTTTCTTGTAACGGAAAATATTGTTATATGCTAAACAATATGGATATGCACGCGATCCTGTTCAAAAAGATTTGTATCGATCTCTCCTCTCAATTTGAATACAGGAAATCTGCACAAAGCGGGCACTTGACCGATTTATTGTTATTATTACTTAAATATTCATTAACGTAAATAGAGATATCCTGCTACATATTTGCATTATATTCATCAATAAATCTTTATGTTTACATAAACAAGCGTCTAAGTGGTGATTAAAAAAATTAATAATGCTCGTGCCAATTTTCTCGGTTCTCGAAAAATGAGTTATATATATTGTTCCATACATCTGGAACAAAACATTAAAATGATTTAAGTTTGGGGTATTTTCGTCACCAGCTTCCAAAATTTATGAAGTGGCTTAAAAGCATGGCGCCAAAACTTTTGGTTGTAAATTTTAAATTAGTTATGATTTATTTTGACGACATACTGTGATATTTATGTGCTTATTCAATTGAATGCGTCCTAAATATTAATTTTTTAATGCACTTAATGGACGAAAGTATAGTTTTAATTTGACAAACAGGGTTTTAAATTAGGTATGACAGGCAACTAGGTAATTTATCAAAGAAGTTTGCAGTGCTCAGACGTAGGCGTCAAGTGTTGATTTCCATGTAATGAATGGTGTCTAAATAAGCTAAACATTTATTAAGTATGTATTTTATGTTCTAAATCAATATCTCAGTTTCGTTACAAATTCGTAAAGAAAATAGTAAAACCGCATCCACACTACCTGGCAAGCGACGCGACGGTTAGCACTGACAAAAGCTTCCAACGTTCGCTTGGCATATGAACATTCGTGCATGAATACCATTCACTCCATTGGAATTGGTTTGCTCAACGCTAGTCGATAAAATAAAAGCGAGTATGTACCAATGTGTTCGTTCAGTCAAACTCTTGAATATCATGGTGAACGAAGATAAAGATGCGATTACTGCGACTGCAACTTTAGTTGTACTTGTTTCGTGTGTACTTTTAGGGCGTCAAGAAAATTTTTAGGATCTCAATCATTTCATCTGGGTTCCCTTCTAAAAAAATTTTTGTAATTTAAAAAATACCTACGTACAAATGCGACTTGTGTACTATCCACATGGTGTACTGTGTGTATACATTTCTCGGTCATTCGACAGAGTCGACACTGCAAACCTGCTCTTCTCGGACAGGACAACAAAAATCCACTGCGTCGCTGTGGGCATAAGTAAAAGATTTTGTTACAGTTGTGTTATTGTACAGGGTGTCCAGTTTTCGATGGCTTTACGGGGTATCTCCGTTATTAGTAAAGATAGAAGGATACGGTTTTCGCAGCACTATGCTACTTTTTTGTGAAACAAAAGATGCCGCAATCAATTGTTTTTGATATACGGGATGTTTTTGAAAATTTTACATTTTGGGACACCCCCATATTTAGGTTACCCTGTAGCTTATCAAAGAGAAAGCAAATATTACTTTTGTAGTTTTTTACGTAGAATCCAGTGACGTACTCAGATTTTTTATACGTTCAATAGTTTCCGAGAAGAAAAACCAACTTTTTTTTTTTAAATGGGTCACCCTATATATTTTTTATTAATATAATTTAGTTTATAACAAGCTTCCCAGAAATATATAATACCTTATTTTTATTATTAATATTAGGTACCAAAGTTACGTTTTATTAAAAAATATACATTTTTTCTTTTTGTTAGTATAGGCCATGACGGGTATTTTAAAAAAGAAAAGAATACAGTCATTTATGTCATATTAAAAACTTCTTTAGTTTCTGTCAGAGTATTCAGGTTCACTAAGTTGTTTTAAAATATCTAATTAATAGTAAAAAATCAGTATGTCCTAATTATGGCAGAACATGTAAACTTTGAAAATAATGAGAAATACGAAATGCTTGTTTGTTATGTCCATTGTAATGAAAATGCAGATAAAGCATTAGAAGTGTATTTCAATAGGTAAAATATACGCTTACTTGTAAATATCCCGAAAAAAGACAGCCGGATAAAAGAATTTTTCTAAGGATGAGATCAAATTTAATTGAACACGGTTCATTTTCTAAACCTCGGCCTAAAATCTACAACAAGGAAGACCGCGAGAGTGATGAAATAAATGTTTTAGCTTCAATTGACGCAAATCCAACTAGTTTTTGCAGAACGGTTAAAGGTTCGGTCGGAGTAGTTAAATTAAAAGTTCAAACAATCCTAAAAAAACACAATTTTAAGCCATATAAATTCCACCTAGTACAAAACTTATAATTTTTTGTAATTGGTATTTACAAAATATCAACAGGCAAAATAATTTTGAAAGATCCGTTATATGGTCCGATGAGGCTCATTTTACCAGTGCTGGTATATTTAATTGGAAACAATACGAGGTTTTGGTCTTAGGAAAATCAGCATGTAATATTTCCACTCGAACGGCAAGGCAGGTTTGGCTTTAACGTTTCATATGTTATACTAGAAAGCAAAATAATTCATAATATATTTAAAGTCAGCCTTAATGCAAATAAATATTTGGAAATTCTGAAAACGTTGTGCCGGAAACTATAGAGGACGGGCTCTTAGCGTGTCTCAATAACTTGCATCTGCAATATGGAGCACCCGCTCACAATGCGCTAATTATCAGGGCCTACTTGAACAATAATTTCCCAGACCACTGGATTGGAACAATGAACCTATAAGATGGCCACCAAGGTCACCCGACTTGTCGTTTTTGGATTTCTTCTTGTGGGGATACCTTGAAAATAAAATTTATTCTATTCAATGCTGAACAGTTGCAGATTTAAGAAATGCCAGTGAAAAAGCATTTAGGAAGTTACAAACGCGGCCTTATTTTATTTTAAAGTCATTAAGGTGAATAAGAACTATGTGTGAAACATGTCTAAGGAATAATGGAGAACTATTTGAGCAATACTAAGAGAGAGTTCTATAAATTTTCAGCTTTTGTTTCCAATGTTTTACGTAGTAAAACATAACTCGATTTATGCATTGTTATTATTTTTACTGAAATATAACTGCTAATTAGATTATTAGATTGGAGTCCAAAACATATTTCTTCTGCAGTAATTATCACATCAGTAATAGTTTCTTTAAACACCCGTCATGGTCTTACTAACAAAAAATGTATATTTTTTAATAAAACGTAAATTTCTTGCTTAATATTAAAAATGAAAATAAGGTATTATATATTTCTGAGAAGCTTGTTATAAACTAAATTATATTATTAAAAAATAAATATAGGGTGACCCATTCAAAATAAAGCAAGTTTTTGTCTCGGAAACTATTGAATGTAAAAAAAAAACTGAGTACGTCACTGGGTTCTACGTAAGAAACTACAAAAAGAACATTTGTTTTCTCTTTGATAAGTTACAAGTTACAAGGTAACCTAAATATGGTGAGTTTCCCAAAATGTAACATTTTCAAAAACATCCCTTATATATTAAAAACAAGGAGCACTAGAAAAATTCTGATTGCGGCATCTTTTGTTTCAGAAAAAAAGTAGCAAAGTATTGCGAAAACCGCACCCTTCCATCTTTACTAATAACGGAGATACCCCGTAAAACCATCGAAAACTGGACACCCTGTACAATAACAGAACTGTAACAAAATCTTTTACCTATGCCCATAGCGACGCAGTGGATCTTTGTAGTCCTGCCCGAAAAGAGCATGTTTGTTTGCTGTGTCGATTCTGTCGAATGACCGAGAAATGTATACACGCCATACACCATGTGGATAGTACAGAAATCGCACTTGCGGGTAACGTTGGCCAACTCCTATGACTTTTCTTTAAAGGACAAAAGACTTCCTTTATAGCGACTGTTGCTGTTTATTTGCCATTGGTGTTTCATCCCCTAATAAAAATTCAGTAGTGTGAGATCGAGCGATCTCGCTGGCTAACTCCAAGGTCCTAAACGTCTAAGCCGGCGGTCAGCAAACAATTCATTTAGTTCCTGTAATACTGCCTGCGTGCAATGAGCTGGGGCTCCATCCAGTTTTGAAATTCATTTACAACTGTTCTTAAAATGCGGGGGTATTTTTCGGAATTTTATGACAACATAAATTTAGAAGAGCTATTTTTCTTCTTCTTCAATAAACGAAAAACATTAAAACTAAATTTTTGTTGAAACTCCATTTCTTTTGTGGCATGTGGATTTTGATTAGCCCAAAAATGTTCTTCCTTCTGTTAAGAATACTTCCTTTTTTTTTTTAATTAGGAGAGAAAGTAGTAATTTTTATCCAATAAACATATTATGCATAAGATATTCATACATATTTTTATATACTATGGGTAAATAGGGCAATTTCGCCATTATAAAGTTTTTTAAGATGGCGGCAGGACGCCATTTTGAATAAAATTTTTAAATGGCAGATGAGGTCAAGTGATACCTCGTTGGGAAGGTATTTTTAATCTATGAACGATCCCCAGATTTAAAAGACATTATCGATTAATTTCAAAATGGCGGCCACTTTTGTTAATGTAGGTTAATTTGATTTTTAAGTAGTAAAGGAACCTGCGGACGGCTAGGCGATATTTTTAGTATTTTATAACAATAAAGAAACTACCAAAATGTTCACCAGTACCAGTACCAGTTCTTGGTACATGTATAGCCTATCGTGAAATTCTTCGCGAACATTATGAAAAATTTCTTGAGTAATTGATGCGCACACTTGAATTATTTTCTAGCGCAAATCGTCTAATGACTGCGGCTGGGTTATGAATACTTTGGACTTAATAAATCTCCACGAAAAAAGTCTATAACAGTTAAGTCCGGTGAGTGAGCAGGCCATTCGACAGCACCACGACGACCAATCCAATGCTCGGGATAGTGCTGATCAAGGTAGTTCCTAACATTTCTGCTATAATGCGGCGGACCTCCATCTTGTTAAAATATTATAGGCATATCACCAAATTCATCAGGATTTTCCTCAACACACTCCAGAATCAAATGTTCTACGGCATTTTCAATCATATCCAGATACACTGATCCAGTTGAATTTCCCTGGATAAAAAGTGGCCCAATATTATGGTTTCCCAAAATACCTGCTCAAACGTTAAGTTTCTGAGGGAACTGGGTATTACATTTCCTGTACCTAAATATGAGGATTTACATCGCTCCAATACCGAACATTTTGACGGTTAACTTTTCCGTTTAGAAAGAAAGTATACACTCATCACTAAAACAAATACATTTAAGGTAATTTAGATAACGGTTTAATCTTGCACCCATTAATTTACAAAACTCTAGTCTACGATTCGGATAATCTTCTGTTAACTCGTGTAACATTTTCAATTTGTAGGGATGAAATTTAGAACATTGCAATACTCTCTGAACACATTTAATAATTACTTCGCATTTAGCTGCTACAAGCGATGTCGGCTACATAGGACTAACAATCATTTCAGCCACTATCTCAATCTATTTTTCTTCTTCTAATGAGGGCCGTCCACTTCTTTTAGCATTTCCAACACTTCCAGTTGTTTGGAACTTTTGAAATAATTCCCGCAAATATTTCCTTGAAATTGGGCGATCAGGAAAACGTTCATTAAAAATACGCTCAGCAGCATGATAGCTACGTTGCGCCTCCCCAAAAATTAAAACTGCCTCTATTTTATCTTCCATTGGACGAAACATTTTAAGTTAATTAAATAATTGACTTTAACGACCATAGTAATATAAGCTACACAGCTTACTGACCTATAGGACAGGTCAAAACAAAACAGTTTTTTGTGAAGAAGCAAAGCCTACTTTGCATTCCAAATTTAAAAAAAATGTGATTTATTGTAATGAAATGGCAGCTACGAAACCTACATACTTCTTTTCCTGTCTTCAAGGGTGTGGAACACAAAAAAAGTCGCCATTCTTGTTACCCCCCACAACCCCCGCAAACGGACAAAAACCACCCTTTGGCCTTGCTTTCTAGTGGATATGAGTGTTTGGAGGGATATGATTGGGATTGTTAAGAGGGCTTAGAGACATGGTAAGGGTTATGAGAGGTTAGTTTACGAAAAATTTGCGAAAAAGGGTGGTTTCGAGGGTAAAAAAGGTTTTGACTATTTTATTTACTTAAGACGCGCACTGCATAAAAGAAATAAGTAAATAGGTGCAAGCAGCCCAACAGGGTAGTAATATAATATTTATATACTCTAAACATATCGCAATATGTTTGAACTGTTTTAAAACTATATGATTTTTGAAGATTTGCTGTACGATGCTGAGGTATTCTAAAGTAATTCAAATCTCTTGCCTGAAGAGGGTGATTATATGACTGAAAATGCGTTCTCAAATAGGAAGTTTCTCCATTTCTTAACAGTTCTTTTTTTTTTTAATATTGCTGGGTCTCTTATATTATTTACCAAATTTTTGCGATAAGTCATATACCAAGAAAAAGAGAATTAAATGCGAAATAGACCAAAAAAAATCATTGTTTCTATCTCTTCTGGGACAACAGTTGCGGTTTAAAGATAAAATTATTGTATTGTATTTTTTTTTCAGTTTTTTACTTACATCTTTGGTCTCGACCAATGGAGAGTGTCGTTAATTTTCCTTTCCTATGTAAAAAAAATATGCTTTTTGAAATGGTAAAGATCCCTTTTGGTTATACAGTTGATGCAAAACAAAAACCGATGCACGTCATCAATCAGCTGATAATTCCGTAAGAAAACACGAGGAAATTAAGTTTGGGCAAAAAGTATTAAAACTTTATGCGATATTGAATTTACTACAAACTTAAAGTATTCTTCTTTGATTTGAACCCACTTATAGCAAATATTTTGTTTATTTAAGCTTGTAAAAATTAATATAATTACTTACTTATAGTATCCTATCAATAATTTAAGTGACTGCGATTTTTTTTGTGGTCAGTTCCTTATAATCAGTAGGGCAAAATCTGCCTTTAATATTTCAACAATTTATTAATATTTCCCATGACTAAACTGAACGAACCGGAAATAACTTCCTTTAATATGGCATAAACAAAAATGTTGCTCCACGTTGACTTAAAAATTGTTATTGGTTGTCGAGAGTTGCTGTCAATATTAATACACCAGAGCAAGTGTAGATTTGTTTATGCAGTTAAAAATAATCCCGTATTAACAACAAAGTATAAACAAGGAAACAATAAGGCTAATAGAACACGTTCGTGTGAAAAAACAAGAAAATTCTTAATTTATGAGATTGTTTCATGTGGAAAGAAAGCGCATTGTTCGAGGGCTATTATTATATCCAAACATCAAAAGAAATACTTAGTATAATGTAGTAATAATTTGTGTATTGTGAGTCATGTAGATGTACTACTTTATATAATTTGTTTTCCGAATTTAAGAACAGGCTGTCCTTGACCTAAATTCTTTTAAAAAAATCGCGAATTTCTCAAAATTCATTAAGTAAACATCCGATGGCCCGGAAATTTAAACCATAATTTTTCCACCCAATCATTTTTTTCTGTTAATTAGAATTCATTATTTGTGTTTGTTTGGGTATGGCCTATGTATCACTTCTTAAGTTATGCTTGTTGAATAATTTGTTAATCTGACCTTGGTACTTTAATTTTCAATTTATTATTTTAGTCATAACCGTAAAAAATAAAAATGCTTTATACTTTTTAAATTTTTGATAAAACTGCTTACGTTTTACCCGGTAAATATTGTGTATATTGTCGTATTAATTGTAGAATGGTAGGTATAGTATGCCCAAAATTTTGCCGTTGCCTTAATGTATCTCGTAACCTAGGCTGGGTTTCGAATGCTTTGCAGCTTTCTACCGAAAACACAAAGACACGGCCGTCAGATTAATAATGTTCCCCATTCAAATAACCGTCAAAGTCAGAAATTGAAAACTATAAGAAAGGCGGCCGGCTATATCTCGGAAGCCGTTAATCGCACAGCTCTCGCAATATTTTTTTTATGGGAAAAGCGCCAATGAAAAATCGCTGGAAATTATATTTAAGTTCCTACGACCAGCGCTAGGGGGCGTAACACCCATGTCCAGTTAGAAAAGATCATTTTCGGAATTTGACCAATAAACGTCAATTGTTATTTGTTATCTTGATTGATAACTTTGGTTTGGCTTAACCGAATTTAGCAAACTTAGTCTTGTTGAAAAGAACTTTCTTTCTGTTCTATCGCTTGCATTCTAGGCTATGTCTTAATTATTCTTATAGTGGCCGTGAGTAGGGAACTGTTTGACGACTTAATAGTAATAACGATTTTTATTGGAAATTTTAAATTGTATGGTATGTTTATTTTTACGCAGTTAAATAGAGGCTGAAAATCGTAAACAGCTAGTGAAAACCTCCTTTCTTTAACTCTTTTTTAACCGGAGATACGGCCAAACATATTATAACTGCAGCAATTTACCCATACCCATGTTAAATCGCCTACCAGCTTAAGCTCTTTATTAACAACAGTAATAATAATACTAATAGTAATAATGGACATTCCCTGTTGTTCGCAATCGCCTCGCAAGACGAATAAAAACTCGCCTCTCATAATGTTCCCTTTGAGGGTATCTTACTGCATATACATATATATTCAAAATAAATTGCCAGAATATCAAATGCTTCTTGGTTTGAAATTCTCATTGTTAGAAAAAATACAAATAATCACGAGACAAACAACAAAATTTGTCACAATAATGTTGACAGCAACAATTTATTTTGATGACGCATCTTTTTGTTTTTAAAGCCTGCTTGTCAAAAATTAAATTATCTAAGTTTAAGTATCTGTTAATAACAATATTAATAATAAATAATTTTTTAAATTAAAAAATACAGGCTTTGAATTTGATGTTTTGCAATAATGTCTTCTTATAATATATCTATAATGGGTGTAAGTATCAATCAGAAAGTTAAAATCGTTGAAGGCATCTATCTATCATTAAATATGGTATTTTAATTAAAATATGAAATTTAACGTCGCGTCGTTAATCATAATAGTAATAATAATAATATTATTATTATTATTATTATTATTATTATTACATTACATTAGGCGATTTAACATCGGTAAATTGCTGCAATTATAATTTGTTTGACGTATCTCCGGTTAATAAAGAGTTAAACAAATGAGGTTTTTACTTTACCTCTATTTAACTGTGTAAAAACAAACATACCATACCATTTAAAAATTTTCATACTTTCATATAAAAGGTGATCTTTTAGATGTCTTAAAATATCCAGATGTTTGCGTCTTAACCCTTATTATTGTGTTTTCAATCCCATAGCAGTGGTCGCTAACCTTTCCATCGCGAGCTACCGGTAGCTCGCAAAGGCAATTCTGGTAGCTCACAACATATTTTAAATTTTAAAAATACAAAGGTGTAAAAATTATAGAAGCTTCCTTCCGTAAATTGTATTTTTCTCACATTCTCATATTAAACACAAGCAGCGGCAACACTGCGGTGAGCGATCTGCCGCTGACTTCTCCATGCTAGAATCGGCTAGAACCGACCAGGGCGTTAGTATTCGAGAACTATCTGGGTTGCTTTGAAGGGGATAAATTAAATACGCATTGCGCTCAGTTTAAAACTGAACGGCATAATCAACGTCCAGCGCTTGGGTTAGTAGAGACTAGAGAGCAATTAAATAACATCATGGCAAGCAGTAGTAAGAAGGTGAAGACATACCATTTCCATTCGGAATGGGAAGAATCATACTTCTTTACAGAAGTGAAAGGTAAAAATGTATGTTTGTTATGTAATACTCCGTTGCTAAAAAAGGAAATATTAAGAGGCATTATAAAACTGTACATTCCATAAATAGTGTGACGGAGAGAACCTATATCCAAACTTGACACATTTACAACTATCTTTGAATGAGAACGTTTTTTCTTCTAGGTGATTTTAATAATTTATTCTTTATTACAGTGAAGATATTCAAATTTGGGCAGCAAAAATTAGTAAAGTAGAAATAAAATATATAGACCTTAACATACTCTTTAAATTTACTTCTCTAACTGCTATCAAGGGTAATAATGGGCCATTATAGTTAAATTCTTTCAGAAAATAGCTTATTAGAGAAGCTATTAGTTCTTTGCACCGGTTATTTTAATGCTTCAGCATTTTTCAGAAATAGTAAACCACGTAATCGACAGAGATATGTATGTGGACTTTTGTTGTTCTCAAAAGAACAGTTTTTTAATGCTAGTTATGAAAAGATCTGGAGTTTCTGTTACAAAATAGACGTACAACAACACGAAACCACAGAACAATAAAGGTTAGATTTTCACGAAATGCAAACAAAACGTCAAAACAAGCCCACTATCGGCCAATAGAATTCAAATTAAATTAATTTTTACAAGCTTAAATAAGAATATTTTAAGTTTGTACTACATTCAATATCACATAAAATTTTAATAGTTCTTACCCAAATTTAATTTCCTGATGTTTTCTTACGGATTTACAATAATTATCAGCTGATTGAGGACGTGCATCGGAAATTGTTTTACAAAAACTATAGTTATGTAGTATATTACTAATAATAATTAGTAATATTAGCTATTCTGTTATTAGTTTATTATTAGTATGTATTAGTTCATTGTTAATTGTATGTCGCATACAACTGTGCATTATTTCATTTAGGTTGGCTTACGTCGCTTTCGACTAGGTAGCTCACTGTTTATTCCAAAATTGTCAAATAGGCTCAACACATTGAAAAAGTTGGCGACTACTGCCATAGAGCATATTATATTATGTGGCACCAATTAAAATCCAAAGTACGTTCGCCAAACATATCTCCTACTTTAAGTTCTAGCGTTGTTGTATATTTAATCAGGAAAAATGTAATTAACTAGGCCACTGACAGCTGGAGAAATTCAGTGGATTATCTAATAAAAGTAGAAAATTCTTTTATTTCTGTAGACAATAATATTAAACCTATTTTAATTACTCTAGATGAAAACAGTGATAGCGTAACAAAATTAGATGTGTAGTTTTACAAAGTTATTAATTCACCATCCAAGTCTGTAAAATTTTGAACGATTTTGTTTTCGATTTAATAAAATTTAATTAATTAAATATGCAGAAATTAAACTGTTGTTTCTTTAGTTTGAATAATTATTATAACACTGTGGGTTCTATTGAAATATTCAGAAATAAAATAATGATATATATATATATAGTCCGACACAAGATAAATGGTCATGATTTTACCTGCTTTATAACGGTCGGGTGACTTTATCCCCCATAAAGCAATTAAGGGCTGGTTTGTAAGCCTTTCTCAGTAAGAGGGAGGTATTATGTTTTTATTTTGATAATGTAGGTATGTATTTTAGGTATAATTAATTATACCTGTCGACACATTAGAAATTGTCGAATTATCAATAAATCATTTGAAAATACCAACCATAAGCAGCAAAAAAGAGGTACTGCAAGAGTTCCTTAGCCAACATAGCCTCTATTTTGAAGATAATGATATAAAAAAAAAACAAGTTGAGGTACTAAAAATCAAATCGTATGATAAAATATATTGCGTAGATGAGGCTATAATAAGCATCCGGTAACATACCACTTAGATTGCCCCCCTGCCATTGCGATTTGAATCCTATAGAAATGATATGGTCCGAATTAAAAAACAAAGTTAGACGTAATAATGTAAACCCGAAAATGTCCGCTAATGTAATTGAAGTAATTAAAACTCGGTGTGAATTAATACCAGAGAGCAGTTGGAGAGCGTGCGTTAATCATGTACTTGAAGTCGAAAATAATTATAAAAAATTTTGAGAAAACATAAAACCTTTAATTATATCAGTGGATGATAGTGATAGTATATATTCCAACTATTGAGACGACTCATTTTACTCCTACGGTTTTATACAGGGTGTTCCACGTAAAAGTTCCGCATTTTTAACCCAGTAATTACACAGATGTCAAAAAAGCTTTTGCCATTCGTTTTCAAACAAGAAAATTTATTCCGGTATCTCAAAAACTAAAGAAAATAAAGCGGGGTGGAACTTCTACGTATGACACCCTATATAATAAAAATTATATATTACGGCTTACTACTTTTATTTACATTTACATTATTTCATGAATTAGTTTCTGATACAGGGTGTCCCGAAATTAAGGGGCAATACTTTACCACCATATTCTCCGGCTAAAAATAATACACTTTTTTCATATTGACATAAGTGCAGAAATGCTTGTTAAGGGAGCTATACCCCTCGAATGGGAAACCCTGAAATCGTTTTTTTTTAATATTTTCGAACCCGTTCATAATTACATTTTGAAATTAGGTATGGTTATAAACTTTTAACGATAAATCAGTTTCTGAATTCAGAATTTCAAAAATTTAGTCATAGGCGTCACATACCGGGGTGGCTAAGGGTTAAAATAATCCCATTGTTTCCACCAGTCATTTTTCTTATTATTTTCTTAATAATTATGAAATTTCAACGTATTCTGCGTAAAAAAGGTACCCTTAGTTCACCTTGATAGGACTTACAGTTTTTGAGTAAAATCGTTTTAAAGAAAATCACGTCCATAAAGGACATAATTAATAAGAATAATAATCAAAGTGAAATTTGTGAATAGAAGGCCATGATTAAAATTGATATTTGTTTCCTTTGACATTTCTGTGCCAGATATTGTCTGCTGTTATTACTATTGTAAAGGTGGATTTATAAACTATTCAGTTCAGTTACGCGCAGTTCAGTTCCGCAGCGCAGTACGCCAGAGTTCGCCCGAGTTCGTCGTAAACAAATTTGTAATTTATAAACTTAGCTGCTGTTCGCATGTCGTATTGCATTTCATTGGTTCATTTGGCCTGTCAACCACCACGTGATTCAACTTTCGCATTTCATTGGTTAAAAGTCCTGCGACAACGAACTGCAGCGACAAAAGATAAAACTTGGCCATCTCGCGCGTAGCCGAGCGTTTCGCTGCGCGACTGGGCGATCCGCTGCGAATGAAGTGAGGGTTTATAAATGGTTTGGTATGTTTTCGTTTGTTTAAAGTCGAACGACAATCAGCGAAACTGAACTGGACTGCGCGGAACTGAACTGAGCGTTGCGACCAAGTTTATAAATCCCACTTAAGATTAGACATAATACTTAAATAAGAAAATGAAAAATTTTTCAAACCACGAGCTTACCGATATCCATTTTGTATACGGATATTGTGATGGACGTTCCTTTGCTGCGGTATAATATTTGCAGAAATATACCGTTGACTCTTACTGCCATAAATAATCTACCTGATTAAATCCTATTGTATACGCCTCAACCTCTTCAAAGCTGAATAAATGGGATCAGGGTCGGCTTGAAAATGTACCTACACCACATGATTTATTTTTATAATTTAAAATAAATGGACAGGTATTTTTAGTTTTAGGTACCTATCATAAATGTAAAATAATGATAACAATAATTAATGATAATTGAAAATAATATAATTTCAAAGTATAACTATTAGGATAACAAGTACAATAAAAATTAATTAAATTCTTAAAAACTATTGACAATTTATTCATAATTTAACTCTGTATCACTATCACTATCTTCATCTAAGCCTAAACTTATAATTAAGGGTTGAACATTTTTGTAATCATACAATTGTAAGAATTTTCCACCTTAAGTACATGCTGTACACAGTTTTTCCAGCTGTCCGCAGAAATTTCTTACTTCGTTTTTAATTAATTCTACTACAGATGCATTTAATGTAGGAGAAATATTATTTCTCCTAATATTGGATTTTGGTGCCATATTAGCTCAATAAGATTGAATATACAATAGTATGGAGGAAGACGCAACACTCTTTGTCCACTTTCTGCTGCAAGTTTGTCACACTCGTATTCCTTATTTATTTTAAAAGCTTTTAATCCTTCTAGCAGTTCTCGTTTTTTGTAAATTTCTTCAAAATATAAATCATTTTCAATCATAAAATTTTGAATTTCTGCTTTTGTATTATTAGAATTGAGAATGATTTTTGCTTGCCGACTATGATAACTAGCATTGTCCATTACAATGACGCTATTTTCAGGTATATTTTTAAGGAGTTTATGTTTAAACCAATCTTCAAAAAAATGTGCGTCGGTATCTTGATGGTAATCTAAAGAAGAATCTGCTATGTTTTTAGCTAAAAGCAACAGACAATTTGGAATAAACCCGTTCTCTGAACCAGCATGTAATATTGTGATTCTTTTGCCTTTATTTGATGGTGCCTTGGTTTGCCAATTTTTGAAAGAATCATCCCAACCTTTTCTTGGAGTGTCATGGGTATCGAACCATGTTTCGTCAAGGTAAATAATTGGACGATTTTTTTCTCTAAATTGTTTAACAGCTGTTAAATATTTAAGTCTCCATTCCCGTAAACGTTGAGATTCCATTAATGTTTGTCTTTTATTAATGCTTCGGTATTTAAAACCCATTTTATGCAATATTTTCCTAAGACTTGAAAGACTACAAGAAATATTTGTTTCGTCTTTAATCAGCCGCTCTTTGAGGGAAATCAAAGTGGGTACAGTTTGTGCCTCATACATTTGGTAAATCTTTCTTCTTAATAAATCCATGTCATTTTCGTCAAATAAAAATTACTCGCCGGAAAACCACTAAAGACTAAAATTATTAAAAATCAGTTTGTATTTATATATGCATCAGGCATAGGTATAAATTGAATTTGTACCTGGTCCGGCTCTACTCGAAAAGGTTTTAAAATTTGGGATTTCCTTATTTATTTTATGGTCAAAGGGATAATGAGGGTTTTATTGCAGCCTAAAGATCAACGATATAATTCTACAAATACTATACAGAAATATCGAAGACGATTTCCGCAACGGAGACTTCCTGGACGCAAAGTATTTGAGATGGTTCATAGAAATTTGATGGAGAATGGTTCGTTTGAACGCCTTCGTGGGCAAGGACGACCTAGGTGGGACTATGATTTGGAAAATGCACCTCAACAAATAGTAGATAATCCTCAAGTTGGCCTCAGATTATTGGCTACAGAAGTCAACATTCCGAAATCAATTGTAATGCGTTTTACTTTACCACATTGCTATCCATAATTATAACGAATATTTATTTTAGATAGGAAGAATGACTCAGATGCAAGGCCTTCACCTATATCATTACCAGAGGGTTCAAGAGCTGTTGCCTAGACATTTCCCACCCAGAATCGAGTTATGTCGGTGGATTTTAGGACATCAAAACTTGCTAATCAAAATTTTGTGGTCTGATGAGGTAACATTTAGTAGAACTAAATCGTTTAATACTCGTAACACTCGCTTTTGGCACGATTAAAATCCAAGATCAGTCCGAAGAACTAATTGTCAATATACGTTCTCCGTCAATTTGTGGCAGGGAATAATTGGAAATCAGTTAATTGGTCCAATTGAAATGCCCAATAATTTAACCAGCAAGAGATATTTGGCCTTTCTTCAAAATCAGTTAGCAGGACTGTTGGATGAAGTACCTGGTTATATGAGAATTATCCCGAAAGGTGGATAGGCAGAGGTGGACCAGTATCCTGGCCAGCGAGATCGCCGGACTTAAATCCACTCCATTTTTATTTTTGGGGTCATATGTGCAACATAGTTTATGCAACGAAGGTGGATACCCGTGAGGATCTGCTTCAGCGAATTTTTCAAACTGGAAATGAAATAAGAGAAATCCTTTTCAGATTCTTGGGGCATCTCACAACATTCGCCGTAGAGCTGGACTTTGTATCAGAAAAAAATGAAGGTCTATTTGAACACCTTCTCAAGGAGTAGTTTTTGATTTAAATTTAAATTTTATTCTTCAAAAAATTTTTGTTAAACAACCCTATTTCATGTCGCATTATTACTCCCTAAAGAAGTTGTCATATTTATTTCGTTTTCAATTTATTTAGTTTTGTAAGAGGCGTAAGAGCTGACTGCGTATATTTTAAAAGCATTTACTTTCATTAATTTTGTAGTTTTTAGTACATTTTTGATATACAAGCTTTTAAAATTCGTTTATGGACGTGATTTTCTTTAAAACGATTTTACTCAAAAACTGTAAGTCCTATCAAGGTGAACTAAGGATACCTTTTTTAGGAAGAATACTTTGAAATTTCATAAGCATTAAGACAATAATAAGAAAAACTGCTGAAAAAATGGAATTATTTTAAGCCTTAACCACCCCGGTATATAACGCCTATGACTAAATTTTTGAAATTCTGAATTCAGAACCTGATTTATCGTTAAAAGTTTATAACCATACCTAATTTCAAAATTTAGTTATGAACGGGTTCGAAAGTATTTAAAAAAAACGATTTTAGGGTTCCCCATTCGAGGTAAAGGCATTTCTGCACTTATCTCCATTTGAAAAAATTCTATTATCTTTGGCCGGAGAATATGGTGGTAAAGTATTGTCCCTTAATGCCGGGACACCCTGTAAATGAAATACATAATTACTTCACACTTGTATTTTATCGACCAATATACAGCATAATAACATAAAGACTGAAACAAATTTAATTTGGTAATTTTCCAGTTACTCTCGGTGCGATCTACCTCCCATACAGTTAAACACTAATTATTAATTTTGCACAGACCATGATTTAGGTAACCGTACTCATGCATGCATGGCCGCTGTATATCAAACACTAAAATTGTTTTTTTATTGTTTCACATAACTGTAGTTTTTGCTGTTCGTAATTTATCGCATTTTTTTGGGATCACGCCCAGATTTCTAATGCATGCAAGGGGGAGGGTTTAGTTCTGTTTTTTTAGTTATAAATGTAGCTCTGCAAACGTAAACCAATAATAATAATAACATTTGGAAACGTATTGTTGAGGCGATGCAAAATAGCGTTTTTTTTTCACACACAATGTATAGCTCGACACATTCATCTGTAGCTGCCAAAAGAATGCGAGGAAAGAACGTTCAGTGGTTTACGATGCTGCCGCACACCGTTACTTAATTCTAATTTAATATTTATTAGAAAGAAAGCCCTGGAATTAAAAGTATTCATTGAAAATAATTCCTGACTTTTAATAGACCCCTAAAATTTTTGAAAAATTCCAGATCTAGCCTGTTACATATTTTTAGTTTTAATTGGCCATCGTATTGCTATTGATTACAATTAAATCCTAAAACAGGCTCTTTAAATTTTAAGGAGTCAATAAAATTCCGATTTATCTGAATAACAGGTCCATTTCGATATGTTTAATTGAAACATAAGGCTTTAATTTATTTGATAGATGATTAGTCTTTATGATTAATTAAGATAAGAGAACTGGAGATTTTAAAGAGTCAATTATTGAAGGCGGTAATATTTACATAATAGTGTGTGTGTGTACAGTGTGTTTTCTTATGACGTAATTTTTCCATCGTTTGCTGCCGGGTATGATATATCCTATTTTCTACATAGCCCCACAAAATCTGACGAATCAGGTGAGTTGTGGCATTTTTGTGCCAATCTAGTGATCAGGAATAATATGAGAATAACATTTTTGGCAAGATCTCCGTCTTTATGAAAATTATATGATTTATTTGGAGCAGCAAATAACATCATCGTAAATATCTGGTAAACTATTTTCCAATATTTTAGATATTTGTTTGCAAATGCAGTTGGTCTTCCTTCAAACATATGAACGGAGGAAACACTATCGCTCCCTAGGAAATACAACGTTTTCGTTTTACAGCGACCAGTATTTGCTGTTTTGGGTTGCTTATACAGGGTGTTATTTCATAAGTGTCCGATATTTTACAGAACGATTCCTCAGTTATTTATAAGGTGAAAAGTTTATTTAAGTATGGGTTCGCAAGCCCTTCATTTTTGAGATACAGGGTGTTACAATTTTTAACAGGAACAACAAATATGTACGCCACTTTTAATAACACTGTTATGTAGGAACTTTATTGGGTAATACAAAGTACATTTTCATAATTTTTTGATTTCGGCTTTGTTTAGGAGATAATAAATGCTATTTTATCAAACTCTGATACCGGCATAGCGATATGCAAATAAATGCCATTTATTTCTTTATTATTCTTTTTCTCGAGAACGATTGCTCGTTGCGACTTCTACGAGGTATACCTTTTTTATGTAAAAATGATGAAAAAATCCATTTTTTTGCTTAAAAATGTAATACAAACACGTATTAAAAAGTTATAACTCCTCAAAAGAGTAAAAGGACCCGTAGGTGGCGCCCTCTACAAGTGGAAGCCATACTAACATCAAATTCGAATTTCGCATTTGAAAAAACCCCTAGATACCAATTTTCGTCCAAATATAGACAGTATTTCAAAAATTATTTACGAAAAACAAAAAAAATAAATTTTTAACACCCTGTATCTCTAAAATGAAGGGACCCATGCTTATATGAACTTTTCACCTTATAAATAATTGAGGAATCGGCCTGTAAAATATGGGGCACTTATTAAATAACACCCTGTATAGGCTGCATACGACCATATAAGTTTTCTGTTTATATTAATATTTTATAAATACCAGTGATAAAATTCTAGGCGTCGTCATTGAGAATGGCCGGAATGCAAATTATGTAGTGGCTTAAACTTGTACGGCTTAAAATGATATGTTTTCAGTATTTCCTGAACTCTGGATTTTGGTACTCCTACTCCTTCTTCAGCTTTTCTGCATAAACTTGTAGCCTTTGTGCCAAATTAATTTTATTAATTTCTCGTTGTGGTAGAAGTTTTAAAAATGATCCAAAATTTACCACATTGAATTTAATTCTGGTAAACATGACTTTGTTGGGTTCCCGCCAAACCTTCTCATGAAGAGTCCTGACTTACTCCGGTTGAGTTACCACTGCCCCAAAGACTTACCGTCTGAGCCTTCCCATGGCTTATGAAATCTTTGGCCTATCGGCAGTCCGAGGTCTGCTGCTAATCCTCCTTGGAGAGGTTGACAGCCCATTCCCTCAGGGCTACCCCCGCCTGCTGTGTTGATATGCCTATCGCTGGCTCGGGTCCTAGATAGTGACCTCCGGCTCCAAGTCTGGCGAGCTCGTCGGCCGTCCCATTTCCATACACTCCGCAATGTCCAGGAACTCAGACTAAAACAACCTGTCTTCGTTCTGCAAACCTCTCGAGTACGACCACACACTTCTGCACTAGGGTCGAGATTATCCTAGCTCCTAGGTTGGCAGACTGCCTTGAGGGCGGCTTGGCTATCGGAGCAAATAAATAGAATCCGCTCTTGACAGTCCATGACCTCCCTTATCCTTGCCATCGAGAGGATGGCATATACCTCTGCTTGGAAAGCCGCCGCGAACCTTCCCAATGGGTAGCTTCTTCGTTTTTTGATGTTTTCCAAGTATACTCCTGCACCTGATGATTCGGTTCCGGCCATAGTGTAGCACAGCAGAGCATCTTCAGGGAACTTCACCTGCTCTCCCTCCCACTGCTCCCTGCTAGAGATCGTGAGACTGCCTCAGTACTCCTTAAACTAGCATTGCTCCGAAGTTAAGTATTGAGATTTCCCTTTTCACCCTCGGAGCTATCCTTGTGTGACCTAAATCACCCACTTCTTTCCAGCATCTAGTGACCCGCATTCAGATAGGAAGGCTCGGCAGCCCTAGCAGGATATTCAATGTGGCTGTAGGCGTGGTTCTTATGGCTCCGGTTATGCCCACGCCTGCAACTCTCTGTACTTTTGCCAGACTGGCGCGCACTGTGATGTTTTCCACCTCAGGCCACCATAGGCGACCCTCGATCTGATGACCGCCTTGTAGAGACAGCGCATGATGCGGGGGTTTAAACCCCAGCTGGCACCCACCGCGTGTCAGAGCTACCAGAAGGTCGCTATCGACTTGCTTACCACATTGTCGACATGCGCTCTCCACGTCAGATTCTGGTAAAAAGTGACTCCTAGGTACTTGACTTCGGCGCTCACAAATCCAGTGATAAATATTACTTTACCTCTCAAAATACAATTCTGACGTCTCATCGCTACTTTTATTGCGCTGAATAAAACAGCTTAACATTTCATAATTTTTAAACTTCTGGATTGCAGCCATATTATGATAAATAGTAAATATTGCAAACTATGGCTCACCATAATAATTTTTCTCGAAAACGATGATATACAACAAAACGCATTTTCAGCATTAATTTTTATCAAGTTTTCCACACCACACACTTACACATAACTGTACCTTTACCAGTTGCACTTTTAATAAATAAATAATTGTTTTGTTGTGAGTTATTTTATTTTTTTTTAATTTTTTGACTGAATATCCCTCGAACATTGATAAATGCCTCATAATTTTATGTCAATTGACATAAAATTATCTCCCACATTATCAATGTCTTAGGGACATTATAGTAGATACTTTTCATTTTATCGTTTCCATGGCTCCTATATTACATAATGACATTATAGGTGTTGCAGAATTAGAATTGTAAACACATATAAAACCTTATAATATTATATTAGTCGTAGATAAGAATATTTATTTAATATGATGTCACTAATCATCATCATTTTACATTTTCTATCGCCAACGCTAAGGAACCATGTAGTTTTCACCTTTCCATGACCTACATGTTTTGTAATTTTAATCTATCAACACCTAACAATAAAATACTAAACACTTTATTACAGAATATCTGAAAATTAGGCTATGTTATGGCTTACCTTACAAATTTATCGGCTCGTGATTTAAACTACGCCTGCAGTTGCAGATAGTTTATTGTTCGGCCTTTTCAGTCTTTTTGAATATATACAATCATTTGATAAACTTAAATAAATTTGCAACATTGTTGGCTTGATAGTTAATTTATTTTATAGAACTAATCTTGTTTATTTTTGGACTCTCTATCGAGTGGGAAGAATTTTATTTTTAATTCGATAGAAAACTGATATTATTTAAATGTTCTATGCCCCTCACAGTCGATATTATAGCCGTAATCTAAATATTTTCTTTAAAAATTATTTTAAATTTGATATTAATATGAAACTAACAGTGACTAACATCCGTAAATCTGAAAAAAGCGCTAGGATTTGATTTAATTTCTGGTGAAATTCTGAACAGTTGCCTAGGAAGGATTACACAACATCGTGCTTTAAATTTCAACATGTTTCTTTCTGCTTGCTGGAAAGTTGCAAGTGATAATGTTACCAAGAAGCAGGTAAACCACCTATATGAACGTTATGTCTTATAGACCTATTTATACCGATTTAGCCAACGATTGATGAAATAAAATTCGTCTAGAAGAAAAAGAACTGTGTTCCTCAGTATTCTTAGATGATGATGATGATGATGATGATGGTATGCAGCCTTGATACAGGGTGTCCCATAACTAATGGTACACAGCAAAACTACAGATTTCTGGGGTAAAAATATTGCGATTTGTCCAAACTTAGCTTAGTTCAAAAGTTGATAATAACCGAGATACAGGGTGTTCAAGTGAACATTTTGTTTTCGATTTTCCTAATTAACTTTTTTTTAACCAATAGTTTAACATAAAATTTTGTGATTGGGGGTTTCTCGGGGCGAGAAATTTAAATTTGTTAAGAATTTTATAGTAGATTGTAGAGGGCGCTCTCTGCGGCACTCTAGGTACATAGAAACAAGTGTAACTTTTTTGCGCCTTAGTGTATTTATGTTTTTAATAAAAATATCAATTTTCTTATTAATTTTACACAAAAAAGGTGTACTTTGTAAATGTCGCTCCGAGTAACGGTTTTCGAGATTTATACATTTACAATTTCTAATGCATCCTTTTAAATTTTGATTTGCAAGTGTGAATTTTTTTAAAGTAGGCTTTGATAAAAATAAATGCAATGACAGCGCTTTGAAACTTCATTTCTGTCAAACTCCCTTGTGATTTGTCAACATTATGGGTGTTTTTAAAGAAATTGTTATTGAAAGTTAAGTTAAAAATGCCACGACATAATTTGTTTTCTAACGAAGAAATGCGAGACATGGTATGCTTATACGCACAAGAAAATTTTAACGGACGCAGAGCACATCGACGATATTTGGAAATGTATCCAAACCGAAGGCGGCCAGATTTTAAAATGTTTAGAAACCTTGACTACAGACTGGGAGAAACAGGATCGTTGCGTCCCAAACGTTATAATGGGGGACGTTCAAAGATTATTACACCCGAGCAGGAAGAGGAAATACTAGTTCGCGTGGCTGAGAACCCGGAAATTAGCACAAGACGTATGACTGCAGTTACTCCAGTAAGTAAGTCATCCGTTTCTAGAGTTTTTAACTATTTTTTTTTTTTTTTTTTTATCCATACCACTTTACGCCTGTTCAAAATTTATTGGATGTTGATCTTCCAGCCAGACTGGAATTTGCCCATTTCTGTCGTACCCAGCAAAACGTTAACCCAATATTTCTGAATACAGTTTTATTCACCGATGAAGCGACTTCCACACGAAGAGGTGTCTTCAATTTGAGAAATAAACATGCGTGGAATTTAGAAAATCCCCATTTAGTAACCGAACGCCATTTCCAGCATGAGTTTAAAATAAATGTTTGGTATGGACTTATTGGCAATTACATGTTGGGTTCAGTCGAGCTACCACCCAATTTAAACGGACAGCTCTATCTTAATTTTTTGCAAAATCAGCTGACCGACTGTTTGGATAACCTATACCGTTAGAGCTAAGAAGATATATGTTTTTATGCAAGATGGTGCTCCGCCACACTTTTCCAGGCTTGTCAGAGACTACTTAAATACAACATTTTCTAACCGCTGGATAGGTCGTGGAAGCGAAATGCCTTGGCCTGCCCGAAGCCCCGATTTACACCCCCTTGATTTTTGTGTATGGGGATACATGAAATCACTTGTTTATGAAGAAACGATCAACACTCGGGAACAACTATGGCAAAGAATTGAGAATGCAGCGCAATCGTTTCAAAACGAACACTTATTATTTAAAATCAGGCGGTCGTTCAATAAGCGGGTAGCTAAATGCATTGAAGTTAACGGCAATCACTTTGAGCAATTATTGTCAAAAATTGATCTTTTCTTTTATTGATATATTTTGTATTTACTTATGTAGAAATCAAATTTTTATTGAAATCATTAATAGTTTCATTCGTGGCCGTTTAATTTCTTAGTAGTCTGGAGTTTTCATAATTTTTAGAATATTAATAAATTAATAATATTTTAAAATATCTAGGTTAAGTTAGAACTACTGTTATAATCTGAATTATTTGTAATTAAATTCTGTTATCAATAATGTAATAATTAATTTTTAACACAATAATGTGTTATTTAAATATGTATTTTAAAATGCGCACTGGACAATTGTAAATGTATAAATCTCGAAAACCGTTACTCGGAGCGACATTTACAAAGTACACCTTTTTTGCGTAAAATTAATGAGAAAATGGATATTTTTAATAAAAACATAAATACACTACGGCGCAAAAAAATTACACTTGTTTCTATGTACCTAGAGTGCCGCAGAGAGCGCCCTCTACAATCTACATTAAAATTCTTAACAAATTTAAATTTCTCGCCCCGAAAAACGCCCAATCACAAAATTTTATGTTAAAATATTGGTTAAAAAAAAAGTTAATTAGGAAAATCGAAAATAAAATTTTTACTTGAACCCCCTGTATCTCGGTTAATATCAACTTTTGAACTAAGCTAAGTTTGGCCAAATCGCAATATTTTTACCCCAGAAATCTGCAGTTTTACTGTGTACCATTAGTTATGGGACACCCTGTATACAAATTGAGTCGACTACTTCCTAAGTAGTATGTAGGGATTTCAACATCCTATATCTTTGATAGACTTTTTAGACTCTAGCAAGAGCATGGTCATTCTCACCTCAATGAAATAAGAGCAGGTGTGCTCAAGGAAAGTGTATTATTTGAATAAATAGTTTATTATTAAGGCCGCACCTATGCATGTTCAAACTACATTTCATTTTTTCGTTTTAAAAATATTGTTCTTCAAATGAGGAAAAATGAAGTTATCCCTCCGTCGCACAAGGTGATTTGGGTGGGAATTCAATGTCTGGTCAAAAAACTAATAAATTTGTCGTTGAAAAATTGCGTAAGTAATTAATAGTTCCGGCAGACGGCAGATGTATGGGCAGTCGCACCGTCCTGTTGAAAATAACCAAAACGTAGTTCATCGTCAAGTAATTGCTCTATTGTCCCTATACCGCTATGCTGTAACTGAGTCATGGAAAAAAATAGAACCAACAATTCTTCTTCAGGGAACAGCCAACCAAACACCAATTTTTTGTGAGTGCATTGTGGCAAAATGGGAATTTTCACTACTCCACATGCGTGTCATATATATATCATATAACCATTGAGGTGAAACCAGGCTTCATCAGAAAAAAATGTCAGGTCTAATAAATAATTTATTTCCAATAATTTGGTTAAACCACTGATAATAATTCCTGCGTCTTTCAAATTCTGCAGCTCGTATTTCGTGGAATACTTGCACTTTATAAGGAAACAAATTAAACTGTTTTTTATAGGATCTTCCCAGGGCATATGACTGTGTTGATCCTCAATTGTTTTTAAAGAAGCTAGAGTTATACCGGATAATTCATATTTATCAAAAAGGCATCAAATAGTCAAAATAACAAAAAATAGAAAGGCTTATTTGTCGGAACCATTGGAACATCATGTAGGAATTGCACAAGGCACAACTTAACTCTATAATAACATCACCCAAAGAGTCTGTAACCTGCTATGCTAATGACACCAACCCTTATAGTTGGTGAAATATGTATTGTAGAACTAGCAGCTATGGGTCGACATCTTTTTGAAATGGCAAACAATTGGTTCTCAGAAAATAAACTTGTACTTAATCCAAGATAAGACTAAAGTTATATTGTGTAGAACTAAAGTATGTAGAACTGCCAGACCTGAGGCATTGGAAGTAGATAATGGTAATATAGAGCTTGTCAAGCAAACGAAGTTCCGTGGAGTCCATTTGGATGAGTTTTTTGGACTAGTCATATCCCATAACTTTGCTTTCTAAAAGACCAAACTGAGTCTGCTATGGAGTAAACTTTGAATCCATCATAAAATATGGCATTATGTTTTGAGGTTAAGTCCGTTCACAGATTTAAGAGAATGACTACCTGCCTTTAGTTATCACCCATCATAAAATTCTTTGTTGAAAGGGTTTCAAGGGTCATGGAGATAATGATTTTATTATCCAGGTAGGGACCGTACTTGGCCGTAATTAGTTTACAAAGCCTTATTAAATAATGGGGGAAAAATAAGTAGACAAATCAGTGTTGCAAAACCAGTCATTTTATTGGTTCGTGTGAAATAAAAACGCAGCTTTGATTATCCAAATATGTGGCGTCCGTGGATTGGTGAATCTAGTATAGAACAGCCGAAGTGGGTACAGGTACAACCACAGTGCGGAAATGAAAATGGAAGAAGACACTTATCTTTAGATTCTAAAGGGATTATAAAAAATGTATAAGTATACAACTCTCATAGAACGTGAAAAGTTTAGTAAAATGGAATGTATTGAAGAAACAGCCACATTGACCAAAATTTTGGAAAAACAGTATGAAAATGTGTGAATAAACCCATCACCGAAAGAAAAGAAGGAACGATTCTGGTACTTGCAAAAAATTAGATCGCAGCGTAGTAATAGTTCGATAAAGAAATTATTTGTTAGCCAAAAACGTGTTTTAAAAGTAATAAAGAAAATGGGTTGTAATGACAGCTGCAGGGGTATCTTCAAATAATTTGGAATCTTAACTATATATAGACTTTATATATATAAATGTCTGATATTTGTTTAAACATAGAGATGTGTTTGAACCTCAAATGTGTCATAAATATAATACAAGAACCATAAATGTGAATTACCCATTACACTAAGTTGGTTTTCTTTTCTTAACGTCATTTCATTTTTTGTGTGTATGTTTCTGGGCGCTGCTGCGCAATAATTGTATAATTCCTAATTTGTGAGATAAATATATTTATTATTATTATTACTTCTTGAGACAGGCGTCTTACGCATTTTGCTGGCGTATTTTGCATTATTTCAGCATTACATATGGTCTTCCAGCTCCGTCTTTTATGTTGTATAAAACTTGTTTTCCCTAAGTAGAGCCACGGTTCTTCTCAGGCAATGATAAAAATCCCCAGCAGTAAAGTCCATGCACAAACGCTGTTCCATAGAACCTATTGCGTGAATTATTCAAGAAATTGGATAAATTAGCGATGAATCAAATTACTTGTAACCACTGTTAAAGATGACGGAATAACTGATTGATTATTAATGCTGGTATTTACTGACATCCAATAGGTATTAAGCTCTACCGCTAAGCAGTACGTCCTTAGATGCAAAGCACACTATAATGATAATAATTTTTGCTCGCACGGCAGTTGACTGGACAATAGCCATAACAATGGAAACTTAAACTCAATCCATGTAAATTTTTCTCTAACAAGAAGCTAACACAGCCACTTTTTCTAGATATTAACGGTCTATTAGATAAATGCTAAATATCTCGGCATGACTCGTAACTTCGGTGGAAAGAGGTAAAGGAAAAAAGAACTGAGCTAGATTTAAAATATATACAAAATTATCGACTTCTGGGAGGACATTCAAAATTACCGATCTTCAATAAAACGTTTATTTATAGCCAAATTTTCAAACGGTTACAATAACATTAAAACGATACGCACGTCTCGGAATAAAGTGCTGCAATTCATAGTAATTGCTCCTTGGTATGTTCACAAATGTGATCTTCATCCAATTCCAATGGCGAATAAAGAGATTAAAAGGTTACACAGTAAAAAATATCCACCTGGTAAAAATAATTTCAGGAGTGGTAAAAAAAAGTAGTGTTAATGTGAACATCCGGATCAACATAATTTACCACATTTTTACACTCATATGGGACCAAAGTTGTTGTATTAAATTTGCCTATGAATTTAACTCTCTAAAAAGTTAATTTTGTTGAATGGGTGTTATTTATTCCATTTTACACTCTATCAGGAAAATTAAATACAGTGACAATTAATAACATTATATTAGCGGGTAAATAAACCCCTCTAGAAGGTTGTTTTAACACATTGAGTGTAAAACTTATTTTTTAATCGTTTTTTTACACGACCCCGGGTAAAAATACCTAAACCCGTGTTACCGAAAAGACAGGCGGTAACAAGTGGTATGAAATTCTAGGAATTGACACATGACGCCGACGCTACATGCAAATTCAACCTTCAAGTCAGTCTGATTGTGCTCTTTGAACGTGATATAGAATAATGTTATATTTAAATTAAAATATAGAAACAAAGCAAAGTTCTGTAAAGTGCCAAATGAGAGTGCTTCCTATGAGAATCTTGTTAAATTGGGTAAGCATATTAACGAAATTTAATAGAAACCTTACTAATAAGTACGCCATTTTTAAGAAACTAAGTAGGTATTTACATTGTTACAGTTTTCCCTTTAGCTTTTAAATTATTCTGAAATAAGCTTATGATATAAATGTATTCCTTTTTTATATACATACTACGAAGGCGTAGAAAGGCCACCCGAAAGAAAAAAATATTTTAATCTCGGAATTCCGACTTAAATCTCGGAATTCCGACTTAAATCTCGGAATTCCGACTTAAATCTCGAAATTCCGACTTAAATCTCGGAATTACGAGATAAAAGTCGGAATTCCGAGATTAAACTCGGAATTCCGAGATTAAAGTCGGAATTTCGAGAATAAAGTCGGAATTCCGAGATTAAAGTCGGAATTCCGAGATTAAAGTCGGAATTCCGAGAATAAAGTCGGAATTCCGAGATTAAACTCGGAATATTACACAAAATGTTTCTTTCTTTCGGGTGGCCTTTCTACGCCTTCGTAACATACTTAGGTACCTACCTACATATTTTACTTTATAGATGTCTAAATAAATATACGATTAATATAATACTCGTCATTTTTATTCTTTTATATTGTTCCAAAGCATACTTTTATTTAGTTGTTTAGTGTTCTAAGTATACATATATTTATTATGTTATTTGTTTTGTTAAGCTTAACAATGAGGTACATTAAACGTAGATATATATATATATGTTTAATTTACTAAATTGTTAAACTATGTAATAGGTGTGTCATTTTGTTCAACTAATTATAATAGTAAGTGTAAAAAAAATCACAGGGTTTTCCAGTTCTGTGGTAACCATCATTTTGTTTATAAATAAACGATAAATATTACTCAATATTTTCATTCATTTAAAAAACCTTTTCCAATCGGTCTGAAGATTTATATACAGGGCTTTCATTTCAAAACTAGCCACCCGGAATATCTTTTAAAATACTTGAAAAAGAATTTAACAAAAAGACACGTCAACTTAGATTTACTGGGGGACATGTTTTACATGTATTTGCGACTCTGTAGTTTCAACCCCTAACGAGAAGCGAAAGGCAGATAAAAAATCTCAAATGGTAAGGGGTATTGAGTGATAGTTCACTTGAAAGCCCTTTTCATTAGCAGTCTTTTGGCGCTTCATTTTTTAAAAGCGGATTATTTGTTTCCAAGTTATGCCCTTTTAAATCTTAAAAAGTTTTGATATTTTAGTAAAATTTTACTTACTTATTTTAACAGATGTTCAAAATGCCCACCATTATTGGCAAGGCAATCGTAAAGCCGCTGCTCGAACTCCTCACGCACGTTTTAATATGTCTCTTGGGTAATCTGTTCACAGGCCTCCCCTATTCTACGCCTAAGATCAGGAATATTTTCTGGTTAAGTTTTGTATACTATTGTCTTCAGATGTCCCCATAAAAGAAAGTCAAGGGGCGTTAAGTCTGGTGATCTCGCTGGCCATTCTATAGCGCCCCTTCTTCCAATCCCTTTGCCTGGAAATCTGTCATTAAGCCAATTTCGCACAGGCATAGCATAATGTGGAGGGGGTCCGTCCTGTTGGAAAATTAAATTTTCTTCATCTAGTAATAAATTTCCATCTTCATCAATTTGATTTTCCTTTGAGTCAGTTATAACTGTTGTACAAGTTGTATTTTGCAAGGGAATAATTTATTGAATCGTAAGGCTTTATGCACAGAGTCCACTGAAACGTTTGTTAATCTTGAGACTTTCGGTATGGATGTTTGAGCATCTATGGCAAAATGACCTAAAATTTCTACTTGTGCGGCTTCATTTAAGACTCTAGGGTTCTTTACAATTTTATTGCGTACACTTCCAGTTTCTTCAAATTTATTAATCAAATTTAATACATATTGGTGCCCAACATTTTTGTCTGGATACCTTTGATTAAACACCCGGGCTGTTCTACGTGCACAGTGCTGTTCTTCCCCGTAAATTAAAATTAGTTCAATTCTCTCTTGTAACGAGTAAACCATTGTCGTCGAAATTCGATGGTCAATACACAACGAAATCAAGTTCAAAACTAACACGTTGAGTGCCATGGTGGGATTAAATTTACGACTCTGAGAAACCAACTCCAACTTTTGGGTTATATGAATTTTTTTGAACGATAAATGCATGTAAATGGTATTGTAAACTAACCTTGACCATTTTCATGGTCGCCAGTAGATGTCCACTAAACTGGACAATGGGCTATGAACATACTTTTACCCTATATGTCCCGCTGTCCAGTTAACTGGACATATAAATATTCTTCTTTAAACTACAAAAATAATGATTTATTCTTAAGCTTTATTGAAAATAAAAATGAATACATGTTTGGCTTAAATACTACATATTAGACGCTCAAGTAGATTTTGCATGCCAATCCTTGAAACAGGGATAAGCACATAGACCTGGTTTTTCTAGACAAACTGAACAAGAATATCTAGTTTTCTTTTGAGCTTTTGTTGTTGTACACTGACGGCATCGTCTCATTGCACATTTTTCCTTTTCTGTGGGAGGATTCGATAGTGAAATTTGCTTTAGTTTCGACCTCATTTTCTACTTGCAAATTGCTTGGCTCATTGTTGATATTGATAAGTTTCATAATCCCTCTTTCTCGAAATTTTAAAAGTCTAGTACTTTCTCTTGATGAAGATTATATATGTAGCAGGCATTCCACATACACAAATCTATCAAATGGAAAAATATTGTGCGGTACCATCCAACGGTTTTACCAGGGGTAGAGTAGTAAGCCATCATCTGATCTGATCGGTCATTTCCCGACTTGTGTTTATTGTAGGCGATAACGCATGCAGGTTTTATTTTCTTGTTATTAGCTTTCTTTCCCTGACTTTCGACCATCGAATGTTTGTGGGCAGTACTTATCATCCTAACATTCCTTTTGTCCTTCCAGTTAGTAAGTAAAACTGGTCCCTTTCTTTTCCAAACTGCTTCACCTTTCTTTAGCTTGGCTTTCATAGTTTCTTTATGGTTCCCCTTTCTATTTTCAAGCAGAGTTCCTAGATCAGGACTAAAAACTCGTTTACCATTTCCCAGTATTTTTTCTAAAATAGGCCGAGTTTTTAACTACTTATCATTCTCGTCGATCGTAGCATGATCTACAAATCTAAGGTTCTTTAGAATTATTTGGAACCGATTTCTGGACATGGTTTTTCCAAATACGGGATGAAAATATAAAGGATGGCGACTCCACTGCTTGACTAAAAGAGGAAATTTAACGGTGTCAGATAGGCAACACAAACTGCTTGTTGCCATATTATTGTGCCCGACCCGATATTGCTGTCAAAATCGTTAAACCTATATATGATTTATTTTTTGACTATAGCCCGCACTAAACATATTCAATATATTCTCGTGACCCGCAAACAAATCGAAGTATATAAACCCGCTGTTCAATTGCGTCAAGGTAACTGGACGAGGGCTATATATAAAGAACTTGTATGTCCAGTATACTGGACGATGGCACTCAACGTGCTAAATCGTTTTAAAATGTGGCAAAACTAACATTTGCTATCAAACACCTTTCATTTTTTTACGTATTTATCTGAATGCTTACATTTAAGGAATTTGCTGCTTTTTTAACAACTTATAAAAGTTGAAAATTCAGCTTTTTTAGGTTCTAAGGGTATAATTTAGACAAAAAATTTCTGATTGAAAAATACCTCTTTCTATTTGAAATTTGAATGTGATTCAGAACTTCAGAAACTGTTTTAAGTCGGCATTTTGAACACGTGTTGAAGTAAGTAGGTAAGCACGAGTTCATTCTAAAGCTAATATTAAATAGTTTTTACTAAAATGTCGAATTTTTATTTCTAAACTTTAAAGGGGCATAACTTGGGAACAAATAATCCGCTTTTAAAAAATGAAGCGCCAAAAGACTGCTAATGAAAAGGGCTTTCAAGTGAACTATCACTCAATACCCCTTACCATTTGAAATTTTTTATGTGCCTTTCGCCCCTCGTTAGGGGTTGAAACTACAGAGTCGCAAATACATGTAAAACATGTCCCCCAGTAAATCTAAGTTGACGTGTTTTTTTGTTAAATTCTTCTTCAAGTATTTTAAAAGTTATTTCGGGTGGCTAGTTTTGAAATGAAAGCCCTGTATATTAGGGGCTACTACTTTCGGCTTTGATTAAGTCATTCAATCATGTATCAAACTAAGCAAAGGTTAATAATGTAAAACATCCTGAATGCATAATTTTTTACATTTTAATTATAAATGCCCGGTTAGTTTGATACGGGATTAAATGACTTAAACAAAGTGGAAAAGTATTCTATCCCTGGGTAGAGTATTTTATTACACTCACTATAGTAAAGTCACACCCAAATGAAATAAAATTTACACTACAATATTATTATATTTACACTAATTAATCACAAATTACCATTAAAAAATGGTTTACTTACACCTCTCATTATTTCTTTTACACCCTAGAAGGATAGCTTTAGAATATGTGAGTTTAATTTACACACGATAGTGTAAATACACCTACCCATAAATTAGAAGAATTAAAACTCATCAAAAAGTAAAAAAAACATTCAAAAATGTCATTTTTACATGATATACTGATTGGTTAATATACCCTATTGAGTCCTATGTACCACACCATTGAGTGTTAAATTTAACACTCAATTTTTTACTGTGGCCAGCAAGCCTGCAGGATGCTCTAAGAACACCAAGTCTGAAGACTGAAGAGAACCAAACCATGTAATATTCTGTAGTGTATTGTTTAAAGTGTAAAAAGCAGAGCACATCAGCGTTCAGATGCAAGTTTATTTTCTACTTTGACAAACTAAAGGACACCAGTGGATATGGCCTATACTAGACTAAACTAATAAATCACCTTATTTTCACATACTACTATTTTATTTATTTCGTCACAAATATTATCTTGCAGGACTTCTAGTTCAGCTATCCTCATCGACCAGTATACGGGCCATTATTATCATACAATTTAATGATTATAAATGATTTAGGATAAATTGGAAGTAAAGAAACACACAACAAGTATTTTTCAGGTTAGAGGATGTTCGTTAATTAGCGGCAAGATTAAAAAGTAAAAATTCCGTCCCACATTCTTGCTAAATCCAGCGTGTCGCATTTTATATCCATGCAATTTAACTTCAGCTGCAATAAAGCAATAGCAGAGCTTAATTCATTTTTTATCTTCAACCCGTGCTTTAATCCATTAAGAATGGATAGTGCACTCGCCAACCTGACGCCATATCTAACAAGCATCCATTTGTCTGTGGTCGTGGTTACAGTCGTGAAGTATGGCACATCATGCACATCTTGATATTACAAAACAAATGGCTATGTTTACATCAGTTTAAAATTATTGTTTAATTCTTTTCAGACGTACTACAACATATATTTTCGGATATGCAACTTTGTGAGTTTTTTAAATTACTTCAAAAACAAGAAAAGATAGAATCGCGTACTAAGAGGCTTTAACTTGCGAATTTATTCGTCTAAAACTTTTTCTATTTAACCGTTTCTCTATCTTCTATAGTTTTTAAGATCCCCATACATGGTAGACCCAATTTGGGCCACACTGTATATGGGTTCAACCTTTTTGCATTTCATGAAGTAGTCATTATAAAACCCAAATACAAAAATATCATTATGGGTTTAATATAAAGTCCGTTATTCTCATAACGCATGGGTGTGTATACGAAATACCCTGTATAATCTCGTTAGACTATAGATTGATTTCCTCATCAAAAAATACCATCTTACATGCATTTTTTGTATCGCTTTTAATCAGATCTTTCAAAGTGCCGGCTTCGTCTTGTAAACGTCCTACATATCATCACAATGTCAAGATGCTAATCTCTATTGTTTACAGTTATTGGGCGACTAGAATTTTTCGGCCTGGTTCCCATGACGTATGACATATCTTTTGGACAGTTACAAATTAGTGGGGTTAAAGTTTTCTATTTTAAAAATGTTGCAGAACAAAGCCATTTATTTATTATTTTTTGTATAGTTAAATTCACCGGTCTGTATTGTACTGAGAGTCAAGTCAAGTAAGCCTATAATATGTATGTCAAAAAATTTAATTTACTAAGAGTATATTATGAGTTCTTCTTCAAGTCAAAACTTACCTCAGCTGTTTTTGCAAAAAGAGCTCAATGATTTAGTTCGAGATTTAGGACCCAAAGATCTCTCCCAAATACTAGGATCTAGATTAAAAGATAAACACCTGCTCTTTTATGGTAAGGCACAGCACTGCAGGATTACTTCTTTAGAGCGCTCTACGAGCGGTGCGTGTGCGCAGGAAAAGATTCACGTTGGTCTTGAATATGTGGAGATTATACTCGTTGGGCAACCAAGGAGGTCGTTCCAGAGTGATGACGTTCTCCAGATGATAGAATTTTTAAACAATGTCGTTCGAGGGACAATAAGCTGAACCACGTACGGGTAAGCTGCAGTGGCTCGTCGTGTATTTTTACCATTCACCGCTCTGGGTGAAATCAAGGGGGGAACCTCAGTTGAGCACTTGCTATGAAAATATTTGTAAAATAAACTCAAGTCACCAACCTGTCTTCGATGTTTAAGGCTTTCCCGGTTGTTTGTCAGATCATGGTCACCGATTAAGCGAATGGCTCTCCTTCGAATGGAATCTAGCGATCTCAGGGTATGTTTAGGAGCAGAACCCCAAATATGCGAACAGTACTCCAGCGATGGTCGAATTTGGGCTTTATAGAGCATCAAAAGTTGTTGGGGTGTATAAAGGTTCTTAATTCGGAAAATTATCCCAAGCTTCTGCGAAGCTGCCCTAACAATGGCCGCAACGTGAGTATGCCAAGACATATGACTATCCAAATTGACGCCTAATAAATGAATCAAGGGAATCGAGTGTCCCGCCATGACTATATCCGGCTCTTCAACATTAACTTTTTTAGAAAAAACTGGCACCTTTGTTTTTTTAGCGTTAAATTCTACTTGGTTACTGTCACCCCAAGACAGAATTTCTTCCAGGTCTTCGTTGAGATGAAATACCTCTTGCTGCCTATAGAGATGTGCATTGGCAGCCGATGTTCAAGCATCCAAAGTAAAAGATGAAACAAATGTGCTGTCATCAGAGAAGCTATTAGGTATTAGTTTTTTCCAAAAGATCGTTAATGTATAGTAAAACGAGGGTGGGCGACAATATGGAACCTTGAGGAACTCCGGCGTTAATGTTAAATGAGTCTGAAAGAAATCCGTCCATCGCCACTCGCAGAGAACGGTCTTTAAGAAAGCTTGACAGCACTTTAGTTATGAGCCCCTCATGCCCATGATACTGTAATAGTATCATGCCTCATGCCATACTCGGTCAAGGACCTTGGAAATGTCTAGTGCTACCACCCAGGACTCCCCATGATGTCCTATTGCGTTGTTCCAAACGTGAGTAACATAAGCTCCAGGAACTACGTTTTATTGGTATCGCAATCGTGAGAGTGAATTTGTGGCACCAATAATTTTAAATAAATCCGATATTTTGTTTAAATTTATCAACTGATTTTTAAATTATAACAAGTTTTTTGGTTTATTCAGTCCCGAGGCAAGCTAAATAAATTGTCGCTTATTTGAAAATCCTTGAAAGTGGCGAAAATACAGATAAACCATCAAAAAAACAACACTTTCGCAACCATTGATCTTTTACAATAATAATTGTATAATTTAAAATAAATTGATTATTTTGTTGCATTATTCAACTAGTATCAAGATACAAGAAATAACCAGGAATAAGAAGTAATAACGAGGTGAAATTCATACCTGCCTACGAATCAAATATTTTCTTTAGTTTTATATAGTGAGTTAGTTTCACACAGTTACTAAGAAGCTCAGATCATATTACACAGGCCTACGAAGAATTTGTGATTAGACAATTTTTATTCTTTTAGTTATGACGTAAAAGTAATCAACTGAATCGTGGTTTGCTTCCATCACGTACAGTTTCTTTTTCTGTAAAATTGTCATATTATTGTATTATACAGGGTGATTCAGTAGAAAATGTCAATATTTTAGGTACGTGTGCCGAGAAAATTAAACTTTTGAGTCAATCAATAAATGTTTCATTCAACAGTTTTTGCACTTTCAATACAAGCAATGTTTTTTAAGAGTCGAATGAACCATTTCAAAATGTTACATTTTGTTGCTTAAATTAACAGTTAAAAGCTGTTTATTAAGAAATTTGAAGATAGTTACAAGAAACTAAGAACCTGTTCAATTCAAAATATTTTAAATATTGATTTAAAATACAAGGTTTATTGGCTTAACATTTATTTACTGTTCACTTAAATATTTTAGTTAATTGAATCAACATTTTCACAATATTGTAATTGAAACTTTAGGCTTTTGATTTAACACTCCGACATCGTTGATTGAAAGTGTTTGGTTGTTTGATTTAAAGTTCTTTAAATATTAGATTAACAGTTCTTTAAATATTAGATTAACAGTTCCAAAGTATTGGTATTGTATCCGTGAAGCATTGAGTCAAAAATTTGGTAATTGATTTCCATTTTTTTATTTCAAACTTTATTTTAAGACCTTAATAGACCAAAAATGCCGATTTAAAAATAAAATAAAAAATTCCGCCATTTTTTTGTAAAGCATCATGGTCCATTCTGACAACAAAACATGGCGCATTTATGAAATGCGTCTTAATAGAAACATGTTTTCATTATTTGAACAAAATTTCACCAAAAAATGCCTAAAGAGACACAAAAAAGTCAAGGTTCAGCCATAGCTAGACATAATTTAGGCACATGTTTCCGAAATGCGGTGGTATATTTGACTAAAATATGCCCATACGGCCATACAGTTATATTCTGGAAACATACAAGGCCCCTGAGCCCATACTGTGCCCAAAATTTGCCTAATTTAGAACCGCACTATATAAGAAACTTATTTGCCTAAAATGTGCCCTGTGGGTATCGAAATATTCCTATTTGGCCTCGATTTGGATACATACCTACTGTTTTCTAACCTTAAATTTATAGTTTGGAAGCCGGAAGCTGCGTTGATATTGTACGAGTGTATTTTTTGTGAAAGTTGGGTGATTTTTTAAAAAGTATGGCTTTTAAAATTGTTAAGACGGTCTAGAACATAAAGGTTTAATTAACAATTGTTCCAACGGCCTGGGAAGATGATGGAATTTTACATTGGCAGCAAAACAATTGTAAAGACAGAGACAAGATTATAAAAAATCTAAATTCTGTACCATGTATTGACTGGATAAAAATGCCATGTAGTGTTAAGGAGGCCGAGATCGAAAGACTTATTAGTGCTAAGAAATATTGTTTATTATATGCCAGCCTATCCGATACTTGAATTTAATTTAATAAATACACATTGTCTAAAATTTTCATTTGTTATATTTCATTTTGCTGCGTTAGAAACCACTTATCGCTTTCCTTTGTGGATAGCATAAAGTCGTTCTTTATATAGATTTGTACAGATGTACACGTTTGGCTACTTAAGCTAGTGGCTATCTATTTATTTACTGTGCCGCCCATACCTTATTTTAAACACATATCAGGTGATCCAACACATTTAAGGCACACACTAGAAATTATGTGTTTAAAATATGGCCATATGGAAATTATTGGGTCCAATCAACTCATTTTTGTGACAAAATGGAAACATATTGTAAAGGAAAAATTGGGAAACATTGAGTCGACGCGTCGACGTCAATGTGTCCAACCGATCCATTTTGGTAACAAAATGGAAAATATTTTTAAGGACAGATTTGGAAACCTTGAGTCGACTGAGAGTCGACACTACTGTGCCTTAACTGTGTTTGCTTTTCCAAATGAACACAAATGCGACACATTTTAAAGAAGTTTTTCCAAAATGTTGATATTTGGACACATACATTTGTCTGACTAAATGAGTCGGTACTGGGTCGACACAAACCGCAAACAAAAACAAAAAGTTGACACAGTTTCCATTCAGCTTCAAATATTCTTTCAAGTGTCGACATAATTTGCACACAAAGAAAATGTGTCAGAATTCAAGCACAATTTGCTTCTTGGGCTCCCAAATACTAGGATCTAGATTAAAAGATAGACACCTGCTTTTTTATGGTAAGACACAGCACTGCAGGATTACTTCTTTAGAGCGCTCTACGCGCTTGCTGCTTGCTCCAGGAACTACGTTTTATTGATATCGCAATCGCGAGAGTGAATTTGTCGAATATTTTGTAGAGCATTGACCACTTGTATATCATAAAAAATGTAAATGCCCTAGTTAATGCACTTGGTGCTTCCGAATATAGAACCGCTGACTGGAGACTTTTTATCGACTCGTCAAATAGGAGCCTTAAGGCAGTTCTTTTACATAATGGCAATTATTATGCTTCTGTTCCTGTGGGCCATCCGACCCAATTGCAGGAAACTAACAAAAATCTTTAAGAACTTTTCATAGGAATTGACTAGAAAAATAACAACTGGCTACTATGTGGCGACTTAAAAATTTGAGGCCTTCTATTAGGTCAGCAATCTGAATTTATGAAATATCTATGTTTTTTATGTGAATGAGATAGTAGAGCTAGAGGCCAATAACATTGGGTAAACAGTAATTGCGAGTGGCGATGAACGGATTTCTTTTCGACACATTTAACGTCAACGTCGGAGTCCCTCAAGGTTCTATATTGTCGCCCACCCTCGTTTTATTATACATTAATGATCTTTTGGAAAAAACTAAAAATCCCATTTATGGCTTCGCTGATGGCAGCACACTTGTTTCGTCTTTTACTTTGAATGCTCGGATATCGGCTGCCACTGCACATCTCTATAAGCAGCAAGAGGTCTCACATCTCAACAAAGACTTGAAAGAAATTCTGTCTTGGGGTAACAGTAACTAAGTAGAATTTAATGCTAAAAAAAATCCAGGCGGCAGTTTTTTCTGAAAAAGTTAATGTCGAAGAACCGGATATAGTCAGGGCGGGACACTCGAATCCCTTGGCTTTATCAATTCATTTATTGGGCGTCAATTTGGATAGTCATATGTCTTGGCATAGTCACGTTGCGGCCATTGCTAAGGCAGCCTCGCAGAAGCTTGGAATACTTTTCCGAACTAAGAACCTCTATACTTCTCAACAACTTTTGATGCTCTTTCAAGCCCAAATTCGACCATCGCTGGAGTACTGCTCGCATATTTGGGGCTCTGCTCCTAACCATACCCTGAGATTGCTAGATTCCATTCAAAGAAGAGCCATTCGCTTGATCGGTGACCATGATCTGACAAACAAGCTGAAAAGCCTCGAACATCTAAGACAGGTTGGCGACTTGAGTCTATTTTACAAATATTTTTAAAGGCAAGTGCTCAACTGAGGTTGCCCGCTTGAGTCCATGCACCCAGAGCGGTGCATGGTAGAAATACACGACGAGCCACTGCAGCCCACTCGTACGTGTTTCAGCTTAGTGTCCCTTGAACGACACTGTTCAAAAATTCTTTCATCTGGAGAACGTCATCACTCTGGAACGAACTCCCTAAGGCCGTGTTCCCCAACGAGTATAGTCTGCAAAGATTTAAGACCAACGTGAATCGTTTCCTTCGCACACACACCGCTCGCAGAGCGTCATAAAGGATTAATCCTGCAGTGCTGTGCCTTATCATAAAAAAAAATTGAAAAAGATGTTCTTCATGGCAGTCTAGGTGATCCTGAAAAAGTATTATTAAAGCGTTGGACAAAAGAGGTCGATGTTTCCAATTTTGGACCGAAAAATTTCCCTGTCTATCAGAAGCGAAGATTAAAGAAGGTATGTTTGTTGGTCCGGAAATAAAAACGCTTATGAAAATTGATGAGTTTGAAGCGGTCATGAACAGCACCGAAAAGATCCGTAAAAGGCTTTTAACGATGTTGTAAATAAGTTTCTGGGAAAGAATCGCGCCGGCCTTGGTAGTCTGGTGGGCAGCGATCTCGCTTGGCAATCGACAGGTCCCGGGTTCGAATCCCGGCTATGGAATGGATGTTTGTGAGTGTTTGTAAAAAGTTGTGTATAAAAAAAATATATTATGTTAATAATAATGGTAGTTATTATAAAAAAACAAAGAGAGATGCTGGGTAGTTGCTTTCGATCAGTGCCATAAAAAAGAAAAAAAAATATAAAGAGCAAATAATGTAGACATGGTGGAGAACATGCTGGATAAGTTTAAGGAATTAGGTTACAAAATGAGCATAAAAATTCACTTTTTACATGCACATTTGGGGGTGAGCGGGAAATAGGACTATTCGCCGTCGCGGTTTTGCCGTCGCCGTTTCGCCGGCGCCATTTTGCCGGCAGGATAATTCGCCATGGGCCATTTCGCCATCAAGTAGAAATTCATAAAATATGTAATAAAGGTTGCTTATAATATATATTTAAGTTGAATTCCAATAAAACTAATTACAAATTTTATTTCACTAGTGTATTTTAGAATAGGGTACAATAAAATTAAACATAAGGTTATTAAGGTATTGCTGATGGGATGATTAAAGGTACATAGTGTCTTCCGTAACAAATGATCTTTGCTCTCATTATAAACAAATAATAAAAAAGTTTATTCAAACATATATAAATACAATATTTTAAGTATAATATAATATGTATATACAGATTTTTTGAATAAACCAAAAATAATATTTGTTTTAACTCACGAAGAAAACTTGTTGTGAGTATAGGTAATTATTATATTTTATAACATCTATGAATATAATTTTCTAATTTTATGTTTTTTATCACAATAATATAGGTAGGTAAATAATAAATGTTATAATTTATTATATTATGAAAGATATATCTTTGATTAGTAATTATCCATTTTTTAATTTCCTTTTTAAACTTTATTATTGATCTGATTGATAAAATTGATTTTGGTGTTATATCAAAAATATAAGGAATTATATTTAAAAAATGTTTTTGTCCTATAATTTTGTTGGTTTTATTTTTTAATGTAATTTGATTTTTATTTCTGGTATTATATTTATGACTAATAAAATTTAATTGATTTTTATTTTTAAACATATAAATTAGCATATTATAAGTAAATAATTGTCTGATATCCATTTTTTTACTTTCTTTATAAAGCATATCAGAGGAATATAAATAATCTCTATTATAAATAATTTTTAAAATCCGTTTTTGAAGGACTTCTATATTATAAAGATGACTTTTGTTTATTCCACCCCAATAATTATACTAATACTCACATTTTTGATAAGAGCTTTAGTGTCGTAAAAACCGTGAATTTGATAATGGACGCGAAAATATTGGGTAAAAGGGAAAAAAAATGTTGAAAATGGTTATATTTACATTTTCGTGACGGTGACGTAAAATTTTGGAGATGTGAGCGAGGCAATGGTAGGCGCCCGCCACTTTTCCTCATGAAGTATGGAACCTATATCAGAGGACGTTAAGTGGCCAAGATGGAATAAACAATCATGCAGAGTCGGCCCACAGAAGATTACCGTTGGAATTAGGAAAGAATCATCCAGCGATATGGAAATTCATTGAAGGTATTAAGAGAGTTCAAAGGGGAAGAGATCTCTATTACGAACAAATTGTGGCTGGTAGTCTTCCGCCCTTAAAGTTAAAAAAGTATAAACTAGCTGTTGAAAGAATTTTGTCGTTAGTGAATAATTTTAGAAACGATAATATAACATAATATCTCAAAGGTTTAGCCCATAATAATAGGTTTATTATTGACTCGGTTACGTATATTTTTTTTTAAACAATTTAGTAATATTTATTATTAGCAAACTTTATTACGTATTTTATTAATTTCTACGTGACCGCGAAATGGCCCATGGCGAATTGTCCTGTCGACGAAATGGCGCCGGCGAAACAGCGACGGCTGAAAGTGGAGAAATGGAGAAGAGGTAGCAGGGACGATAGGATACTATTGTTCAATGTTCAAGAGGGATGCTCCTATGACCGAGTATAAGAAAAAAAAACACCGAACGGAGTTTTTCGGGCAAAATAGAAAGATTTTCTAAGAAGAGCAAGAGTTCGTTTTCCTTTTGCTATGTTTTTTGCATTTTTTTTGTTAATATTTTGGTTTTTATACTTATTATAAATAGAGTATTATAAAAGCATACCATTATGATTTATGTAGATTTTGTTTTGACAGAAACCTTATGTGATACAAAAAAACTAAAAACAGATTTGAAATCAGGGACACCAAATTACCCAAATTCAGTTAAAAAAAAAACAATTCGCACTCAATAAGGTGTAAAAACGGGGTCTAGTACATTTCGCCGCGGCCGTTTCGCCGCGAGGACCATTTCGCCGCCGCCCTTTCGCCGCCAAATAAATGATAGGTATTAAATTATTTAAACAATGGGTGTAATTACAGGTAAAAAGAAATTGACATGACATTACAAAGCAATCAAGAAATTTTATTATTTTAGTTTCGAATTGTCAGAGTAATTGAATAATTTGAATTAACCGAACCAACAACAACGCAGAAGCTGCAAACAGAAGATTGCAAAATAAATTGGGAATGGACCATCCATCAATATGGAAGTTTATTGAAGCATTAAAAATGATACAAAGAGGCAGAGATATGTACTTAGAACAAATAGTCGCAGGACATGAACCGCAAAAAAAATTAAAAAAATATATTCAAGCAGATGAAAGAATTTTAAGATTGGTGAAAGAGTTTCACGCAAGAGATATGCTAGACTTCTTGAGGGGAATTGCACAAAATTTCGAAAAAAAAAATCAATAAAATGTTATTATGTTTTTATGTTAAATGTTTCTAAATAATAAAAAAATATATGTAAATTTGTTTAAATTTCATAACTATCATTTTATTATTTGGCGGCGAAATGGTCCTCGCGGCGAAACTGCCGCGGCGAAACGACCGCGGCGAAATGGACGCGGCGAAACGGCCACGGCGAAATGTCCCTTCCCCGTAAAAACGCGGGCCTGTGTTATTAATCAAAGTGTAATGAGCTTTAGCTGGCGTACCATAGAAAAATCACACAAATCCCGTACAAGCTTTTTCCAATAGGATAAGTATCGGTTTTATTGTTTGATGATTGTTTAAAAAATCCAATTTGATTTTAAAGATAAGCATAATTTATTTTATAAGGTTATAAGGATAATTATAGCACCAAGGTATTAATTCATGTTAGGCGATGCAGGTAGGTCGAGATATACAGAGATAATATACGTGCGATAATCGGTAAATAGCATCTGGAAGTACAGTATTTCGCACTACCTCTTAAAGATGTAGATCAGAATAACCCTCATTTACTTTTACAGTCTGCATCTTGATAAACGCCAAATATTGTAACGATGAAAGTATTTAAATTTTGATTTCTTCAATAGATTCTGCTATAGTCTGTTGCTTAATGCGAGAGCGTAATAGATCATTATTGAACTATAAAACCCAGTGGTCTTTGCCTTATTCCATAGGCGTAGTCCAATTATTATTTCATATAACATTCGGACTTGCAAGAATAGTTGAAATGTGTTCGAATATGACTGGAGTCGGACAGTCAACAATATACCGACTTGTACACGAGGATAAACGCGGCCCATCAGGTCACCGAAGAGAAGTACAGGAAGAAAAAAAACTGTAATAAATTAGGATGAAAAGACTGCCATCAGAAGAATTTATTTATTTATTTATTTATTTATTTATTTATTTATTTATTTATTTATTTATTTACGGGAAAACCCCATTAACAGTTTTACAATTTACAAAATATATTATTAGATTATGAACATAAACTTGTCCTAAATATTATTTCAAATAAACAATACAACTCCTATTTCAATCATTAGTCCATTAGGTAATTACTAAAACTAAAGGTTAACCCTACTAAATTGCCTTTTAAACATTTCTAGGGATATACCAAAAATCTCAAGGCGATGACCATTAACAACTCTAGAGTATCTATCCATAGGTGAATTGAAACCATAACTTGTACGGTGAAAAGGAATATAGAAAGAGCTAAAATTCTGTCTTCTATTTCTAGTTACTATTTCAACATTAACTTTACCTAACAAAACAGAACAATCAATCGTACCGTTAACAATGCCATACAGAAAAGTAATCCCAGCAAAAACTCTTCGGTCTGATTGTGTCCGCAGGTTCAATTGGTATTCTATCACAGAATAATCATGATCTTCAATCACCACTCCCAGCCTTAATGCACAAAAACGAAGAAATCTATGCTGAACTCTCTCCACAGTGTACTTATGAACTGCATGGTATGGAGACCAAAGTACTGCACCATACTCTAGTTTCAACCTCATCAATGAACAATAAACACCCCTAACCGTATCAACGGAGAAGCCGTTACAGGTTCTCAAAACAAAACCCAACATTTTAGAAGCCTGAGCCGTAGCTGTGTTCATGTGACCTATAAAAGATAGCCCTTCGTCAAAAATAACCCCTAAGTCTCTAATCTTTTTTACATATTTTAAGTCTTCCCCATTGATTGAGTAAGATGTATGATAATTCCTTTTCCCCTTATAAAAACTAATCTGACAACACTTAAAAATATTCAGATATAACTTGTTCGTTCTGCACCAATCGCTCAATCTGTCCAGGTCATCCTGCAGAGCTGTTGAAATCGTCAGCAAAAGCAAGACCTTCACCGTTCTGAAAGCAATCAAAGATGGTATCAACGAATAGATCAAAAAATAATGGAGAGCAATGCCCTCCTTGAGGAACGCCAGACGTAACCAAAATTGCCTCAAACTGAAAGGACCCAACCTTCACCATCTGCCTACGAGCAGACAAAAAACTCCTTGTCCAACTGACCGTCGTTTCACTGAAGCCTACATCGTGCAATCTCTTCAGAAAAGTATAGTGATCCACTGTATCAAACGCCTTGGAAAAGTCCGTATATATATCATCTACTTGCTTAAACTCTTCCAAGGCTCTAGTTACTTTATCATGATAAGTAAGCAGATTGGTTACTGTCGATCGACCAGCGCAGAAACCATGTTGATGAATGAGAATCATACACTCGTTTTACTTAAAAAAAAGAAATACCTTCCTTGAACAAAATAATGACTGAAATGAAATAGGATGATTTCATTCCACCCATGGGTAAGAAGAAACTATGGAAAACTTTGAAGAAAATGAATTTTTGTTATGTAAAAAGTTCAAAACAGAAAATCACTTTTAATAGAGAAAGACGAAATCATCTGCTGGCGGCGACGATATTTGAGGGCAGTTAGACAGTTGCGGAGGGAAAACAGGAATATCTATTATATGGACGAAACTTGATTAAATGAAGGTTATACCGCTGGTAAAATATAGCAGGATAAACATATAAAAAGCGTGACGCAAGCTTTCATGGAAGGATGGTCCAGTGGAATAAAAGCACTCTCGGGAAAAGGTAAAAGATTAATAATTACTCACATTGGTAGCAAAAATGGATTTGTCGATAGCGGCTTACCAGCATTTAGATCAAAACGGACTGGAGTTTATCATGAAGACATGAACGCTGATGTCTTTAAAGAATACTTCTAACAAATGCTAGATATTATTCCTCCTGGATCTGTTATAGTCATAGATAATGCCAGCTACCACTCTAGAAAATTCAAAAAAATACCCAACGTCTTCTTGGAAAAAAAATGACATCATTCATTGGCTTACTGTAAATAAGAAGCCATTTCATAAAGATATGCTGAAAAGGGGCTACTTGAGATTGTAAAGTTGTACAAAATTTATTGTCGAAGAAATCGCTTCAAAACGAAATATAACAGTACTTCGCCTTTTGCCATATCACTGTGAATTAAACCCCATAGAATTGGTGTGGGCGCAAGTAAAAGGGTTTGTAGCAAGACATAACACCACTTTTAAAATGAGAGATGCTGAAACCCTCTTGCAAGAGGGAATAAAGACAGTGGATTGTGAAAAATGGAGTAAGTGCGTCGAACATGTGATTGAAATAGAAGAAAGAATGTGGGAAGCTGATAACATCCTAGAAAACACTGTAGAGCCCCTTATTATTTCTCTGGACCCCAACGACGATAGTTCATTGGACTATTCGGAACATGATGGCTAAAATTTAAAAATTAAGTTGTTGTATTGAACATAGTAGATTTTTTTTTATAAATATTAATATTTATTTTGATTTATCTATTTTCATATTATTCTTACTTCTATATATAAGTTATTATCTACTTAAAATTAGAATAATTAATATCTCAATTATCTGCCTATCTCTATAATTGTAATCAAGTATAATTATTAGTATACTTTTTATTCTAATAGACTACCTGAAGTAACGCTGATATCACCTTAATCTTATTCACCAGACTCGTCTTTCTTTTGTATGCAAACTCGAGTGACCCTAATTTAGGGCCGATTCGGGGTGTGTAGGTCTGAAATACGGAATTTTTAAAAACTATCATTGCAATTTACCTGAAATTTACAATGGAACCTTTAAGTTGTCCACCCTGCTTAATGGGTCCTGTCATTGCAAATTTACAATTTATTACTCTCTGGCATTAAGAAACAAAGTATAAAAAAAATATTACAAAATAAAGAGTTTAAAAACAATTACCTACCTGTCAAATTTAAAATATTTTTTTTAAAAATGACGATAAACTGTATTATTTTTTTAAAAATTAAATAGGGCTCAAATAGAAAGGTTTTTTTTATACCTAAAATATATTGAGATCTATTTTATTCTATCGATACAGCTAAAACATATTTTTTTTATAGTAGAGGAAATTAAAATCGTACTTGTTATATTTCACAATTTAATTTAATGTTTCCTGACACGTGTTTCAACCCTTGCGGATCATTATGGCATATAAGGCAATAATAAAGTCTACTACATGTCTATAAAATAAAAATTGACAGATGATGGGTTATTTTGGTACTCTTAATTTACAGGTATTGGCCAAAGATACAACTAAATTACAGGTGTGATTATATATATTGTATGCCTTTGATAATGATTCGCAAGGGTTGAAACACGTGTCAGGAAACTGAATTAAATTGTGAAATATAACAAGTACGACTTTAGTTTCTACTATGGAATATTCATTTCACCAAGCATGTAGCCCATCACATATCAATTATATATTTTTTTATGTTATTTTTTTTTTACTTAAAAGTACAGGTTATTGGATCTAGTCATTATCATACAAATAATATCCACAACAGTAAATATTAAATTTCAAAACGTTTAATAGTAAAGATTATAAATATTCTAAATTAATTTGTCCAAACTGATGGGGCGATAGAGAAAGATATTCAGTTGAAGGTTCAAGAAGTAGTTTATTCTCTTAGTGGTTAAAGTTTTAAATGGTATTAATAAAAGTCTGTTTAAACCACAAATATATTTTATAGAAAAAATAGAGGAGGGAAGATCTCTACATAGTAGTAAGCGATATCATGAAGGACATATTTCGGCCTTAGAGATGATCCTCTTCAGCAATACAAAGTATAAAAATATATAATTGAAGTTCGGGAAATAAGTCATGACATAGGTGAACATGAACAATTCTGGAGGAAGTTCAGTTATGATTTGTACACAGTAAAATGATCAAACTCGTTTTTACATCTCAGAAATAGTAATATACAGGGTGTTTCCTAACCTCTCTGAGAAAATGAAGGAGGTGAATCCTCACCTTATTTTAAGATGAAAATGTGGTATAAAAGTTTTTCGCATGTCGCTTCGTTTTCGAAATACAGGGAATTAAAAAAAAGTTTGTATTTTTTTTTTCATTTTATTAATTAATGCCAAACGATATTCTAATGATATTTGTTAAACATAAGGGATTAGAGCACTTTACTTTGGGTCAATTTTAAATTTTACAATTAGTTCATTGGCGGGGATCTGGGTTAAAGAGTAGGTACCTTAATTTTTTTAGTTATTTTTCGTATTTTTATCATTATGTTGCGTCAAATGATACGAGTGGGCTTTGCTTCGTTCCATCGCAACCACATTTGTTTTCTCCGTAACATTTGCCTCCTGTTTTGCACCTCAGGTTAGAGGAAACAGATAGCTTTGCAAAAAGCAAAATAAGCGGCCGACCACTTACTGTAAGAACCGTACGACTTGAGGAAGAGGTCTTAAATATGGTGGAAGAATCTCCAGGCACTAGTACGAGGAGAATCGGGAACGAGTTGAATGTGAGTTACAAAACAATATGGAGTATCTTAAAGGACTATTTACTTTATCCTTATCACGTACAAAGAGTGCAAGCTTTGTTGCCCAGAGACTTTCCAGCTCGAGTTGATTTTTGTAACTGGTTTCAAGAAAATTCTTTAAGGGTCCCACATTCTTCGGCAAAAATACTATTTACAGATGAAGCGAATTTTTCCAGACAAGGCATCATAAATTTTCACAACAACCATATTTGGGCGGAAGATAATCTTCATGCTATCATCGAGGGACATCACCACTATCACCAGCTTATACATTTTCTTTTAATATTTAGGCAGGAATTATTGGAGATAGCTTAGTTGGACCGTATTTTTTCCAAATTGACTTACTGGTGATGTCTATTACAACTTCCTTAGAGATGAATTGCCAGAATTGATGGAAGCAGTGCCATTAAGAACGAGAACTTTAATGTGGTTCATGCATGACGGCTCACTTTGCAGTACGTGTTAGAAACTATTTAGATCAACAATATCCTGCTCGTTGGATAGGTAAAGGAGGACCTCACCCATGGCCACCCCGTTTGCCGGATCTGAATCCATTGGATTTTTATTTCTGGGATCACCTTAAACAACTCGTTTATACTACTCCTATTGAAACTGAAGAAGACCTTCGACTGCGTATTATTGATGGTTTTAATACGATTCGCGCCAGTCCCGAAATTTTCCAACACGTAAGAGACAATTTAGCACGTCGCGCGTCGTGTACATGGGTGTTTACTGGCTTATGGAGGACATTTTCAGCAATTTATTTGACTTTTGTTCATGTGAGTTCATTATTAAAAGTTTTTAAATCAATTATTAAAATGATAATTATTGCTTTACTAATTTTTTTTAACACTCTGTATTTCGAAAAAGAAGCGACATGCGAAAAACTTTTATACCACATTTTCATCTTAAAATAAGGTGAGTATTTACCTCCTTTATTTTTTCAGAGAGGTTAGGAAACACCCTGTATACAGTGACTGGCAGAATTCTCGCTTCATATGGAAAACTTTTTTATTATTTATTTCTCAGAAAATTTTATTTCGATAGAAATTTTTGCATCCGCTTAAACTAAAGAAGCGCTCATTAATATTGAAAAAAACTGCAGTGCATACGAGGAAGATTCAATTTTTTAAAAGTTGCTCAAGGGTAAAGTACTCTTAATTTTTGTTTTAAATACAATCTTCATTTGTAAAAGTTTTTTAGAATTAAACGTTGTTGTCCGAATACGAAGTTACGGCCTTCTACTCAAGAAACGAAAAAGATACTTATTTTTTTTGTCTGCCCCTGTATAGAGACTGGATTTAAGGGATTAAATTATTTTAATTTTTAATGTTTACTTTTAGTATATTGGTCAAACTTTAAATTTCTCGTTATTTCTAATTTTTCTTAAACCATTCAAAAAAATTATGTCAAAATTGGTTTATTTTTGGAGCAATTAGATTAAACCAAAATTAATTTTAGACAATATGTTCAGGATCTCCTTAAATTACTTTATCCAACACTTACATATATAGTGAACATTATTAGTTCAATTTTAGGCTAATAAACTAGCTTATAACTCACACGTGGGTTATAACCATAACTCACTAGTGGATTATGATTATAAGTCACTGGTGGGTTGTGGTAAAATATGTATTCATGTAAGGCTTTGTCATAAGTGTCTCTTGACTTGTGGGGAATAATAAATGAACACGAAAGGTTCACTTCTTTTGAATCTCGGCTGAAGTTTCTTCCATATTTTGAAAATCTACCCTCCAAAATCGCAAAAATAATAATTTTATTTACTGCCTTCAAATTTCTGTTATTAATCAATTCCATAACAACATAAATCACCTTAGCCTACTTTTACGTGTCAAATTTGTCATTCAAAAATATGTCAAATTAAAATATAATACAGGGGTTTTTAGTTCACTTTGAAACAATCTAATTTTCTATTTTTTAATAATATCTATCAAGTGTTGGATAAAGTTTTGTATGACACTCCTGTGCTAAGTCATATAAGTCACTTAGAATTTAGCCCTCTCGGCCTACGGCCTCAAGGGCTAACCATTTCCCGCGTGACTTATATATAACATAATTAACATAACACACTTGTACCATAAATAACATAACACACTTGTAGCATAAATAACATAACGCACTTGTACCATAAATAACTTTTATCCAACACTTACATATAAAGTGAGCATTATTAGTTCGATTTTAGACTAATAAAGGTTATAACCATAACTTACTAGTGGGTTAGGGTTATGATTGTAACTCACTGGTGGGTTGTGGTAAAATATGCATTCATATAAGGCATTGTCATAACTGTCTCTTGACTTGTGGGGAATAATAAATGAACACGCAAAGTTCGCCTCTTTTTGAATTTCGGCTGAAGTTTCTTCCATATTTTGAAAAACTACCCTCTAAAATCGCAAAATAATAATTTTTTTACATAACAACAAAAATCACCTTAGCTTACTTTTACGTGTCAAACTTGTCATTCAAAAATATGTCAATTAAAATATAATACAGGGTTTTCCAGTTTACATTGAAACAATATAATTTTCTATTTTTTAATAATATCTATAAAGTGTTGGATAAAATTTTGTATGGCACTTGTGTGTTAAGTCATATAAGTCACTTGGGCATTAGCCCTCTCGGCTTACGGCCTCAAGGGCTAAGCATTTCCCAGCGTGACTTATATATAACATTGTATATAACGTGTGTGCTAAAAAACCACAGCGGTAGATGATGAAACAAATTGAAGGGTGTGCTTTTAGTAATTTATAAATAAACTCTAGAAGAAACAAAGACTGCCATGAAAATGAAATACAAAAATGGAAAACCTTCAAAAACTGACGTAAGTTAACCAAATATCCCATTAAATACCGTTTTAAATTTCTTCTTATTTAATTTGAGTACAAAAGCTTTTATCACTTTTGCTTAGCAAAGTGGCTTAAAATCTATCTCTTCAAGAGAAAATTGAAATTGTTTCAATTTGTGGTGAAAATTATCACACATATCGAGAAACTGCAAACATTTTTAATGAAAAGCATCCAAACAGTAGAGAATAGAAATAAAGTACCTCATCAGAAAAACAAAACGAACGAAGAAATAACTTTAAATGTTTTATTATCCGCAATTGAAAGCCCTCAAATGCCATTATCTGCAAGGGAGATAAGGAAGTTAGTGTTTCCGAACATTCAGTTAGAAGAATTTTTAAAACAAATAGTAGTACCAGTAGTAGTAACGGACGGGGAGGCTTTGACGTCAGCAAGTAGGCCAGTTTCGACCCTTTTTGCCAACCCTGTTAACGTCAGCCAGACGGGACCTACAGTTTTAACGTTGGTTCCGAACCACAATATAGCCGACAGATGTTATTCTCGGAACAGTATTTTTACGGTCTTAATATTATTAACGTCTCTTTGCTCACCACAAACCTCGACGAGCCAGCCCTTAAACGTCCTTGTGTGCAGCTAAGATAGTTATGTATGTCGCGTGGACCATCGAACCATCCGGAACAGCATCAGACCCGTGCACTCGAGACTCCGCCGCCAATTCTCTGGTCAAGGTTTTTTTACCTCACCATACGAACATCAGGCAGTGTCCGAGATACACCATCCGCACCACTGATCATCCTTCATTTGGCCCAAGGGTCCCTCCTTCGACAACATGCCGTTTCTAGAGTACCTACTGGACTAACTGGACTAGAGTGCCGTTGAGAATATGTCGGTATGTGTTGCATGCGCAATACTACGTAGTATGGTGACCTGGGCCCTGCAAACGGAAAAGGTCTGCTGGGCCAGCCCGGGCTTGAACCAGGTGCCTGTAGCATGAGAAGCGAGAATGCTGCCAGGCGTCCAAGCCGTCACATTTAAAGCAAATAAGTATAAGCCATACAAGCCAACGTTTGTTCATACTCTTAAAGAGAGGGATTTAGATACGCGTGTTGATTTCTGCTTTTGGTATCAAGGTATGGTAGAATATGACCAGCACTCTAGGAAATATGTATTTTTTGCAGACGAAGCAACCTTTTCGTCCAATGGTAGTATCAGCTCGCAAAATTTACGGTGGTGGGTCAGTGAAAATCCTCATTTTGATATCCAGTGTAAGGACCAATATTCATTTAGTGCGGAATATTGGGCAACCGGATATGTGGGCCGTATTTTTTAGAGAAAATTTAAATGCAGCTTACAATTTTTACAAACTGTGATCTCCAACATTTTAGATGAATTGCCATTACAAATTCAGTGAAAATTATTTTGTCAACATGATGGTGCACCCGTACATAGTACATCAGAAGTACGAAGGTGGTTAAATAAACATTTCCCTAACCGCTGAATCAGAAGATTCTCTACACATCCATGGCCCGCTAGATCACGAGATGTTACGCCATTAGACTTTTTCTTTTGGATAGATTTAGGGCAACATGCACCTTTTAGTTATAACCTGTATAGCAACAAATATTTTCGAACTTTGTGCAAAATCGACAGTCGAGAATGATAACAATGAAAGTACCTACAACTTGACAACAAAATTATCGAGATTGATTCAAAGGTTAAAAAGTTATTTAAGAATAAATCTGAACAAAATTTTGTTGGTCTGGTTAATATTGCATGCCAGTGTATTAAGTCTAAATTGATTTAACTTTATTTTAAAAAATGTTCCCATATGATGCAAAGTCTATTAAAAAGACTGCACATATCCAAGAACGTCCAAGGAGGCGTCATTTAGGCAAATACCCATTAAGATTTAAACGAAAGATTAAGCAACAAGTTCTCGTATATGCTCGAAAGAAAACGCACCCATCTAAGTGCAAGTTGATGGCGCTTGTTACCTCGTTACCATTCCTTTACAATGGGTTTTCTTGATAAATACCAGCTACCAGTAAATTCAATTAATACCGAAACGGTGGTTTTTACTGAATCTTGTTAAGATACACAAAACATAGAGCACCTGCGAACCGGTTAAGGCGAGTTCGGATATACATTGGCATCCTTAATGGCAACATGACCCTACCAGCAATTTAGTTGCGGTGTTAGGTCTCCTAATGTTGGTCAAACTTTTTAGAAAAGTGGAATAGGAAAATAGAGCAATACACGAAGACAGTTAGTTAGTTGCACGATGAGTTTAATAGGAGAGATAGATACCCATCATATAATAAGATTTCGAGGTGTTAGTTTGGAGATTGTGAGCTCTTGTAAACGCGGAGATTACTTTTAGATATTCCTTCAGATTAGTTAGTATATATATATTTGCGTATCATCAGCATAGCCCTGCATCTTTGAGTATTTTACTTTTGTAAACCGAAATGCGGTGTAATGTATAAATGATAGTGGGGATAGTATTGAGCTTTGCGGTACCCCTGCTGATACTCCTATGGTAGTATTTAATATAGCAAGCTTTTGTATTGCGCTCGTCAAATGAAAATAAGAAATAAATAGGTATTATGAACTTCGATTGACATAGATGATTCTTATTAAAGCAGTAAGGAAAGCGGTGCTTCCATAGCTTCCATGGACCGAACGGCGAAGACAGTCGGAACAATGCAAGCTACCCCTGTGTTCAATATAAAAACATGTACATTTTGTTGCGAGAAAAGCACAAAGATCTTGGTAAAAAAATACTAAAAGATTGAAATAATAGCAAAAATAATCAAATTGAGTACAAGCATGTCATTGTTTAGTGTAGGTTAGCTCTGGTTATCAAAACCACAAGTAGCTTCATCTGCGAAAAAATCTTTGTATAAACATTCCATTCGTCAAGCATGTATTTATAGCTCTGGATTTAATCGTTATTATTATTAAATACTGTTGAGTGTAATCTTAATTATTTCTTAATAATTTTTATTACATCTGTTCATTTATGCCAGCATAATAAAAGGCGAGTGAATAATAGGCACATTTGCGGTGATTATATTAATTTTTTGCAATTACTGATATTGCCAGTGTGATAACTTGATAAAGGCCATTGTTATGTTAACAAACAATTTTGATTACGGCATAAAATAAATAATTTTTGTATTACAAAGTACCGTAACAAGTGGTTGATTGATGTAAATATTAGCGCAACAAGTTTTTATATTATGTTAATGAGGATAGCCGAAAAGAGGTTCACCTGAATAGCGGTAGAAGATCCAAATTTAAGTCCCGCAAATGTAATACACTTGGAAGTCAAAGTGTACATCATAACTGGAGGAGATGTGAAAAGTGTTAAACGAAGCTGCTACTACACCAGGAGAAGCACTTTACCACCTTTGACAAAATAAAGAATTGAAGTCCAGATTTAGCGCTAAGTAAAATATATACAGCCACAACACTTCTTACTTGTAGATGATTTGGTCAAGAACATTGTTATATTTTCGTGCAAATCGAATTTGCAATTTTTGTGTGATGCAGAATCATTTCTCATGATATTTTTAACAAATATTTACACTACATTAACTAAAGAACGGACATTATGTCCCACTGGCAGTTTGCTCATTACCCAATAAGTTTATAGCGACATATACTGACCTAATTAAAATTCTTAAGAATAACTGTTCCGATATTAAGCTTGTTTTAAAACCAAGTTCGATTATGACTGACTTTGAATATGAAATCAATAAAGCTGTAGCCGAAGAATTTCTCCCGACGAAAATAAATGGGTGCAAGTTTCACCTCTAATAAGCTTGGTAGCAAAAAATTCAGAAACTTGGACTCTCTTCATACTATAAAAATTAATATTCAGTCATTAGAAAATGGATAAGGTTAAAAGGTTAAAGGTATAAAGGTATCCCTTTGGTTTGACTTATCTTGGCCCAAAAGACGTTGGCGACTGCTTTGCACTTGGTTTTACAGAAGAAATGCTCGAAGGTCTGCGTAAATATTATGATTATTTTAGTGGAAAACTACATACCGGGTTAGTTACATTACATCAGGCCCGGATCCATAAGGCACATTAGGCACTTGCCTAAGGCCTACGAAACGCGAAGGGCCTACGATCATAAAATATAATAAAAATAGACACAAAAAAAAAGGATCAATACTGTATTCTACAATAAGAAAAAGAGTTCACAGACACAGAGACAAACTACAATGTGATACAAAAAACCTTATAACATATTACATATACATTATATTATTATTTATCCTACGCAATTATTTTCGATGGCAAAAAGTTAGTTTTGTTCAATAAAAAGCTAAAATTTCTAAATTATTTTGTAATTTTTTTTTAATTAACAACTTTTGGCCATATATTAAACATGATGTTTTTAACCTTTTCTGTAAAAACAGCGACGTCAGCGACTTCATCAGGGCATGGGCATCCATTGGGCTTTTCAAACGCATAAAAATGTTTAGGAAACCACTTAATTTGTAAATTTTGTTATTTCTTGGTAAAATTAGGGCGTGGCACCCAAAAAATTTTCGCCTGCGGCGCATTTTTTCCCGCAGCCCATTAGTAAACCTTCCCGAATTCAAATCTAAAATTCACCACTGGTGCCTAGGGCCTACGAAACCTTTAATCCGGCGCTGCATTACATGGCTTAATTGAACATAGGTAATCCCAAAGACCTCTTTTTTATATGTCTATGGGTAATCCCATGTAAATTTTGAGGTGGCTAAATATTGGCTCCCCTGTACATTTTAGCGAAAAATTGTATTATAATTCTTTGAAGAGGCTGATATAATAAACCCATGTGCCAAGTTTGAATACATTTTAATAAGCGAATCCTAACTTATTCAATCAAATGTAATGACAAAATTACGAATTTTTCTTAGTTTAGGTAATACAGCAAACATTAGCAAATTATTATTTGGCATTGACAAAACGAAAAGTAGCGTCAGTTACAACGTTTTCATTGAGGGCGCTTTAATTATAGCTAAATATGAGCTATTTCATTAAGGAAAAAGTAACTATGATTAAGTGGTATTATACAGGAAATAGTTTAAGAGCAGTGTCTGAAATGTTTTCAGTTCAATTTCCTGATAAGCCTATCCCGTAATTTTTCGACATGCAATGAAGTGGCTTTTTTTTTTCTCGAAAACGAAGTAAGATACGAAAAAATATCAAGAGACAAAAAAGTTGTATTTTTAGCTGCTTAACCCGAAAACAATATAAAACTTTTAAACACGTCAGTGGTGTACATTTCTTTTTGTCAATATTATTTGTGAGACTGCCCCCCGGGACGCCACTGGAACTTATAACACATGTTTATATGAACTTTTCTACTTGAATTTGGTTCAGGAATACTCCCTGGGAATTATGACCTATCATTAAGTAACGCCCTGTATAATATAGGTACAGGGTGTCCCAACGATAGAGTAAAGTAAGTTTTCGCTTAACTGATAATCTTTGTGACAAAATCGTATCCGCCATAAGGTAAGGTAGAAAAATGCGCACATTTTAAAAATATTGGAAATTATATAGGGTGTGCCACAAAAGTAGGACAGCAAAAAGTAAGATTTTTTAAATGGAACACCCTATATTTGCTTGTATTTTTGGGTTCTATGTATTAATACAAACGTTTTTGGTCATATATGACATGAGCTGAAATTTGATAGTTTTTGAGAAATTTCGAAATAACGATGAAAATTAGAATTATCATGGTGTTGATAAATGGACAGTTTCTCCGTCAATTCATAATTGCAAACTTCAATATTTGGTAGGAGGAAGGACTGGTTACTATATTAATATTTAGTATGCGCAATATTTGCATTTGTTCTACAGGGTGTTTATTATAAGCGTCCAAATTCGCACATCTTCAAACTAGGAAATCTCAATTTTTTTAAATGGAACACCCCGTATATTTTAATTTCGTTTTATTCAGATTTAAACAGCCTTTCATTTTTGCTAAATATGTCCTATGCCTATCTTTAATAGTTATCGAGAAATTTCGATTTTTTCAAATTGCTACACGTTATATTCTATACCAGAGCATTGTTGGATCGCGATAGCCATGAAAAACAATTATTCATGTGCCAAAATAAAATGCTTATAGTCCAGAATTTTAAATTTTTATTCGACATTACGTCTCAATAAATGTTCAAAAATATGGCCTTCGTGTTGAATACACGTATTTAATCTTTTTTGTAGGTTGTGTCTCACTTCCGACAACATAGGAGGTGTCACTGTTCGACAAACTTCTCTAATTCTGTTCTTCATATCTTCCCTGGTGGTTGGTTTATTGACACATACCCGATCTTTTATGTATCCCCATAGGAAGAAGTCTAACGGTGTTAAATCACATGACCGTGGTGGCCACGAAATAAAGCCTCCATGCCCAATCCATTTTTCTGGGTATTGTCTGTTCAAGAAATCCCGGACTTCACGATGGAAATGTGGAGGTGCACCATCATGTTGCAGCCACATATTTTGCCGTACGCCTAAATTAACATCCTCAAGTAACTGAGGCAATTCTTCACGTAAGAAAAGTAAGTAGCTGCGGCCCGATAAAGGTTCATTAAAAAAATGGGGACCAATAATTTGGTTATGAAGATGAAGGATACCACACCATACATTTATTGACCAGTGACCTTGATTTTGAACTTCCCGTAGCCAGAATAGATTTTCAGTGGCATAATAATGCATATTATGCCGATTTACAGCTCCATTACTTCTAAACGTCGCCTCATCAGAAAACAAAACATTGGTCAAAAAATTGTTATTTAACTGCAATTGTTGAATAATATTACAAAATTGAATTCGTCTTTCAAAATCTCCTTCTCGCAATTCTTGATGAAGCTCTATGTGGTATGGATGATATTTATACTTGTTTGTTGTTCGGTTCACAGTTGATTTGGAGGAATCACATAATGTCGCTAACGTCCTACTACTCACCTGAGGAGTTTCTTGAATATTCAATAATATTTCTAATTCTTTTTCTACGTTGGCTGCGTTTTTGTTAACAACTACACGTTTAGAGTATTTAACACTACCGCTGGAATCAAATCTCTCCATCACATTTCGAAAACCGTTAGCAGTGGGCATCCGACGTTCAGGATATTTCACTCTGTAAATTCGCTGAGCCAACAAAGGGTTTCTCTCAGCTTCGCCTAACACATAGATCATATCAATCAACTCATTTACAGGACAATCCATGCTCAATAGAAAATTAACGAAATGAAGACGAAAAAAGCAAGACAAGGTTTTAATTCACGACAATTATTATTAAGCGTTTCATTTTGGCACATGAATTGTTTACCTTAGCTATTGTTTTTCATGGCTATCGCGATCCAACAATGCTCTGATATAGAATATAACGTGTAGCAATTTGAAAAAATCGAAATTTCTCGATAACTATTAAAGATAGGCATAGGACATATTTAGCAAAAATGAAAGGCTGTTTAAATCTGAATAAAACGAAATTAAAATATCCATTTAAAAAAATTGAGATTTCCTAGTTTGAAGATGTGCGAATTTGGACGCTTATAATAAACACCCTGTAGAACAAATGCAAATATTGCGCATACTAAATATTAATATAGTAACCAGTCCTTCCTCCTACCAAATATTGAAGTTTGCAATTATGAATTGACGGAGAAACTGTCCATTTATCAACACCATGATAATTCTAATTTTCATCGTTATTTCGAAATTTCTCAAAAACTATCAAATTTCAGCTCATGTCATATATGACCAAAAACATTTGTATTAATACATAGAACCCAAAAATACAAGCAAATATAGGGTGTTCCATTTAAAAAAATCTTACTTTTTGCTGTCCTACTTTTGTGGCACACCCTATATAATTTCCAATATTTTTAAAATGTTCGCATTTTTCTACCTTACCTTATGGCGGATACGATTTTGTCACAAAGATTATCAGTTAAGCGAAAACTTACTTTACTCTATCGTTGGGACACCCTGTACATATTAATATGATGTAGGTAGATATATGGATAATAAAAAAACCTAATATAGTAAAATATTTTTCCATTTCTATAGTCGCGTTGCACACCGCCCATGCTTCGTAATAAGATGTCGCCTATAAGCTGATTGTTTACTGTATTTTTTTAATGCTGTATTAATTGACTTCGTATAGACTTTACACCTACATTTTTTTTTTTTTTTGTTAACGTAAAAAGAATATGATTTGTGTGATTTTTAATACACTTCTCGTCAAAATTAGCGAATAAGGAAGGTACCGTTTCCAACAGGACAATGATCCTAAACATACCGCAAAGATGGTCCGCGAATGGATGATCCATAATGTGCGACAGCACCTTCATACCCCTCCACAATCACCTGAATTAACCCCATCGAACATTTGTGGGATGATCTAAAACGGCGCATTCGCAAGCACAATTTTTCAAATAAGGAACAGTTAAAAAGTAGAATAATACACGAATGGTAGACCATACCTCCAGAAATTATTAGAAAGCTCGTTGCAAGCATGTCAAAATAATTACAAGAGGTTATCAAGGCCAACGGAGGTCCAACTAAATATTAGGTTAAAAAATATTGATTTTCTGTTAAATTAATATTGATAATTGTTAGGTGTACGGAGACTTTATTAACATAGTATTTGTTAAATATTTCTAAATTATGATGTAACATTTCAATAAAATATTTCGCTGCTATTTTTTATTAAATTTTTTATTGGTTAGGCCTGAAATAATAATATAAATTTTATTCTTCATAGTAACCGTTAGCTGATTAAAACTAATAAAAAATATGTATAAAAATATGTAGTGTATGGAGACTTTTTGGAGTGACTGTATATTCGATAATGGAATGTGGGATCAGTGTTACAAATAAGGGAAAAGAGGCTATTTGAATATTAAATTGTGTGTGTAGTGATTTGCCTACGAAGATTTTGACAACTTTTTTGTTTAATAGTGCATCTATTGTCAATGGGTACTTAACCAAATAAAAAAACACGTCCCGAAATATTGACCCAAAGTGTTCAGCAAAATTGGCATAGCTTTATTAAAAACAGTTACTATAATTTAAGCAATTTTAGGTTTATGATTTTCTTGACCCACGTATATTGTGAAAATGGTCATCTTTAAAAAAAGCCATCGTATCACGGAAAATCTGTGGCAAATAAACTTTTAAAATCAAAAATGCTGGCCGAAATGTGTTCAACCATTGTCAAGATACAGCGTTTTAAAGATGTTCCTAGCAAGAATTTGACACGTTTTTTGTTTAATAGTGTATCTATTGCCAAAGGACCCTTATCATAAAACTGGTCAAAACGTCTGGATATAATGAGGTCAACTAACCATACCAGGAATTGCTAACTTTTCCAGTTTACTCTACAGGATGTTTCAAATATATGGTATAAAATCGCCTCTAGAAATAACACCCTGTATATCAGTAGAATCGTTTTAAAAATTAACTTTAGGATCTTAAAATGGTTTCTAGAACCTTGGGTTACAATTCAAAAGAAAGTTCGTCAAAATCGGATGAGTGGTTCGCAAAATAGTTAACAGCAAACTTTTGCTAGATTTTACATTAGTCGCTAATTTTGACAAGAAATGTATTACAGCTCTAATTTGAACCATTTTGGCGTTCTTCAGTAGACAATTTTAATAATTTTTTAAGTTCAAAAAATGCATGAAATCTCTATCTCATTATGAAAATAGAAGGTTTGGCCCCGTAGATTATATAAATAAAGAATTTCAAAATGTATAATGTATAAAAAAATTATGCCAAACAATCTAAAAATACGAAGAAAACGGTTTTTAAATAAAACAAAACCTTGCATAAATCCTCGTTAATTACTCCCCGTGGTTTCCGTTTATTTTTTAAAGTCGTGTGCGGCGGCCACTTAATTCATTAACACAAGTTCTGTGAATTTTTTTGTGGTATTTTTGTTATTGCTAAAGCTGATTTGTTACAATCAGAAAGTTGAATTCGTCATTTTTTTGGTATCTATGCAAGGTATTTTATAATTGAGTGCTGATCTTTGAGGGTCTAAATCCTTGGATTATTTTAAGACAAAAAGTTCATATTTTTAGGTCCGCAGCCGCTTAAGCTTTCCGACAGGGTGTTAAAAATTAAAAAAAAGAAGTTTTTTCTTAATATTTTTAAGGCCGCTTTATTTTAAAATTTAGTAGGTACTTACTAGGCATAAGAACACATTATTTTAGAAAAGAAGATTTGCTCTATTTCTACCAGTGGCGTTCGCGCTAACATGTATTTGGATATTTTTAACGATACAAATTATACGCCACAGTTTTTCTTCAAAATAAATGATAATTTCGAAATTGTGCTTTATCACTTGGCAAAAACGATTCCTATACTCTTCCTTCTGTGACCAACGGTGTTCGATTAAAAAAATAAATGATATTTATTTGCATATCCCTATGCCCATATCAGAGCTTGATAAAACTGCATTTATCTCCTAAACGAAGCCGAAACCAAAAAATTATCAAAAGGCACTTTGCATTAGACATTGAACTGTCTAAGACAATGGTGCTATAAAAAAAAAGATAGGTACTTTTTGTTCCGCTTAAAAATTGTCGCACCCTGTATCCCAAAAATAAAGCGGTAGCGTACCTATGCTTTCATAAGCTTTTTTTCTTAAAATCATCCAATGATTGAGATCCTCAAGAATCAGCATTCAATTTGCGAGCGCCCTGTATAATGGAAATCATTTATTACATAATATACCGGGTGCCCCACTAAGAATGGCTGTCGGCCGTATCTCAGTGTTAGTCCTATGGCTTGCGGAAAAAAAATATATTAGGTAAAGTGGTCATGAGAAATTGCTGGAAATTATTTTTAAGTTTCTTAGACTGGCGCTAGAGGGCGCCACAGTAACGGTAAATATGAATCACGAAGTTTCCTCAAAAGTCGCTTAGTTAAGGTATCCCGAAAATAACATTTTTGTATATTTCGAAGATTTATTAATAAAATTCACGTATAGAACGTGTTCGTCACTTTTTAAATAAAGTGGTGGGGGAAGGTTAAACATTATTTGTAGTAAATGCTGATAACTCCGGTCTGGCTTAACATAATTTAGTAAACTTGGTTTTGTTGAAAAGGGCTTTTCTCACTCTATATATCACCTTATGAACTACGGCAATATGTGTTTTACACTAGGCGCTAGGGGGCGCTGTGTTACAGCTTCACAAACATTGCGCGTTTTTTCCATAATTGTAAATATAATAGTAGGTATATTCAATTTTACCTGATTACAAGAATGATTAAAAGTCTAAGAAGTCAGCGAAAACCGCAAGTTAATATCTATTTTCAATCCGGAGATATCAACAACAATATTCATAATTATGGAACATTATGATTTTATTTTCGAGTTGCCATTGTAAAGGTTTTTTTAAGAGTCAAATAGGCCTTGGAAAAACAAAATAAGAAGGTACGTATGTTTCAAGCAAATATATCGTTACGACAATAATTCTCAGTGGCCCCCTAAATGTTCAAATTGTCGCCCATCGTTCTGTATACACGACTCCAATCTCTCCCTGGTTGATAATACTGCAGTTTCCACCTCTGCCATAGGGATACGGCGGCTGCTGTCCATTATCCTTTCTATCATGTTTTCCCTTGTGGTGGGTCTGGTAACGAAAACAAGATTCTTCAATCTCACCCATAGATAAAAATCTAGGCATGTTAAGTCAGGTGATCTAAAAGAGAAATTACCACTTTCATTAACAGTATCACAATATATCCTATAATATTACCTGGCAGGCCATGGAAATATACTCCCTCTTCCTATCCACCTTGCAGGAAATGTGTCGTCAAGAAATTGACGAACGTTTGCCGCAAAATGTGCAGGACATCCATCGTGTTGGAAAACCATAGTTCTGCGAATATCCAAGGGCACATCTTCGAGAAGAATTGGGAGTTGGTAATTTAAAAAATGTAAATATCTTTGCCCAGTAAGCGACTCATTAAATACAAACGGTCCAATTATTCTGCCACCCAAAATGCCGCACCAAACATTGACACTCCATCTTCCTTGATGCCGCACCTCCCGCATCCAATGGGGATTATCCCGCGACCAAAAATGCATATTATGGCGGTTTACTCCTCCATTACTATGGAAAGTAGCTTCATCAGTCCACAGAATTCTGGAGAGGAGATTTCTATCTCCCAATATCATATTGAGCAACCAATAGCAATAGCAATGATTCAATCTTCTATCATAATCTTGCGGGGTCAAAGCCTATGGTGGAGCACAATATGGTAGGGATGTAGCCTAAAGAAAAGCAAAATCCTTATTACATTGACTTGAAAACTATTAAGAGAAATATTGGCATTATTCTAAGCTATTTAAGAGTTATAATAATAATATAACATATAGATATAATTACTTACCTTTCTTCTAATAAAATCCCATGCACAGTAGAGCGAGTAACGCCCAAGTCTCTAACAATTAATCTAATACTAATTTGTGGATTAAATTCCACATACGCCAAAACATTTACAATGTTTTCCTCGGTTCGACCTCGGCGGCGTCTGCGATATACAGGGCGACGAATACTTCCAGTAGTACGAAAACGGCTGGCCAAACGATTAAACATTCTACTGTCGTATCGGCGCCTTTGAGGGTATCGTACTGCGTAAACTAGGGCTCGGAATTGTATTCGAATAATTCGAATATTCGACTATTCTAAAATCGAATTTTTTGTTAGTTAAAAAATTCGACTATTCGAATATTTGACTACCTATTCGAATATTTGACTATTCGATAATTCGACTATTAAAATATTCGACTATTCGAAATTCGAATATTTGACTATTCGAATATTCGACTATTCAAGTATCTAATCTTAAGTTCTTATATCTTGAAATAATTTAACAGAATTATTTATTTGTCATCTTACTTTATTCGACAAGATGCACATTATTATTATTCGATAATTCAGATATTAAAAATGACTAATACTTAAAAATGTTCCTTTATTATGTTTAAGCAGTTAAACCACTTCTACCGTGATTAAACAACTGTATTTCGATATTTAAAGAGACGACTATTCGAATATTCGACTATTTGACTATTGAAAGATATTAGAATATTTGAATTACCTATTCGACTATTCGACTATTCGAATTATTCGACTATTCGAATTATTCGACTATATTCGACTATTCGAATAACTAAACTAACCTAAACTAAGTTTACTAAATTATGTTAAGCCAGACCGGAGTTATCAGCATTTATTACAAATAATGTTCAACCTCCACTTTATTTGAAAAGTTAACGAACACGTTCTATAGGTGAATTTTATTAATAAATCTTCGAAATATACAAAAATGTTATTTTCGGGATACCTTAACTAACTAGGCGACTTTTGAGGAAACTTCGTGATTCATATTTACCGTTACTGTTGCGCCCTCTAGCGCCAGTCTGAGAAACTTGAAAATAATTTCCAACAATTTCTCATAACCACTTAACCTAATATAGGTATTTTTTTTCCGCAAGCCATACGACTAACACTTTCTGAGATACGGCCGACAGCCATTCTTAGTTGGACACCCGGTACGGTTTGCCAAATGGAAATGCGCTAGAGGCAAGACGTTTATATGCAGAACGTTTTCCTAATAGACGAGCAACGTGTTTGGAAACATTTACAAGATTGCACCCAAAGAGGATAGGACAAATAGAGTTGTCACTTCTATGAGTGTCCCTATGGGAGCATTTTCGTTTTTTATGTTTCAATGCGCATTGCGCAGTAAGCTTTCGCGATCAGCTGAGTGCCGGGGACTAGTCGGACCACGAAATGCAGGGTTGTAGCGGCCCATATGCCGCAATATAAAAATATAACAACTCAGATTATCTAGCCATGATTTTTTTTATTATTGTACTGATATATGAAGTTATTAATTATATATATATACTCTTCTTTACTTTAGGAACCCAAAATATAAAAGAAGATGTATGTTTATACAATTTAATTTCTTTCATAAAGTAATTATTAGGGCAAAAATCCCTTCCATAAAAGAGGAGAATTTTATTATAATTAATCAATAAAGTAATGATATTTCTTTATTTTTGGAAGTAGATACCTACCAGTGGCGCAGCCATGGGGGGGGGGTTGATTAAACCCCAGAGACCAAATAAATGTTTCCAACAACTTTTACTATATCGTTCTTTACTCCCTTTCTATCCCATTTTGATGTATGTCGCCCCCCCCCCATCTATTCTTGGCTGCGCCTTTGGTACCTTTATATACTAAATAATACTGCTATATAGGGTTTCACAAATTAATGGTAAAAGCTTGAAAGCAAGTAAAACAAAATTTTAATTATTTTAAACATTTAATAATACAATAAAGTATAAATAAAATGTATTTATTTACTCTAGGCAGTGACTTAACACTCAGAATATTTTCCCTTTAATACCTTTTTTCAGAAAAAACTTTGAAACAAAAAACACGTCTATTGCTGCAAGTGATTCATTAGTTTTTAATCTCTAAAACCTAAACATAAATTTCATTTTATTTGCAAGATTACTTGAAGTAAAAAGTATTATAAAACTTAAAATATATACCTAATGTAATACAACACAGTAAGACTATAACAGAATAGAAAAAGCAAACCTTATGCCATACATAGGGAACAATATTGTCATTATGTGTATAAAAATAAATAATAAATTTACAATGATAAAAAAGTTAAATATGGATTAGTTAACATGTCTAAGAATATACTTACATAAATCTACAAATTTGGTACAATAGTTAGTTTATAATTTTTCTCTCTGCTTTTTGAAGCTGCCAAATCACGATTGTAAAATTTGAGAGAAATAAAAAATTTCCTTTAGGACTGCCTAATTTTTTTGCATTTATGTTGGCTTCAATTATATTGCAAAACCCTCAGAGAAATACTCTTGGCAAAACTTTAGGACATCTTCCTTCAAAGGCACTTTCTTTTTACTACCACTTGTCCCCAAGTCAAGTTTCCTTGGAGTATCGTGAGATAGTGAGAAGTGTCTGAGTTCTTGTATCTGGAAAAAAGGCGTTTTTGTAAAATACAAATTATTTATATAAGTTTGTAACAGCGAACAAAGGAATTGAAGATTGTCCATTGTCATAATTATCATTATGATTTGCGTAATAAATGTTTTATTATTATTAAGTTCAATGACAGGGTAGTAAGTTGAACTGTTAACAATTTAGTGTGTCTCATTTTAAGAACCCCATCTTAGGGTTAAAATTAAAAAATATATAATATATTTTTACAAAATTGTAACGGCACTGTGTAAAATGTAAATAAAATTGTAATTTAACATTTTTCTCTCATATACAATAATATAGGTAGTTAAAAAACACTTACGGTCTGTAGAAGGACCTGGAAGAGATTTTTCAATAATTCTCAACTGTTTTACTTTAGTTTTCTGTAGTCAAGACATACTCGTAGAAGTAGATGGCATAAGTGAAAAATCTGAAACCAGGAAAACTATAACAATTTGAAACAAACAGATATTGAATGGTACAGTATTCAGTGAATACTGAAATAGTACATAGTATGTTATTTTACTAAATATAGTGAGGACTTTACCTGCATCGTTTTCTTCTGGTCCTGGTATAATATCTGCAGGCTCAACATCTTTAAGAACTTCAGTTTGTACAACTGAACAACTAGTTGTTGTAGCTGGAGACTCTACAAAAACAATAGGTATAATAAGTAATGTATGAAAAGCAATAGAAATGTTATTGTTATTAAATAACAACTTTTTTTTATTTTGCCCAGATAAATAATGCCTTTTAATATGACTTCTTACCTTTAAATGTAAAAAGGGTTGGTATGGCGGTATGGCTGTTTTTATTAACCAGTTTTAACCTAAACAGTTGGTAGATTTCATGTACCTCTTCAGCAGGTAGGTGGTTAAGGTCAGATCGTCGACAAATATTCAACCATATTAAACATCTAAAAAAAAATGGACAATTCTTAAATAGTATGGAATCATTCTTACGAATGGTTTTTTAATGTTTACCATATTGGGACTAAAATATATACTTAGGTAATAACAGGCACTTGTTAAATAACACAAGATTAATAGAATAAATGAGCATTATAGTGGGGCAGATATAATTATCTGGTCAATGAATACAACAATATTTATGTATCGGTTTATGCAAGCCTCGAGGGGTACACCACCTAAATTGGTAGTACCTACCTACTTATCAATTTTCATGTTTTCTATTATTCGATTTCTAAGCAAGCTTTGTATAGTGTTAAGACATACCTAGTACATGCATTACACAAACACAAATACCTTATTTTTATTGATTAACCAATAAAAACTGTACCCTACTTTAAATTAAAGTTAATGAGGAAATTAAAATAAATATTATTATTCTTGACCAAACCGGCGAAAATGTGAAATCTAATTTAAACTTACCTAGAGTCCTTAGGTATTCAAAAAAAGTTAACACCTTTATCCTGAAGACGTGTAAACAACCCCTTACTATACACTTTCCTACTCTCATCTTGCTTGGGACACCAAAATATCAGGAGAAATGAAAGGAGAGTCTCTGTACACAAAAGACTGTTACATAAAATTAATGAAATGTTTTAAGATTAACAAATATTTCAATAAAACACACTTGACAAACAAAGTAAACAAAGCTCACAAATATGGCGTCGCCTACAGAACGACGGCTGCCGCTCGCTACGTAAAATAATCGATCAACCGGTCCTGCTGCAAGTGCGCATTAAACCGAAAATTTTGAGAATGCGCATCGGAAGAATAGGATAGCGATATATTCCACAAAACGTCATAAGTGAAACCCCTATGATTGCACCTTAGGTTAGAGGAAACAGGTAGTTTTGCAAAAAGCAAAATAGGCGGCCGACCACTTACAGTTAGAACCGTACAACTTGAGGAAGAGGTCTTAAACATGGTGGAAGAATCTCCAGGCACTAGTACGAGGAAAATCGAGAACGAGTTGAATGTGAGTTACAAAACAGTATGGAGTATCTTAAAGGACTATTTACTTTATCCTTATCAGGTACGAAGAGTGCAAGCTTTGTTGCTCAGAGACTTTCCAGCTCGAGTTAATTTTTGTAACTGGTTTCAAGAATATTCTTTAAGGGTCCCACATTTTTCGGCAAAAATACTATTTACAAATGAAGCGAATTTTTCCAGGCAATAAGGCATCATAAGTTTTCACAACAACCATATTTGGGCGGAAGATAATCCTCATGCTATCATCAAAGGGCATCACCAGTATACATTTTCTTTTAATATTTGGGCAGGGATTATTGGAGATAGCTTAGTTGGACCGTATTTTTTTCCAAATTGACTTACTGGTGATGTCTATTACAACTTCCTTAAAGGTGAATTGCCAGAATTGATAAAAGCAGTGTCATTAAGAACGAGAACTTTAACGTGGTTCATGCATGACGGCGCTCCCCCTCACTTTGCAGTACGTGTTAGAAACTATTTAGATCAACAATATCCTGCTCGTAGGATAGGTAGAGGAGGACCTCACCCATGGCCACCCCGTTCGCCGGATCTGAATCCATTGTATTTTTATTTCTGGTGTCACCTTAAACAACTCGTTTATACTACTCCTATTGAATATGAAAAAGACCTTCGACTGCGTATTATTGATGGTTTTAATACGATTCGCGCCAGTCCCGAAATTTTCCAACACGTAAGAGACAATTTAGCACGTCGTGTATATGGGTGTTTACTGGCTCATGGAGGACATTTACAGCAATTTATTTGACTTTTGTTCATGTGAGTTCAATATTAAAAGTTTTTAAATCAATTATTAAAATTCTTATTATTGCTTTACTAATTTTTTTTAACAACCTATATTTCGGAAAAGAAGCGACATGCGAAAAACTTTTATACCACATTTTCGTCTTAAAATAAGGCGAGGATTCAACTCCTTAATTTTTTTAGAGAGGTTAGGAAACACCCTGTATATGTAAATAATTTTCAATATTTTTGTTTCAAGTTTATCAGGTTAGTTAAAATGAAATGAGATGAGGCCAATTTACCAATATAAGTAACGAGTGATTATTAATTATTTTGCTCAAGGGCGGCTGTGACCCAGTATACATAGTGTAGCAGTAGTGCGTAGATTAAATCATAGGGCGAATTTGCAAGAAAGCAGCGTTGTCACGTTGAAAACCTAAAATAATGTTTTTTGACGGTATGTAATATAAAATCCTGAGCTATCTTACTTTGAAAGCCTACTTTATATGGCCGCCTCCTACTTCTAGACACCTTCTGAGGTTTCTTCTTACCCTCAAAGACACATTAACCAATACGTTTGGAGAATTATTAATTTCGGCAATTTTTTCTGAAATCCTTCGTTTAAGATCATTTATATCCTCAATTGGTGTTCGATAAATGGAGTTTTTTATAAAAGGCCACAAGAAGAAATCGCAGGAACGAGGTGGCCATATTTGTTGCGTATTTCGGCTTATAACTCTGTTTTCAAAAAATTCACTTAAAAAATTTAAATTTTCTCTGGTTACATGAGGTGTAGCGCCATCTTGTTGGAAGTAACCTTCCCGCAATTCATCATCGTGAAGCTCATTGATAAATGTTGTCAGAATTTCGATCCGATATCTCTCAGCTGTAATTGTGCCATCAAAGTAAATTGGGCTACTATTCTTCTAGAACTAATTGCTGCCCACACACCAACTTTTTGAGGATGAAGAGATCTTTCTACAAAAACATGCGGATTTTGCGTATTCCACATTCGCATATTTTGTGAATTAACATAGCCTGATAAATAAAAATAAGCCTCATCGGTAAAAAATGTTTTTTCAAAAGCACCACTATTTTCTTCTTGAAAATTGTTTAAAAACCATTCACAAAAATTAAGTCTTTGGGGAACGTCATTGGGAAGGAGTTCATGAATAGCCGTAACACGATAAGGGTATAGATGCAGATCCTTTTTCAAAAGTGTTTGACATGTACTGTAGCATAAATCCGTTTGCTGCAGTTGTTTAGATAAATGCCTAATAGAAGTTGAAGGATTATTTTCCATAATTTGTCGCGCTTCTTCAATAACCCCATTCGATCGTTTCGTTGGTCTTCCATCCCCTTTTTTATGTTGAACAGAACCAGTCTGACGAAATTTATCAATTAGGTATTGTGACCCAGTACGAAAATTATGAAAGGTCACCGCAACATCAGGAAACTCGGTTCGAAATTCATCAAAGCAGTCATGCATAGAGTAATTCCACACACCGCCTATTTTATTTCCATTTCTAAAAAAACTTTCAACAATAAAAATTTTTTGTGCTTCACTAAACATTTTTACTGTAGAACTTTCAATCCGGCAACAAAGCTTCACCAAAACTTGATACGCTGAAAAATAAAAAAAAAATAAAAAATTAAATCATATCCTGCAAATAGCACTTTATAATAGTCAAAAGACGACTCCCCGGAGAAATATTAGTTAAAGCAATAGTAACCTACCTTCAAATAACTGCAAAAATTACAAAATTTCTCCAATTTTTAAACTTTACAAATACACAAATTCAAATAAGACGTAAATGTCATAAAACAATCATGTCATCTTATCTACGCAGTACGGCCATGATGCTTTTAAAATGCATGGCCTCCCTTGAGCAAAATAATTAAAAATCACTCGTTATATCTAATGCACGTGCAATGTATAGTTTGGGTCAAGCAAATATTTGACGCGTGACACTTCCATATTGTCATGGGTGTCAAATACGGCAGGCCACTCATAATATAAAAGTTACTAATGGCTAATTTATATTATAATAATTACCACCCACTCGAACTATTTGTATCTTTATCCTTTTATATGACTAAAAAGAGATATACATAATTCTCGTCGATTTGGTCAAATCATATGGGCTGCAGATCCGCATTTTATTTATTCCAAAACGAGTGATGTCGTTGTCTTGTTGACATTCTGTATTTGGTTTTGGATTTTGAGTATTTAAATCATTTTATTGCCTTTTTATAGTGTTCTATTGTCTTTATTTGTGTAGTGTTTCCCAGCAATCATTTTCTGCAAAGGTTTATTAATAACAATATTCGTCAGTCCGGCCCTGACTAAGTATCAGCTGTAATAAAGTTGGTGAAATCGAAATAACCTAGTATTGGACAAATATGACAAGATGGAAGTGTCACGCGTCAAATATTTGCTTGACTCCAACTATATTGTATGTTTGCTTTGAAATTTTCATTTTTTAAAATAGTCAGAAATTAATGATTGCATCATATTTTTTATTTTATTTTTATAAAACTCAGATTCCCATTTTAACAGCAATTGAGAATTGTTTGTCAAAATTATTAACATTATTAAAGATGTTTTCAAAACTGTCTCATATTTGCGCAGGCTTCAGATAGGCTTGATATTTTCGACACTGGAGCAAGTTCAGGTTCCTCTTCCTCTGTCTCACAGTTGGAAGTAGTTTCATCCGTTTCTTGGATCGCTTTAATACACTCGATTATTGTCAATTCTGCACTTTCTGTTGGCAAATCGTTATCAATAGAGGCAAATTGTTTTAAATTCACAAATGTGTCCCTAATGTTAGGAAACAGTTGTCCGAGCCGAATATTATCTTCTTCTTCGAAGTCGTCAATATTATTTGTATTACACATAAGTCCGGCTTGCATAAAGCATTTTTTTATTGTCACTGGGGACAAATTGCTCCAGGCCATCGAAACCCATATCAAGGAATTGGTTATGGTAATATTATTTTCGATTTCTTGAGGAGGACAATCACATACATGTTAAACGCATTTTAATGAGGTAGCTTCTGTTGAGCATTTTAAAATTGTAAATAATATTTCGTCTAAAGATTGGCAATGTGAGGTAGTATTGGGTGGAAGAAAAATAAGTTAGTGATATTATCCAGTGTAATTTTGGGACGAGAGGTTGCATTATCCAGAAACAATAGCACTCTTCTATTCTGCTTCTTCATCTTGGTATCAAATCTGTGAAGCCATATTGTCATGATGTCTGTTGTCCTCCACGCTTTTTTGTTCGAGACCCATTGGATAGGTAACTTATCGATATGTGCGCCCTTAAAACAACGAGGATTTTTGCTTTTGCCTATTATAAGTGGTTCTTCCTTCTCACCTTCCATATTTGCACAGAACAGAATTGTAAATCGTTGTTTTGCTGTTTTTTTTCCAGTACACTTGCCATCTTTCAATGCATATGTTTTTGTTGGCAACGCACCATAGTAGAGACTTGTCTCATCTGCAATAAATACGTCCCTTGGGGCATAAGCAGCATAAGGGCAAGCAGTTACGTCTTCGATATTGATATCGGCTGATTCGCCACATATTTTCTTGAAGGTAATATCGTGCCGACGACGGAATTTTTCTAACCATCCATTTGATGCCTTGAAGTTATCTAGTCCTAGACATCTAGCAGATTCGAGGTTTTTTGCTTGAATTATGGGCCCGGATATTGGTAAGTTTTTATCTCGCGCCTTACAAAACCAGTTAAAAACAACTTGGTTCACTGCCAGTCTTTCGGTTTAGGGAAATTTTCTTCTTTGATCACCGTTGCCACCTTCTTGAAACTTCTTCTTTATTTTAAAGCGACGTAGTCACTTGGGTCTTACCCACTTTTAATTTTTCAGCCACTTTCCTGGTACTTAAACCAGTTTTTTCACTTTCCTCGATTATTTCAATTTTTTCGCTTAAAGAAAGACATTTCCGTTTTTCCACCATCCTCAAATATTCATGTTAGTCCAAAAATACACAAAAACTGTTCAAAGCAAAACTAATTTTAACAACCGATTTATCAGCCTTTAAAGCAAGTTGAATGGATCCGCCTGCGTTTAACAGATCGATCGGTAAAGAGGAGTATAAAATAAAAGCTCCATTTTTAACTATGGGGAATTCATAACCGGTCGTTTAACGCAGGTGGTCGCTTTATAGAGGCGGTCGCAAACAGAGGTTTTACTGTGTTATTAGTCAAGGGACTAAAGTGACTCATTTAATCCAGCTGATGGAGTTTGTTGCTTGAAGGCTCTGCCCGAGATTCCATTCGCAGGATTAAGGTACTTTAGTTCCTTGTTTTATACACTATTTTTTGTACTTTCGGGAACAGAATTACTAAAATTAGGTAATATGTTGGTATGCATATAAAGACGCTTGATAATGTCAATGACAATTTAATCACAAGAAATAGTTATATATTTTCTTAGTCTACTTTGAAAGACAATGTCACACAGTATAATAAACAAGTTGTTAGTTTTTTTTTTATTATCTGTTGCTAGAATGCACTTTACTCCCTTGGGATTAAATGACCCACTTTAGTCCCCGTTTCCGGGGACTAAAGTACCTACTTTAGTCCCTGAAGTACATCAAGTTGGTTATAAGTTCCATCGTTGGTAATAGAAAAAAATGTAAACGTTTTAAACTAATATTTAGTTTAAAAGAGCAGTTCGTAGCAAATTGGCCGTTCTGTGTTTATGAAAATAAAATGTCATAAACAAAACGAGCACGTGTGCACTGTATGATAATAAAATTAAATGTCTTTTAAATATTTTATTTAATTAGACGTTAAACTAATTTGCAACTGCAACGAAGTTTAAACAGATATAAAAATTTATGATGTAAACAATAGATATATTTACACAATCTCGCAAGGTTATATTTTGGGTTTTGTTTATATCAGTCCATTGACGATAGACGATAAATAGTGACTAAGTTGAAATACTCAGATTTATTGGACGATCTAAAATGGAGAAAACCACTTCAATTATATCGTTCAGACATTTTTTTTTGTTCAAATTCACAATATCCCTTATGTGTTTCTCCCCCTTATTAGTGGTCTTCTGGTTTGTTTAAAAAGGAATCCCTGTGCCCCTGTTTAAGTGCTTTACTTTTTTTCTATACAGTAGAGTCTTGCTATAGTAAACATACTATATAATGAACTATCCACTCCAGTGAACACACAGATAATATCAACCTCAGAATAGTGAACAAATAAAACCTCGCTAGAGCGAAATTGCACACATACAAATAAAAGCCGTAAAATCAATAACGTCGCACTCAAAACAAACGGAATTCAAATGAGGAAGAAGGAAACATCCCTTTAAGTATTTTAAAATTACGATTAAATGACGAAGATCTTTAATATGCAGAAGCTAAAATTATGAACACCTTAAAGGTCATGAACAGCAGTGTAAGTTAAAAAATAAAAAATCTATGTATACTACGGTCTCAAAATAACTGGCAAAACTGTTCATATAACCATTAACTCTGTGCGGCGAAAAAATTAACATTGCTTCGCCGACTGTTAAGTTAAATAAAAGCAATCCAAACCGCTTGGGAAGATTGTGCATAAATAGGTCATTACATGTTGCCAAGTTTTAATAGATTTCACTGAAATTTTCATAAAATTTACCGAAATCGGCATGTCAGTAAAGGCCTTTTCACCCTACGGTACCTGTTTTACTTAATTTGGCAACGCAGGTAGGAAGAACCCATGTCTAAAGGCACTCACACGCTTTCTTATTGCCTCTAACCAACGTTCAGTGTCGTAGACAAGTTTCAATCAAGAGGATAATAACAATTCAGTTTTATTATTTTGGTTTTATTTTGGTGGTTATTCAAAACAGCAAATATTATAATGCAGGCGAGTTCTTCAAGTGATAGTTACCAACAAGTTACAAAACGACGTCATTTAAAACCTGGGGAGCGTACAATGGTAAAAAATGTGTATGAGCGAATTATAAGTACACACAGTGGAATATTATTTACTCAGCACCAGAACTTTGTGCCACATTGACTAAGACATCTTGCCGTACTGTTTTTAGAACTATCAAGGACAATAGGAATACTAAAGTGTCCGATCAAGAGGATGGAAAAAGATTTTTATTGATCAGCAAACAAAGTTAGCCATTCGTCGGAAAGTGCATGCATTTTTTTTTTCGAAAAGAACTTCCGAATTAAAAAAAAATTCTGCCGAAATTGAAAGGGATGAAAATATGCAAAAAATTTCACGAAGAGTTCTAATGCGTACACTACGAGAATTGAATTTTCGATTCTTAAAACGAAATCGCAAAAGTCTTTTGGTGAAAAAGAAAGAAATCGTATTGTGGCGTAGAAAGTATCTAGACGAAATACAACAATATCGCTGTGCAGTGAAAATAATTTACTTTACGGACAAGACATGGTTAAATGAAGGACATACTGTGAATTACATTTGGCAAGATCTCAACATTAAAGATGCACGTAACGCCTTTATCAATGAACTGTCCACTGGACTGAACGCTCCTTCAGGAAAAGGTCGTCGGTTAATTATAACCCACATCGGGAGTGATTCTGGTTTTCTTAAAGGTGGATTAAACGTGTTTGAATCCCGTAAAACCGGTGATTATCATGAGGATATGAGTGTTTGAAGATTGGTTTAAATCCATCTTACCGCGTATTGAACGTGGGTCGGTAATCGTGATGGATAATGCACCATACCACAGCGTCGGGTGAAAGCTTTGCCAACTTCTGCGTGGCGAAAAGGAAAGATTGTTGACTGACCCGAAGAAAAAAATATTGCATTTGGCGAAAAAATGCTAAAAGTGCAGCTGCTCGATCTTGCAAGACTTCACAAAAAAAAATATACGAAATATGTAGTGAATGAAATGGCTCGTAAACGAGGTGCTACAATATTACGTTTACCGCCTTACCATTGTGAACTAAATCCAATCGAGCTTATATGGGCACAGATAAAAGGCGAAGTGGCGCGTGAAAATAAAACTTTTAAATTAAAAGATGTTAAAGAACTGTTAAAAATGGCAATAGCAAATGTACAAGCAGCAGATTGGCATAAATGCGTATGACATATCAAGGGCGTATAAAAAAAAATGGTCATGGTAGAACCTATTATTATAAATCCTGCAGATGACAGCAGTAGCGACAGTAATGAAATGTTTTCATCGTCAGATAGTGAATAATTGCTGTAATGGTGATAATGAATTTAAAATTGTAACGTATTTAAAAAAGTATTTTTCTATGATTTAAAGAAAAAACTATCAAAATTGAGGTTATTTTTTTTTTCTTAAATCATTCGGCACTAACACTTTCGCGGTATCGCCATATTTTTCTAAGAGTTTAGTAATCCCTTCATTCGCACTGATGGTTCATAACAACTCAATCCGGATTAATTAAACTAGTTTTATAAACCGAGCTTAAAATCAAAAGTCTTGCATACCGCTGTATATGTATAAAATTGAAATAATCTGTTTTTCTCTTTCCGGTAACCAAAGGCAGTAAATTGTTATTTAATATAAAATGTCACAATTAAAGCCGGTGAAGCGCAGGTAAATTTTACAATGTGCAATGTGCATATCAAATTAATGATTTAAAGGGGAAAAAATGGATTTTTCGAGCAATTTTCAAATTTGAATAAGGAAAAAAAATGGCAAATAAAATTAGACATGTCCATATTTTGTATTAAACACATTTCATGCAAATTTGAATCAAAACAAAAAAAAAATTTGCTTCAGCAGCGATTTGAAATCGGAAGGCCCAGAAGTTAATTCACTTGTGGGTTGTTTGATGTTTAGTTGCGAATTAAAATTATGGGTAAATAAATTTCAACATTTTATAGAAAATTTGAGACTAGCCTGATTTTTTCCGCAACTCTTGTTTATTTACGCATAAAGTTTTAAGCTGTAAACACCGGTTCAAACGAAGTAGAAATGTATTTAAAATAAACTTTATACTTTAGGTACGCGGTTCCGATCATTAAAACTGTAAAACCGACGATTTCGGGCCTCCTAATGACTGTTATCTTGAGTTTTTGCATATTTTTGTAGTAGCTATTTCTTTCTGTAGAGACGTGGGTTTCGTGAGAATAAATTATAAAACCGCAGTAAACCAAAATCTGCCAGTCCTGAGATATTGACTTAAGAAACAACATTACTGGAGGAAAATATACAGGGCGTCCACAAAATACGCGTACAACATTTCATGACAGCCGTCAATTGTCAAAGATTAAACAAATTTTTGTCTTTTCCCAAATTTCTTAAAAATATGCTAATTGATTTTAGTGATTTTTGGTGCATAGTCTAACATTATAAAATGACGTTTTCTAGTAATATAGTGGCCGGGTATTAATAAGCAGGCGTGATATAAATGTGCCGTCATTTAAACATTCCTTCTGATTTTTTCTGTCATCAAGGTTATGACAACCCAGGTATCTTAGTTAGGTAAATGAATGTGCAGGGTATTCCAACGAGTACTGAACGGGGGCTTATTTTTGACTGTCTCTGTATTTTTGAAAAAATCCAAAATAGCCCATTAGAATTCAAAGATCTCACCAAAAAAATCGAATTTAAACAAGCGACTTACGCCATGAATGTAGCGTTTTTTAAAAGTCACATGTTTTTACTTCTACTTTGACAAAAAATTTTTAATATTGCCATAGCTATTTTTATTACATTTATACAGGGTGGCAAAAAAGTCGCGGATAATGCCTGTAACTTTTGAATTACCTCGTATACGAAAAAGTGACGTTCATGAAAGTTGTTCAGTAAAAGCCCCCACATTTATACCTACATGAAATTTCTGGTTTGGTTGCCATAGAGACCAACTTACTTCTTTTAAGTGGAACACCCTGCATATGATTGCATAATTGGATTCTACTGGGAAAACTCCGATGTTTTTTGTATTTTTATTCATTTAAAATTGTAACAAACTTTATAATAACAAAATAAATAGAATAGCGTAGAAAAGTGAACAACTTAACATCGGAATAATAAACAAGTGAAACCTTTTCAGTTGATTAGGTGTTCAACAGACCACCATTTTCTGCTAAGCAAAGCGCCAGTCGATCCCTAAACCCGCCCACAACATTTAAAAGGAAGTCCTCTGGAATGGCCCGAATTTCAGCACTAATTCTGACTTTTAAAGATTCGAAGTAATTTGGACGGTTAACGTAGACTTTGTTCTTTAAGTGTCCTCACAAAAAAAAATGTCGAGCGGGATTAAGTCCGGGGATCGCGCTGGCCAGTCTATAGCACCTCTCCTGCCTATCCAACGTCCTGGAAATTGTTCGCCTATGTATCGTCTAACATTTGCTGCATAATCCGCAGGTGCTCCATCTTGCTGGAACCATACCTGTTCGTTTATGCCATTAATTTACACCCGGTAAAACCATTCTGCAAGAAGGAATTATGTGATTGCTGAGGAGGTCCAGATATTTTTCGCCATTTAAATTACCAACTATGAAAAAGGGCCCACAATATGTCTACCAACTATGCCCGCCCAAACATTAACTTTTTCGGGCCTCTGAGTATGACCTTCCTGGAAACAATGAGTATTCTCAGCAGACCAATAACGATAATTGTGTCTATTAACAATGTCATTTAAATGGAAAGTAGCCTCATCCGAGAAAATTATATTTGTTGCGAAGTTATTATCGTTATTGCATGTTTCCATCATCAGCTCTCAAAATTTAGCTCTTCTATCAAAGTCGTCCTCGTTTAACTCTAACTTTAACTTATGGGGATGCGACTTCTCCTACTTAAACAACTTTTTCACTGACTGATGAGACACATTAAAATCCATTGCATTTGGCCTGGATGACTGTGTTGGATTTTCAAGTATTGAGAGCATGATATCCAAAGCTATGTCTCCCCCGGTTGCTGTTTTAGGCCGACCTGATCTAGCGGCTTCCCTAACACTGCCTATTTCTCGAAATTTCTTTACCACTCGACACATCGTTGACCTATTTATTGGAAGCCTATTTGGATATAATTCATTGAAAAGTTGACAAACCTGATCTTGCAATTTCTTCATATTTCCATAACCGCTAATTATTTAAATTTCAACTCGTTGTTTCTCATTCAGATGAACCATAGTGTAAACAAGTTAGAGATCAGACAACAGTAAATTAAACAGGAACTCAAAATTAACACCTCTTAGGTCGCTGTCACGAAAACACCTTAACTCAACTGGTGGGTATTAGGTAGGAATGATTATAATTTGGAAGTTTTTAATTTTTGAGCTGTCATTATCTCGGAAACGCTTGCAGATAGGTGAAAATTTGAAATACAAAAAATTCAGAGTTTTCCCAGTAGAATTCAAAATGCATGGTGTTCCATTTAAAAATAGTAAGTTAGTCTCTATGGCAACCAAACCAAAAATGACAGAAAAAATTCATGCAGGTAGAAATGTGGGCAATAATTTACTGAACAGCTTCCATACAGGCCACTTTTTCGTATACGAGGTAATTCAAAGGTTACAAGCATTATGCGCGACTTTTTTGCCACTCTGTATAATTGTTTTTAGTAATTTTATCACAACCTGTTTAATTTAATAAGTTTATAGGTGATGTAGATATAATCACCTAGGGTAACGCCTTCAAGGTCAAGATAAATTTGACATATTTTTTATTTTGTCAACATGAAATGCTCGTTAGACGAGAGATTACAGATTGTTACCATGTAGTAACAACTAACGTGAGAGCATACGGAATGCCGGTTCAATTTTGTTCATGACTGTCAAGCTTTCTTAAAGGCCGTTCTTTGCAAGTGGCGATGGACGGATGTCTTTTAGACACATTTATCATCACCGCCGAAGTCCCTCAAAGTTCTATAATGTCACCCACCCTCTTCTTACTATACATTAAAAATATTTTGGAAACAACTAGAAATCCTATATACAACTTCGCTGATGACAGCACAATTGTTTCATTTTTTACTTTGGGTGCTCGAACATCGACTGCCAATGCACATCTCTATAGGCAGCAAGAGGTCTCACATATCAACAAAGACCTGGAAGAAATTCTATCTTGAGGTGACAGTAACCAAGTAGAATTTAACGGTAAAAAAGCTTTGGCGGCTGTTTTTTGTAAAAAAGTTAATCTTGAAGAACCGGATAGTCATGGCGGGACATTCGATCGCCTGGGATTCACCAATTGATTTATTGGGCATCAATTTGGATAGTCGTATGTCTTAGCATAGTCATGTTGCGGCCATTGCTAAGGCAGACTTGCAGAAGCTTGGAATAATTTTCCGAACTAAAAACCTCGATACACCCCAACAACTTTTGATGCTCTATAAAGCCTAAATTCGACCATCGCTGGAGTACTGTTCCTAAACATACCCTGACATTGCTAGATTCCATTCAAAGAATTTGCTTGGCCGGTGACCATGACCTGACAAACAATCTATTTTACAAATATTTTCATTGCAAGTGCTCAACTGAGGTTGCCCACCCGTACGTGGTTCAGCTTACTTAGTGTCCCTTGAACGACACTTTTCTAAAACTAAATTCTTTCATCTGGAGAACGTCATCACTCTGGAACAACGTCCCTGAGGCCATGTTCCCCAACGAGTATAATCTCCAAAGATTCAAGACCAACGTGAATCGTTTCCTGTGCACACGCGCCGCGCGCAGAGCACCATAAAGGATTAATCCTGCAGCGCTTTGCCTTATCATAAAGGTTATGCCTGAAAGAAAACATTTTCAATTACCTGCATACACCTAATATCTGTAACACAAATACAGTGAGTAAAGTTGGAATTAGTTGTGCATGTATTTTAAAATAATTTAAAGAACTAAATAAAACACTAATACTAATTAAGCGACTGTGCAAAATGGCCACAATTTTGCTGAATACACTTAATAACACATTTTAAAAAATGAAATTGGAATATATATAATGTCTCTAGATTATTAAAAAGATGGCCTGCATTTAACATTCGCGCCAATAATTCGTCACGACTGTTTAACGGAGTCTGGTAAACTTCTTTTTATTGAGCGCCCCACAAAAAGAAGTCACACATATTTAAATCTGGAGAACTTGGAGGCCATCTGACTGGTGCATCATTGTTTCTTCCAATCCATCGGTTGGAGTATTGGTCGTGTAAATATTCTCGAACGGAAAAATTTGGTGGGGCACCATCATGCATATACCATAGTTCCCACCGAAGTAAAGAGGCTCGTTTTGCAGAAGAATTGGTAATGTGTTTTGCAAAAAATTTTGATAAAAATTTCCATTTAAGCTGCCTGGAATCCCAATAGATCAATAACAACTGCCCAAACATTAATAATAATTGATGCCGATGGTGTCCAACTTTAATTGCATATGGACTTTCATCCGCATAAACATGTTCGTTATGCAGGTTGGTGACTTAACACTGTCCGTTTTTGTGGGTCTATTTAAAAACTCTAGTCCATGCCACTCCGATAGACAATCGAGGAAACTTATTTGAAATTAATAATTTTCATTGTCGAGGAATAAGGAGTGATGTTGAGGCATTGTGAAGGGTCCAACAATCTTCAATTCTTAGAGCTAGGAAATGCATAAGAGTAGAAGGAGCTCATGTTGATCCGACATACAAAGTTATTCAATAAAAAACTATATTGAACAAAAATATTTTTCTTCGTAAACAGTTCATTTTATCGATGTCGATCAAGAGAACCTTTTTTTTTTAGTTTAAGGTTTAAGTTGTCCAAAAATATTATTGATGTGCCTTTATCGCACAGGATGTAAGAAAATAGCATTACTGTGTTAGAGCTAGTCCGTCCCTGGCAAACTAAATAAGCCAAATGTGATTAAAAGGGCACATTTTAAGGAGACTTACCCAGTAACCATCATATTAAAAAATTATGAAATTACACCTAGTACTTCGAAAGTTATTTAAAACCAAACGATTTCCAGGGGCGTCCTTTATGGGCCCCTAAGAAAAAAAATGTATAGGAACTGTCAAAATATTTTTATGTGTTCTATCCGAATCCTGGGGATTGCCTACATATTCTGGGACACCCTGTATAGCTGCAGTGCAAATGGTTAAAGCCAATAATAATTAAATGATAGTAAAAAAGTATAGTACAGGGTTATCCAACCAAGACTAGACAAGGCGATTTTTTGACTTTTCCTGTACTTTTATAAAAAAACTGAAATAGCCATCTTAAGTCGTTTTCTCCCGCGAATTCGAATATCTTCAGCAAAAAACAATTGAACATCAAACAAAAGTACTAGGGGTCACTTTGATATTTTTTTAAATGGGATGCCGTATTTTTAATGAGCTTATCCGATTTCTCATATAAATTTTGATCTAAAATGTTGGATTTTTAATTCAAAAACGCCTTTTTTCTTCAGTTTTAAATTCGGAAAATGTTCGTCTACCGTAAGATTAATACCTGATAGATGGATACCCGTTTCACCTGTTCACCCTTTAACCTGCTTTAAAGCGTCCGTCAGTTAGACAAAATAATCAAGTTTCAAATTTTTATATATTTTTCACGAATTAATTACAAATAATGAAATATTCTTTAGAAGAACGGCTAAATGTAATAAAATTATATTACAAAAGTGGAGAGAATGCTCGACAAACACAAAGAACATTTTTTGAGAGTTTCCAGAGACACATTTCAGTGGATACAATTCTCAGAATTAAGACCCTATTTGAAGAAAGTAAGACATTGAAAGATAAGCCAAGAAAGATGAAAAGACGGAATATAAGGGATCGAGCTATTGTTCAATATTTTACTATAAATCCGAAGAGTTCTATTCCGCAAGCGGTACGAGAAGTAAGGTATGGTCCAGGGCTCCGGAGAGTAAGCTATGGAACAGTTCACAGAACTTTAAAAAAATGTGGTCTAAAACCATATTGCATCCTTCCCGTTCAATACTTAACACAGCTTCAAAAAGAACTGCGATTTCGATTTGTTGCTTCAATGCTGATGAGAGAGCAAGACGAAGATTATAATTTATATAATAAAATTCTATGGAGTGACGAAGCGTCATTTACAACATCGGGGGTATACAATCGGAAAAATTCAAGATACTGGGCAGCAGTTAACTCTCATAGATATGAAATGATAAAGTTTCAAGGTTGGAGCTCACTTAATGTTTGGTGTGGGATGTTAGAAAATCGAATTATTGGACCACTATTTTATCGTGGCTCTTTAACAGGCCAAAGATACCTCCATTTTCTTCATAACGATATCGAGGATTTCTTGGAAAGGTTGCCATTGCAAGCCTACAACAATATCATTTGGCAGCAGGATGGTGCTCCGCCTCATGCAGTTCGAGAAGTGGTAACATACCTAAACGAGCGTTACAATCAGTGGATTGGCCGTAACGGAACAATTCATTGGCCACCAAATAGCCCCGATATCACGCCAATGGATACATTTTTATGGGGTCATTTAAAAAATGTAGTTTATCAACGACCCAACAGAAGTCTGGAGGACATTCAGCAAAAAATTATAAATGAAATTAATAGACTTAACCAGGACCAAAATATTGTAAGAGATTCTTTGGAGAGATTGAAAAGGGGGCATCGGTCATGTTTTGAAAATAATGGAGGACACATAGAACAATTATATTATTGAGATTAAAGTTATTCACTTTAGTTTATAGTTTTTTCTAATATGTCATACTTTTTTTATACGTAAGCAATAATAGATTTGCAAAAACTACTAAATTTGTAATTAATTCGTGAAAAATATATAGAAATTTGAAACTTGATTATTTTGTCTAACTGACGGACGCTTTAAAGCAGGTTAAAGGGTGAACAGGTGAAACGGGTATCCATCTATCAGGTAATCTTACGGTAGACGAACATTTTCCGAATTTAAAACTGAAGAAAAAAGGCGTTTTTGAATTAAAAATCCAACATTTTAGATCAAAATTTATATGAGAAATCGGATAAGCTCATTAAAAATACGGCATCCCATTTAAAAAAATATCAAAGTGACCCCTAGTAATTTTGTTTGATGTTCAATTGTTTTTTGCTGAAGATATTCGAATTCGCGGGAGAAAATGACTTAAGATGGCTATTTCAGTTTTTTTATAAAAGTACAGGAAAAGTCAAAAAATCGCCTTGTCCAGTCTTGGTTGGATAACCCTGTACATAAACTTGCGTGTAATGACCATTACTTAGTCGGTTGAATTCGTATTAGTATAATAGCCAATATTACACGCCCGGTATATCCATCTATTATCGCTAATTTTTTAGAAGTAGTTTAGTTACTGTCCGTATAATTGGCTAGCAATGTCACGGGTATATTCTAATTCTATTAATAAACTATTTAAGGAAAATTACGTGACTATTAATCGAAAGAAATTAAGAAAAATCTTCAACGTGTGTGTCTTTAACAACACACAAATCAGACATCTTCCGCGTCTAATTTGGCCAAACTCCAACAGAAATGAGTAAACTATGACATTACAGAAGAAATAAAACTAAAACATTTAGGCTATTTTCAGAAAAATTCTAAGGTGAAGCTAATAGTAAAAGCAAACTATAATTAGTCACCAAAGGCATATTAATAGTTTAATTGGCGTTAAAACGTGTTCGGATGGTAATGCTTTAGATTAGTTGTTAAAGCAAAAAATATTTTATTTACAACTATGTATGTGCTGACATTTTTGACTTACTTTCTTGCCAACCACGGGTGTAAAGTACGTTACCATTAATAGTATATTACATACCCAGGTAAAAAATGCTTCATTTCTGTCGAGAGAAAATTATTCTCTTATTTACAAGGTTTTTTTTTTCATTTAGAAGTTAAACATTTTAAAACTTTTATTTACACTCCTACCATATGTAAGGACGTTATTTCGGACATTTTTGAAAGTCTGAAAGTTGACGTTTTCCGACTATCCATTTTCCACTCGGGTGGAAAGCGGTTACATTCCGCCCAGGTGGAAATAAAAAGGTCGGTTGTTGCCATTTTAAATTTCGTCATTCTTCATCAGTAGGGTCGAGCATTTATGCAAGTTGCATATTTTGCATATTTTATGCAAAAATTCGAATTTTTGCATATTTTTTGAAAACTGGCTTATATATGCTGATTTTAAGTTATTTTATTATATTAAGTATATAATCGGAATCGCTATTATCAAGTAATGAATAATAGAGTTTGGGCCCAAGATATCACCTTAATTATACTAACCGGTAGGTATTATATTAATGGTGTTTAACAATTTACGATCCCTAATCCCTCGAATATTCTTTGAAGGTAGGATGGGCTCGAATTAATTTTTTGTAATTAAGGTAATATAATACTTAAAGTAAGAAAAATTTTTTAATTGTTTTCTTCGAATTCCAAGGCAAGATTAGGCATTTCGACAAGTAAACTATCTGGTTATGTTTTGTGTTTAGTACGGGTTAGATCGAGTGTTAGTTAAGTGTGAAAAAAGTTGCTTAAAAGTGTTTTTCCGAACTTAAACGTAAAATATGCCGAAAGTAAGCAGTGTTTCCATTTGGATAAAACCTTACAAAGATTTGTATCTCGATATGGATAAAGTCTACTGTACAGCCTGCGGAAAAATGGTTTGTATTATTGCTGTTATTTGTAGAATAAGTTGATATAAAAAAATACTTTTCTAAACTGAAAAAAATATCTATTGCAAGAAATGAATAATAATATGATTTTAATACAAAATTTCGCGCTTTGACAAAAAACCATTAATCTCTTGTCATGAATATTCTATAAGAACTTGAAATAAATGATTTGATTACTCCCTTTGTTAAAAGTAATTTAATACTTGACCCAAGACACACATTTCTCTTCAGACAAATAAACTATTTTCGTCTGTGTTGAGCAAGCCTAACTTTTGCTCAATTTGGTTGCAGGTTGCATGCGAGAAGAAATTTCAAATCGCCCAACATGTGAAAACAGCTTCCCATGCCACTAAGGTACGAAAAATAAAAGTCCCTGGCGAGAAAGTGCAATTATCTTTATCCAAATGTTTTGAACTACCCTCTAGAAAATTAAGTGAACAAGAAGTGTTCAATGAAGATCTTTGCCGTGCGCTGGTGGCATCAAATATACCATTGGCAAAATTGTCAAATGACAATTTTCGTTCGTTTCTACAAAAATATTGCAAAATTAATATACCAAGCCAGACAACTTTGAGAAGAAATAATATAGACTCTTTATATTTAATGGTGCTGACAAAAATAAAAGAAGAAATTTCAAATAATTATTTTTATATTTGTATGGATGAAACCACAGATTCGTCTGGGCGTTATATGGCTCATCTGATAATTGGAGTTCTTACCGAAGAATCTCACTCAAAAGGATTTTTAATTACCTCCAAGCAGTTGGAAAAAACGAACGCTTTAACAGTGACTAGGTTTATACAAGATGCATTGGCGCACTTCTTCCTTCCTGATGCTATTCCCATTGAAAAAATGTTGCTTTTTCTGTCAGATGCTGCGCCTTATATTATGATTAAAGCAGGACAAAATTTAAAAATATTCTATCCAAAGATAATTCATGTAACTTGTTTGGCGCATGGTATTAATAGAGTGGCAGAGGAAATTAGAAAACACTTCCCACTTGTGAACGAATTAATATCAAACATGAAAAAAATATTTCTTAAAGCACCAATAAGGATTCAATACTACAAAGAAAAACTTCCTGGCGTCCCACTTCCCCCTCAGCCAGTAATAACAAGATGGGGTACCTGGTTGGAGGCAGCTTTTTTTTATGCTGAACATTTTATTGCTTTAAAAGAAGTAATCACTGAACTATCCGACGAGAAGTCGCAGGCTCTTGTTGATGCAAAAAAGTTATTTGAAAATAAAATATTGCATCAACAGCTCGCATTTATTAAAAGCAATTATACCTGTGTGCCAGAAATCATAACACAGTTAGAATCAAATAAGTTATCCCTAACTGAATCTACAAACTGTGTTACACGTGTGGAAACATCTTGTTACAGTGTGAGCGGAAATATTGGGGACAAGATTAAAGAAAAATGTCGAAGTGTTTTGCAGAAAAATGACGGATTTATTTTTTTAAAAAGTGTAGCTGGTGGTTTTGTAGATAATTTTGAAGTAGATCCAAATATACTAGGTAACTTAAAATATGCTCCAATTACTTCCGTGGACGTAGAAAGAAGTTTTTCTGTATACAAATATATGTACTCGGATAGAAGGCATAAATTTCTAATTGAAAATTTTGAAAAATATTTGGTTGTTTATTGTTTTCATAACATTATATAGTTACGAAGCTTAGTACATAAACATGTACCCTACCTATCTGTTCAGAAATTAATGTAATGACACCTACTTTCATTTTAATATAGTACTTTGATTTTCTAACAATGTGTTTTATTAAAAATTTATTTGGCATATTCTTATATTTTATATGCATATTTTGGCAAAAAGACTTGCATATATATGTGCATATTTCCTCCTTTTTGGTATGCATATTTGCTCAAGCTTATTCATCAGTATTGAACAACAAAGAAAATCACATTTTAAATTTTTATTAACTTAATTAATAAAGAATGTTAAGTAAGTATAAAGTAATCGAAATCATTCAAGGAAAGCTGTAAACTAATAATAAACTAGGTAATAATTAAAAGGCGGAATATATGCACTTAAATTCAGTAAAAATATGCGCATATATATGCCTATAGACTAGCGAATATTGGGGAGTTCAGCAAATGAAAGAATACTCTTTAAAGTTATTCCAAGCTTTCGGAAATCATTTATTTCATTTCCATCCTCAAGGAGACTACAAATTTATATAAAAATTGAGATTAGGAAAATTGTTGTGATTAATAATCATAATGTTTACTTACAACTTTCTTGAGATTGGTCATAAAGATGTTCGTATAGAATAAGAGACATGTGAGAAGAGAATGTGTTGAAAGTCAATTGCAATTAAAGCCGACGTCTGGAAATACCATTAAAACCATTGTATATGGACGAAGAAACACACATAATAATAGTCATCTTCAGGACCAGATAATACTTTCTAGTCGTAAAAAAAAAACACCAGGTTAGTTTTTTATACACATTTTACGTTGGTATTGTTAAATTAAATTTAATATTGAATGACTAAAGCATTTTTTTAAATATATTTATTACGCTTCAACTCTTCATATCCATTCCTAACCTAAATAATGTAAACATTTAGTTTTCTTGTAAATGTCAGGTTGCAGTTCAAAATTAAGATTGATGTTTCGAAATGAATGGCTGGTGTTACTTTATAGGCACCGGAGATGTCGGCATCGGATTTATTTTTGACAAGGAAGAAGCTTTTAAAAGATTTTATCTTGTGAAATATCTGATGTATTATTGAAAAACGAAAACAAACGATATTTTAATGCAGCGATCCGGTTATTTTGTGTTAATTGAGAAAAGGCGTACTGTTCTTCTACAGTGTGTTCTACAATAAATTTTTCATTTTGGTTTCATAACAGAGCTGTATCGATACCGTTTTCAGTATCGTAATAGACTGTTTATGAAACCGTTCTTTTTAAATTTTTTTTGAAGTTGGTAATCATATTATTTATGAAATGTTTTAGTCTGCTGACGTATAGGATAGCAAGTTGTGATCAATAAAATCACGTTTTTTAGGCATGTATGTTTAGTTGCATAAACACGGACATTAAATTTATTTTGCGACAGAAGAAGACCAGACATTTAGATGGTATTAATTACCAACATATAATGTAGGTATACAAATTTGTGTGGCTGCTAGTCCTCCATCGGGCGCCTCCCCAGGTGGCGGATAGAGAATGCCTCCCAGAAATGGGTAGTATCGAGGTGCGCATTTAGTGTGTTTGTTTTGTTTTGTGATTGCTTTCAGAGTTTTTTTGAAGTTTTATGTTTCTGGAAAATCACACTCGTCATAATGTTTTTTTATTCCTATCCTAAAAAATGAAATGTTTGTGTATTTTGATGTAAAATCGTCTCATCCTCTTTTTTAAATGCAAGGTAAGAGTGTCAGTGCTTTAGGGTTGATATTTGGTGCGCTTTGTTGTGTTCTTCTTGTTTTCTAATGTGTAGCCATTCTGAACACGTACGGAGAATAAAGAGGCAATTTAACAATACATTGCATTAATGTCTATACAGTGTGTCCGGTAAATACCTCATAATTTCCAGGAAGCATACAAAGGACGTCAAAATAACCCTAATTTGTCATAGAAAAAAAAGTTCTAAAGTTCCCCTTAACGGAGATACAGAGCCCCAAGGGAGTAAAGTCCATCCGAACATATTTCGTTTGACTTAGTAGGTTAGGTTAGGTTAGGTTGAAAGTGAGTGGGTTACAATTAACCCTCCACTGCGACCGTATGATCTATTGTGGCTCACACCTTATTTATATTTCTCCCAATAGATCTATCTTCTTAATGAAGCTAATAATTGTATTGAGGGAGACATTCTTCATGTCTTCCGGCAGTAGTGTCACCTCGCCAAATAGGGCGAATCTGGTTCTTGCTGCTGCAGGGCAGGCGCACAGTACGTGCTCCGCTGTTTCCGCATCTTCCATGCAGAGTCGGCACTCCTCATCTTGCGTCAGTCCAATTTTGTGCATGTGGTGTCGCAGTCTGCAGTGGCCGGTATAAAGTCCCACTAGGGCTTTAAGATGCGTCCTATTAAGCTCTAGTAGTTTGTCAGTTAGCTGTTGATTTCTATGGCTGTTTATGAATGCCTTTGAGTGCCTTAGGCCTGGTAAGCTCAACCAATGCCTTCTCCACTTATCTGTTGCTTCGGCCAGGATCTTTATCTTGGCGGTAGCATGGGATATACCTATTGCCGGTTCGGGTCCCGTGAATTTCGTTGCCGCTCCACTCTTAGCGAGTTTGTCAGCAGCCTCGTTGCCCTCTAGACCCATGTGCCCCGGAATCCATACTAGGGTAATTCTATTATTGAGACTTAGTTCGAATAGTGCTTCGCGACAGCTCCACACCGTCTTTGAGTTGCACCATCTTGATTCAAGGGCTTTTAGAGCGGCTTGACTGTCAGAGAATATCTTGATTGCCCTGTGTGCGTACTATCGATTTGTCAGCAGTCTTGCACACATTTCAATGGCGTGAACCTCAGCCTGAAATATGGTCGCCATGGATCCCAGACTGATTGTCAGCTCTACTTTCGGACTTTTGCCGTATACACCGGCTCCAACCCCTTCATTAGTTTTGGAGCCGTCTGTGTATAATTCAAATTCCGAACTGAGCAAAGTCCCAGTATTGCTGTCCCATTCCTCCCTACTGGGATAAACGACATTATAGGGCAGTTCGTTATTGGGTACTTTTGTCATGATATCTGAGGGCATTTCCAGAATGCTGTCGGTCATAATGTCCGCCAGCATTCCGGTACCCTCTAGCATGCACAACTGCGGTTTGTTGGTTGCTGCTTGATGCATTCTGTAGGTTGCCCATTTGGCTACCTTCTCTAAGTATAGATGGAGAGGAATTAGTCCTAATAGGACCTCCATGGCTGCCGTTGGTGTGGTGCGAATAGCTCCAGTGATCGCAAGGCATGCCTGTCTTTGTAGTCCGGCTAATTTTGCTTGGGCCAATCGTTGTTGGCCCTTATTCCACCAGGCTACAGAGCCGTACGTTATCATTGGTCGTATGACAGTTACGTACAGCCAGTATAACTGCTTTGGTGCCATATATACCCCAGGATTTATTTATGCGACATGTCCATAAAGACAGACTGGCCTTGCGGATAATCTTCTCCATATAGGAGTTCCAACTTAGCGTTTTGTCCAGTGTTACCCCTAGATACTTTGCCTCGTTGGCAAACGGTATGCTCTCTCCTTGTAAGGAAGGCGGTCTTAGATTATCCAGCCTTCTTTTCCTGGTGAATGGCACAATTACCGTTTTGTGAGGATTAATTGACATTTCCTCTCTCAGGCACCATTGATATATGATACCGAGAATTTCTTGAAGAATGTCAGATATTCGGTCCTCAGACGTTCCTTTAATTAATATGACCAGATCATCTGCATATGCCTGCAGACTGATCCCCCACAGGGAGAGTATGGCCAGCAGGTCATCCACCAGGAGTGACCACAGAAGGGGCGGGGCGATAGAGCGCCTCCCTGCGGGCACCCCTTGGCGGCCCTAAATCTGACCTCTTCCCCCCGTAACTCAGTCTTGATAGTCCTGCTTATTAGCATATTGCGTATCCAGTCACAGATTAGAGGTTCAATGCCCCTGGCGATTGTAGCATCGTATAGGGACTTTGGTAATGCATTATTAAATGCTCCTTCTATGTCAAGGAAAATCGCTACTGCTATCTCCTTGTTGTCTAAGGATTTCGTTATGCCCGCTACCAGGTTGTTAAGGGCTAGTTCTGTTGATTTGCCTGTTTGATAGGCATACTGGTGAGCGTTGAGAGGGCGATTAGCAAGCACACTGTCCTTGATGTGCCTGTCCAGTATTTTCTCGAGGCTCTTTAACAGAAATGAAGTCAGACTGATTGGTCTAAGCGAGTTTGGATGCGGTTCAGTGCGGCCCACCTTGGGTATATAAATTACCCTGGTTGCCGACCAGCTAGTTGGTATATGGTTCCAAACTAGACTGGCTCTGAATAATCTCATTAGATAAGGCTGTAGTATATCCAGTCCGATTTGTAACAGAGATGGAAATATGTCGTCCTCTCCTGGCGATTTGTACGGGAGGAATGAATTAACTGCCGCCCGTATTGTCTGTGGAGTAATGATTCTATTGACCGTGTACCAGTCGTCTTTCTTGGGCCGTTTTGATCGTCCCAAGTACACAGCTGTGTATTGATTGGTCAGAATCTGGCTGCCTGGAAAGTGATTCTGTGTTAGAAGCTCTAACGTTTCTTTCCTAGATTCAGAGAAGGAGCCGTCTGGTCGCATTAGCGATTCCGTCTCCTTAGCCGGTTCTCTGGATAGAATCTTGTGAATTCTTGCACTGCTAGGTGTATCAGACACACTTTCACAGAACCTTCTCGAAGAGTCTCTTTTTGCTTTGCGGATAACTATGTTGTAATTTGTTAGAGCAGATCTGTATTGGTCCCATTCGCCTGATTCTTTAGCCCGATTAAATAGGCGTCGGACTTCTTTTCTTTTGTTATCCAAAGTTTTGTTCCACCATGACACATTTCTGTTATCTTTCTTCGTTTTCAGTGGACAGTTTTCTTGATATGCGGATATTATCGCGGATTTCAACTGTTCCGCGGCAATTTCTATATGATCACGATTGTTGATCGTTGTCAGTCCGTTTTTAAGATGGGTTAGCAGAGATAGTTTATATCCATCTCCATCCATTCTTCTTTTGTCTCGGTACTGAGTTATGGGTCTGGGCCCTGCTTCAATATTGAAAAATATGTGTCTGTGATCCGAACATGACGTTTCAAAAGACACATGCCAATTGTTTATCTTATTGCTCAGAAAACTTGTACTGATTGTAAGATCCAGTACCTTATTCCTATTAACAGTAATAAAGGTTGGCTCCGAGCCTATGTTATTTACTACGAGTTGTTCGCTTAGTAAGTAATTAAAAAGTGACTCACCTCTGGGATTGATGTCGGTGCTGCCCCATGCTGTGTGATGTGCATTAGCATCGCAACCAATTACCAGGTGCTTGTTGTTCCTCCTACAGTAGGCGATTAGTTCACGCACTACTCTCGGAGGAGGCTCTTCTGCATCTCGGTCTCCGGGAAAGTATGCCGAGCAGACGATCATTTCCGTCATGCTGCCCTTCTCGGGGAATGTGACACTGATTGTCGCCACATCTTGAGTGCAGAACCCTGAAAGTACAAAATATTATAATTAATGTTGTTTCTGACCAGGATGCATGCTCTAGGTTTTACCCCAGAGTTGATTGCTATTACCTTTCCAGATGAGTTACCCAGGCCGGTTACGCGGCCTGTGTTGGAGGTCCAGGGCTCCTGTATGAGAGCCATGTCTATTAGCTCTTTGACAAATCTTTTGCTAAGGACATAGGTGGACGCCTTAGCATGCTGCAAGTTAGCCTGCAGCAGTTTTATCTGATTTGCCATTTTGAGGATTAGGCTTGTTCTTAGGGAGGACCGATTGGCGGTCTTGCTCCAGAAGTTCCTCCGGAAGGCGCTTGTCCGTCACTGCGAGCATCTGTGCTGCTCTTGTGACTGCTGACTGCGCCTGACTTAGTAACTGCAATAATAGTTTTATTATATTGTAAACACCCAAAGAAACCCCGTTACCTGTTGGATTGCCATACCTACGTTTTTAAAGAATTTCTTGGTAAAATTACCCATATAAAACTGTCGATGAGCGTGCCAACCAGCAAAATCTACCTGGCCCCACTGTTTATATTACTGACATGAAATAAAATAAGGGGTACTGCTTTGCACAGGAACGGATTTTGTAGTTAAATAAAAAGCCATAGTAATAGACTTTAATTCAAACTTGAATGGTACAGGAACGTCACCCTCTTGATGACGTAAAACGAGTTCTATCTCACTCTGACTTTATAATGTTCCTGTCTCGTATCGCCCGAGATCGATAAATCCGTGGCGTAAACAGGTGACGCTGTGTACTATTCTAGTTTGAATTTAAGTCTACCTTGTAGTAGCAATGTTTATTATGTTTATTTTTACCATATGTATGTGTATTATACACTGCTCAAAAAAATTAAAGGAACACTTTTGGATAACCCTATAACTTCTTGGCTTGCTGTTATTAACAAATGAAAATTATATTTTCATAATCGATTTGCATCTTATTTTAGTGATGTGTTAAAAAATAAACGTGATTATGCTCATTTATTCGAGATAAGTTTAATTTTCCACAGCAAGTACAAAAAATAAAGTGATTATGAAAATATTCACATTTAGGTTTTATGTTGAGGCAGGCTTAGAGAGCTTCACCGGGCAACGGCATGACAGTTTGTAGTTGTTGAATTCATTATCTGTCAAAATGAGAAATCTTAGCGAGATAGAAGTCGCTCGTGCCATAGCTTTAATTGAAAATGGTGTAAAAATTCGACAAGTAGCAAGAAATGTTAATCGCAGTCCGTCAGTCATCAAACGTGTGTATGATCGCTATAGAGAGACTGGACGATATAAAAGATGAACCGGACAAGGTCGAAAGCGAAAAACTACACAAATTCAGGACCGATATTTAGTAGTTTCTTCTTTGCGAAAACGAATAGCGACAGCAAAGGACCTTCAAAGTACACTTTTGATGGCTCATCAGGTAACCATTTCTGACCAGACTGTCAGAAACAGGTTACGAGAAGCAGATTTAAAACCTAGAAGACCGGTACGAAAACCTGTTTTAACTCGACATCATAAAACTATGCGATTAAACTTTGCTCGTGATCATTTGGGATGGCAACTTCGACAATGGAAACCAGTACTTTTTACAGACGAATCAAGATTTCGTCTCACTCGTTGTGATGGTCGGGTGCGTGTATACAGACGTCCCAATGAACGATACTCCGCTGCTACTGTACAAGAGGTATCCAGATTTGGAGATGGTTCGGTAATGGTCTGGGGTGGAATAAGTTTGGAGAAAAAAAACGATCTTGTAGTGATACCAGGAAGTCTTACAGCTGCAAGATATATTGATATCATTCTGTCAGATCACGTTATTCCTGCAGCATATGGTATAGGTCCTGATTTTCTTTTCATGCAGGATAATGCAAGGCCTCATACTGCTGCGATTTCTATAGATTTTCTTAACGAGCATGAAATTCGTAAAATGGATTGGCCAGCGATAAGCCCTGACCTTAATCCAATTGAACACTTATGGGATATATTGGACAGACGTATTCGACGTCGTCCAAATCCACCTCAAACCCTTCAGCAACTAACAGAAGCCCTAGTCGAAGAGTGGGACAGTATACCACAGGAAGACATTCGAAGGCTCGTGAGAAGTATGCCAAGAAGATGCCAAGAAGTAATTCGTGCTGCTGGAGGGCATACGCGATACTAAAACACATTGGTTTTCAGATAGCGGAACATTGCCTTTAAAAAATTTTTTATTTTCATTTTGTTATTCGCACTTTTTTTATAATTGTTAATCTTAGTTTACAATTGAAGGATTAGTTTAAAGTTCTATTAATCGATTTATTAGAAGAAAGTATGTGTCTTTCAGAATATAAATGTTCATCTGTATATAACTATCACTTAATAAGTTACAGGGTTATCCAAAAGTGTTCCTTTAATTTTTTTGAGCAGTGTATGTATATTAATTTATTATAAGTACAAAACAAGTGTGAAAAGTTTGCGTGCGGAAAAGGGCAACCTTTCGCACGCATTCAGCCAAAAGTAATAATAACAATTATTATACCTACTTAGAAAAATATATTTATATATATACACAGAAGGTTTAATTGTAATTATAAAACGTTTTAATATATTCCTAATTCAGTCTTGCTATCACTATCATCCACATTTATAATAAGAGGATGTATATCGTTTTGTTGTGTAGTTATATAAGAGTCTTATTTTTAAGACATGGTTAACCGAATTTTTCCAACTTTTATCTGGAATTTCACCGAAAACTTTCTTTATTAGCTCTATTACACTGCCACTAAGAGTAGGTGTGCTATTTTCAGTTCTCATTTTCGATTTAATTTGATGCCACATGTGTTCAATAGGGTTAAAAATGCAATAATAGGGTGGCAGTCGCAACACAGTGTGACCCATTTCTTCCGCCATATTATCACACACATACTCTTTTTTAATACTAAATGCGTTTAACGCTTCTAACAGCTGTTTTTTACTATACGTTTCCTCGAGGTGCAAGTAATTTTTTAACATGAACTCCTTTATTGCGGATTTTGTGCTCGATGCCGGGTGGCCGCTCTTTAATAACGATTCGCATTTTCACGATCACTTTGGCGTCAGAAGATAAATGCTTCCTGGAATGTTTAAGGTAGCTAGATATCGCATTAGCTGAAGATTCCCAAGGTCTCCACATACTTTTAATATTAACTTGTTGCACACTCTTTCAAAGTAAAATAGATAGGTACTAATCTATTTCGAACTTTATGTTTATTATTTATATAAGCTATATATAATAAACAGGTAGGTACCTGTAACGAAAAAGTTTTGAGAAATATCCTAATAATTAAGTTGTTTCTAGAAAACCTTAATTAGACAGTTTATTAATTTCGATAACAAATCAAGTAATGTACCTATCTATTGTTATTATAAACTGGCAATAAAAATAAATGTTGGTTAATACGTCTCTGCGAAAGCGAAAGCCGAGTTTATGAGGGGTTTTATTGCAGTCATTAAGCCAAACAAAATATGTTGGGAAATACTTTACCCAGCGATTTACTTTTTTGGCTCTAACTTTTGAACCGACTTGCATAATTTAATAAAATTTTATTATTCTATAGGGGCCATAAAGAGTCATTAAACCATACTACAATACTGCCCTCCTAGTGAAAAGCGCAGCAACTTCCTGAACGTTAGTTTTGAGAAAAACGCAAAAAACGTTTTTTTGCTAGTATTTTTTTATAAATGAATATTTTTAATTTTTTCGTTTACCAGATTGATAAAAAATATAAAACACATTTTTTGATATAGGTTTCAATGAATTTGGACCGTAAATAATTTTTTTATTGAGCATACTGCGTTTTTGTTTAGTATTTCTTAGAGCTTTGCATTCGCGTTGCTTAACAAAAACGAAGTATGCCATATTTACTAGGGTAAAATGCAGTATGTGAGGTCAAGTTATAATTTTATTTAACAAATAAAGTGTTTTTTTACTATTATACAAAAAATAGGTAAAAAATGTTTTAAAATATATTTAATTATAAGTAAGAACATACATAATACAACTTTTTAAAATAAAAATCAGCAATACTGTTGAGCAAAAGTACATAATATAAAAATGTATGTCGATGAAATACTAAGTATTAATAATATTAAATGATTAATAGGTACATTTAATTAAAATTTAATATATTAAGGTGTTTAAATCTCTTGATGAGACATTTTCTGGCATTTCTTGCCAAAATATTTGCCTATCTGTGCTCATCAGGGGACACAGTTTTTTTAATATAACTGATTTTTTTTCTGGGTTTATTCCTCTCGGTTGTTTTCTTGCACAAGGCAACAGAATGGCCTCTTTTTCGCTCTTAATTTTTAAAAATTCAAGTTTTTTTATGTTTTCAAAGTCATAATTTTCCGTGTAAAATATTGCTTTACTGCCTTGTTTTACCATCAGGGTAGTAAAATCATGTATATACGGCCTTGCTGTAAGTTTTTTAATGCGATTTATAGATGAAAAATGTAGCCAGTCATAAAACTGATTTATATTCATATCTATAACTTGAGTTTTGCTAGAATTTGCTGCTCCAACAGCATCCTTAAAATCTGGAAAGTCGTAAATATTTTTTTTATATTTCATTTGGAGTTCCACCTGGTGGTAAAAACTGTCTGCACTCATAAACGTGTGGCCTGGCTCAAAGTATTTAATACAGATTTTTTTTGCAGAAATCATTCCTGAATTTATTATATACACAAGGTACGACAACATGGTCCAATTTTTGTTTTGGGCCGCACAGTTATCCAGCCACAAGGTGATTTTCATAGCATCCCTATTGTTTAAAAAAAATTGATGAAACGCACTTATCAGGTCCTCTTTCTTCCTGCCGGCAATACCTTCATGCCATATCGTGGCAATTGGCCTGAGGTGTTTTTGATTTGTGCCGACTGATACAAAAGATTGGTTAAAAGCAATTACTCTTTGTGTAAAGATTGCAATTTTGTAGCATTCCATTCGAGGCAGCATGATAACTTTTTGCAAATCGGCTGAGTAGCAGACTTCATTCTGAGGCTTTGTTTTGTTGGCGTCTTCTTTGTATAGAGTCCTTGATTTCTCTGCTCTTTTGGAGTGAATAGTGTATTTTTGACATATTTCACAAGAAGGATCCAAATTTTCTTTTCCATGTTCATGGTTTCCAAAAACTTCGCATAACTCGCACTCTTCGTGCCCAAGCTTTGTAAAAGATATATTTTTCTTTTTAAGGATTATTCGAAAGGAGTCATAGCTGCAAATTATTTCGGGATTTTTCGCCAGAAAATCCTTATACATTCTGGAAATACTGATGTCACTAGGTAGATACCGTCTGTTGGGCGCCTGTTCTCTGCGATAATGCGATATGGATGGGTTATAGGACTCAATGTGTTCTGATATTTTGTCTTTATCAATTTTAATTTGGTGACCTTTCTTTCCTAAAACAGAAAAAAAGCACATATTTGATTTAAAGAATTTAAACCCCGAGGACGTAAGAAAAAATTTTACGTTTTAAGGTAGTAAGACCGTACAAACAACTTAGAACTGTTTATACGGTGGTAGTACCTATCTAATTATTTTGCTGCTTTTTATGATGCGTGTGCTTGTATGTACAGTAAAGAAAAAAAATTATTAATTTATGGTATTCTCTATTTGCTTACCTCTTAAATCTTGCTTAACAGTTTTGTGATTTTCGCTGTTACTGATGGCTTGTATTACAATACGATAATTTTTCTTGTTGTATCCGAGAGTGGTAAGGAAAAATATTTTGCAAACTTGTTTTCTCTCTCCAGTCTCATTCTGAAAAAAGTACTGAATTGTGTGACTTTTGGAAGAAGAAGTAGCATTCTTCAAGATTATCAGATTATCAGATATTAGTTAAAAGTGTAGCAAGTTCCGATACTGCGCTTTCCACTAGAAAACCATGAGCCGCAATGTGCTTTGCTTCTAAGAAAAAACGCAGCATTTAATGGGCATCAGTAAAATGCTGCATTCTTGACTAGAAAAATCAGATGCTGCGATTTTCTTTAAAAATGCATTACGTTTTGCAGAAACTGCATATTTATTAGGCGTTTTTTTGTCTTAATTTTTTATTTTTTTTCAACAATAATTTTTTTAAAGATAGAGAATTTTATTCTACATATTCCTCAAAATCGAAAATTTTGGAAGTTACTGCGTTCTCCACTAGGAGGGCAGAATAGATGTTCTACATCGTCAGGGAAGTCGAAAACGGATTTGCCACCACACTCGTTGATCCAAAATTTTGACCGGTATCATTTGACAGAGCTGAAACCCAATTTATTAAATACTCTGGTCATTCCTCTCCAAAAAAGGTGCTCTTAATTTATTTCAATAAAACTGGCCGTTTTCGAGATTAATTGGTTTTTATGCGAAACACTGAAAAGTTAGTAATGCTAAACACAAGCAGGTAAAAATCAAATACGCAGGATATGATGATGTCCATTTAATTTTTGGGAGCCGCTTTCCAACTCTTCGATGGGCAAGAAGACTTTATGCTGAAATATTTCCAGCTCAGACATTTTTAAGTCCAAAAACCTTTCAAGGGGTTGATCGTAGCTTAATTAATTTACAATGTTATTAAAATATACAAAAATAATGAAAATGCTTTTATTTTGGCAAATGTTCAAAATGGGCTTCACGTCCTTCAATACATTTTCTTAGTCTTCAAATATTTTTTGGCTGCACTGCAAATAGTATTCCGGCATTATTACCGACTTCGTTAGAATGCTGTGTTATTTTTGCTAGTAGTTCTTCTCTAGTATTTGCTGGTGTTGAATAAACTAGTCTTTTAGATGTCCCCAGAAGTAAAAGTCTAAGGGATTTAGTTCTGGAGACCTTGGTGGCCATAAAACAGGCCCACCTCGACCTATCCATTGAGGGTCAAAAACGCGTGTTAAGTGTTGACGTACTATACGGTTATAATAAGGTGGCGCACCATCATACATGTACCACATTATTTGTATTCTTCTATCAAGAGGCACGTCTTCCAATAAATTATTCAAATTTTGGTGCAAGAATTGTAAATATATCTCACCATTGAGTCTTTCTTCCAAAACAAATGGACCTATTGGGTTATTTCTGATAATGCCAGCCTACACATTTACCATAAACCTTTGTTGGTGTTTGTTTTGAATTATGGCGTGCGGATTTTCATCAGCCTAAAAATGTAAATTGTGGGAGTTTATTATGCCATCTCTGGTAAAACCGGCTTCATCGGTAAACAAAATAAGGTTAGAAAAATTTAGATTTACGTTATGTTGCTGTATTAACCAGTTGTAGTATTAAAGTCTTGCTTTCTTATCATCTTTTACCTGTTTCCCTTAGGCTCTTTAGTATAAAATGTTTTTTAATTTTATATTTTATGTTACTTATAGTGCAGTAATGTAAGTGTGGGTTTGTTCCTATTTCGGTTTGTGTTCCTTCTGTCATTCTACCGGTAAGAGTAGTTTTTGATCTTATATGTCATTCTTGTAGCCCCGAAGAAGCTTTAAACCATTATAGTGAAACGTTAGCAATCATTTGTTAGCCCTTTTTTTTATTGTCGTCTTCCGTCTATCTACCCTTTCAATAAATAAGCACTATTTTTTACACTAAAAGGATATAAACATCCTAGTTGAGGTCCTCAAGCGGATTTTCTCATATTGGACCAGTTTGGAAGTTAAACTTTCTTTGTGAATTCTGGTTTATTTTCTTTCAACGCATTAGCCTTTTATTAATTTAATTAAAACAGCAATTAAAAAGTTTCTTCGTATTTTTATAAGGAATTTACGCGGAAGAACTGCGGCAGAACCTCAATTAACACATCTTTTGCTAATGGGGATATAGATTATTTACTAAGAAAATACATTTGCAAAATGTTCACGAAATCTTTTAGATATTGACATAAAAATCAAAACGATCCTGTTATGACGAGAACATCGATTGGCGCCGATATGGCATTTATCTAATAAAACTTGTAAACATTAGCCTCAATCTAAAATACATCCACAGCTGTTAATAGGTTCATTTTTATAAATAATTTATAGATCTGTCAGATTATCGAAAAGAGTTGTGTATTGGACATTAGGATCATAAAAATACAAACAATAATTAAAAATCTCTTAAAATGTCTCGCACTCAATTTACCAAAATAAACATTATTAGAATTCCCTGAACAAAAATATGCGTGTTTGTTTTCATTAAATGTCAAGAGAATCTATTCATAAGCTGATAAATTATATACAAGAGAAAATGTCTATGGCATCAACCAAAAAAAAAATAGTATAATAGAAAACCTAATAACCTAAATAATTGACATAGCGGAAGAAAAATTTAAAAAGCTTGTTTCAAATCGTGTACGTCTATCGGCTAATCTGTCGTGCTTGACGTTCACGGAATGTTGCGTCATGTATCGGCATTCCTAAGAGTAAGTGGATGTCCCATGCACTGTTAAAAAAAAACTGTCATTCCCAGATAAATTTTACAAGCCGTTGATCCATTGCATTTAATGTTTCCTGCCCTCATTGGACTGGCATTGGTTTCAGAAATGTAAGAGAAAGAAATTTGAATGAAGAAGTTAGGAGAGACCATAAGTCAGATACCAGCACTGCAAACAAAAGACATTTTTGGCGCTCCGCACCATGTAAGTGATTCAGGTTGTCCTTGAATCTTCGGATGGTATACTCGTTGGCGAACACGAACATGTCCTCTAGATGAAAGTATTTTGAACAGTGTCATTGGAGGGGTCTGAATCACGTGGTAGAATTTAAACCCGAAAACAAATCTTTAGGAAAAAAAGTCCGGAAAAAGCCCAGGAAACCAAATCCCGAAAAAAAAGACCCCCAAGAATAAATTATACATATCTCACATACCGGATGATTCATGGCTTAGTTGAACATAGGAAATCCCATATAAATTTTGAGGTGGCTAAATATTGGCTCCCCTGTACATTTTAGAGGAAAATTGTGTTATAATTTTTTGAAGAGGCCGATATAATAAAACTAAGTGTCAAGTTTAAATACATTTTAATAAACCAATCCTGACTTATTCAACTCAATGTGATGGCAAAATTACGAAATTTTCACAGTTTAGGTAATACAGCAAACACCAACAAGTTATTATTTGGCATTGACACAAACGAAAAGTAGCGTCAGTGACAACATTTTCATTGAAGGCGCTTTCTTCTTCTTTATGTGCCATGCTCATTCGAGCGTAGGCGACCTCTCGCATATACCTGTGATGTGTGCCTTTTTTCAGATTTTTCACAGGTATATGGGACCTACAGTTTATCGCCGGTTCCGAACGGCACTATTTGAGAGGTTGCACTAGGCAAATTACTACGTGGTGGTTTGCCATTGCCTTCCACGAGGTGACGACCGAATAAATAAAGATCGATGCATGGTCCCGGGATCGAACCGGGGACCTTCGGCTTAGTAGTCGGACACACTAACCACTAGGCTGCGGTCGCCACGCTGTCGCGTGTCTTTTATTTTGTTTTATGTGTGTTTGCCGGATTGGTCAAACAAAAATGTGTTTTTACTGTGAAATAATCTTTATTCGTTATGTCCAGCTTTACGTCAATTTTTGACAATAGCATCATAGAAATTATTTGCTGTATTACCTAAACAAGGTAGTGATCCAAATTGTGTAAGGATTCGAAATATTGCTCTTTTGCTCCGTCGGAACTATGGAATGTCTATGAGTCCACCTTATCTGATGAAAACAGAACTAACAGTCCAACAGAGGGATGGAACAACATGCTCTTCAACCTTGTTGGTCAACAGCATCCGTCTATTTGGTTGTACGTTAAGAAGATGACAACAGAGCTAGCAGTGGATTCAGCGAAGCTCGAAAATGCAAATACAGAGCCAGAAGTAAAAAAAACAGGGTACAACAAACCAGGTACTGTAGGATGGGTTGAAATCATTATGCCAACAGTATAATGACCAGGAAAAGGGATATAGCTCATTTTTTAAGTGATATATCTCATGACATACGGTTATGTGATAAATTGAATGTGTTATAAATAGTTGCCCATACTTAGGGTTAGCTTTTTGTGGATATTTGTAAATTCTTTTTTTTTTCGACTCGTGCAATGTATATTGAGACACAATAAATTTGTTTTGTAGACAAATTTACTTAATGTGTTTTATTTATGAAATACGAAATTAAACGTTTTTTTTTCCTGTGGGTTCTTCCTTCGGTTTTTTTTTCTCTAGTTTCCTAGATTTAGATATTCAAAGCTAATTTACAAAAACCTAAACAAAAATTCAACCGTGCAGTAGCGGCTTTACCTTAGGTATGCAGTTTTGCGCAACCCCCAAAAAATAGAACAAAAATTAAATAAAATATAAAAAACTCAATATTATAGAATAGAAAGTCTTGGGTAACCTACTGGGGATTTAAGTATAGTGCAATCAATGTCTAGCAAAAACCGAACCTGACCGAGTTACGTGAACATAGCGTATCGATAAGATAAATGTTCAGCAATGACAAAAATTAGATTGGAATTATTAAACAGATTACAGTACTTAATAAGTCTCCCTAATGTCTTCTTGGTTTTGATGATAGTTTATTCATATTAACAATACCTTATGCTAACATCTAAATTAATAACTAATGCATATCTAAAAAATGAAGAAACCACTTAACAAAAGTAACTACAGACTTCAGCTGCAGAGTAGTAATAAATGATAAGTTCCATTGGATCGTTAACACTGTTGAGGATATCGGCGTTTAAAGAAATTATACTGTATAGGAATTTGAAATTCCCACTAACCTGAACTAACCTAAACAATCTTCTATTCAAAATAATTAGAATTATTTCTTATTGAAAAACTCTTAGATTAAGTTTTTTTTACATTTACGACTGATAATATAGCTATAAAAGGAACTAAAAACGTAGTATAAAGTATACAAACCAGTATATTTAACATACACGATTGGTTTCAAACCTAACATTACGATAAGAAAATTATCAGCCACTCTAAGGACAATATTTACTAACACGTTCAACTACCTCTTGAGCATACAAATGGCAGTAAAATTACAGACATTGCCCATGTTAGGTATTACTATAACGGCTTCTTAGAAGATAACTCCTTCTATGAATTGCTACTAACGCGACAAATTTTGTAATTATCTATTTGCACCTAAATCTACACAGTAGGGCTAAGAAATGGAGATTATTTTATTATAAAAATAATTTTATTCTTCAGTGCAAGCAGTAGTTCAGTCAGGAATAGGTTCGAGTTAAAGGCTAAAAGTAAATAATTTTCGTTAATTTTTAAATGGGTATACCGGGTGTCCTGATAAGGTTGGACACCGGTTAACAATAATGACTTGTCAAAACTAAAAAAATTTAAGTAGGTAACTTTTGTTGTCATGGCATTCTTCATCATTTTTTATAGTCATTGCTGTGTTGATCTATTGGCAGCGTAACGATAAAATATTTTTCCTACAGCCGAGCGCAAAGTACAGTTTCGCGCTTCCAAAAGCAGAGCGACAAAGTAACCAAGACGCTCGCTCGCCTGACTACCGTCACAAGCATCCTAAATAATCTGGTGTTCCTCATGTTTGACACATGTCGACAATTTTGTGACCAATTATTTAAATAAATAATATGTACTTATGGGCGACGAAACCTTCGGCCCCATATTGGGTCAGGTATCTGCTAAGAATTATAGGTCAAATAATCTTGAAAGAAATTTCGGCCCCAGATATTGCAGGAATAGCTCATTATCGTTTAGGTATGCTTAAGGGATGGTGTTGATATAATTAAATTGTTATAACAATGACTCGAAGGGTATTTATTTATCTTTAAAGACCGATTATAATCATTCCTTTTCAGTTCTTGAAGTTGTATGTTTTATGTAATCTTTTAAAAATGAGTTTAATAAAAAGTGCCCGTAACGGAGATTTACTTCTTGCAGAAAACTATACGTTTTGTAAAAGCAAGGAATTAAAAAGTGGTGAAGTATCGTGGCGGTGCATCCAGAAGAATTCTAAATGCTTAGAGAAAGTGGTGACAATCGGTTCTGACGTTACAATAACGAAAGCTGACTTAGTGCATAATTATGGAATAGATAAACGCAAGATACAGAGAAAAATAGTTACCAATGCGTGCTAACGAAAAGCTGAAGAAGATTTACCAGAAAAACCTGCTAAGATTATTCGACGAGCTATTGCTACAAATTCTCCAAATGATGTGACAATCTCAGACATTAAGGCTATTAGAAAAAATATGGAGGATATTACAGCTCAAAGATACTTCACTTCACCATGCCGGCGTGCAGGAAAATGTTGGTTGTCAAATGGTCATGACAGCTTAAAAAAGTCAAAAAGCAAAATACAGTGACAGTCGCATGCAAGAGTGACGCAGGGGTGTACAAGAAACTGACAAATAATCGACCACTGGTATATGTTGACCACACCCCAGACACGGCTAGATGAAGCATCTTTGAGCACCTCACTTAAAATTAATCTCCTCTAAATAGCTATAAATGACATAATTGCTTCACCACCTGTCTCAGTGGCTGCAGACTGGGAATCCCCTTCTTCAAAGATACCTTGACCAAAATTTCAAATATCACATCTCATTCAGTCTTGAACATTCATTAGAACCTACAATTTCAATTTTAACATATTTTTGATCTTCTGTCGTCGGAAATTGCTACCAAATTCATTACCAAAATCAATCAAAGAAGTTCATAGTGCAGTGAGTGCTTATTCTCTTACAACGAACACAGGTGAAGATTTTATATTTATAAATAATCTTGAACATAATAATAATTATTTTTTCATGCAAAACAAACATTCGTGCATTATGTGAAATGGAAAAATTGTCTATGGACGGAACATTTTCATACTGTGCCAAATATTTTTGCCAATTATTTACTATACAATATACATGAGCTAGAAAATGGACATTATATACCGTTAGTGTATTGTTTGTTAAGAGATAAAACAGCGGCCACATACCAAAATCTATTTTTACTGCTAAAATCAAGAATATTTGAAATTTTCAGATTGTCATTACATCCTGTAGAAGTCTTTGTAGATTTCGAAAAAGCAATTGTTCTCGCATTGCTAAGTATTTTAGTAAAAATTAGTGGCTGCCGTTTTCACTTAGGGTAAAGTGGGCAAATCCCGGTCAGGTGGACAATGCCGGTCAGGGCTTCAAAGTATTTATAGTTAATTTTGGCAACAATGCAATGTGCGTGCACATGTGCCAGCTGACCTCTGATTCTCGATAGCCGATTTATGAGCAGTTTGCATTAATACCTTGTTTAGTGCAGCGGACCACGTGTTTTCGACAATTCTGATGTAATATTGACGGTAAGTGAAATAATACTTGGAGATAAAATCTTTCTATTGTTTTATAAAAGCTCAGTTACTACGTAAAGATTGACTATTTTTCTTTCATTTCTTGTATAAAAAAGAATAACAAAACATTTTTTTTTCTTGGAAAATGAGGCAAAAGAAAAATTGTCACAGATGGGTAATGGCGGTCAAGTGATGAAGAGGCTTCTACAAGTAAACAGCAACAAGAAATTCCCTCAACTTCAACTGTCTCTTTTCAACAAATTCTTCCTGTTCCTAAACCAGCAGAAAAAAAGAAGAGAGTAAGCAGGCAAAAACTACACGCGAAAATACTTACATTGAAAAATGAGTTAGAGGAAAGGGAAATCAAGGAACAGGAAAAGGCAAAAAAGATATTAAAGGCACAGGCTTCTAAAATCAAGCCAGATAAAAATAAGGGAGCTTGGATGAAGAGACAAACTCATAAAAGAAAATTATTTGATGAAAGCTCATCAGATTCTGATATTGATGTTCAATGTGATGATAATGACGATGAGGATATCGATGGGGATAGATGTTTGATTTGCAATGATCATGGAAAAAATAACGAAGAGTGGTACCGGTGCACCCAATGTGGAAGATGGGCGCATTCTGAATGCAGTGGATGGGACACAGCAGAGGGATACATCTGTGATGAGTGTCGGCCTTTTACTTAAGGAGATTTATTCTAGCTATTTAAAATTTTCGGCTATTTTAAATTCAAATTTTGTTTCATTTTTAGTTGTAAAAAGTAAATATACCTTTTGTTGATAAATAGACATGTTTTTAATATGAATAAATTTTTATTTTTTATAAAGAAATACGTATTTCCAGCTTATTTCATTATTCCTAAAATATTTTCCTGCGTGACCGGCATTGCCCGCATAGGTGACCGGCATTCCCCCATATGTATGGCAATGCCAGTCAAAAGCACATTTTTGTATATTTTGTTGTCATAAAATTATACAAAACATTTTCAGATTCTTTCGCGTCAAAAACGTTAGTGAGTGCACTAGTGACTTGCTATTTTGAAATCATTTACCGTTATGTGTAATTTTTGTGCTTAGGATAAGAAAAATTTCTTAAGTGACCGCCATTTGCCCACTTTACCCTACATCAAAGTTGGTTTAAAAAAATGTAATTACTTGGTTTGGTTCACGAATTTAAAAATAAAAATTCAGATATTGGAAAATGGCTGAGACATACATTAAAATTTGGCTTAAATATTAAGCTCCAGAAGAAGTAGAGGACTGTTTTGTATTTGATTTAATGAGCTCTAAGCCAAATAATGACACTCTTGATAAATACGCTGATATTACCTTTCAGAGGTGTACATTATTCAAAGTGCCCAATTTCCACCGACAATATGGGCATACAAAAATCCATCAATTATTAGAACTACAAATGCTAATCTTTCCGTTCTAGGTTTAATTCTTCTTTTTATGCGCCGCATCCGTCTATATATATTTTTATGGAAAAATTAAAAGAATTCCAAACAGACGCTTAACTAAAAATGAAAAGTATTCACACAACGGCAAGAATTAAAGACAAAAATGTAAAAAAAAGTCGACAGTTTCAGAAAAAATGGTACAGAACTTCCAATTATTGGGGCATATCTCTAGTCTAGATTTTGTAAAAACTGTAGCATATCATTCCTGTAGTAGCAATAAGTAATTTTTAGATTTTGTGTAAAGTATGTTGTAATATGTAAGTATATTAGGTATTTATATTAGTGATGAAATTTAATTTTGAAATAAGAAACCGAAATATTCAAACCATACATTGCATTTTCATTTCATAAATGATCCAAAACACAAAAGATCATAAAAAAATTAAAATGGTTCAAAAATTAAAATGCTATAATATTAGACTGTGGGCGTAGGAAATTTCGGCCCCGGCCAGGTAGCAGCCCGATTTTGACAGGAACTTTCGGCCCCGGGATGGAAGGGTCATGTTTTTATTACAGGCATTTTCGGCCCCAATGGTCTAACGTTATAACATTTTAATTTTTTTATGATCTTTTATCTTTTATATTTATAGACTTATATTGGTTAAACAGCGCTAACCCGGCATCTAATCCACCTTTTTGGTTCCAATTCGCCTTTTTCAAGTTCACCGGGGAATATTATTATTAATTGTTTGCCCCTTTTATAGACTTATATTGGTTAAACAGCGCTAACACGGCATCTAATCCACCTTTTTGGTTCAATTCGCATTACCTGCAATGTTTGGGGCCGAAATTTCTTGCAAGATTACTTGACCTAAAATTTCTAGCAGGTACCTTACCCAATATGGGGCCGAAAGTTCCGCCGCCCTAGACTGTTGGGGCCGAAAATGCCTGTAATAAAAATATGACCCTTCCATCCCGGAGCCGAAGGTTCCTGTCAAAATCTGGTTCCTACCTGACCGGGGCACAAATTGCCTACGCCCTACTTATTCAATTTGTAATTATTATTTTGTAGTAAATATATTTTAATAAACATTTTTACAAAGACACGGGTTGTAGAAAAGATCATGTGTTTAATTCGAGCGCAAAGTGACACTGCTGCTCTCGCGTCAAACTTGTTGCTCAGAGCGGCAAATATATGATTTTGCGCTTTTAATACACTAATAGCTATTTTAAATTATTTTGATACACTATTTTGGTAATAAGTCGAGAACGAATAAATATAACGATATGCGGTTTTCAACAAAATATGAGCCTCTTTGTATTCTTTAAACCTACTAAAAAAAAGAAATATCGTTCGTTTTAATTTTTTTGAGAAAATCGACAGTTTTAGCTCTGTGGCAAAAAAAATGCCATCTAGCGGTCAGTATAACTAATGTAATGACGTATTTATTACTTAGTAAAGTAGAGCAAGGGTAGCTCTTTCAAACGAGACCAAGTTTGTACAATTTCGTTAAGCTCCGTCATAGTTATTAAATAAACCGCTTTATGTTCAAAGCTAGGGAAATTAGTGCGAGACAAAAAATTTGTCAAATTACGTGTAGTATGATATATGCATATTTGAAACTCACCTTTGATACGCAAATTCTGCAGAAAATCCCTATTTTCTAATCGAGTATGTATGTTACGCCCTCTTGTGCCCAATCTAGAAACCTGAAAATAATTTGCAGCGATTTTTTGTGGCCACTTTTATTACAATATATTTTTTTAAAGCTCTTGGCATTATGGTTTTCTAGATATCGCCGGTGTCCAACCTTGTCAGGACACCCGGTATAGTTGTTCTTTTTTTAAAAAAATGGACCAAATTGTGTAATGGATTACAAAAATTATGAAAAAATAATAGAGAACTGTGTCGGGGTAAATCTAAACAACTATGAATTAAGCAACGGGTCTCGTGGTTGCTCTGTTAAGACGGCGGTTTCAAACACCCAATCAGCGGTTCCCTGGCTAATGGATTGGCAGACGAGGTGCAATACAATGGCCAGCAAAATTTCCCGATTTTACTCCGCTTGATTTTTACCTTTGCGGCCACTTGAAAACTTAAATTTTTAGAACCCTGCCTAAAAGTACAGAATATAAAACAGAATATCACTGAAATGCAGATGCATTAAGCAGAATCACCATACATACATTCTCTTAAGTCCGAGAAAAATTAAAAATGCGCTTTATTATTTATTGTCTTGCCAATAATCCCGCATATATTGAACATTTAATAAAAAAATTTGTACAAACTAAACAAATTAGTTGCTTTAACATTCTTTATTGAATCTGGTTGTGCGTTTTGAATAATACAATAGATGTTAAGTGACTCCACAGAAAGAAATTTAGATTATTATATCTACATACCACATTTTAGCTTCTTTTCCTATTACATGATTCACACACTTTTTCCACTTTTCCGCTCTAATTTTGCTGATAGCTTCATTTAGTAGGGGTTTTAAATCCACCGTTTTATAATAATATGTCGTGTTGTTTCTGGTGACATCTGTCTTTATTTGTATACAGAGTGGCTAAAAAGTCGCGTATAATGCCTGTAACTTTTGAATTACCTCGTATACAAAAAAGTGACCTTTATGAAAGTTGTTCAGTAAATTATTCCCCACATTTCTACCTGCATGAATTTTTTCTGTCATTTCTGATTTGGTTGCCATAAAGACTAACTTACTTTTTTTAATGGAATGGTATTTTAAATTTTCACCTACCTGCAAGCGTTTCCGAGATAATGACAGCTGAAAAATGAAAAACTTCCTAATTATAATTATTTATACGTAATACCCACGAGTTGAGTCAATGTGTTTTCATGACAGCGACCTAAGAGGTGTCAATTTTGAGTTCCTGTTTGTCTGATTTCTAATTTGTTTACACTCTATGGTTTATCTGAATAAGAGACAACGAGTTGATATTTTAATAATGAGCGGTTACGGAAGATCAGGCTTGTCAACTTTTCAATGAATTATATCCAAATAGGCCTCCAATAAATCAGTCAACGGTGTGTCGAGTGGTAAAGAAATTTTAAGAAACAGGCAGTGTTAGGGAAGCCGCTAGATCAGGTCGACCTTAAACAGCATCCGGGGAAGACAAAGCTTTGGATATCATGCTCTCAATACATGAAAATCCAACACAATCATCCAGGCCAATGGCAATGAATTTTAATGTGTCTCATCAGTCAGTGAAAAATTTGTTTAAGCAGGAGAAGTTGCATCCCTACAAGATAGAGTTGGTGCACGAGTTATACAAGGACGATTTTGATGGAAGCGCTGAATTTTGTGAGCTGATGATGGAAAGATGCAATAACGATAATAACTTCGCAACAAATATCATTTTCTCGGATGAAGCTACTTTCTATTTAAATTGCATTGTTAATAGACACAATTATCGGTATTGGTCTGCTGAGAATACTCACTGGTTCCAGGAAGGTCATACTCGGAGGCCCGAAAAAGTTATTGTTTGGGCGGGCATAGTTGGTAGCCGTATTGTGGGACCTTTTTTCATAGATGGTAATTTGAATGGTAAAAAATATGTGGACCTCCTCAGAAATCATATAGTTCCTTCTTGCAAAATATTTACCGGGTGTAAATAATGGCATAAACGAACAGGTATGGTTCCGGCAAGATGGATCACCTGCGCATTAAGCGGCAAATGTTAGACAATACATAAGCAAACAATTTCCAGGACGTTGGATAGGCAGAAGAGGTGCTATTGACTGGCTAGCGCGATCCCCATACTTAACCCCGCTCGACTTTTTTTTGCGGGGACACTTAAAGAACAAAGTCTACATTAACCGTCCAATTGACTTAGAATCTTCAAATGTCAGAATTAGTGCTAAAATTCGGGCCATTCCAGAGGACTTCCTTTTAAACGTTGTTTACTAAAAAATAATTGTAATTTTATGTAGAATTCAAAAGTAATGTAAGATATGGGGTGTTCCGTTTAAAAAAAAGTATGTTTGATATGCCCTGGCTATTTGAGAGACCCTGTATAATTTAAAATCATTTTAAATTGTAGGCCTAAGGCTTCCCTATGACTTTGTTATTAAAAAATATTAAAATGTTGAGTAGTTTAGATGCTATGGAAGCCTGCGTTAAGAGTGGGCCACCCTGTATATGACTGGCTTAGTTCTTAAAATATTCAGCCACTCTGATGCTTTTTTCTGGCAGTGTGGGTAAACGTATTTCTTTATTTAAATGTTATTTACCCCTACATTTGCCTCTGCATAAAGATTCTCATACAATACATTGCAGGACCAAACTCAGCGACTAACCAGTAGTACTGAACAAGTGGTGAGTGACCAACTTTAACGGCCGTTGACATCTTAGAATTATGACGTTGTGGTCGTGTGGGCTTGCAGGAATTGAGAATCTTGAAATCGTGTTCTGGAACAGTCATTTTAAACATTATTTTTTTGTGACCAAATCGTAAAAAGGAAATGGTAGCGGTTACATAGAAATAGATACAGTTGTTACTTATTACGCTTAAAATGTAACATTTTATTATAAGTATTTAATGGTATATTAACTGTTGTAGGTACTAATACGAGTAGATACTGAAATTTACTACTTCCTGTGGTTATGTTTTGATTTACAACTATGAGAATAATAGTAAAATTTTGGTACGTTCTGGAGCAACTAAAATACTATTTTTGAAGTGTAATATTTGACTTAATTATCAAAGGTGGAGGCACAGTGTCATCTTAAATAAATTAAAAAATATATAAGAAGTTTGATAAAATCTTATCAAACTCGATGATCATTGCAGATTGAAAATACCTTTTTTCCTTTAATCGCCTTCCATTTAAGAATTTTTGAAGATAGGTACGTTAAATTTTATTACGATATAAATTTAGGTTATTCACGAGATGAAAAGATAATGAATGAAAGATAACCATCAAACACTAATGGGGCGCCACCGTATTTTGGTATATATGTCAGAAACTAATTGGATCAAGCTTTTCTTGGAATGATGATATTTAAGTGGGAGAGGACCCATCGAATGGCCTCCTAGATTTCCAGAGCTAACACCTTTATATTTCTACCTCTGGGGTCATTCAAAGACTGTTGTATATCGCACGAAACCTAACTTTTTGAAGGATCTTGGAAACAGAATTTTAGATGCTGTGCATGTTATTTTCACGTGAACATTTGGAAAACGTGCTTTTCCAATTTTCAGAGAGACTTAGACACTGTCAGGTGCCTAAATGTTGAGAGGTTTAGATGCAAATCTCATTGACCGTGAGCTGTCAATAGATTTTGCGCAAAGTTGGCTTTGCAATGCATTACGTCGCCTTGACAACGTAAATGTTTGTATTAACAAAGGCAATTTTAAACGTCAACATTTTTAATTTGGATATTATTTTTGGCTATATTAGCAAAGTATAAAAAAAATATGAAGTAGCAAAAGTATAGGACACGCTGCCGCGGTTGCTTCCTGTTTTCAACTAAAGGATAGTTGGCTATAACTGGCTAAATAAGTTTGCGGACATATGTTTATATCAACTTTTTGTCTTAAAATATAGCAAGGTATAACACCCTGTAGATACCCGAAATCGACGAATTTAAGAAACACCCCTCGTCATTTAAAAATAACATATTATTACCTATGTACTTTTAACAATACTTTATTGGGTATAAAGTATTTCTATACATGTGCAATAAATGGACACCCTGTATAGTAAGGCAGTGTACCTAAGAAAGTCACGAGCCTTCCACTAACCACTATATTATATCTGAACATCTCAGATACTGTCTGGTGATGCTCCTCCGACGGAATACCTTCAAGGGTAACCAAGGCCCTGTCATAAAACATATAAAATCATTCTTCTTTTTTGTATAAGTTTATCGCTGTACTAACTAAATAAGATATCGAAGCCATAAAACTACGCAAAAAGCAGATGCAGCTCGGTCGCCGGTTTCTGTTCAATCAAGCATAAAAGCTTTGTTAAGTTATGACTGCAAGAACCTGTAACAAAAGCGAGTCCTTTTACAAGAGCCGGCCTTGTGTATCCTTCATCTTTATGGGAAATGATGTCAGATAAATTTAGTGCTAAATTGTACTAACTTACTTAGCATGTTAGCGTACTTTCAATGTTATGATACACTCGGTGGCAAAATTCATGCATTTCCAAAGTTTGTGGAATTGTACCTAAAAGTTCGCATGCAAGGAAAAATAGATAGGCAGACTATGATCTGAATGACACAATAACTTATTGTCATTATATATATGTCATGCCATAATTATATGATATATAATTATATCTGTAGCTGGTTTAACCCAGTACCTTGCATAAAATTATTATTTTATTGTTGGTAGGCATAGTAATAACTAAGCTATTTAAAAAAACTATTAAATCAAAAGACTTAAAGCTATGATTAATTCAAAAGAAATAGTTCCGAACCACCAGTTTGGAATAATTCAACCATAGACTGACTGATGTAATAAAATGAAGAAGTTGTAACGAAAGCAAGATATATTATGCCGTTCAAAGCTTCTGTACGTAGCAAGAGGTTTTAACTAAGTATTTGGAAGATGAATTTTTATTAACATCGTTTATAATAAGCGGTTCAATCATTTCTTCGATTATTATATTATCTACATTCCACACTTTAGCTTTTTTTCCTATTACATTATTCACACACTTTTTCTACCTTTCCGCTCTAATTTTGCTTATAGCTTTATTTAGTAGGGGTTTTAAATCCACCGTTTTATATGTCGTGTTGTTTCTGGGGACATCTGTCTTTATTTGTATACAGAGTGGCAAAAAAGTCGCGCATAATGCCTGTAACTTTTGAATTACCTCGTATAGGAAAAAGTGACCTTTATGAAAGTTGTTCAGTAAATTATTCCCCACGTTTCTACCTGCATGAATTTTTTCTGTCATTTCTGGTTTGGCTGCCATAGAGACTAATTTACTTTTTTTAAATGGAACACCCTGCATATGATTGCATATTTAGATTCTACTGGGAAAACTCTGAATTTTTTGTATTTCAAATTTTTATTTATTTAAAATTGTAACAAACTTTACAATTACAAAATAAATAGCCTAGAGCAGCGGTTCTCAAACTTTTTTGGTGACGGAACCCTTTTGGGAAGCAAAATACTTGATGGAACCCTACAATAAAACAATAGTTTTTAAAAGTGTATTCTTTATTAATAAGCATAATAAAAGTACAATGTAACAGTTACTAATTATTACTTACTTTACCACATGGCAAGTACAATAATAGAAGATATTAAAAAAGAAAAAATCTAACTAATGGGAGGTATGAAACTGTTTTTTATTTTTCATCAATTGGTTGATATCAGGTTTGATAGAAGACAGTTGAAGTCTCATATCAGGTTCGGCGTCCAGTCTATTGCGATATTTTGTTTTCGTGGCTGCATAGGTTGAGAATCCTGTTTCGCACAAATATGTTGTTGGGAACGGGAGAAGAATATTCAGAGCCATTTTGCCAAGCATTGGATATTCATCACGGATTCTGCACCAAAAATCGTTGAGAGGCGTCGTTTTGAACAGTGACTCCATACTTGTGTCTGATGATATTTCTAAAAGAGATTCATATATCTCGTTTGACATACTTTCGGGCTTTTCCAAGTTGGGTAAAAAAGGATTATGAATCCATGAATTCAGTTTCATTTTTGTATTCTGTTCTTCGGGAAAATAATTTTCAAAAGATGCGCGCATCGAACTGAGATATTGAACCAATTCTTTAAACACATAATCTTGAAACATTTCTGAGTCGTTATCGCTAACAAACTCACTGAGTGACGTAAAGCTTTCTATTTCTTTCTTACCAACGCAAATAATCCAAAAATCTAATTTTCTTTTGAAGGCAGTTATTTTATTATTGGCCTGAAACACTGTTGTCTGTTTACCTTGCAATGATAAATTCAATTCGTTCAGTTTTTGAAAGATATCCGCCATAAAAGACAATCGGAACAACCAAGTTTTATCATACAAACGGTCCTTCAAATTAAAAGAAGTATCTGCTGAAAGAAACATTTGTAACTCGGCTCTAAGTTCAAATAGCCTTGTTAAAGTTTTACCCCGAGACAGCCATCGCACTTCTGTATGGAGCAGCAGTGTTTTATGTTTGCTGCCATAATCTTCACACAATAATGAGAACAATCGGGATTGTAGTGGTCGTGATTTGATAAAATTAATTATTTTTACCGCTTCATCCATAACTAATTTTAGATTTGACGGCATTTGCTTCATCGCAAGTGCTTGTCTATGCAGAATACAATGGCTGGAACTACAATTAGGCGCTTTATTTTTTATTCGTGACACTGCTCCTGCTGTTTTACCTGTCATCGCCTTGGCCCCATCTGTACAAATGTCAATGCAATTGTTCCAACTGAGATTATTTTCTTCAAAAAATATATTTATTTTATTAAAAATTTCTTCCCCGGTAGTGTTTGTGAGCAGCGGTGAACACATAAGCATGTCTTCTTCAAAAGAACTTTCATATGGATATCTCACGATAACCAGCAAGATAGCCAAACCAGCGACATCAGTTGACTCGTCCATTTGCAAGGCGAATCGTGTTTTTTGTAGACGTGTAACTAGTTCTTGTTTGACGTAGCTTGCCAGATCATGGATTCGCCGTGAAACAGTATCGTTTGATAGCGGCACAGTAGAAAGATGCTTTGCAGATTTTTCATCGAGCATACATTTTGTTATGTCTAATACACATGGCTTTATTAAATTCTCAGCGATAGTGTGCGCTTCACCTGCTTGTGCAATGCGATAGCTAACTAAATATGATGCCTCCGTGGCCTTTTCGTTGATAGTTTTTGTTACATGCATCATATTTTTTTGACTTTCCAATAACTGATCTTTTTTACGAACAAAAAATTCTTTATTCTTGTCTTTAGACTCGGGGTGTACAGTTTGTAAATATCGGCGCAATTTGGCAGGTGCCATGGAACTATTAGGAGAAGCAGTTTACTACATAGGATGCAGAGAGGTGAGCCGTTGGAATCAACAAATCCGAAACTGATATATGATTCATCATACTTCCTTTTTTTCGTCTTTGAAACCGTCGAGCTTGACGTCGTGGCATCATCGTCTGGATCGGTGATTGCTATATTCTCCGCGCGTACTGCTTTTGAACATTCAGCGTCATTAGAAGATGTTGTTGCAACACGTTTAACACCTTTAAGCCAACGTTCCATTCTTCTTTATTTATAATGTTACACGTCAGGATGGTGGGGTCTAAATAATGCACAATCGTTACTGCGTATAAGAGACTAAGTTTAGTACAATGAAGAAATGTATAAAACTGAGACAACAGAATACAGCAGGCAGTAGAACAATGAACACTAGTTTCTCGCTAGCGAGCTTGTAAGTAGGTAGGTAGGAACTTATCGCTCCGAACGCTAATCGTCAACTGACTGACGAGGCGCGACGCGCGATCGCCGCTTTTATACTTAGTCCTAGACTAGATCTCGAATATTCTCGAAAATACTCGAGTCGGCGCCTTTGATAAACAAAAAGCAAAAATAAAAAGAGAAATATAAAAATTGCGTTGTAAACAATTCAGAGGCGGCTTTTATCAAAGGGACTGCGCGCTCACAAGTATACAAGTATACATGTTGATACCAAACTTATGAGATATTGTACCAGCTATTGTAACACATGTTTATACAAATACAAATAAATAAATAAATAAACCTACGCGCGGCCGCGGAGTCAAAACGTTCGACCAGAGAGAGGTGCTTTGATTTTTTTTCTAAATTCTTGAGGAACCCCTACAGAGGTATCGCGGAACCCTAGGGTTCCGCGGAACACACTTAGAGTATAGCTGGCCTAGAGAATCGAACAACTTAACATCGGAATAATAAACAAGTGAAACCTTTTCAGTGGAGCAGGTGTTCAAAATGACCACCATTTGCTGCTAAGCAGAGCGCGAGTCGATCCCTGAACCCGTCCACAACGTTTAAAAGGAAGTCCTCTGGAATGGCCCAAATTTCAGCACTAATTCCGACTTTTAAAGATTCTAAGTCATTTGGACGGTTAACGTAGACTTTGTTTTTTAAGTGTCCCCACAAAAAGAAGTCGAGCGGGGTTAAGTCCGGGGATCGCGCTGACCAGTCGATAGCACCCCTTCTGCCTATCCAACGTCCTGGAAATTGTTTGCTTATGTATTGTCTAACATTTGCCGCATAATGCGCCAGGTGCTCCATCTTGCTGGAACCATACCTGTTCGTTTATGCCATTATTTACACCCGGTAAAACCATTCTGCAAGAAGGAATTATGTGATTCCTGAGGAGGTCCAGATATTTTTCGCCATTCAAATTACCATGTGTGAAAAAAGGTCCCACAATATGTCTACCTAGTCTACCAACTATGCCCGCCCAAACATTAACTTTTTGGGGCCTCTGAGTATGACTTTCCTGGAACTAGTGCGTATTCTCAGCAGACCAATATCAATAATTAGGTCTATTAACAATGCCATTTAAATAGAAAGTAGCTTCTTCCGAGAAAATGATATTTGTTGCGAAGTTATTATCGTTATTGCATTTTTCCATCATCAGCTTAAAAAATTCAGCTCTTCTGTCAAAATCGTCCTTGCATAACTCGTGCACCAACTTTATCTTGTAGGGTAGGGATGCAACTTCTCCTGCTTAAACGAATTTTCCACTGACTGACATTAAAATCCATTGCCATTAGCCTAGATGATTGTGTTGGATTTCATGTATTGACAGCATGATATCCCAAAGCTTTGTCTCTCCCGGTTGCTGTTTTAGGTCGACCTGATCTAGCGACTTCCCTAACACTGGGTGTTTCACGAAATTTCTTTATCACTCGACACACCGTTGACTGATTTCTTGGAGGCCTATTTGGATATAATTCATTGAAGGATTGACAAACCTGTTTAAGTTGGGTCTCTGGATAAAAATAAAACTCATTTTAAAAATGTTAAATTGACAAAAAAGTTAATAAAAATAGTAACGTTGTAACTAAAATGATCTCTAAATTCTAAAAATATACAGGGTGTTCTATTTGAAAATCCAAAGTTAAGGTTACTTCCGGCTGAACCGGAACTTGATAAGTACCTGAAAGTGTCTTTTTATTAGCCTATGACTCCTGCAAAGTTTTATCTTGTTCGATTAAAATCTAAAGAAATGGCAGCTGGAAACTGATCTCATGGTCACCCGGTATATATTTGAAGACAAAACTTGAATCTAATGTACATTAACATTTTTCTAAGGGTCTCACACTATGGGCGATTTCTTGCTGACGATAATAAGAAAGAAACTACATATTTCTCAATGATTTTCCGCAAGGAAGCCAAATTTAATGTCAGAAAATATATAAGTTAACAAATTTCACAGATACGACGCCATTTAAAATTTTTTTAAATAGTAACCCTTATCAATAACCACATGTGTTAATCGCATTTCGCGATCCGATTTCAAAAATAAAGTTGTTGATATTTATTTTCAATTGTTTCGGAAGTAAGGACGTTCCTAAATTGCCTGAAGGGGGGGGGGGCGTGGGGGTAAAAGTCAAAAATGCTTTAAATTATGTCTTAACGATGTTTCCAGCCGTTTTTAAAAATTTACATTGTATCACTTAAAAATCCCCACCCTGTATAATCCGGAAGTAATCTGTTATACCACAGAATGTTATTCTAACTTTTTTTGCTGAAAAAAAATAATACAGTTACTGAGAAAAACAAATCTGGTTAATATGACAATAGTCCGCGTGTAATTATTATTGGTTCATTGTCTAAATGAGCTAATTGACTTGTTACCATCCCATTAAAACGGTACATGATTAACTTAAAACTGTATTACCTGACTTAAGCGCAATAAAAATTATTTAGTTACGTTTAACGAATGTACATTATTGTGTAAGTAGCAGGGTTGAGATGATTAAAATCATGATTAATTTAAAAAAGAGTTTTAAAATTTTAACACTTAAAATGTATTTGTTCATACAAAAAATAAAACCCAGACGCATTTTTATGTGGTGTTATTTATTATTTTATTATAATAATCGAAGAGAACAGCTGGTTATTACAAAAATTAAACTTTAAAAAAATTAAAAAATTAAAACTAAAAAAACCTTTTAAATACAAAAAAATACTTACTTAATTTAAACAAAAAAAAAATATAAAAAAACCTAAGTGTTATAATGCTTAAATAGAAATACTAGTTTAGCTGCTTTGTCACTGCCAAGTCTGTTTTTTATATCTGAATGTACGAATCCACAAGTAGAAAGCATCCTTTCGATATTAGCAGACGATGCACAGACACACAAAGCAGAAATTACTATAAGGAGCACTTGCTTAATTTTTGAAACACCTTCTTGAGATCTCCACCACTGTACTGCTGTTACATTTTTGATTATTTCCTCCGAAAACAGAGTTTTGTGAAAAGGGTCCGACTTAGCTTCCAACTTAATTAGTAATGGTAATAATCCTGTGTCTGCAAAATATTTGGAAACAATGTGTAGAGCATCTCTCTTTTCTTCAGCTAGTAATGGATATTCTTCTTTGTTTATTGTAGGATCCAAAATATACGCCAAAAAGTGAAAGGGGGTTAGAGCTTGAACATATCTGTTCTTAAATAATTGATATTGACGCAAGCTTCTTTCTTCTTCAAATTCAAAACTGTCAAAAATAGCCAGTAACTTTTTCCATATGTAAACTGCTTGAGATAAAAATGCACCTTTTTGTTGCATTGCATCCAGTGCTATAGAAATTGGTTTTAGCAACTGTAGAAAATCTTTAGCCATCTTTTTTATACAGATATCTGAAACGTTTTTAAAAATCACTGGATCAATTTGATCTTTATGCTCTTCACATATTGATAACAATGTTGGCCACTCATTACCATAGATCTCAAGATAATCTGAAAGTGTATTCCATCGAACATCCTGAAGTAAGACCAATTTCTTGCCCCCTTTTTCTTTATACCAAGCATTTGGCAAATGGGTATTTCTGAAGTATTTCACAATATGTATTATATTTATCTGCGATGCTTCTAAATCTTTGGAGAGCAAACTAAGTAAGTGTGCCGAACAACCATATGTAATTATAGGGTAATTGGACGACTCGGTAATTTTTTTCTTCATACTGACCATTTTGCTCGCATTACCTGTAACAATACTGGTACCTTTACAGTTATATTCATTTTTGCACTTATTTATTGAGTTAATAGCCAATTCGGCAAGATAGTCAGTTGTATGGGGATGACCAGATGTATCTATGCTTTCTAAAAGAACACTGTTTTCATCCTCTGCAGTAAAAATGACACAGATTATCGGCTCATTATGTATATTGAACCATCCATCTAAGGACATGCAAACAGATTGTCCAGATAACTTGTTAAAACAATTAGATTTTTCTTCTTCAAATATTTCATTTAAGAGCGTTGATGATAACTGAAATCTAGATGGTGGAAGGTAACCAGTTCTTAGCATTTCTATGGCCTTTCGAAACTCTTTATTTTCTATAGCTCTAAAACTGCAATTTGTTGCGTAAACGGCTTTGGCTATTTGTCTGTCCAATTCTTTTTTCTTATCTTGTCCAGTTCGCACAAAAAAATAATCCAATTAAGCGCTACTTCCACTATTTTCACGTCCACCTATACTTCCCTTTTCACAGTTATCGCTTTTCTGTTCTTTGCTGAATAATTTCACTCTGGCTAGTTCCAGGCTGTGACTGACAATCACCATGCAGAGTTTCAAGACCACTGCTGATGTCACTAGTTTCACTTTTGCAGGTTTCCCAATGACTTTCTAGTCTGTCCACTAGACCTTGCAATTCTTTACCACACTTTTTACATACTGCTCTACAACCTAGTTGGCCCACTACTTTCTTTTTTATAAAATGCTGTCAAACACTAAATTCCTTTCTGCCCCGGCTTGTCATGAGTTCAAATGTTTTGATAGATTAACCCCTAAAGCAAAAATATTACTGATAACTAAAATAAGTGCGTATCGTTTATATATAGCCGGGCATTTTCTGCCAGTTATTACAAGTTTCGACAAAGCGGCAAAGTTGCAATACTGCGCGGACGAAATTTTCACGTTAATACAAGTTTCGACAAAGGCGCAAAGTTGCAAAAGCTACGCGAACGAAATTTGCATGTTAAGCCGCATTTATACTCAGGGCCGTCTTTAGGTATGTGGGGGCCCCTGGCACTTTTGGCGTTGTGGCCCCTCTATCATCTTTGTATCTTAAAAGTAGCGCCGCAGGCAAATTTTTATTAGGTGCCACGCCCTTTTTTTGGACTATTAAAATCTAGAAATTTAATTTACTTTTCGATAGCCCAACCCGAGAAAACGTAGAAATAAAGAAATTTATAAAAATATAAACGCCAATATTTTTATTTTCAATATTTTTTTTTAAGTGGGGTAGTATTTCTGTCGATGTATTAAATTTGAAATATTGATCCATGTTGTTAATTATTGTAAATGAATGAATGATGAATAATTTAATTATAAGTTTTCCCTTTACTATTGAGCCGAGGAAGGGGGGGGGGGCGAATCCTAAATACGCCAATGCCCCTGTTACGAGATTTTTGAAAACTGAAAAATAGCGCGGCAGGCAATTTTTAACTATATTATGTACTCTATTTATTTCACGTAATTCAAAGTAAACAATGACACGCGATGTTGACATTGCCACGGGACCAATAACAAATCTCAAACGCCAAGATCGCGCGTAATCATTGTTTACTTCCTCTGTAAACGTAAAGTAATCAGAGTACAAACTTAACCTTACCTACTATAAGAAGGTTGGGATACTTTTTGTTTAAAAAAGCGTTGAAATAAAAAAAAACTCTTTATTTGGCGATGCTACATAAGAGAGGTAAGAGGGATACCTCAAAATAAACAATAATAATTCAAAAACCAAAAATTAATCTACATTGACACCAGTGGCTTTTTTCTAGATTTTTGATGGGCAAAATCATTCATTATTTCCTTAAAATCAAGTTCTTTAAGAACGTCATTTTTTATATTTATCAATGACAAACTATTTAGTCTTTCTTTCTTGAAGCATAGTACTCCGAAGTTCATTTTTAATTCTTGCAAGCTTTGAAAAAGAGCGTTCACCACTACAGTTTGTAATCATCAATGATAAGAAAATCCTTAGTGATATTCCAACATTTGGAAAAGTGTCTTCAATTTCGTCTGTACGCAGAAGAAGGTATAAATCTGAAATACTTATTTGCTGGTTTGCAGTGCTACTATTCCCCTTTTCTTACTGATGATTACTTTTTTTTTATGATTTTTTAAATAAACATTTTAGTCAAATTAATGTTAATTCCCAGTTAATAGTGTTAATACATAAGCCTTTTTAAGAAATTCTGTCAGCCGTAGAGGGATCGGCGGGGCCCCCCGTGGCCGGGGGCCCCGGGCCCATGCCTAAAGATGGCCCTGTTTATACTATGCAACATGTTAAACATGGTATCATGCATGTTAAATAAACCTCTGTTGTACAACACAGTTTTGCAACAAGTTTAAGAATACTTTTAAAAAAGTTGTACAACAAACATGTTTTACAACATAAAATCGTGTTTTACAACAGGTTTCAGTGTTCCCGGCCCGAGTCGGTAGATCAAAGGGAATGTTTTTAACTAAGTATTTGGAAGATGAATTTTTATTAACATCGTTTATAATAAGCGGTTCAATCATTTCTTCGATTATTATATTATCTACATTCCACACTTTAGCTTTTTTTCCTATTACATTATTCACACACTTTTTCTACCTTTCCGCTCTAATTTTGCTTATAGCTTTATTTAGTAGGGGTTTTAAATCCACCGTTTTATATGTCGTGTTGTTTCTGGGGACATCTGTCTTTATTTGTATACAGAGTGGCAAAAAAGTCGCGCATAATGCCTGTAACTTTTGAATTACCTCGTATAGGAAAAAGTGACCTTTATGAAAGTTGTTCAGTAAATTATTCCCCACGTTTCTACCTGCATGAATTTTTTCTGTCATTTCTGGTTTGGCTGCCATAGAGACTAATTTACTTTTTTTAAATGGAACACCCTGCATATGATTGCATATTTAGATTCTACTGGGAAAACTCTGAATTTTTTGTATTTCAAATTTTTATTTATTTAAAATTGTAACAAACTTTACAATTACAAAATAAATAGCCTAGAGCAGCGGTTCTCAAACTTTTTTGGTGACGGAACCCTTTTGGGAAGCAAAATACTTGATGGAACCCTACAATAAAACAATAGTTTTTAAAAGTGTATTCTTTATTAATAAGCATAATAAAAGTACAATGTAACAGTTACTAATTATTACTTACTTTACCACATGGCAAGTACAATAATAGAAGATATTAAAAAAGAAAAAATCTAACTAATGGGAGGTATGAAACTGTTTTTTATTTTTCATCAATTGGTTGATATCAGGTTTGATAGAAGACAGTTGAAGTCTCATATCAGGTTCGGCGTCCAGTCTATTGCGATATTTTGTTTTCGTGGCTGCATAGGTTGAGAATCCTGTTTCGCACAAATATGTTGTTGGGAACGGGAGAAGAATATTCAGAGCCATTTTGCCAAGCATTGGATATTCATCACGGATTCTGCACCAAAAATCGTTGAGAGGCGTCGTTTTGAACAGTGACTCCATACTTGTGTCTGATGACATTTCTAAAAGAGATTCATATATCTCGTTTGACATACTTTCGGGCTTTTCCAAGTTGGGTAAAAAAGGATTATGAATCCATGAATTCAGTTTCATTTTTGTATTCTGTTCTTCGGGAAAATAATTTTCAAAAGATGCGCGCATCGAACTGAGATATTGAACCAATTCTTTAAACACATAATCTTGAAACATTTCTGAGTCGTTATCGCTAACAAACTCACTGAGTGACGTAAAGCTTTCTATTTCTTTCTTACCAACGCAAATAATCCAAAAATCTAATTTTCTTTTGAAGGCAGTTATTTTATTATTGGCCTGAAACACTGTTGTCTGTTTACCTTGCAATGATAAATTCAATTCGTTCAGTTTTTGAAAGATATCCGCCATAAAAGACAATCGGAACAACCAAGTTTTATCATACAAACGGTCCTTCAAATTAAAAGAAGTATCTGCTGAAAGAAACATTTGTAACTCGGCTCTAAGTTCAAATAGCCTTGTTAAAGTTTTACCCCGAGACAGCCATCGCACTTCTGTATGGAGCAGCAGTGTTTTATGTTTGCTGCCATAATCTTCACACAATAATGAGAACAATCGGGATTGTAGTGGTCGTGATTTGATAAAATTAATTATTTTTACCGCTTCATCCATAACTAATTTTAGATTTGACGGCATTTGCTTCATCGCAAGTGCTTGTCTATGCAGAATACAATGGCTGGAACTACAATTAGGCGCTTTATTTTTTATTCGTGACACTGCTCCTGCTGTTTTACCTGTCATCGCCTTGGCCCCATCTGTACAAATGTCAATGCAATTGTTCCAACTGAGATTATTTTCTTCAAAAAATATATTTATTTTATTAAAAATTTCTTCCCCGGTAGTGTTTGTGAGCAGCGGTGAACACATAAGCATGTCTTCTTCAAAAGAACTTTCATATGGATATCTCACGATAACCAGCAAGATAGCCAAACCAGCGACATCAGTTGACTCGTCCATTTGCAAGGCGAATCGTGTTTTTTGTAGACGTGTAACTAGTTCTTGTTTGACGTAGCTTGCCAGATCATGGATTCGCCGTGAAACAGTATCGTTTGATAGCGGCACAGTAGAAAGATGCTTTGCAGATTTTTCATCGAGCATACATTTTGTTATGTCTAATACACATGGCTTTATTAAATTCTCAGCGATAGTGTGCGCTTCACCTGCTTGTGCAATGCGATAGCTAACTAAATATGATGCCTCCGTGGCCTTTTCGTTGATAGTTTTTGTTACATGCATCATATTTTTTTGACTTTCCAATAACTGATCTTTTTTACGAACAAAAAATTCTTTATTCTTGTCTTTAGACTCGGGGTGTACAGTTTGTAAATATCGGCGCAATTTGGCAGGTGCCATGGAACTATTAGGAGAAGCAGTTTACTACATAGGATGCAGAGAGGTGAGCCGTTGGAATCAACAAATCCGAAACTGATATATGATTCATCATACTTCCTTTTTTTCGTCTTTGAAACCGTCGAGCTTGACGTCGTGGCATCATCGTCTGGATCGGTGATTGCTATATTCTCCGCGCGTACTGCTTTTGAACATTCAGCGTCATTAGAAGATGTTGTTGCAACACGTTTAACACCTTTAAGCCAACGTTCCATTCTTCTTTATTTATAATGTTACACGTCAGGATGGTGGGGTCTAAATAATGCACAATCGTTACTGCGTATAAGAGACTAAGTTTAGTACAATGAAGAAATGTATAAAACTGAGACAACAGAATACAGCAGGCAGTAGAACAATGAACACTAGTTTCTCGCTAGCGAGCTTGTAAGTAGGTAGGTAGGAACTTATCGCTCCGAACGCTAATCGTCAACTGACTGACGAGGCGCGACGCGCGATCGCCGCTTTTATACTTAGTCCTAGACTAGATCTCGAATATTCTCGAAAATACTCGAGTCGGCGCCTTTGATAAACAAAAAGCAAAAATAAAAAGAGAAATATAAAAATTGCGTTGTAAACAATTCAGAGGCGGCTTTTATCAAAGGGACTGCGCGCTCACAAGTATACAAGTATACATGTTGATACCAAACTTATGAGATATTGTACCAGCTATTGTAACACATGTTTATACAAATACAAATAAATAAATAAATAAACCTACGCGCGGCCGCGGAGTCAAAACGTTCGACCAGAGAGAGGTGCTTTGATTTTTTTTCTAAATTCTTGAGGAACCCCTACAGAGGTATCGCGGAACCCTAGGGTTCCGCGGAACACACTTAGAGTATAGCTGGCCTAGAGAATCGAACAACTTAACATCGGAATAATAAACAAGTGAAACCTTTTCAGTGGAGCAGGTGTTCAAAATGACCACCATTTGCTGCTAAGCAGAGCGCGAGTCGATCCCTGAACCCGTCCACAACGTTTAAAAGGAAGTCCTCTGGAATGGCCCAAATTTCAGCACTAATTCCGACTTTTAAAGATTCTAAGTCATTTGGACGGTTAACGTAGACTTTGTTTTTTAAGTGTCCCCACAAAAAGAAGTCGAGCGGGGTTAAGTCCGGGGATCGCGCTGACCAGTCGATAGCACCCCTTCTGCCTATCCAACGTCCTGGAAATTGTTTGCTTATGTATTGTCTAACATTTGCCGCATAATGCGCCAGGTGCTCCATCTTGCTGGAACCATACCTGTTCGTTTATGCCATTATTTACACCCGGTAAAACCATTCTGCAAGAAGGAATTATGTGATTCCTGAGGAGGTCCAGATATTTTTCGCCATTCAAATTACCATGTGTGAAAAAAGGTCCCACAATATGTCTACCTAGTCTACCAACTATGCCCGCCCAAACATTAACTTTTTGGGGCCTCTGAGTATGACTTTCCTGGAACTAGTGCGTATTCTCAGCAGACCAATATCAATAATTAGGTCTATTAACAATGCCATTTAAATAGAAAGTAGCTTCTTCCGAGAAAATGATATTTGTTGCGAAGTTATTATCGTTATTGCATTTTTCCATCATCAGCTTAAAAAATTCAGCTCTTCTGTCAAAATCGTCCTTGCATAACTCGTGCACCAACTTTATCTTGTAGGGTAGGGATGCAACTTCTCCTGCTTAAACGAATTTTCCACTGACTGACATTAAAATCCATTGCCATTAGCCTAGATGATTGTGTTGGATTTCATGTATTGACAGCATGATATCCCAAAGCTTTGTCTCTCCCGGTTGCTGTTTTAGGTCGACCTGATCTAGCGACTTCCCTAACACTGGGTGTTTCACGAAATTTCTTTATCACTCGACACACCGTTGACTGATTTCTTGGAGGCCTATTTGGATATAATTCATTGAAGGATTGACAAACCTGTTTAAGTTGGGTCTCTGGATAAAAATAAAACTCATTTTAAAAATGTTAAATTGACAAAAAAGTTAATAAAAATAGTAACGTTGTAACTAAAATGATCTCTAAATTCTAAAAATATACAGGGTGTTCTATTTGAAAATCCAAAGTTAAGGTTACTTCCGGCTGAACCGGAACTTGATAAGTACCTGAAAGTGTCTTTTTATTAGCCTATGACTCCTGCAAAGTTTTATCTTGTTCGATTAAAATCTAAAGAAATGGCAGCTGGAAACTGATCTCATGGTCACCCGGTATATATTTGAAGACAAAACTTGAATCTAATGTACATTAACATTTTTCTAAGGGTCTCACACTATGGGCGATTTCTTGCTGACGATAATAAGAAAGAAACTACATATTTCTCAATGATTTTCCGCAAGGAAGCCAAATTTAATGTCAGAAAATATATAAGTTAACAAATTTCACAGATACGACGCCATTTAAAATTTTTTTAAATAGTAACCCTTATCAATAACCACATGTGTTAATCGCATTTCGCGATCCGATTTCAAAAATAAAGTTGTTGATATTTATTTTCAATTGTTTCGGAAGTAAGGACGTTCCTAAATTGCCTGAAGGGGGGGGGGGCGTGGGGGTAAAAGTCAAAAATGCTTTAAATTATGTCTTAACGATGTTTCCAGCCGTTTTTAAAAATTTACATTGTATCACTTAAAAATCCCCACCCTGTATAATCCGGAAGTAATCTGTTATACCACAGAATGTTATTCTAACTTTTTTTGCTGAAAAAAAATAATACAGTTACTGAGAAAAACAAATCTGGTTAATATGACAATAGTCCGCGTGTAATTATTATTGGTTCATTGTCTAAATGAGCTAATTGACTTGTTACCATCCCATTAAAACGGTACATGATTAACTTAAAACTGTATTACCTGACTTAAGCGCAATAAAAATTATTTAGTTACGTTTAACGAATGTACATTATTGTGTAAGTAGCAGGGTTGAGATGATTAAAATCATGATTAATTTAAAAAAGAGTTTTAAAATTTTAACACTTAAAATGTATTTGTTCATACAAAAAATAAAACCCAGACGCATTTTTATGTGGTGTTATTTATTATTTTATTATAATAATCGAAGAGAACAGCTGGTTATTACAAAAATTAAACTTTAAAAAAATTAAAAAATTAAAACTAAAAAAACCTTTTAAATACAAAAAAATACTTACTTAATTTAAACAAAAAAAAAATATAAAAAAACCTAAGTGTTATAATGCTTAAATAGAAATACTAGTTTAGCTGCTTTGTCACTGCCAAGTCTGTTTTTTATATCTGAATGTACGAATCCACAAGTAGAAAGCATCCTTTCGATATTAGCAGACGATGCACAGACACACAAAGCAGAAATTACTATAAGGAGCACTTGCTTAATTTTTGAAACACCTTCTTGAGATCTCCACCACTGTACTGCTGTTACATTTTTGATTATTTCCTCCGAAAACAGAGTTTTGTGAAAAGGGTCCGACTTAGCTTCCAACTTAATTAGTAATGGTAATAATCCTGTGTCTGCAAAATATTTGGAAACAATGTGTAGAGCATCTCTCTTTTCTTCAGCTAGTAATGGATATTCTTCTTTGTTTATTGTAGGATCCAAAATATACGCCAAAAAGTGAAAGGGGGTTAGAGCTTGAACATATCTGTTCTTAAATAATTGATATTGACGCAAGCTTCTTTCTTCTTCAAATTCAAAACTGTCAAAAATAGCCAGTAACTTTTTCCATATGTAAACTGCTTGAGATAAAAATGCACCTTTTTGTTGCATTGCATCCAGTGCTATAGAAATTGGTTTTAGCAACTGTAGAAAATCTTTAGCCATCTTTTTTATACAGATATCTGAAACGTTTTTAAAAATCACTGGATCAATTTGATCTTTATGCTCTTCACATATTGATAACAATGTTGGCCACTCATTACCATAGATCTCAAGATAATCTGAAAGTGTATTCCATCGAACATCCTGAAGTAAGACCAATTTCTTGCCCCCTTTTTCTTTATACCAAGCATTTGGCAAATGGGTATTTCTGAAGTATTTCACAATATGTATTATATTTATCTGCGATGCTTCTAAATCTTTGGAGAGCAAACTAAGTAAGTGTGCCGAACAACCATATGTAATTATAGGGTAATTGGACGACTCGGTAATTTTTTTCTTCATACTGACCATTTTGCTCGCATTACCTGTAACAATACTGGTACCTTTACAGTTATATTCATTTTTGCACTTATTTATTGAGTTAATAGCCAATTCGGCAAGATAGTCAGTTGTATGGGGATGACCAGATGTATCTATGCTTTCTAAAAGAACACTGTTTTCATCCTCTGCAGTAAAAATGACACAGATTATCGGCTCATTATGTATATTGAACCATCCATCTAAGGACATGCAAACAGATTGTCCAGATAACTTGTTAAAACAATTAGATTTTTCTTCTTCAAATATTTCATTTAAGAGCGTTGATGATAACTGAAATCTAGATGGTGGAAGGTAACCAGTTCTTAGCATTTCTATGGCCTTTCGAAACTCTTTATTTTCTATAGCTCTAAAACTGCAATTTGTTGCGTAAACGGCTTTGGCTATTTGTCTGTCCAATTCTTTTTTCTTATCTTGTCCAGTTCGCACAAAAAAATAATCCAATTAAGCGCTACTTCCACTATTTTCACGTCCACCTATACTTCCCTTTTCACAGTTATCGCTTTTCTGTTCTTTGCTGAATAATTTCACTCTGGCTAGTTCCAGGCTGTGACTGACAATCACCATGCAGAGTTTCAAGACCACTGCTGATGTCACTAGTTTCACTTTTGCAGGTTTCCCAATGACTTTCTAGTCTGTCCACTAGACCTTGCAATTCTTTACCACACTTTTTACATACTGCTCTACAACCTAGTTGGCCCACTACTTTCTTTTTTATAAAATGCTGTCAAACACTAAATTCCTTTCTGCCCCGGCTTGTCATGAGTTCAAATGTTTTGATAGATTAACCCCTAAAGCAAAAATATTACTGATAACTAAAATAAGTGCGTATCGTTTATATATAGCCGGGCATTTTCTGCCAGTTATTACAAGTTTCGACAAAGCGGCAAAGTTGCAATACTGCGCGGACGAAATTTTCACGTTAATACAAGTTTCGACAAAGGCGCAAAGTTGCAAAAGCTACGCGAACGAAATTTGCATGTTAAGCCGCATTTATACTCAGGGCCGTCTTTAGGTATGTGGGGGCCCCTGGCACTTTTGGCGTTGTGGCCCCTCTATCATCTTTGTATCTTAAAAGTAGCGCCGCAGGCAAATTTTTATTAGGTGCCACGCCCTTTTTTTGGACTATTAAAATCTAGAAATTTAATTTACTTTTCGATAGCCCAACCCGAGAAAACGTAGAAATAAAGAAATTTATAAAAATATAAACGCCAATATTTTTATTTTCAATATTTTTTTTTAAGTGGGGTAGTATTTCTGTCGATGTATTAAATTTGAAATATTGATCCATGTTGTTAATTATTGTAAATGAATGAATGATGAATAATTTAATTATAAGTTTTCCCTTTACTATTGAGCCGAGGAAGGGGGGGGGGCGAATCCTAAATACGCCAATGCCCCTGTTACGAGATTTTTGAAAACTGAAAAATAGCGCGGCAGGCAATTTTTAACTATATTATGTACTCTATTTATTTCACGTAATTCAAAGTAAACAATGACACGCGATGTTGACATTGCCACGGGACCAATAACAAATCTCAAACGCCAAGATCGCGCGTAATCATTGTTTACTTCCTCTGTAAACGTAAAGTAATCAGAGTACAAACTTAACCTTACCTACTATAAGAAGGTTGGGATACTTTTTGTTTAAAAAAGCGTTGAAATAAAAAAAAACTCTTTATTTGGCGATGCTACATAAGAGAGGTAAGAGGGATACCTCAAAATAAACAATAATAATTCAAAAACCAAAAATTAATCTACATTGACACCAGTGGCTTTTTTCTAGATTTTTGATGGGCAAAATCATTCATTATTTCCTTAAAATCAAGTTCTTTAAGAACGTCATTTTTTATATTTATCAATGACAAACTATTTAGTCTTTCTTTCTTGAAGCATAGTACTCCGAAGTTCATTTTTAATTCTTGCAAGCTTTGAAAAAGAGCGTTCACCACTACAGTTTGTAATCATCAATGATAAGAAAATCCTTAGTGATATTCCAACATTTGGAAAAGTGTCTTCAATTTCGTCTGTACGCAGAAGAAGGTATAAATCTGAAATACTTATTTGCTGGTTTGCAGTGCTACTATTCCCCTTTTCTTACTGATGATTACTTTTTTTTTATGATTTTTTAAATAAACATTTTAGTCAAATTAATGTTAATTCCCAGTTAATAGTGTTAATACATAAGCCTTTTTAAGAAATTCTGTCAGCCGTAGAGGGATCGGCGGGGCCCCCCGTGGCCGGGGGCCCCGGGCCCATGCCTAAAGATGGCCCTGTTTATACTATGCAACATGTTAAACATGGTATCATGCATGTTAAATAAACCTCTGTTGTACAACACAGTTTTGCAACAAGTTTAAGAATACTTTTAAAAAAGTTGTACAACAAACATGTTTTACAACATAAAATCGTGTTTTACAACAGGTTTCAGTGTTCCCGGCCCGAGTCGGTAGATCAAAGGGAATGTGTGTTTTAAACATTTGTTTATAAACATGTTTAAACGTATTTGGACCTGCAACTTGTTGATAACTCCTAGTAGCCAAGAACCGTAGTGTTACAGCAAGTCTTTCTTTTACTGGAATTGCATCCCTAAATGATGTGTTTTTTTATCTCAAAGTCTGAACTTGTCATCCTTACAAAGTTTTTAAAGCTACCATCAGTTCGCAATTCTCCTGCCAACAAATCAACATCATCCCTTTGTAATAAATCGCTACCACTGTATTTCTTCTTAGCTTCCAAAAAAGGACGCACCCAAAACCTTCTTTTAGCCCTTTCCTTTTTAGCACAACATATTATCACACACGCAGCAGCAGCCACTATTGCGTCGTCTCTGCTTGACGTCATCATATCAACTACCCAAGCAATATGTATGTTGTACATACAACAACTGTTTTAAAAAGTTTAAAAACAAAAGTTCGAATTTAAGTGTAATTAGGCAACATGTTTACCAAACAAAAGTTTATAAAACAAAAGTTTGAGGTTTTAGTTTTAGGCAACATGTTTACCAAACAAAAGTTTACAAAACATGTTGCATAGTGTAAATGCGGCTTTAAACTTCTCCAGTTTTGCTTCGTATCTGTACTATTCCTGCCTAAAAATATTTGTTTACTTAACAAAAGAAAATATAAGCAGTTAGAAATATTTAAAAATAACAATATTTGTAAAAGCTGGTAATTTTTTAAAAAAAATCAAAAAATCATGATTTTTGTCAACCCTGGTAAGTAGTATTAATGCATACCTTACCCTGCCTTATTAGTAGTACTAGTACATAATTGAGCTTTTATTAGCTCAGAAATATACCTTTCTTTTTTGAAGAAGTTTTTTTTTAATTATGTTTTATGGCTCTGGTTTACACCAAATGGCCAACATCTAGAAATATACCTAAAAAACTATTTCTTGTGCAGTCTTAACTAAATCGTTGGGTTGTAAAAATAATCTAGGAACTGACACATCGATCCCCTAGTTCACAATCATAGTAATTACGGAAAAAAGGTGGGTTTAATTAGGACGATAGTGCACAAATCATAAAGTTACAATTTCATTGACAAAAAATTGTAATTTTAATATGATTGTGAACTAGAGTATCGAATTAAAGTAATTAAGAGAGAGAAAACACAGTGGCAAATATATGCACCTACGTGATCACTAAAATTTATAAGTTTTAAATAGGCAGTAATACATTTTCAAAACAATAAATATGTGCTTTCCTAAAATTGTTTAGCGGTTTATAATGAATCTTATTAATGTGACCTCGTTTCTATGTAGCACCAGATCATAATAATTATTGTCGGCAAATCATTTTAAAAGTGTCGGCGTTTATTGTCATTGTATCTCGGATTATATTTTTTAATTAATTGCAACAATTTAATTATATTGGTAATCATTAGCAAATATAATTTAATTATTCTAACTATGTTTTCTTTTACATTTTTAAAACTGAATACAAATTATAATTAATTATGTCGACCCACAATGACCTACGAAATTAAATGTCTCGATAAAAATAAAGATAATTATGTTTATTGTGTTTATTTTCTTTGAGGAATGACTTGTTTACCAAAAGCCAAAGAATAAGTTAACACACCTACATGTGACTAAATAGGAAGTCCAATGCCTTTAATACCAATTTATAACATATAATAACGTAACGTAAATATACAGGTTGTTTCAAATTAAGTGACTACCAATTTTGTTTTTATTAAAGATACGAAACTGATTAAGTTAGGAAAACAATAGGTAGTATTTTTAAAACTGTTTAAGATAAGTAGACAAAAATGTAAAAAATAATTAATCACAGTAGTTTTTTGAAGTAAAATACAATTATATTTAATTGAAACTCCTGTATATTAAATTGTTTTCGGGGTAATGGCACGAGTGTTTTAAAACTACCGATAATTTGTTATGAAAGCGTGTTTTCTATAATTTCACGAGTCCGCTAGGACGTGCGAAATTTGTACCGGGTGTCCCACTCAGAATGGCTGTCGGCCGTATCTCAGAAAGTGTTAGTCGTATGGCTTGCGGAAAAAAAATATATTTGGTAAAGTGGTCATGAGAAATTGCTGGAAATTATTTTCAAGTTTCTCAGACTCGCGCTAGAGGGCGCAACAGTAACGGTAAATATGAATCACGAAGTTTCCTTAAAAGTTATATATATATATTATATTTCGAAGATTTTTTAATAATATTCACCTTAAGAACGTGTTCGTCACTTTTCAAATAAAGTGGTGGGGGAAGGTTGAACATTATTTGTAATAAATGCTGATAACTCCGGTCTGGCTTAACATAATTTAGTAAACTTGGTTTTGCTAAAAAGGGCTTTTCTCACTCTATATATCATCTTATGAACTACGGCAATATGTGTTTTACACTAGGCGTTAGGGGGCGCTGTGTTACAGCTTCACAAACATTGCGCGTTTTTTCCATAATTGTAAATATAATAGTATATTCAATTTCAACTGATTACAAGGATGATTAAAAGTCTAAGAAGTCAGCGAAAACCGCAAGTTAATATCTATTTTCAATCCGGAGATATCAACAACAATAATCATAATTACGGAACATTATGATTTTATTTTCAAGTTGCCGTTGTAAAGGTTTTTTTTTAAGAGTGAAATAGGCCTTGGAAAAACAAAATATGAAGGTACGTATGTTTCAAGCAAATATATCGTTACGACAATAATTCTCAGTGGCGCCCTAAATGTTCAAATTGTCGCCCATCGTTTTGTATACACGACTCCAATCTCTCCCTGGTTGATAATACTGCAGTTTCTACCTCTGCCATAAAGATACGGCGGCTGCTGTCGATTATCCGTTCTATCATGTTTTCCCTTGTGGTGGGTCTGGTAACGAAAACAAGATCCTTCAATCTCCTCCATAGATACAAATCTAGGCATGTTAAGTCAGGTGATGTAAAATAGAAATTACCACTTTCATCACCCGTATCACAATATATCCTATAATATTACCTGGCAGGCCACGGAAATATACTCCCTCTTCCTATCCACCTTGCAGGAAATGTGTCGTCAAGAGATTGACGAACGTTTGCCGCAAAATGTGCAGGACATCCATCGTGTTGGAAAACCATAGTTCTGCGAATATCCAAGGGCACATCTTCGAGAAGAATTGGGAGTTCGTAATTTAAAAAATGTAAATATCTTTGCCCAGTAAGCGACTCATTAAATACAAACGGTCCAATTATTCTGCCACCCAAAATGCCGCACCAGACATTGACACTCCATCTTCCTTGATGCTGCACCTCCCGCATCCAATGAGGATTATCCCGCGACCAATAATGCATATTATGGCGGTTTACTCCTCCATTACTATGGAAAGTAGCTTCACTAGTCCACAAAATTCTGGAGTATGGTTATAAGAGTGTTACCTCTTGCCAGGATAGCCTTACATTAAAAAAATTTCTTTAATTAAATTTGAAAGGGGTAGATTAAATTAATTTCTACTAAAAGAGCATTTAAATTGATTTCGAGTAATTGACGTTATGAAATTATATGGATGAAATTATAAGCAACGAAGTTATTGTTTTAACAAAAAGTCTGGGCGACTATACCAGCCTGCCCGCTTCTGCTGGGGCAGCTCCTTCAGCTGGGCAGGAGGACTTCAGCTTGATTAAAGACCCTTGGAAGCACTCCTAAGGTGGCTCGTAGGCTCAATGTCCCCGGTTAGAGCACATGTGGTTCCTTAACCTTACATATGGTGAAAACCCAATAACAACCCAAGCCCCTAAAAATAACCAAAAAAAGAAAATTACCCACTGAATTCCCACAAAACAACTAACCAAAATAACAAAAGGAATTAAAGAAGCTTACCTCTAAAAGACCTAACACCTCGTGGTCTTTAAAAAAAAATGGCCCAACGGCGACGCCGACGGGCTCGACCTTCTTCTCTGAAGGTATTTTCAGAAAGTAAAATTAAAGGCCGCAAGAACTCTGAAGACAAACCCCCTTCTCCTTCAACAAAATCAGCTGACTTAGTGATGCTAACTTAACTTAACACCAACAAAAAAGAAGTGAACAGAGATAAACTACAAAAGATCCAAACGATACGAGAGTCTGGGCTTTTACCAGAACCTAAATTAAATAACGAAATGAAGAAAATAATTCCAAACAACTTTGTTTAAACATAAAATTGCCAAAAGTAGAAATGGACGGTCTGCGACTTGACGGAGACGCAAAAACTGAAATCCATGGTCCACCTATATGCGGCGCCTGGTACCATCAACCACAGAAAACCAGAAGTAGTGCGTTCGCCCCATACTCTCACTAACGTTCGGTAAACAAATATGATAAACCTAATAAACAATTATTTTTCGAGCAAAATAATTATAAAATATGCACTTTTGTGGAAATATTACTGTACGAATCAAAGGTAAATCTACATTCCCCACAAAGTCAATAGTGGAAATTTTTAAAATTGCTACAAGTTGAGCATTTACAGTTATTTATTACAGTGCCTTTGTACTCAAATTTAGTAATGATAAGTTTAATTAATGAAATGGAAGGGATAGGCTTATCAGGGAATTGTACTAAAAACATTTCAGACACAGCTCTTGAAACTGTGAAAATTTCGTAATTTTGCCATCACATTAATTTGAATAAGTTAGGATTGGCTTATTAAAATTTATTCAAACTTGGCACATGGGTATATTATATCGGTCTCTTCAAAAAATTACAACACTATTTTTCCCTAAAATGTACAGGGGAGCCAATATTTAGCCACCTAAAAATTTACATGGGATTTCCTACGTTCAGCTAAGCCATGCTTCACCCGGTATGTTGTTAAACTTTTGAATAGATTGTTTTAAGACAAATTCAACCATACTATACTAATTAGTTTCTAATGAAAAATGAGTGAAAGATGGGCGATTAATATGATCAATTATGTAAGCCTGAACAGAACAAAAACAACCAGCCAAATAATGGGCTGGGGCTGTCATGGCACGAGTCAGAAGACTGTCAAGGTAGTGTCATTGTAATAGTATATTATTAACCAAGGTTTAGACAGCCATCATTATTGCCCGAGCGGCAAGTTTAAATCACAAGGAGCGGAGCGACGAGGGATTTAAGACGCGAGGGCTATAAGCTGTCTAAACCGTGGTTAATATAATATTTTTTCCACTACTACAAACTTTTATAAGACATTTATCTTTATAGTATTAATAATTATAAAAAATTATAGGTAGGTACAAGTATATTTTTTAATCAAGTTACCTGCGCTTTGGCATTAGCAAAATATTTTGTTGTTTTGTCAGGTGGCTTTGTTAATGTCAATTTTTGTTCATTTATGTCATCAGATTTCACGAGTTTTCCGTTTTTTTTTAAATGAGCGAAGAAAATGTTAGTGATATTATTATGTGTACACCTCCAGAATTAAGGATGGAAGCAGAAAAAATGTTGATTGTATCGATATTTTACAGTATTAAGTAATCTAATATGTATTGATAATTATCTGGTTGCCTAACCACATTCATGTTTATGAATTCATGTTGTAGAATCAAAAAAGCAAGTTACCTGCCTTCAAATAGATTCTTGAAGATCAGTCAATAATGGATTTCAATAACTATTTTTTCCACTACTAACCTATAACATCGCCATTATTGACCGATTATTAACGTTAGAAATCGTTTTTCTCTACCTTATAAGTTATTATTGACCATGGTCAATAATAAGGCATTGAAATCCATTATTGACCGATCTTCAAGAATCTATTTGAACGCAGGTAACTTGATATTTCTTGTGGTTAGGCAACCAGATAATTATCAATATACATATTAGATTATTACAGATGCTATTGTAAAATATCGATACAATCAACATTTTTCCTGCTTCCATCCTTAATTCTGGAGGTGTACACATAATAATATCACTAACATTTTCTTCGCTCATTTTTAAAAAAAACGGAAAACTCGTGAAATCTAATGACATAAATGAACAAAAATTGACATTAACAAAGCCACCTGACAAAACAACAAAATATTTTGCCAATTCCAAAGCGCAGGTAACTTGATTAAAAAATATACTTATACCTTCCTATAATTTTTTATAATTATTAATACTATAAAGATAAATGTCTTATAAAAGTTTGTAGTAGTGGAAAAATATTATATTAACCACGGTTTAGACAGCTTATAGCCCTCGCGTCTTAAATCCCTCGTCGCTTCGCTCCTCGTGATTTAAACTCGCCGCTCGTTCAATAATGATGGCTGTCTAAACCTTGGTTAATAATATACTATTAAGTACTAAAAAATGCCTTGTCTTTTTACAAAAATATGACATATGTCATATGTCGACATGCTCTTGATATACGGAAAATGTCAAAATAATGGAAGAGGTGCTCAAAATCTGTACAAACTACGATACCCTAATCGTGAGATACCAAGTTATAAAACGTTTCATAATGTTGAACAAAATTTAAGAAGTGAAGCCCGAACGTAAGAAAACATTATTACGTTCTGGCTTATGTTCCCAATATGTTTCACTCGACTTCTTGCCGAAGAATTAGGTAGGCATTGGAAAACGTACAGTTCACAGGATACTAAATTATTATGAATATCACCCCTTCAAAATTTATCTGGTGCGGGGCTTAACACCCGAAGATCCTGAATGCCGCGCCGCCTAAATTTTATTGCCAATATTTGAATAAAATTGGAACAAAGCCCTTCTTTTCTTAACAAGATTTTATGGATTGATGAAAGTAGATTTCACAATAATGGCACAGTAAATCACCACAACTGTCACAACTGGTCACTTGTAAATCCCCACCGAATGAGAATAATTTTCATGTATTTTGGGTGGTGCTAACGTTTGGTGTGGTTTATTGCTCGACCATCTTATTGGTCCTTACTTTTACCAATAGTAAACGATTTTTCAATTTTTTTCAAAATGAACTTCTCTTTTTACTTACCTCAAGATGTGTGTTCTCCGGTGACCACCAAGGTCACCGGATTTGACCCTTTTAGATTTTTTTGTTTGGGGATATAAATAATTGTGTATGTAGCCGAACCTAGAGATATCCCAGATCTGCAAACGAAATAACAGAGCAGTCACTGCAGATATTATTAGGGCAGCTTGCGTATCTTATAAAAATATTTGAATATTGTCTTAGTGAGAGTGGTAACCAATGTGAACATATTCTGAAAAGCAGTCTTTAGGTATTAATCTTTATTTGGGTTTCTTATTATTTGTAATTTGTTAAAAACTATTTTAATAAAGTGTTCGTTTTCGTTAAAACTTTCCTTATTTTTATAGAAAAAACTACTTAAGAATATTTACAATGACACTACTTGTGGCTCGTGCCATTACAGCTCCCATCACACCCTTGATTATTTGGCTTGTTGTTTTTGTTATTGAACACCTGTTCAGGCTTACATAATTGATGATTTATAATCGCTCATATTTTAGTCATTTTTTTTTTTTTTTTATTAGAAGCCTAACTAGTGTGGTAGGGTTGAATTTGTCTTAAAAGCAAGCCCGTGGGGAGGAAAACCGGGTCTCTATATGTAATTTTGGAAATTTAGAATTCAGGCTGATGATGTAGAAAGTTCTTTTGCTCGTATGATTTTTTGTTGTTGGAATAACCAGTAATCAAAATAACGAATTCGATGTGAAAAATTTTGTCAACTTATTTACAAAGCAAATATCGCAATGCGATACATTTAGAATACATCCTAATAACATTTTTGCAACTCATCTTATACCAATTTACATGAATACATCTATTATGAGTATTATGTATACATTCTGAAAATAATTCATACTTCAATCTACTTTAAGCACGCTTTTCGGGCTTTTGCTGAGGTAAAAGTACCTATAACTACTGGTATTCTAAGAATTAAATTCCAAAAACATCACCACACAAACACGTTAAAGAATAAATACATTTTTTTACACAACAACACCCACACGGTCGATACACATGCCGTTGGCCAGTGGGGGGGGGGGGGGGGGACTACTGGCGACGCCTCCGACAATGACTCGCCCACAAAACGGAAAATCTACGCCCTTATTGTAATGGCCTCCTTCCGACGGCACTCCGGGTTGGTTGATTGGAGCTATCGCCCACTGCATTGAAGTTGTCTGCTATTGCGGACATAATGTTTTGACTGAAGAAAGTAAATGGGGTTTTTTGGAAGTTTTTTCCCCAAATGCCAAGCCGTATCCCAGTTGATTATCGTAAACGCGGGAAATATCTTTGAGCCAGGGCAATATATACTTCCATAATTCGCTGTAAGGTCACCACCGGAAAGTTGTTCGCTATCTATATTAATTGTAAATATGCGCCACTACCTGGGCCAAACCGTAGTTTAAGCGCATATGTAGATAAAACTAGATTATGAAAATAAATGAATTTAAAAAGAAGAAAAAAGGTATTCTAAGCAAAGTATCGCAAGTTCTGAGATGCGTGCTTGCGAAGAACACGATCTTTGAAATTTTTTTATTCTCGCCAGTACACTGAAGGAGCGCTCAGCAGAGTACAAAAGATTCTGAGTGCAACACAAACATTTGGAAATATCGCTTTTAAAATTTGCTAAGTGAACATGTTTCAAATGAGTCATTTAGTTCGGTAATTCGTCCGAAACATCAGATGAATATTTCTGTACTAAATTAGCCGCTTTCTCTTGGATCTTGTCTTCAATCAACTCTTCCACAAAAAAGTATCGTTCAAATTTCTCGCAACGTCGAACCTAGTTGTGAGTCCCGCGATCACTGAGTCAGTAATAACAAAAAACGTATTTCGCCGCAAATTTGTCTCATCTATCTCTCGTTCTTCCTCATTCCCATCATCACAATCAAATATGCGACGTTTTTTCTTTCGGCCCACTTTTTGCGATGGCAGCTCTGCTGAAATGTCAACAGTTTTTTGCGACGCTGTAGCAACCAATCTACATTCGTTTAAAAGTGCACCCCAACGATTTTGCAAAAATTTCAAGTCGGTGAGTAAACTAGAAAGATTTCCGACTTCAACATCGATTGTAATCCCTTTAGCTTGGAGAACGAGATTTCTTTCGTCGATTTAAGACGAGATCTTCGACCAAATAGACGGCATCAGCACACATTCGAATTTACTCATGTATTTGAGAATACCGTTAATCTCCCTTTGAGTGTTCGCGGTTAAATCCAATTTTTGCAACTACAGGCGTTCTTTTCTGCGGGCCCTTCCGGGGAGGGTTTTTCGATCGTGAAGCTTTTATAGGTTGATAGGTTGATGGGTTGGGTGTTTTGGATCGGATTTGATGGTGATCGAGTTAATCAAGTCAATTAATTAGAAGATTATTTCATTAATATAAATTTTTTAGTCAAAGAATCAGGGTCTAGGACATTTAGCCGTCGCCGTTTCGCCGTCGCCGTTTCGCCGTCGCCGTTTCGCCGTCGCGACAATTCGCCGGCAGCCGATTCGCCGTGGGCCGTTTCGCCGTCAAATAGAAATTAATAAAATACGTAAAAAAGGTTATAATATATATTGCTAAATTTTAACAAAATTGTTTGATAAAAATATACCTACATAGGCAAGTCAATAATAAAGTTCTCAAATATTATACTATAATTATTATATACAACAAAATTATTACATTTCATAATTATGCGCTAAACCTCTGAGATATTCTGTCATATTATTGTTTCTAAAATTATTTACTAAAGACAAAATTCTGTCATCAGCTAGTCTATACTTTTTTAACTTTAAGATATAAAAAAATTGTAATAATTATAGACTTATATTGGTTAAACAGCGCTAACACGGCATCTAATCCACCTTTTTGGGTCCAATTCGGTATATGCTAGATATAAAAAAATTGTAATAATTATAGACTTATATTCTATTTGACGGCGAAACGGCCCACGGCGAATCGGCTGCCGGCGAATTGTCGCGACGGCGAAACGGCGACGGCGAAACGGCGACGGCGAATAGTCCCATCCCCAAAGAATCAGGCAATTTTGTCTGAAATTATTTCTCAATCGACTCGCAAATATTTTTTCATCAAAAAAAATTTTTTGAACACTACCGGAAAATCCGGGCCCCCTCGAAAACTCCGGACCCGGGTTGTTGATTGTCACCCAACTGTCACATTGGTTGTTTCCACGTGGTAGCATTTCGCAGATTTTCGAGGTATTTTTTTTATTGCTTTTGGTGGTGTTTTGAGACAGTTTCTTTGCATGATATTGTAGTTAGTGTGAACATTAAAAAATTATGGATCACAATTACTGTGTTCTCAGAACCTGAGGAAGCAGAAATTAATATTTTAGACATGCACAATTTCAAAGCCCCTTAACTTATTTTCCATCATTTAAAGTTAATTTTGTTGGTTATCAGACCTCTAGTACAGCCAATCTGTAAAATTTGCGAGAAAAAAATACCATAAGCGGTTTAATTTCATAAATGGTTAGGGGGGCATGTGATTAGCTTAAAACCAAATTGCCGGCGCCCCCCCCCCACCTTGGGAGTTTGTGGGAAACTCAAAAAGAATTTTGACTTGATTTTCCGCAAAAACGGTAAGTCGCAGAGAAGTATTATGTAAACAAATATTGTAGAAAATAATATTCTCCACAATTTATCTCATGGAGTCACTGCGCTACGACTAAAAGTGCAGAAAGCAGAGGGCGCCAAAGTCGCCAAAAATCACTTTTTCCTTATTTTTGACGGGAAAAATACTTTTTTGCTCAATCGCATAAATACAAAAGTTGTAGAGCCTAAAAAATCCTATAAATTGAGTTTGCGCTTTTTTTACAATGCACGGTTACGGATATATAGCGCCTGGAAGTACCAACGGAATGCAGCGTCTTAGCATTCTATTAATATTGACCCTTATCTGGCACACTAATCACAGGAAACTGTTACGAAATAAAAGAAATGAATATGGCAAATTAGTTTAACATGCAACCTTGGGTAACTTTAAGTAGAACACCCAGTATATTTTAGAAACATGTAATGCGTTTTTTTTTAATATTAAAAATATAATAATATTATGTTGATATTTGATCCAGCCGTTTTCGAGATATTTCAATTTAAAAATGCTGATTAAGTATACCACTGTTATATCAAATCACAGTTGCCATGAATGAACATACGATACGAAAATTATTAAAAAATATCAACAAATTTTAATAAAAATATTACTGATAATGTATGGTCATGAAATCAATTTAGTACATTTAACTCTACAAATATACTATTGTACTAGAGTAATAAAATTGCAAAAACAGCATATTTGATAACATCGGTAACTACAGATTATTGACGTCACAGAAAGGCAGGCGTTTTGACCCACATTCAAAATGTTAATGGTAATTTTATTGTAATCTCGTAACACAATTAGAATTAGTTATTTACAGTACTTGTATAAGGTCATTATACTGCTATTCTAACGTCGATTTGAAAATATCACTCCATTCTACGAGTTCTTATTACTCCATATCAAGATATATCCCCTAATTGTTTTAAAATATCAAGGGCATTTAACATTTTTTTAAAGTTACACTTTCCCATCAATTTCCTATCAATAATTTCTGTTCACGGTTGAGGTTGATTTGAAGCTAAGTAAATAAATCGCCCATAGTCGATGATTCACTGGGTGGAACCGTTTTGTCAATTCGCCTTAATGTAGGTATATTGATTATTCTATTCTATAACTATAATAAACTTGTGGAGAAAGACTTCGACTTTCCTTTCCCCTATAAAGCATTTTTAGTTGTGGCGTAGTGGTCATATTAGATGTGAGGATCTGTAACAATAGAATGCTACGATCACAGGACATAAAACAAATAATGCTGCATTCGGTTGGTACTTTCAGGCGCTATATCTCCGTAACCGTGCATTGTGAAAAAAAAGCGCGCATTCAATTTATAGGATTTTTTGGGCTCTACAACTTTTGTATTTATGCGATTGAGCAAAAAAATATTTTTCGCGTCGAAAATAAGGAAAAAGTGATTTTTGGCGACTTTTAGTCGCAGCGCAGTGACTCCAAGAGATAAATTGTGGAGAATATTGTTTTCTACAATATTTGTTTACAAAATATTTCTCTGCGACTTACCGTTTTTGCGGATAATCCAGTCAAAATTATTTTTGAGTTTCCCACAAGCGCCCAAGGGGGGGGGGGCGCCGACAATTTGGTTTTAAGCTAATCACATGCCCCCCTAACCATTTATGAAATAAAATCGCTTATGCCATTTTTTTTCCCGTAAACCCGCTTTTCCATAACAGATTGATTGTACTACTCGCCGCATTTTAAATAATATACAAAAATGTATTAAACCTGGTCCTGAATCAACATAAATGTACAGCTGGAATAAAAGTAACTAGAAAGTAACACCTGCCATAAAACTCTAACTCTTTTTTAAGCTGAAAATACTATAGCAAACTACGATTTTTAACCACTCGCGTATAAAAAGCGCGAGTGAAATTGCCACTATAATTTTTTAAGCTTCCGCTTATTTCTTTAATACCTGTTACATGGTTACACAATGTATCAGGGGAATATTCTGTAAAACCTTAAATTTGAAACAATATTACAAAAATACTTATAGTGAATTTTCTAGAAATAAACCTCCCTTTATTTCATTTCAGTTATTGCTTAGTGTGTATCACGTAAATTTTCTTTAAAATAACAAAGCTGCTACGATTATAGGATGTTGTAACTTCCTGCTGAAACACATCTTAATCATAAACTAAAGAAACACCCGCCAGGAAGCTGATTCGACATTGACAAAAGATCGGTGAAAAACGGCTTAACCCTTAGCAAGGTCTTAACCTCCCTGTTTTAAAATGAAAGAAGCGGATATATTAACTGGGCTTCTGTTTTCACCCCTCTAACAAGGTTTTAATTAGATGCACTAAAAAAGTAACAGGACGGAGTCAGTGGCGCACCAACAACGAACTGATTAAGAGTTCGTGATTATGATAAAAAGTTAATTTAAGGGTATTTGCAGATAGTTCAGGTTAGTTAGGCTTGGACTGAAAAACGTAGGGCTTGGTCCAGATCACAATTATAATAATATATCGTGCGAACAAAAATTATAATCATCAAAGTGTGCTTTGCGTCTAGGGCCGTACTGCTTAGCGGTAAAACTTAATACCTCTTGGGTGTCGGTAAATACCAGCATTATTAATTAATATCAGTTATTCCGTCATCTTAAGCAGTCATTACAAGTAATATGATTTATTGCTAATTCACCCAATTTCTTGAATAGTTCACGACGTTCACGCAGTGGCTCTTTCTGTTTCGGGAAACAGGTTCTATACAACATAAAAAAGAAACTGGAAGATCATCTGTAAGAACATAATTAAGAACTTGTTGCAAACGTTCGTGAAATAATGCAAAATAAATATGGCAACAAAATGTGTAAGACGCCTCAAGAAGTGGGAAGATCTTATGGAACATGCAGGACTATTCTTAAAAAAACAGTTAAATTTGCTTCCTTATAAAGTGCAACTATTTCAAGAAATACGAGCTGCAGATTTTGAAAGACGCAGGAATCACTGTCAGTGGTTTACCCAAAATCTATTGAAAATAAATAATTTAATATACCTGACATTTTTTTCTGCTAAAGCCTGGTTCCACCTTACCGGTTATGTGAATTCTCCGAATTCATACATGCGGAATAGTGAATATCCTCATTCTTTTTGCAGAGTTAACATTGCACACACAGTGGTATAAAGACAATATTTTGAATTAATTTGTGGAGCAATTACTTGACGATGAACTACGTTTTGGTTATTTTCAACAGGACCGTGCAACCGCCCATACACCGCCGAAACTATTAACTACTTACGCAATTTTTTCGACGACAGATTAATCTAACAGGCATTGAATTCCCACCCAGATTATCTTGTCTGACGGTTATGGATTACAGTTTTCCTCATTTGAAGAACAATATTTTAAAAACAGTTACAAGAAAGGATTATCCAAGAATCTGGTAACATTTCTCCAGAGATGCTGGTCATTGTATTTGTTTACTTATTTTAATATTCATCACTTTGGCATATCGTTTGATATATCGTCCACTTATAATTGTTTTCGGGTTCTTGAAGGTATTTTTACGTCAGGATTTTATCCTTTGACATCTGTTACTTATTGCGTACGGTTTAGGTATTGTCGTTTATAGAAATTTTGATATCGGCTTTTGCGATCTTGGATGAAAATAATTTGCTCACACGGTAATACAGTAAATTTGGTAGTATTTCAGTGATAACTAAACCAAAAATTAGCACGGTTTTTAGGGCATCGGAACCGCTATCTTGAATTTAAGGGTTGCTTCCGTTTTTGGGACTTACTTTGTCAATTTTGCTATTACGATAGAATTTTGGTAAGAATGAAATTCTCTGTGAACTTTCACTCTTAATATTTTTCGATGTTTCCTGGTCTGAAACGAGTACCATGCACAACAAAAAATTTACAGATTTTTGGTTCATGAATGGGGTTTTACGTCAGGGCATCCCTTTGACATCTTTTGATTCTTCGACTACTTTTTAGATATTGTATAAAGAAACTATAATTGCTATCGGCTAATGTCTTTGTTGAGTATGCCGCGCCTTGTGTGTTATGATTGATTTGGTTTGCATATTTTTGGCGCCTTTTTTCGTCATGTAGGATTTTACTCTCTACTATTAGTGCTTCTCTACTATAGATCGATGGAGAGCCAGTCTTTAGGTAGTTTGTAGGTTGCATTTTGTCTCGCTCTCGCATGCGCGTCAGTAATAAGTGAGTTTGTCGAAACGTCCGTCCGTCCGTAATAGTTGGTAATGATTTTTAAAAAGAACTCATTAATAGTTGGCATGCAAAAGTCCTGGTGCAACACGCGATTCATAGTGTACCTCGGGCCTCGGGACATCTGCGATAATTTTCAGCGCCCTATTCTTAATTACTTATTCAGCTTATATTGCACCACGAAGGTGCGCCATAGGTGAGAACCGGCCTGACCAATGCCTTGTAGAGGTTGACCTTTGTCCTATTTGCAAGTCTACTTCGCCTGTGAAGCAGGGGTTAGATAGAGCCTAACTGTCGCAATGCAAGCTTCACTCTATTTATTGAATTGTGTCTCCAGTTCTGTCTTTGGTCAAAGATAAGTCCCAGGTACCTCACTTCCTGGCACCAATTTACTTGAACTCTGTTGACTTGAGCCTTGTATCAGGCCGACGTACGCGGCTTTTCGAGAAAAATATGGCCTTCGTCTTAGTAGGATTCAGACAAATCTTCCAAACCGAAAGCCATTTTTTCAGCTCGATTACGTGACGCTGCATCCGGCTGACGACAATGCGCGGTGATTTGGCAGTCGACGTAATTGCTGTATCGCCAGCGAAAAGATAGAGCTGCGTGAATCTATCTCGCGGAATATCATTAGTTTTTACAGATCACAACCTATACAGCTAAGCCAATTAAAAGCAATGAAAAAATGTAAGGTTAAAAAAACCCTTATTTAAAAGCATAATAGTTATAACGTTTAAGCTGCATTTAAAGAATATTGGAAAATCAATTTGTCTTAATTTAATTAAAACCTTGAAAACTTCATTCACACATAATTATAAGAATCTCCATCTTCCCCAACAAATCCATTTTTCTACTTTTTGGGCATTCGTGAAGAATATTTACGTTATCAGATGGATAGAAATTAATTAAACTAACCTGCAGAAAGTAAATAATTCGCAAAAGTCGATTTGGTCTCAGTAATATCTGAATTTTTGTATTTGTTAAAGCAGCGAGAATGTTCCTGTGTCCTTATGGAAATCTTTCTTCGTGACTATCCAATGTGAACTGGATGGTGAGAGCAGTCCTTACAATTCAATTCATAAACCCCAGATCTTGAGAAGCGTTTCGACAAGTCCTTGGATTGGCCCATGTGGTGCTTCAACGTTTGTTCTGAATGCAATTAAAATGTTTAAATTTCGAAAAATCTTTTTTCCAAATTACATTAACTAAACAATTGCAATACCTATACTAACCAATTAAGTTTTTCAAACAGGGCCACTTTTCATTGAATGCCTAAGCAATAAGTATTATAAATAGGGGAAAAGAAATTCCAAAACTCTTCCTCCTCAAGTTCAATTAAATTATAGTTGGGCATTTAAACTTAGTCATATTCAGTCTACATATTTTGAACGCAGAAGCATTCATCTTCAGTAGACAGAACAAAAATTGAGTTGCTGTTGGTGTTAGCAAAAGAGAAAATTGCTTAGATGATAAGGAACCTTGAGAGAAGTGAACTGTTTAAATAATTAAAGAAAAATCTCTATTTAAATTATGAATGTCGACATACTGAGAAGAATAGTTCGATGGAATTAGTTATGAACAATTGGTTTAGGGGAATAAGAAAATATCTGTTAAATTCTCAAATGCGTTTAATTGGATTAATGTTCAATTCAATTAAACAATCACCAAAACAACTTTAAAACTTTAGAATATCGATGACAGATTGGTGAGTTGAGCCTTTTTCACAGACATTTTCGTGGCGAATGTTCAGACGTGGTTCAACTTAGTAGTGCTCGAACAACCCCATTTAAGAATTCCTTCATCTGGAGGACGGCGTCACTTTGGAACTACTTATCTGAGTATTCCCCATCAAATTTGTCCTTCATAGATTCAAAATCAACGTTTCAAAATACAAGGATCTTTTAACTTTTATTATTAACAATCATTGTATGCTCCATTCCACAATAATTCGTTGATTTCTCGACCGCAATAAAATTTAAACCCAGCCATATATATATAAGTGCCTTTTGAAAGGGTACAGGTCCTGATTACCTACTAATTTCAATAGTTTAGGTTAGCTATTTTCAACAAAACAACAAATATAAAATAATAGGTAAGTATCTTTATTTTAATCATGTAATTAAATAGCTAATAATATTTATACAAAAATACTAATCTACAATATTATAATATCATCTATGCCTAAACTAATTATTAAGGGCCTTACGTTACTATTAATTATGTTATTATATTGGTATATTAGGTAGGTTAATGGCAAATTGCAGGTGTTCAATATAAAACAAAGTATTTTCATCTTAGTTCATCAGTCGTTTGGTGTTTGTCAAGGTGTGCGTTAAAGGTATTTTCGTGTGTGTTATCGAGCATCCAAAATATGTCAGATCTGTGTGAAACTTCAGATAATATTGCTTCCGGAAGTTATGGTGTAACGAAGAAAAAACATTTATCACTTGATGCCAAAAACATCATAAAGAACGTTTACTGTACCAACAAACAAATGTCAAACTAAAGCTCCCTCAAACAAAGGACAAAGAATTACGATATTACATGCAGGTTCAGAAAATGGATTTATTCCGAACGCTCTATGAATGTGCCCAAAAATAGTGTTATTGTGATGGACAACGCTAGTTACCACAGTCGCCAACTAAGTAAAGTGCCGAATTCAAATAATACAAAAGTGGAAATTCAAAACTATATGATTGAAAATAATATATATTTCGACGAAACCTATACAAAAAAGGACCTTTTAAATGTTTTAAAAACATTTAATATACTAACCTATTATTTTATTTTTGTTGTTTTGTTGAAAATAGCTAACCTAAACTATTGAAATTAGTAGGTAATCAGGACCTGTACCCTTTCAAAAGGTCCGGTGCCTACACAATAGATATTTGTCAGGCAACTTATTTATGGTTGGGATTACGACTGAGGGTTGTCATTTAAATTTTATTGCGGTCGAGAAATCAACGAATTATTGTGGAATGGAGCATATAATAATTGGAGCAACCAGAAATATGAATTAATTTTGCAGTGTCACTGATCAGGGGTTTTTATGCTTGTGGAGGGAATGGAAACAATAGTACTGAAAAACGACCTCGTAAGAAAGCTTTTGGCAATTCTCTTCTCAATTTCCAGTGAGTTTTCATTAATATATCCCTCTGCCACTCTCGAGGACTTCAATCCACCGTGTCTTTTAATAGTTCTCCGGCTCGCACCAGAGTCTACCAGTAAAGTGACCGAAGAGCGACGGAAACAGTGACCAGTGCAAAGCTTCGGATCTGAGAGCTTGAAGAATTCCGCTAACATTAACACTTTAACAGCAGTCATTTTACCGCGACTATTGATACCAACTTGATTTTTAGCACATATATTCGATAGAAATTCGACGATGTGCGATATCTCCTGGCCGAAGACCTCTGAATTTTCTGTACAAATTCAAATAAAATGGCTCTGCTACAGTGAACCTTCGCTGATTTCGAATATTCACCATTAATGTAGTATCCAAATCTTCGATGTTGTCGATTTTCAAATGACACAGCTCTTCTCTACGACAATCACCAAATATTCACAATATACTGGCTACTTTCATTATGAGGTAAGGCAAGATGGGGTAAGTGGGTCCTAGTTTTACAAGTTTTTTTGTTTAGCGTTTAATAAAAAATTGGGTTTTGGGAATTAAGTGCTGAAAACTGAATAAGATAAGCCCTATACTGTTGCGAGAAGGTTCTGTGAAAGCCTTATTGAATATTCTTTTTTAATTTTTACCAATCCCTTTTTTTTTAATTGTGCACGAGGACCCAGTTACCCCATAAATCTGAGGAAACTGGGTCCCCCATTTTATTTTAGCTTAGCTTTCATATTGAATTAATACGGAGTAACTGGGACCCTATTTGCAGTGTGTATTATTTTATGTAAAAAATGTATCTTGCTATCTTTAACCGTTTATGAGATACGTAGTTTGTAAAATCAAATGCCAAGAACAGACTACTAACTAATAAAAAAATAACGATAAAAAATAATATTACTTTATTAAACATTGAACTTACAGAGTAAAATTAAATTGTAAACAAGTAGAATTAGTAAGTAAGTACTCATTTATTTAAGAAATTTGTCCATTTCAGGTACGCTGTACATATTTCTTTTATTTCTTTCTGTGGGAGGAGTAATTATTTTCAAAATATCGGCGAGGTCATAGTCAACAAAATCATTTTTATCGGGCCAACGCCATGCATTTATTTTTGAACATTTTGTCATATGTTTAGTTCTAACGATGTTTTTTAAATCAATGGCTGTCACTTGACGACTTGACCTGGATAAAACATTCCATTAAAATTAACTATAACATAATCTCCAGTTACAACTTCGACCAACGTTTCATACTCTTCTTCAGATTCAACGATTTCATCAGAATTATACGACTCCTCGCTGCTCAAAGATGATATCGGTGAAACTGCACGTCTACTTTTACGTTGTTTTAACACGCTAGTAGGCTGAACTGGTGCAGCCGGTATTTTCTTTCCTTGTTTAATTTTTTTTTATCTTCTCCTCTTTCTCTTTTTCTAGACGCTCGATATATTCTTTGGTTGTAATTATTTCGGTTCCAGTACAAATTCTACGCCGATTTTGTGGTTTCTCAGGACCTTTCTTATTATTTTGAACTAACTCCAACAAAATTTGTTCGAAAGATTTTCCTTGTGGGATACTTTCTTGGTCTGGCGTTTTTTTATTCATAATTTCATGGTATTATGAGCTTGTTGAAGATCTAGGACCATAGTCGATAGCTCGATTTTCCACGATATCAGATATTTCCATAGATTCTGGGTCTTCTACATTTTCAGTTGGATCTCCTCCTGTATCTTCGTCTTGCGCATCAGTTGCGTTTTTAGGATCTCCTCCTGTATCTTCGTCTTGCGCATCAGTTGCGTTTTTAACTAGACTTCTGTTACGGACAGACAGATCCGGACGATCATGTAGATTATTCGCAACTTCTTCAGTTGTTAATGCATCATGGTCAGCAGTTACATGTGATTCAATCATTTGTTCTAAGTTAGTTGGTGAAGTCTTGTCATTTTGTCTTTTTTTAAACTGATACCTCCTTAAATCGTCTGGTCTAAAAATTGTTTGCCTAATGGCCTCTGAATTTACAGGATGCAGTCCAATCTCAGCACGTGACTCATCGTATATGTCAGTAGTTTTAAAGCCTTTTTTATGTTGTCGATTGAAATGTCTTCATAAACGGTGTTTAATAACTCAACGAATTCGCTCTTAGGGATCCTCTTTCTCGGGTTCTGACGTAGCCATTTAACAAGCTTTTTATCCCAGTCTGTTTTAAAGGGACCAAATATCGTCACGTCCAATGGTTGTAATAAGTGTGTCGTGTGTGGCGGTAATTTAACAATTGTAACTTCATTCTCCAACGCAATTTTGCATAGTTCTGGACTGACGTGAGTGCTGTGTCCGTCATATATCAACAAGATGGGACGTTCTTGAGGAATGTTGACGAGGAAACATTTTTTGTACCAGTTAAGGAAGATATCGCTTTGCATCCATCCACGCTTGGATGCTGCATAAGCTGTCTCGTGGCGCACATTTTGACTAATCCATGACTCAACTATATTCTTCCCTTCAAATATAACTAAAGGTGGTAACTTTTGTCCTGCCGCAGATGTGCAAATTAACACGGACGTATTTTCTCTTCCAGCGGAGCTTATCATACGGGTACTACGAACTCCCACGGCGCCCACTACTTTAGTTTTTTTGAGATCGTGACAAAAAGATGTCTCGTCCAAGTTAAAAATTTGCTTTGGGGTTTGTCTTAACTCTCGGTCATCAACGGTTTTCGTAAGCAGATTAAAAAAGCCATAGATTACATAAGGATTGACTTGAGACATGCGTAGGTATTCAACACCCTGCGGTTTCTTGATTGAAAGCCTATGTCTCTTGGCAAAAGATATAAACCAACCTTCACCAGGCCGCCCATCTTTGAATTTTGTTTTTAGGTGGTTGCTTTGCGTGTACGCTTGCACTACATCAAGCACCTCTTGCCGAGACAGTCCAAATCCACATTTCTCCATTGTTTTAATGCATTCCACTAACCGTTTCTCGTGTTCTTCGGACAAACAAAATTTTCCACCACCCCCTTTTCCAGCAGACGAAACGACACGCCTCCTCGAGTTCCTCTGAGGTAATGCTTAAGTGTAGTTCGTGGAATATTGTAACTTTTTGCAGCTCCCCGTATGGTTTTCTTTCCCTCTTTTACGTCTTCTACAGCCGCCTTTAACTCAGCTCTGTTGTAACGGCCACCATCTGCCCCTTTCGTGGTCGTTCTTTCATTAGCTCGCACCATCTATAACAAAAGTTCATGTAAGTATAGTTGTTTAGTATCACAAGTATAACTGGGTCCTCCAGGGCCCAGATACCCGTGGTAGTAGGACCCTGTTGCCCTAAAATCAACTTTTCTTCGGGAAACTGGGTCCCCTTCAGTAAAACCAAAAAATTAATGTTTCAGTAAAAAACAATACAAATGCATATAAATTTAACCAAACTACTTACCGCTTAAGAAAACATATGGATTTAATCACCAAAACTAAGATTTTTATCGATTTTTGAAAATTTCTTGACACCTGTTGTAAATGCGTGTTTACACCGTTCACACTATGCGGCCATTTAAAATTCGATAAGATGGCCGATGACAGTGGTTTCTGTTGCAAGAGGTAGATGGCGCCTGAGACAATACAATCACGTCCAAAATTTTCACTAATATTGTTTACCTGAGTTTTTAAGACGACCGGGCCCAGTTATACGACCGTGCCTTAATTATCGTGTGATGAATTTTTCAGGAACTGCTCAATTTGGTTTCTCGTCAAAATCATAGACTTTGTTGAAGGGTTGGATCACTCTCTAGCTCGTTATCCAATTTCCTTTCTCACAAAATAAAATCACCCTTTAGCTTTAACATCATTATTATAAATAACTATACCTACCTCGATACCTACCAAAGCATACTGTATTTTTAAACGTAAGATTTTTATTGTATTAACTAGAAACAGGAAATACTAAACAACGAAACACAATATTTTTTTTCCAAACACGGATTTTCATAAACTGTATCTGAGTTTGGCGGGTCTTCATGTAATTAATTATAGGATTACATCTTGGACAGCGAACTTTCTTTTTTATCTAATTTTTTTGATCCATTCCTTTTAATTCGTTTCACCTCGTAGTCGTCACAAAAAATCCTCAAAAATGGTATTTCATTAGCTACCCTTTAATTTTGGAAAAACTTGATCTACGCCCCTGTCAGCTTCCACTTAAACTTCCACCATGCAAGCATCTATCCTGGTGCATAAATCAGTTCTCCCCATTCAAGAACAAACACAGCGGCTTTTATTCGATGTCGCTTAAAGACCCGTTTTGAATGAACGAATGTATGAATAAAATAAATGCAGAAGTGAGATAAACAACCATCGTACAATACCCTATAAAGATTTCCGAACATTTTCAGGAAGAGCTTTTGTTCATTGAAGTGTTGAATTTGGATGATGGATGGAGCTATTAATGTGACGAATCGCACTTAGGGGAACAGACAAAAACACTTCGATTGTGGAAATACATATAGGGGTATGATTATGGATACAAATATTGAATTAGAAGCCCTTGTCGTTTGAGAATTTTTCCCATGTGGGTAGAGTTTCATCAATTTCCGCCGAAAATAACTTCGTTGTATTCCTTTTGCATTGATACTCCTTATTACGAACGCGAATTTTTAGATTTCATTCTAAGAATAACCATTTAAACATCAGAAAAGCCCAATTTTTCCCAACGACTTCTTAGGGATGACGTAAGTTGTGTTAAAGTGTTTTTAAAATGTTAGACGAACGCGATTAAAAACATCGGTATTAAAGTTGGGCCATGATAGCGAATTTGTCTAAAAAATTTTGTAGACTTTGAATTTTTGACAGTAACCAAAGTAGATAATCATATTGTTTAAATATTTCGTTAATATTGTCAACTGAGTTACTTAGTTTAATATTTTTAAGTAGTGTAGGTATTCTCTTCTTGTTTTAAAAATAAGTTAAGAGTTCGGTGATTTTATTTAAATTATACAGGGTATTTCATTAATATTGCGAGAAAATTTAGGATGAATTTCCCTGCATAAAAATATGAAAAAAGATCCTATAAACCTGTCCGGAATTGGTATCTGGTAGTTTTTTGAAATGCGAAACTTGCTTGTATTACATACTTAAGAAAAAAAAAAAGGTTTCTTCGTCATTTCTTTTCGCGTGAAAAGGGCATACTTGGAGCTACTAGCAACCGTTCTCGGGAATAATAATAATAACATTTTTTGGAGCATAAAACAAAAAATGGTGAAAAGGAATCGCATACCGACGTTAATTAGTAAGGTATTTATAGTAGAGATTATTTAAAAAGACCGAAACCCTAATAAAACGTGCAACAAAGAACGCTACAAGGTATTCTTTGTTTTTATACAAATCCAAAGCACGAATAAATTAAAGGGAATATCCAGTTGACGCCCTTCAAAGAGTGTAAAATAATAAATCACATAAGTCTTAGTGTTCTATCTTTTACCAGGTACCCAAGCGTCTACCTGAGGAAGATATGATATAAGATATATATGAGTGTGTATTTTGTATCCTTCTATAAACTGATTGATATCTGTAGTGAATGCTGGGATATATGTGGGATATTGGGTCAGATTCGGAATGTATTATTTCAGAAAAGTTAAATAAAAATTAAAAATGAAACCAGTATTATTGAAATTATGTTTTATTTTACAACTGATGTTGCCCGCTTGATTCCACCCAGAGCAGTGCATGGTAGAAATACACGACGAGCCACTGCAGCCCACCCGTACGTGGTTCAGCTTTGTCTCCCTTGAACAACACTGTTTAAAAACTCTTTCATCTGGAGAACGCCATCACTCTGAAACGACCTTTCTGAGGCCGTGTTCTCCAACGAGTATAATCTCCAAATATTAAAGACCAACGTGAATCGTTTCCTGCGTACACGCACCGCTCGCAGAGCGCCATAAAGGATTATGCGTGCAATGTGGTATTAAGCGTGTGTTCTATCTGGAATGTGTCGTTCGTGCTGCTTGAGTATACGGTATAGTTATTCTTCCTTTAATGGTAGTAGTGGGGTCCTTTGGGATGCTCTGGTAGTTTTCTTTTCCAAGACTTCTTCGATTTCTTAGTTGTAGGTGTCAATATCCATTACGACGGTCGGATTTCTTTTATCTGCAGATAGAATCTTGATGTTCGTAACTTTGCGTAGTTTGGACAGGACAATTGTTCTGCTTAAATCGCTTCAATTGTTCCTGAGTCTGTTGCATACATAATGTCCAATAGTGGAGTTTCTTTTGGGGCAATGGTAAAATTTAAGCCCTTTTCGAGCGAAGATTCTTCCATGTTGTGTGGATAAGATGTTAACGATGCTTCTCTGGCTCTGTCTTTGTACTGCCGTAGTTCCTCGGTCTTGATGTTGCTATAGTTTCTTCTCATGGATGGTTTGGTGTTTACCTCGAATTTTGTCACATATGGCGTCAATTTTTCGGAAAATAGGTTCATGGTCTTCTTCTAAAGTAAGCTCTTTAATTTCCTTAAACCCTTGCTGTGCGTCTGTGTTTAGAGTGGATTTTGGGAACGTATTAAGGCTTTGCTGGCATTCTCTAAAGTCGAGCCAAGAAGATTATATAAATGGATGCAACAAAAAATGGGCGAAAATTCCCAGTTTTTAGGACACATATATTGTTACCGGAAGAATATTATCAATTCGTATGACAATAACACAAGTACAATGAATCCAATGTCATACCCTGTCTTAGGAAAGGCAAATTATTGACTTTGATCAGACATAGGTACTTATTAAAATTAATAGAAATTAGTTTTTACAGTTCTTTAAAACCTTGAATTACGAGTGAAGTAATCGATAGGGTAAATGACAAAAAAGTCGTAAAATCTAATATACTTTGAAATGTACCTACTTTCAAAGTCCTTGCAATCGTTAATAGTTTTGAAGCATTACGACACCCAGGGCGTCGCAGGGGTGGCATTGATGTTATCTTTAAAAAATTAAATATATACACCCGTTTTCGAGATATAGGCCCTCGGAGTTTTAAGTGAAAACCCCTGTGCTAGACAAAAATTTTGCATTTCGGTGTCAAAAGGTTTTTTCTGAAACAGAATGTACATAAGAATTGAAATAAATAGATTCATTTCTGTATTTGAATCCGTTAGATAACTTTTTAGATAAAATGATATGATGACCCTTATGATCCATAGTATCATAGTAATTGTCCTCAGATCAACCATTGTTATGGCAACCAACCTAGTACAGGGTGGCCGTTTAGTGTGACAAAGTAAAATAGCTCGGTTTGTATTACTAATACACAAGAAATGTTAATATAAAAGTTGACGTACAGTAAGTGAGCTATAACGTAAAGTTATTTTTTTGACTCTATAGGGTCGCTCAACAAAGAGGAATATTAATTTTTTTTTTAATAGAACACCCTGTATATTTTTGCACTTATAAATTCTCCTCGATATTCCGCGTATCGTGGCAAACATAGTTTTTATTTATTTTACAATGTTGCCAAGTTATTTAAAAATATTATTTTTTGGAAGAAGAAACTTGGCACCTTAAAATTTGAAATATAATTGAATTAACAGAACATTCCATATTTTGTATAGGGTGTGCTTTACAAACTTGGCAACTTTTCACATATTAAAATTAATTTTTTTCAAATGTATTTTAATATTTTATCTTGTAGAGTTTTTGCCCTCTACAACTTTTGTTAAAAGGTTCATTAGTTATTTTTGCTCATTTTGGCGTAATTTTTTTTTTTAATAAATAGTCTGAGAAAAATGTCAGACAAAAGCAAATAATAGCAAAAGTAATAGTCAAATTTTATTAAGATATCATTGTCATTTTATTTCTAACTTTTAATCAAGTTAAATTTATATTGTGACAAGAATGAATTATTCAAATGTAGAAATGGACAGGGTAAGCATGTAATTTGCTTGAATTGATTATTTCTTGACCCGCCGTTCATCCAATGTCCAGTTGTTGTGCAAGAGGAAGCTGACCAATATGAGGATTCTCAGTAATACTTAACAGAACGTTGAATTCATTTTCGTCGGTGCATACCCGTTTTTTTCGGTCATTTTTTTTTTACAAACCACACTTCCTGTAGTTTTCTCCATTACTTTTTCGAATGTCTTTTTATTAGGGTGTCTTCGCTCTGGGTATCGTTCGTCATAAATTCTTCTAGCTAATAAAGCGTTTTTATCACTAGCACCCAACACATAAATCATATTCATTTCTACATTTGAATTATTCATTTTTGTCACAATATAAATTTAATAGAAATAATAGAAAGTAAGAAATAAAATGACAATGACATCTTAATAAAATTTTACTATTACTTTTGCTATTATTTTCTTTTGTCTGTTATGGCTAACTATAAAATTAAATTTAAAAAAAAAACAATTTTCTCAGACTTTTTATTAAAAAAAAAATATTACGCCAAAATGAGCAAGAATAACTAATGAACCTTTTAACAAAAGTTGTAGAGGACAAAAAACTCTACAAGATAAAATATTAAAATACAGGGTGTTCCTTTTGAAAAAAAAGAGTAAATTAATTTTAAAATGTGAAAAGTTGACAGACACGTTTGTAGAGCACACCCTGTACAAAATATGGAATGTTCTGAGGATCTTAAGTCTTGAATTAGTCTTTATCTTTGATACCCTCGAGAATGTTTCGAATGTCTTGAGTTAATTCAGTATATTTCAAATTTTAAAGTGCCAAGTTGTTTCTTCCAAAAAAGAATATTTTTAAAGAACTTGGCAACATTGCAAAATAATTAAAAACTATGTTTAACACGAAATATCGAGGGGAATTTAAAAGTGCAAAAATATACAGGGTGTTCTATTTAAAAAATAAATTCTTGTTCCTCTTTGTTGAGCCACCCTATAGAGTCAAAAATAATTTTACGTTATAACTCACTTACTGTCCTTTAACTTTTATATTAACATTTTTTGTGTATTATAAATACAGACGGAGCTATTCTACTTTGCCACACTAAACGGCCACCCTGTATTTAATCCTGGAATCAACAATTCTATCCATTAATAGGTTTGTTCCAACCATCAGTCCGGGGCTAGTTTTTAATCAGAAATAGAGTCTACCAGATAAATATTGCCTGTAGACCCCAGGATGCCTTGTTAAGATTGTAGTTGACAGTTTAAAACTGTCAGGGACTGATGGTTGGAACAGACCTAATAATTCATTAAATTATTCCTAAGTAGTAACATATATTTTTTTTTCAGGGATTTGAGACCCCAAAGCACTGAGAAAAGTCAAGAGAGGCTACGTTTGTATCTTTACGAGGCATATGCATGGGGAGTACCATTTATTATTGTCTTCATCGGGGCGATTTCAGACTTGGTGCCCCATGCTCCTGATGACTACGAGTTCCTGAGACCTAGATTTGCAGAAAACAAATGTTGGTTTGCTGGTAAGTAAGGATTTTTAATTGGTTTTGGGCAAATTACTTTTTAGAGAAGCTTTTAGGTTATGCCATATTGTAAATTTATTTATGCAAATTATTTACTTTCAAGTATTTTAAAGAAACTTGAGTTCATAGTCTGCAACATGTTCTTTACAAGCCTAACATGTAACCGAAACTAAAGAAACATTCGGAAATATTTCCGACACTTTTGCTTGTTTTGACCCGGTCTTGAAGTCAAGGTTAATTTGCCTAAATCTTTTTTTCTGGTATCTATTAGAGCAGTGGCGCAACCAGAAAATCAGTACGGGAGGGGTTGAAAAAAAAATAGCGGCGCAGGCGAAAAATTTTTGGGTGACACGCCCTTTTTTTAATGATGATGCTTAGTTTTCAAGTAAGAAAAATAAATAACACAACAGGAAATCACAAAAACAGCTAGCCTCGTTTCAATTTTTGTGTAATTTTACCTATCTTAGGGAGTGATCAGTTTATTTTTCTTGTAAACAGGTAGTTGGACGACCCGAGCTACGCTCGCTCGGGGGGGGGGGGCTGCAGCCCGGTAGCCCCCCCTTGGTTGCGCCACTGCATTAAAGGGATGACTGGAGACAGACATATCAAAGGACAATAAAAAATAAACTGCTTTATTACAGCATATAAAAAAGGGCAAAATATCAATTTTATTACATTCTTTCTTACTGTGGTGTATGATAGACGAAGTTTTATACTCTTCACATGCGTGCGTTAATAGTAGACACTTTAAGCAAACCGTATTTTTTTTTCCGTATCCGTATCCGCATCCGTAACGCATTGAGTTACGTTGACCCCAAAAAAAACTGTTTAAGCATCAACAACCATACGTATACGAAACCGAACGCATCCAGCAGTAAAATAAAACGTCACATGTCAGATTTTCTATTTCTAACCTTAAAAATTGTGATTTTTTCATTTGAATAATTTTCAATTATTTAAAATTAAATATTTTAAATTATGAATGAAATATTTCATCCCATCCTTATTGATGAGGATGATGAAGATGACGACGAAAATCATAGAAACCAGAGATCGGTCGATTGGTTGGAATGCGTTTACGGATAGGGATACGATGGCAGGCCCGTAACGATGCGGGCAACGTAACGTATTGAGTCCAACGCATCTATTCTGCACATGCGCAGATCGATGCGGATATGGATACGGTTGAAATTTAGGACATGCTTAAAGTGTCTAATATACAAATCCTTCTTGTTACGTAAATAACCAGTGGCGGCTTTTCAGGGTCGGCAAGGTCGCTAGTGCCGACCCAGTGTCAAGCAGACAGTATAATGTTATTATTTATCTACATTAATATGAATTTTTAACGACTCGCAAATTGCCAGCTGTTCAACTTTTTATTCAAATCGCCCTTGTAAGCCCGGACCTCATACTCCCATGCTACGCCAAGCCGCCTTCAAATAAATTGCTCCATTACAACGGACGGCTTTAGGATAGGCAACCAAATATACATATGTAATATAAACAGGGTGTTATTTAATAAGTGTCCGATATTTTACAGGACGATTTTTCAGTTATTTATAAGGTGAAAAGTTCATATAAGTATGGGTCCGCAAGCCTTTCATTTTTGAGATACAGGGTGTTACATGTAGGCACTTTATTGGCTAATGCAAAGTATATTTTCAAAATTTTTTGATTTCTGCTTTGTTTAGGAGATAAATGCTATTTTTTCAAACTCTGATATGAGCAAGCGATATGCAAATAAATACCATTTATTTCTTTATTATTCTTTTTCTCGAGAACAATTGCTCGTAGCGACTTCTACCAAGTATGCCTTTTTCATGTAATAATGATAAAGAAATTAATTTTTTTGCTTAAAAATGTAATACTTGCACGTATAAAAAAGTTATGACTCCTCAAAAGAGTAAAAAGACACGTAGGTGGCGCCCCCTACAAGTGAGGGCTACACTAACATCAAATTCGAATTTCGCATTTCAGAAAACCCCTAGATACCAATTTTCGTCCAAATATAGACATTATTTCAAAAATTAATTACGAAAAACAAAAATAAAAATAAATTTTTAACACCCTGTATCTCAAAATGGAGGGCTTGCGTACCCATGCTTATATGAACTTTCCACCTTGTAAATAACCGAGAAATCGTCATGTAAAATATCGGACACTTATTAAATAACACCCTGTCTGTATACAGGGTGTTTTAGAAGTACGGTACGTAACTTAAGGGGGTGATTCCTTATGATATTCTAAAAGAAAAAGTTCATATAAACTTGTGTCCGGAGTTGCCCTGTTTTTAATATACAGGGTGTTAAAGTTTAAAAAAAAAAACAGTTTTTTTATAATTTTTTTAAATATCCTTTTTTCATCCTTTTGCATTTTTTTTTAAATAATTGTTTTTTAATTTAAATGTTTTCATTAACTTTAAAATACATAGGTATTTTTTTTGTACATGCAATAAAGTGGTTTTTATTTTTTCTCTCGAAAATGAAGCAACAAATATAATTCGAAAATAATTCAAGGAACAAAAAAGTTGTATTATTAGTTTGTAAATCCGAAAAACAATATCAAAATTAGAAAAAAGTCGGTGGCGTACATTTTTTTGTCAATATTATACGTTAAGGTGCTCTCCGGGACGCCACTGGACTTAATAAATTTAATCTTGTTAGGGCTAATTAAGCCCCTTATCATTTATGAATAACGGTGCCAAGTTTCAATAAAAACGGGAAAAGGATATTTAAAAAAATTATAAAAAAACTATTTTCTTTTTAAACTTTAACACCCTGTATATCGAGAACACGGCAACTCCGGACACATGGTTATATGAACTTTTTCTCTTAGAATATCATAAGGAATCACCGCCTTAAGTTACGTACCGTACTTCTGAGACACCCTGTATAGTAATATATTTGAAAACTTCACACACCCTCAAAATCGACAAAAATAGATTTGCCAGTAAATTTAAGGTTTGTTCGAACCCGATCAAAACCGTATCAGTTATTCCTCCGAACGGTCGCACAACTAATTTACAACTGCAATAGTCGATTGCCACGTTCAAAGTTTAATTGACAGGCTCGAAATGATCCTTCCAACATAGAATAGCGGGTTGGAACAAACCTTTAAATAAAGTAAGGCTAGTTACTTTGTTAGTTGTTATTGATCATTTTCAAACACGTGGGTTTGACAGGTCGGCCATTTTGCATGGATGGCAAACAAAGGTTCATGCCCGTTTGTGCTAATGAGTTATTAGACTCTTTTGGTGTAATTTAATAAGTTTCCAAGTAATTTAAGGATTCATTTATGACCATTTCTAAGAAGTATCTATACCTGTGCTACCTGGACTTAAATAATTTTTCGTGTTCCGACTGTATTCCCATCGAAATACTTATTTGAACTTCCTTGTGTGTGCTTCGACCTTTTATTTGTTGTTTATATTGTGATTCTGTTGTGTAAAATTTAAAATTCGTGGTAAAATATGGAAATAATGAATATTATAAGACTCTTAGTGGCGATCTTAAATGTAGATATGATGCCAAACTTAACTTGGTGATAGAACACGTACTCAGATAGAAACAGCTCAATTATTCAATGAAGTCCATCTCGATCGTTCTACCATATTATGTCAGAATGTGGTGAGTAGAATAGAGGCTAAATTTAAAGAATTCGGTCATGTTAGAGATTTGCCTAAATCTGGTCGTCCTGCTCGAGATGTAAAAGAATAACTTGACGTTTTGCTTTCCTTGTAAGGAAATCCATGTACTCCTCTGTCGCACATTGGGGTCAGTTTACACATGTGGAAATCTTTGTTAACCGATTAGTTGTTGTGGAATAGTGCGCGGGAGAGTAATTGATCCAATTCTCTTTGAACAGTATTTAACCGGAAAAGTATATCTCGAGTTTCTCCCAGTTAAATTAATTCCAGTATTAGTGGCTCTATTTCCGTATTCATTGGACCCAGACTTCCCTGACGAAAAACTGATGTTCCGACAAGACGGTGCTTCTCTGCGCGTACATTTTTGAATGAAACCTCTTCCAATCCACCGCTGTTGAAATACTGCATTAATATGCTCTCGCACATTAACGGCAAAATGTGCTGGGCAACCATCCAACTGCAAAAACAAGTTTTGCCTTGTTGATATTGATCCTTATCTACTTGGAGAGACTGATGTTGGAAATTTAATGTCTTTGCCAGAGGTAGCAATGATGGACTTGGTAAACTACCTTATATTAACGCATAGTTTTTACACTGGCCAGCAGCTGAAGGCATACAAAGGCTTGCAAGCATTCAAATTGTATGAATCTGGTTTGGTGCAAAATGTTAATGTAAAGGAAGTAAATCCCAATGCTTATGTTGTAGTCGGCAAGGTAAGATTAAGTTATAATAAGGTTTTGGTTTTGAATAACTCTGTTACCATTTTATTTGGGCCTAAACCCACAGTTTTATGTTCATATAGGTAGTTTATTTATGCTGTGTACTGTTTTTTAAACATATAAAAGTCAAATTAATACATAGTAAAAATACTGAACCAATACATTCAAAAATTTAAAATTTGCAATTAAAATAGTACACGATACAATCTAATCTAAAGTTCATCACCAGGAAAAAATGTATCAGGCCAGTAGAAAGCTTTCGATGTCAGAAAATGTTTCCCGGAGTAGCTTCGTCTGGTGCCTCAATCTGTTATTCTATCTACAAGAATACATAACTTAATAAGAAAAAACTTCAACCTTAATCAACACTATGTCTACATCATAATACAATCAATCCTAGTACTACCTACTATTTACAATAATACACCTACCTGAAACTGCTCGTTTGCGTTTCTGAACTCTCTCATTTCTGTCAACTCGAGTCTGAGTTGCTTCTTTTGGATTAAAGTACCCCATATTTTCATTCAGGATCCAGTCAGGGTTGTCTTTGTTTACCAATTTGGCTGGAGCTCCTACAAATGTTTACATCAGATCATTTTATTAGGCCATCATACCAAAAATCAAATATTACCACTTATAAAATGTCTGGAGCAAAATCTCCTATACTTTAACTAGCTGTCACTTAAGGGAGTTAAGGGGCCCTTTTTTAAAGCCCTTATCCACATTTTAAGCCGTTTTTGTGAGAGTTGAGTGAGGTTTTCTCCAGCGTTTTGAGGAACTGCAGGAATTCTAAAAAAACGTACATTGTCCCTATTTCCCCTCATCCCACAATTTACCACTAAACAACACGTCGGCATTTTTATTTAGGGCACTTTACACGAACACAGATCTTAAATTACGGTCAAGAGTCAAGGTAAACTGTAAGAAAACTTGGTAAACACTTGTGTTATTTGCTTTGTTTGCCATCCAAGCAAAATGGCCGCCGACCCTGTGACGTCATATAAAAATGGTCAATACTCGTTAATTATTATCGGTTGTATGTTATTATTCTTGAAAGAAAGGGACTGAATTAGTGTAAGATAAGTCAGAGTGAGTGTGGTCTCTTGAAAAACAAAACCTTTGGTTTGGTTTATAGGTTTGTTTAGATCAGGGGCTTAAGGTAATTGTTTTAAAATTTAAATAAAATATCTTGTTTGGACGCACGCATCACGCAATGACATGAAAGAACAAGTCGAAACTGAGGTAAAAAGGGATCCTAATGATCCTATTAATTGTATTTTCGTCTTCTCTTTCATTTGATGAATAAAGTACAGTAAAAAGCAATGGTTATGTCCGACGACACATTAACATTGTTTTGTTTATTGGCTATAACATGAATTTTATGTTCAAATCAAAAAGGAAAAAATTAGAATCCGTTGTGACGTTGTGCGGCTGTACGACAATTTAAAAGAACTTGATTTATTTGGTAAAAAACAACGTTTTTATATAAGTAGGTATTGATTGGAAAATCTGTTGTTAATGGTATCAATAATTTTTTTAACGTAATGAACCAGTTCGAAATGCAAGGTTGATCCGCTAATTTTTGTAAATTGGGAAAAATGTATTATTTTAGTTACGCATAACATACAGTAACAATTGATTGTGAAACAGCCTTTCGGAAATTTATAAATTATTGTCATGTTCACCCACAATATGAGCGAGGCTTTTCGTGTCTAAAGTTTTAACGGGCTTTAGAATTTAAAGCTCATTAAAATATCACATGACTCTATATTTATTGTAATAATAATTATGTTATGTAAGGAAATAAAAAAAATATACCGACTCCGGAATGTATCCAGGGGGGGATTATGGGGAAGAGGTGGCCATGACCCCCCCCCCCCTCCCCCTTTAAAAATATGATACTACATAATATTATCACGAATAAAGAATGTTTGATTTACATTTTCTCAAACCTACCATTTTGTATATAGATGAAACAAAAATTAAAGTAAAATTAAACAATTTATCATACATCTTTTCAATGCAAATATGAGATAGTAGACAAAACAGAAAGTTGCTGGCTGGCAACTCACGAGCAGCCACTGTAAATAACTATTAAAATACTATAGGAAAATATCTTGGTTTCGGTCCACCTGAAAGTCTGGAGCTGGACACGTGCTTCATCGTCTTTATGGGTACCCTACCACTGTCCTCACGGTGCCTGTCCTGCTGTAATAAAATACTGAACTTAATTGTTTTGTCTTGAACGTGAAAAATTTTATTACTTACCTAATGTATAACATTTCGATAGCAAACAGCACCAATAAAAGCTGATACAAAAGTAACAAAATGAGGGCGTCTATTTTTGGCATAAAATAATGTTCAAGTTATCGTCTGTCTGAAGTTTGCAGAAGATACACATGGTACCATCATAACTTTATCACAGCTCTAAAAGCTCAAATTACTTTATGGCTTCTTACACATAAATCTGTCAGTTAAATGCAATTTTTCTGGGTATAAATGTTACCAGTAGCAAGTAAATATTAAAGTTGTGAGAAAACGTTTGCTGTTTGTTAGTAGGTTTGACATGTTAATAAAAACAGTAGCGTCTCGTGTAGTAATTCGGAGATCGATGTTGAGAATAATTTCTTATCAATATAAAAGGGTTTTAAAACTCGTAAATAAAATAATACAGTAATGCAAAAGTATACAGGAAGAGAGCTAAAGGAAATTTGCTTAAAAAGAAAGAAAGAGAAAAAAAGAAATTTTATACACATTGCGCCGTTCATCTGGGGTCATGAAATTTATCGTGGGCACAACATTTTCTCGATACATTTCGTATATTTTCCTGCGAATAACATCTTTGTCACAATCATCTACGCACTTCATTTTTCCGGTATCTTTGCGAACTTTTTTTTAAATATCCTTTTAGCATAATATCTCGTACCGTCGATAATGGAACTTTCGTCATTTCACTGGTATTTTTAATGACAATTACTTTAGGATGGCTCTTTAATAACGATTGACATATATTTTTCACGATCACTTTGGCGTCAGAAGATAAATGCTTCCTGGAATGTTTAGGGTAGCTAGATATCGCATTAGCTGAAGATTCCCAAGGTCTCCACATACTTTTAATATTAACTTGTTGCACACTGTTTCAAAATAAAATAGATAGGTACTAATCTATTTCGAATATTATGTTTACTATTCTGCCGTCCTAAGGAAGAAAGTCCTATCTGCTGTAACTTTACTAAGGATAATTGTCCTATCTGCTGTAAATTCAAAGTACGTTAACTAGTTTTAATTTTCTAATAGCCATATGATTTAAACACACATTTCAAGTATGTATGGCAAATTTAAACCTTTACAAGTAAATACAGGGAAAGGCTTTCAAAAATAGGTGAAAGTCGAATTATCTCAAAACCAATATTTTGCAGATAGGACCTTCTTCCTTAGGGCGGCAGAATTTATATAAGCTATATAAACAGGTACCTGTAACTAAAAAGTTTTGAGAAATATCCTAATGATTAAGTTGTTTCTAGAAAACCTTAATTAGACAGTTTATTAATTTTGGTAACAAATCAAATAATGTACTATCTATTGTTATTATAAACTGGCATTAAAAATAAATGTGGGTTAATACGTCTCTGCGAAAGCCGAGTTTATGAGGGGTTTTATTGCAGTCATTAAGCCAAACGAAATATGTTGCGGTAAGTACTTTTTACAAGCAGCATCTGTCATTAAACTAATCAGTGTTTTAAACCTCCAAATAGGAGCGTTTATTTTAATCATTGTTTACGTCTTACTAAACAATGTTCAGTAAACGGCAAAATACATTTTTCAAATTAATCATTGATTAACGGTACGGCCCTTAGAGTGCATTTGCAAATCCATGTATATGAAAATGTTGTCTTATTTCGACCAATCTGCCCTTTAAGTTTAATGCAACTATTTTTGAATACCCGGTATACGTTCATTTAGCATGAGTTGCTAGCTCACAAATAGGTACCTACTGCACAATTTGTAAGTAATTTCACAAATTAAATCCAGGCTTTTAGCATCAAATTAGTTTCTTTTCTTTTGTGTAATAATTGTGGTATCTTGATGGAATTCCTTTGTAAATTGCTCACAATAGCCACGATACCTTGAATGTTACTTCTTTGAGTGACCTTCCTCGAGTTCCAACCGATTTAATACCGCCACGCATGTTGATCATAACATAATACAGAGACGTACCACGCTTGTTTTCTTCAGCGATTTGTATTTTTTGAAGACACAAAAGAACTTAAAAAGGGCATTGAAAATAAACAAAAAGTTTAGGCGTCCGGTTTACGTTTTAATAGAATGTGTCTCAAAATTGACGCCCGTGCCCCAGATAACGGGGCCCATGTTTTTGGTTAGTTCAAGGGCTGAAACAAGTCAAAAACATTGCACGATTTATCAATGATCATGGGAGCACCATGCACAAACCCTTAAGAGCATTGTTTTCATCTATGACTGTCACAGCAGCGTGAATACTGAATGAATAGGCTCGCTACTACCTCTTCATGATTCACAACAGATTCGCGGTAAACGTTCCCGAGAGTAAGAGATCCCGAGATCTAAGAGGCCATGGTCCACCTCTCAGGGATGTTGAGATTTTTTCGAATTTCTCACTGAGATTTCATAGTATGCCAGGGGCCTGGAGTACCATCATATTCAAATTTTCATTTGTTCATTTGAAAAGTTTTGTGAGGGAATAAAAATTTACGATTTTATGAAATAGTTCAACCCTCTCAAAAATTTTACATTAGAATGGGGGGCCTCATTGCAAAGATATTATTTTACCTACATTTAGCCGTTTGTATTTTTTAATATGGGTAATTCTCCCAAAAGACCTGCACATTTGAATTTTCTAATTACAGTTTTTTAATAAATTTAAGATTTTATCCCATGTTTGCGGTCAATTCCAAAAATAATTCAAGTGGACTTTTTGGACTAAAAAGTCATACTTTTATGATACTTATTTATTTTTAAAGAAACGAGTTAATATACTGTTCAAAATGGTCTTCATTTTTTTTTCTAGGCAATAATACAGCCGTTGTTCCAATTGTTCTGGAACTTTTTGGTGTAGGGGATCTCAACGTCATAATATTTGCATTGAACAGTATATTTTATGATAAATTATTTAATTTTACTTCCATTTTTTTTCATTTTTATGCAAAAAGGTAGGTTCGAGAAAATGCAAATCACACATTCTTTATTCATGATAATGTTATGTAGTATCACATTTTTTTTTTGGGGGGGGGGGGGGAGGGGAGATTCTAACGTGCGTTAAAACACGAAAGCCTCGGGGTGAATATGACAATAATTTATAAATTTCCGAAACGGTGTTTTGCAATAAATTGTTATACGTTATGGGTACCTAAATAAAATAATACATTTTCCCAGTTTATAAAAATTAGAGGATCAGCCTTGCATTTTTAACTGATTTTCTGCAAAACAATGTTAATTAAATTTAATATTTTAGTGGTTGTTGAACACGACCATTATTTTTTTCTTCATTTTACTTTGTTTTGTTTTTCAACAGATCACACTCACTCTGATTTATTTTACAGCAATTCGGCCCTTTTCTTTCAAGAATAGTAACAAACAACCGATAATTAATAAGTATAATAACCAACGAATAATAACAATAACTAACTAGCTAACCTCTCTTTCTTTAAAGGTTTGTTCCAACCCGCTACTCTATGCCCGAACGATCATTTCCAGCCTGTCAATTAAACTTTGAACTTGGCAATCGACTGTTGCAGTGGTAAATTATTTGTGCGACCGTTCGGACGACTGTACTGGTACGGTTTTTGGTCTGGTTGGAACAAACCTTAAATTTACCGGTAAATCTATTTTTGCCGCTTTTAACGGTGTGTGAAATCTTCAAATATATAGTAGTGACAGTAGTGTATGTTTGGTTGCCTATCCTAAAGCCTGAAATTTTTAAGTTCTTTTTTATAGCAGGGTCAGCTTGCTGGACCTAGGTCTGGTTACAAGGGCGACTTGAAAAGTAAAACAAATAATTTGATGGCGTGCTTACGAGTAATCCACGATGACGTCCTGGCTTACAAGTTACAAGGGCGATTTCAAAAGTGGAACGATTATTCGCTGGCAGTTTGCGGTTCATATTGTCTGTTTAACAATGGGTTGGCACTGCCGACCCTGAAAAGCCGCCAGTGGCGCACATGCTCTATCCATCTAAAATAGTTTTAGTGTTCCAGTATTTAAATAAATGTTTAAAATTACAAACTGAACATTTTAAATGTGCCGACGACTTGTAGTGGTGCTTTCTATCTCACTGGGATTCAGTTATTCTAAACACCCAAACAACCTACTCCATAAATAAACATCCAGTAGTGTGAGATCGGGCAATCTTCCTGACCAATCCCAAGGTCCTAAACGTCTAAACAAACTATCAGCTGGGGCTCCTTCCGGTTGGTACCAGAAGTTTCGAAATTCATCAAGTGTTAAATTTTCGAGAAAATCGTTTACAACTGTTTTTAAAAAGGCAGGGGTATCTTTCGGAATTTAATGACTTATCAGAAATTAAGAACCTAATTTTGTTCTTTTTCAATTAACAATAAACATTAAAACTAATTTTTTGTTGAAACCCCATTTCTTTTGTGACATGTGGATTTTGATTAGCCCAAAAATGTTTGTTCCTTGTGCTAAAAATTCCTTTCTTAGCAAATTTTGCCTCGCCACTCCAATTTTGATAAAAAAAATTTGGATCTTTCTGTATACAAACTAAAAGTGTTTCACAAAAGTTTACTATTCGTTGTTAATCTTCATATACAGAGTGGCAAGAAAGTCGCGCATAATACCTGTAACTTTTAAATTAGCTCGTATACGAAAAAGTGACCTTTATGAAAGTTGTTCAGTGAATTATTCCCCACATTTCTACCTGCATGATTTTTTTCTGTCATTTCTGGTTTGGTTGCCATACAGACCAACTTACTTTTTTTAAATGGAACACCCTATATGTGATTCCATATTTAGATTCTACTGGGAAAACTCTGAATTTTTTGTATTTCAACTTTTCACCTGTCTGCAAGCGTTTCCGAGATAATGACAGCTCAAAAATGAAAAAACTTCCTAATTATAATTATTCCTACCGAATACCCACCAGTTGAGTTATAGTATATTATTAACCTTAGACAGCCATCATTATTGCCCGAGCGGCAAGTTTAAATCACGAGGAGCGGAGCGACGAGGGATTTAAGACGCGAGGGCTATAAGCTGTCTAAACCGTGGTTAATATAATAGTTTTTCCACTACTTCAAACTTTTATAAGACATTTATCTTTATAGTATTAATAATTATAAAAAATGATAGGTAGGTATAAGTTTATTTTTTAATCAAGTTACCTGCGCTTTGGAATTGGCAAAATATTTTGTTGTTTTGTCAGGTGGCTTTGTTAATGTCAATTTTTGTTCATTTATGTCATCAGATTTCACGAGTTTTCCGTTTTTTTAAAAAAATGAACGAAGAAAATGTTAGTGATATTATTATGTGTACACCTCCAGAATTACGGATGGAAGCAGAAAAAATGTTGATTGTATCGATATTGTACAATATCAAGTAATCTAAATGTATTGATAATTATCTGGTTGCCTAACCACATTCATGTTTATGAATTCATGTTGTAGAATCAAAAAATCAAGTTACCTGCCTTCAAATAGATTCTAGAAGATCGGTCAATAATGGATTTCAATGCCTTATTATTGACCATGGTCAATAATAACTTATAAGGTAGAGAAAAACGATTTATAACGTTAATAATCGGTCAATAATGGCGATGTTATAGGTTAGTAGTGGAAAAAAGTGTTTTCATGACAACGACCTAAAATGTGTCAAATTTGAGTTCCTGTTTAATTTTCTGTTGTCTCATTTCTAATTTGTTTACACTATGGTTTATCTGAATGAGAAGCAACGAATTGAAATTTTTATAATGAGCGGTTACGGAAATATGAAGAGATCGCAAGATCGGGTTTGTAAACTTTTTAATGAATAATATTCAAATATTCCTCCAAAAAAATCAGTGAACGGTGTATCGAGTGGTAAAGAAATTTCCAAATACAGGCAGTGTTAGGGAAGCCGCTAGATCGGGTCGACCTAAAACAGCAACCGGGGGAGACAAAGCTTTGTATATCATGCTCTCAATACATGAAAATCCAACACAATCAGCCAGGTCAATGGCAATGGATTTTAATGTGTCTCATCAGTCAGAGAAAAATTTGTTTAAGCAGGAGAAGTTACATCCCTACAAGATAAAGTTGGTGCACGAGTTAAACGAGAACGATTTTGATAGAAGAGCTGAATTTGTGAGCTGACGATCGAAAGATGCAATAACGATAATAACTTCGCAACAAATATTATTTTCTCGGATGAGCCTACTTCCATTTAAATGGCATTGTTAATGGACACAATTATCGTTATTGAAATAGGTACTCACTGGTTCCAAAAAGGTCATACTCAGAGATCCGAAAAAGTTATTGTTTGGGCGGGAATAGTTGGAAGACATATTATGGGATCTTTTCTCATAGATGGTAATTTGAATGGCGAAACATATTTGAACCTCCCCAGGAATCACATAATTCCTTCTTGCAGAATGGTTTCACCGGGTGTAAATACTGGCATAAACGAACAAGTATGGCCCCAGCAAGATGGAGTACCTGCGCATTATGCGGCAAATGTTAGATAATACATAAGCAAACAATTTGCAGAACGTTGGGTAGGCAGAAGAGGTGCTATTGACTAGCCAGCGTGATTCCCGGACTTAACCCCGCACGACTTCTTTTTGTGGGGTGGGGATACTTAAAGAACAAAGTCTACGTTAACCGTCCAAGTGACTAAATGAATCTTTAAAAGTCAGAATTATTGCTGAAACTCGGGCCATTCCAGAGGACTTCCTTTTTTAAACGTTGTGGACGGGTTCAGGGATCGACTGGCGCTCTGCTTAGCAGAAAATGGTGATCATTCTGAACACTTGATCCACTGAAAAGGTTTCACTTGTTTATTATTCCGATGTAAAGTTGTTCAATTTTCTAGGCTATTTATTTTGTTATTATTAAGTTTGTTAAAGTTTTAAATAAATAAAAATTTTAAATACAAAAATATCAGAGTTTTCCCAGTAGAATCCAAATATGCAATCATATTATGTAGGGAGTTCCATTTAAAAAAAGTAAGTTGGTCTCTATAGCAACCAAACCAGAAATGACAGAAAAAATTCATGCGGGTAGAAATGTGGGGAATAATTTACTGAACAACTTTCATATAGGTACACTATTGGACAATAGTAGAGCAACAAAGTGCTTTTATTTCTTTGAATTTAATAAATTAATTACATGATTGTGATCCCCAGCTAATTTTAATGAAATATTATCCCCGTAATATTAGTAATATTCCACAATATTTTAGTACACTTTAAACAAATTGATGATAGAGAAATATATATGATTATAAAAATCGACGAAATGAAGTGCGACAAAAGTAAAGCAACAAATTGTGTGAACAGTATTTTATTTCACATATTACGATAAAAAAAAAACATTAAACACATTTAATAATCACAATAGCTAAAAGTATTATGTTAATAGTTAGTAGAATATCCATTATTTTTTATTACTTGCCGACAACGTCGCGGCATTGAGGCAATCAGTTTTTGAACAGTATTTTCGGAAAGGTTTGTCCAAACTTCATTGATTTTATTTACCAATGATTGTTTATTTGGAAATAATTGTGTACGAATTCCACGTTCAACTTCTTCCCATAGATTTTCAATGGTGTTGAGGTCTGGGGATTGTGCCGGCCACTGCAAAACCCGAACGTTATTTTCTTATTTTTTTCTTATTTTTGAAATCACTCTTGAACAATTCGTGAAGAGTGTTTTGGATCGTTATCCTATTGAAAAATAAAACGCAACGGCATTTCCCACTCTGCATAAGGCAACATTACATTTTGCATTATATCTCTATAGACAAATCGATCCATGGTGTCATTAATGAAGTTTAAAGGACACACCCCATTCCATGAGAAAGAACCCCATAGAAAAACACTGCCCTTGCCATGCTTAACTGTGGGTGTAACGTATTTAGGATTAAACCTTGTATTGATTGGCCGTCTTACACGCTTCATTCCATCAGAATTGAAAATTTTATAACGCGTTTCATCGCTAAATAAAACTTTTTTCCAGTCGTCTACTGTCTCCATTTAAATGTCGACGTGCAAATTCAAGCCTAGCCACTCTATTTCTTGCCGAAATAAGGGGCTTTTTAGCCGGGCGTCTACTAAAATAAATAACTTTGCGTCTATAATACCAACCTTCTTTGAACTGTCCGTGGACTAACCATAATTTCGGGAATTTCAGCAATAATTCTAGGTGCAGACATCCAAGGATCGTTTTGAGAAATTCTTTTATTGCGCCTGTCTGTCCAAATTGTTGTTTTTCTCGGCCTTCCCGATTTCGGTAGATTCTCTAAATGTCCCCTTTGAATATAATTTGAAATTATTTTGGATACGCTGTATCTTGGTAAAACAACCCGTCTTGAAATTGTGGCTTGTATTGTACCTTCCAAGTGTGCATTCACTACTCTCTGCTTCAATTCTTTCGAAATTGAAATACCTCTTGGCATGATTAATACAGTACAGAAATATTAATTAAACATAAAATAAACTCTGCCAAAAAAAGTTAACCTTTACTTTCACTAAAACCTTTCTTTTTTAGGAAAATATTAAAATGTTGCTTTACTTTTGTCGCATTACAATACTGTAAGTATTTGAAAGTTTACGTCAATATCAGTTTATTTGTTTTGATTGTTGGAAAAAGCTGTTACCGCCGATAACAGCAGCCTACTTCGATATTTAAGACACAATGTATTTAAATACGATGTCATGCATTTAATATTATAAAATCGAGATTTCTTTCATTTTTCGAAAATGTTGTTCTACTTTTGTCCGATAGTGTAGGTCACTTCTTCGTATACGAGGTAATTCAAAAGTTACAGGCATTATGCGCGACTTTTTTGCCACTCTTTATACAGAATTTGTGTTAAATATTTATAACCGAGAATGTCATGCTCTATATAAAAAAAGTGCATGAATCTTGCACGTCTCTGTTAACATCATAACAATATGCAACAAAAATGATTGTTGCTTCAGTTTAAAAGATATTAACAATAAGCCATGAGAAATCCTGCGGCCTTTATGTGGTGCGGTCGTTCTTCTTTTTGTTTTACTGCTTCCGATCACGATGCTTTCGTGTACGCCGTAAAATTTTTGCTCGTAGCGATTTTTCGAATCTTATTATCATTTCACAACCATAATAAGCCTACAGCACCATAAACTTTAATCTTGCGGAACGATCGTAACCGCATAATAAAAAAAAATAATACCAGGCGGAATGGCTAATTTACAACTTTGCTGCTAAATAAAATCATTGTCTCGCAATCTTTCCGAGGAATCGGACTTTGATATTAAAAGACAAAAAAACCCTTGAAAATTATTCAGGTTAGTTAGGCTTTTGTCCTGCTCTGGCCTTTGATTGTTGTGAGCGTCACTTAACAATAAGGGTTAGGTTAGGTGAACATTGGGTCGAACTCGTGACGTAAGGAAAAATGAGGACCTTTGTTGTTAAGTGATTCACTTACGTCGATTAGCAAGAAAACATGGTCCAGAAATATATCGATGGTTACTTTTCTAAAAGCTCTTTAGCCACAAACCAATAGAAACCTGCATTTTGGGTCAAATAATTTCTGACGTATAATCATCAGCCCCAGCACTAAAGACAGCAGGTCGTAACCCGCTTATTTGCCAAATATGGCGGCGTGTTAGTGCGAATTAAGTTTTTACTGATTATTAGTGCAAAATCTAGAAAAAAATGCAAGTAAAATATTTTTACTTATGTAATATTTTTGCTAATTAGTTGACTTTTAACCGTTGGACGTTTTACAATATTTTTTACAAATCTTAAGCACTTTAACTAGTTAATTATTTTCGGTAGAGTTGATACGACAAACTCGACTTATTTTTTTTATGAAATATGTTTATACGACAAGTTTCCATCAGGTTTAAGCAAAAAGTAAGTAGGTATATAATTTTAACGTATAATAAAATTAATATTGGCCTATAAAATTTTTAAAATAGCGGGTACAAATTAGTGGAATTAGCACTTTTTATAAGAAGTCTTCAAAAGGACACTGCTTCTCTTTAATTCCCAAAAACGACAAGAACTGATATTTGTAAAAATGTATAAATAATATAAAGCATAAACATTCATAATACCGATTTATTTCCTTACATATTAGTTTCAAAATATATTTTTGTGTCTCCTGTAAAATTTGACGTAAACGACGTCATATTAGAAGTTAACCATCGATATCAGAAAATAAAATTTAAGACACATTTTGACATAGTAATAAATGGCATCTTAAACTGTGTCAACTTTCTCTATAGTATAATATTATACAGGGTGTTTCATAATTGAATGCTGATCTCTTGAGAGAAGAGAAAAAAAGCTTATGAACATAGGTCCGCATCAGCTTTATTTTTGAGATACAGGGTGTTACAATTTTTAATCTGAATAAAAAATATGTACGCCGCTGCATTTTTGTTTTTGATAGGCCAGTTATTTGGCCAGTTTAATGTCTAATGCAAAGTGCCTTTTGATAATTTTTTGATCTCGGCTTCGTTTAAAAGATAAATGCAATTTTATCAAACTATGATATGAAAACCGTTGGTCACACAAAGAAAAGTCTAGAGACCGTTTTGATAAAGCGCAATTTTGAAAATAATATTTATTTTAAAGAAAAACAGTGGCGTGTAATTTTTTTCGTCAAAAATATCAAAATACATGTTAGCGCGGACGCCACTGGTTAGGGTTGCCAACTATCGAACATAAAATTAAAGGACAATCCAGGGCCGCAGCCCCCGCCCAAAAATCTGTTTCTGGTCTCTGAAAAATTGTATGCATGCCGATTATAACAGGTTAGTTGGTTGGGAACGAAAGTGGTAATAAACTAATAAATATATTAAAAATTCTTAAAAGTACAGGGTGACCAACTCAGAATGCGAGGTACTGTATCTGGGAAACTATCCATCGTAGAGGCTTGCGGCAAAAAAAATTATTACTAAAACGACCAAGAGAAAAACCTGGAAAATATTTTCAAGTTTCTGAAATGGCCGCTAGGGGGCGTAACTGCAATCTTGAATCTAAGTCTCATAAAAAAGTGATGATTCCAACAGAAATGGTTCTCAACAAAATAAAATGCATTGGTATGATTTTTTTTTTTTCATGAAAAAGTAGCTAAATGATGCCTAAACTAGCTCGCCAAAACCGCATCTCGATATCTTGTTCCTAACCCAAAATATCGGCAATAGAAAATTTTATACGAAAAACCGAGCTACACGTGAAAAGCATTTTCAACCCCTTCGAGAATAGTCAAATCGAGCAATATCTCGATAAATAATAAAAATATCGAAAATTTTTAAAAGTACAATATTATAGAGAATTTTATTCCCAACGAATTTACTATCCTCACTTTTCGTCGCGAAATCAAGAGGAATCAAGCTACACGTGAAAACCCTTTTCAACCCCTTCGAAAATGGTCAAATCGAGCAATAATTCCATGAATAATAAAAATATTGAAAAGTCTTGAAAGGACAATATTATACAGAATTTTATTCCCAACCATTTTACCCTCTGCACTTTTTGCCGCGAACTCAACAGGAACCGAGCTACACGTATAAAGCATTTCACTCCTTCGAAAATGATCAATTTGAGCAATAAATGCATTCCGATCTAACAGGTTGGGGTTGAAGTTGGCCGAATTCGGGGATTCACCGGTATATTTTAACTATTGCCAACACTCAACATATAAACGTAGAAAAAAGACGATCCTCTTTATCACTTATCTTAATGCCCGTTTGACAGAAGGCATAGGAGGTACAACTATATCTTATGCTGACGACACAGCCTTAATTTTTTCTGTCAACGATTGGGAGGAAAATAAAAATAAAGCAGTGAAAGGTTTCAGAAAAGTTAAAAATTGGCTGAAAACTTATAAACTATCGCTTAACTTAGGTAAAACAAATTACAATGCATTCTCATTAACAAGTGCTGGTAAACCTGATTTCACAAGTATCACTATTAATAACAACAATATTGCTGAGGTAACCCATGCAAGGTATATTAGTGTGCTGATTGACCAGTTTTTGAAATGGGGCCAACACATCGACTATGTATCAAACAAAATACGTGGGCTTATTCACAGATTCTGCATATTAAGAGAATTCTTAAACAAAAACACATTGGTGATGGTTTATAAAGCTTTTGTGGAGTCGCTATTGCGTTACGGGATAATTATGTGGGGTGGTGCCTAAAGCTCAGAAATGAATAAATTAAATATATATATCTCAAATAAGGTACATTCTGAAAATTATATTAAAAAACAAAATAAAGGATTTTCAACAGATTTGTTGTTCTCAGAAGAAACTGTAAATATCAGAACACTATATATTAACTCTATATGTAATTTTGTATATCGCCCTAAGTCCAAAGTGAACTATGTAGATCACAGCATTGAAACAAGAAGCAAAACGAGCAACAAACTAAAAGTGCCTAAAAATTTAACAACTGCAAATAAAAAGTTCATGGATTACTTAGCGCCAAAATTGTTTAACTTATTACCAGACAATATAAAATCAGTTAAAAATAGGAAAACCTTTAGTAAATAGTGCAATCAATATGTATATAGAAATATGGAAAAATTTGCAGTAATGTTTTAATTGGCTCGATCTCCAGTTACGTTTGTTTGTGCAATGTGCGTTGAATTATAAAACGGAATTCGTTAAGTTTATATAAAATTATTAATATAATTAAGTTGCTGATTTAATATTGACACATACAGGTGTTTTGCACCTAGGTGTCTATTTGTACTTTTGAATATACATACAAGTTGAAAATTACATATTATATTTAAGGATACCATGTACTGGACTTTACTTCAAAATAAAGGACTATCCTTTGAAATAAAGGACGGTTAGCAAGCCTACCACTACAATATTTCTATCCATACAAGCTTACATTCTCTATCGTCTACTATTATCAATAACATATCTGTTAAAAAATTTTAGACTAAGAACTTCTGTTCAAAATTATTTTTTAGTTTGCAAAATAAATAAAACTTGCACAGCTCATACAAGATGTCTGAATGAACTAAGATGTTTGTTTTACTTGTGGCGCACTCTGTTAGACGTTTGCTGAAATATGCCGATCACGTTCTAACAGGGTTAATTCGAATGTTTAAAAAATGTGTGTTATTTTCATCTGGTATGTCATCTTAAGCAGACTTCCCCTACACAACAACCTTTTACTGAACGAGTACCTTTACTGATACTTTCCGGTCGAAAATCGTTAACTTTTATTACGTAAAAACCACACCGAATAATTACAACTATTTTCTCTCCACTCGATTGCATAGGTTTACACCTGATACTGTTCATAAGCGTACCCTAGGGTTTGCGAAGTTCTGCCGTTTAGATGGGACAGTCGTCGATCTCTGATCAGCCGCAGTTGGCATTGGATAGCTATATTTTCTCTGCCTAATCAACATGTTTTCAAACTGACAATTATATTGTTTTCCATCAGGGACGCGTGTCCATATGGGCAAGGTCGTGCGGCGCACGACGGCGCCAGGGCCTTAAAGGTGCCAGGCCTTCAACACAAATTAACATAAAACTAAAAAAAAATTATCTATGAATACCGGTGGTGAAAATGCATTATCCACCAACACCGACCGCCGGTCGGCGACCAGTACCAGTGGTGAAATTTTACTACTCTTCTTCCTGTGAGGGCGCGAAAGCCCGCGTGCGTTCGGCGCGCTGGTTTAAACTTGCAAAATTTTGCGTGTTCGTAATCGATGTAACAGGTTAATTTTTCAGTCTTGTCTTGATAAGCGCATCAGACGTATAGAGTGCCTTATTTGCTATTACGTATCTACCCCAATAATTGTGAAAAATAATTACAAATAAGGTAATAAGTAAGTGATTAAGTAAATTAATTAACAGGGATGCAAATAAATTGTTTTTCTTTTTATTAACTTTTGTTTATGAAATAAATAAGGCTTAGTGTTTAATATTTTTTTATTTATTGTATTTAGATGGCCAGAGAAGAAAAAGAGAAATTGTCTGGTTACCAAAACTTGCTTAACAAGCGAAAACGGGAGGAAGGCCAATTTCAAAATTAGTAACTTTTTTCGAAAGAACACACAAGACACTACTTCTGATAACAGTGATTTTCTACATTCAACAAAATCAAACTTGCCATCAGAATTAGAAAAGCAAGCTAAGAGGAGGAAGGTACAAAAGAATTAGATCCTGATACGTTTCAGTCAGTGTCGGTACCATCATGTTCTAGTAAGCAAGACGAATTATCCGAAGAAGCGCCCCTCTCTAACGATCCAGGTCTTTGACCGAGTGTATTGTCTCCAATCCAGGTGCAAAAACTTGTCGAAAAAGGTCCAATGCATTATCAAAATAAAACTATGTATCTCTGTTAAAAGTATTATTGTTTGAAACACTTTTACACCCCTTTCTACTTTTGTATTTATAACATTGTTGTTACTCTGTTATAGGCAACCAACAATAGATCTGTTTGTTTTGTTGGCTGCACATGTGTCAGTTGCTTCGCCATCTTTCATTATAATATGTAGTAGTGCTGTCGATCATGGCCGTGTACTAATGTTTTAGTTTTGTTTACTCGTTAATTATTATAAAGCTTGTTGCTAACAAAATAGTGTTTATTCTTTTACCTAAACCGGTTATGGGCCCAGATACCGCTGAGTGACAACGGAATCTCGAAAACACTATTTAGTCGCGAAGAATTTGTTTCTTAAGTTTTGTGACAAGCTGAACGGCAAACGGAAACGGCAATGAGTAACAAAATGGCGAACCAAGTGGATGTTGCTAGCATCAATAAGTTTGATGGGGAAAATTACCACCAATGGAAGTTTCAGATGAAATGTGCATTGAAAGCCAAAGGAATTTATGGATTGGTCGACGGATCTGTTCCTAAACCGGAATCCAGCAATGATGAAATAGCGAATTGGGACAAGAAGGATGCTATCGCCATGTTTACCCTAACGACTGCGATGGATTTGAAACAGATCACTTTAGTTGAAAATTGCAACACAGCAAAAGAAATAATGGATAGGCTTGGTTCAATCTATCAACAAAAGTCTGAGGTCAGTAAGATGTTGGTACACGAAAGGTTTCATCAATACAAAATGAATCCAAGTGACACTGTGGCCCAACATGTTTCTAAAGTTGAAAGCCTTGCCAGACAAGTGAAGGAAGCAGGAGAAACGATAAGCGAAGCCGCGATTATGACTAAAGTTTTGAGTACACTACCCTCAAAATTTAGAAATGTAAGACAAGCGTGGCTTTCCCTTGATGAATCCAAACAGACAATTCCGAACCTAACAGCGAGACTTCTGGATGAAGAATCAAACTTGACCGTGTATGAAGAAAATGAAACTGCACTGGCAGCAGTCTCACGACCTCCAAAGTTTTCAAGCAAAGTTATATGCTACAACTGTAGAAGAAAAGGACATATTTCAAGAAATTGTAGAGCCCCAAGAAAGAAGGTTGGAAACCAAAGTACCCCAGAGAACAAAAGAGAGAATAAAGTTTTTTCTACAACCAGTGAAACAGCCTTCAACGTTGTAGATGCCAATGTACACTTTGTAAGTGATAGCTGGATTATGGACAGTGGTGCCTCTCAACACATGACTTACCGACGTGATTTCTTTCATACTTTTGAAGAAGTGTCCAATACAAGTGTGTTTCTTGGAAACAATCAAAGCCTCGAAGTAAAAGGAAAAGGCTGTATTAAAATTCAAAAGTTACTGAATGGTGATTGGACTGATTCTACAATAAACGAGGTTTTGTACATTCCAGATTTGAGAAAGAACCTGTTTTCTGAAGGAGTTGTGACAAATAAGGGCATGACAATCATCAAGCAAAATGACAGAGCTGAAATATATAACCTGGACACTCTCGTTGCTTGTGCAGTGCGTGACGCTAACAATCTTTACAAGCTATTGTTTCGTACAGTATCTAAAAGTGCAAGTGTGGCGCAAACTGACAGTTTACGTATATGGCATGAACGTCTTGGACATGTAAACATCAAGATTTTGCTTGAAATGGTTAAAAAGGGACTTGTTACTGGTATAAACCTAAGTGATGTGGACAATTTTCTGTGTGAAGCATGTCTTTATGGTAAGCAACATAAGTTACCCTTTAAAAAAGTGCCCCATAAGAAAATGGAACCTGGAGAACGAGTTTACAGTGATCTGTGTGGTCCGATAGCAACTCCATCTGTACAGGGAGCAAAGTACTTTGCAGCATTTAAAGATGAGTGTTCTGGCTACAGAGTTGCATACTTTATTAAAAATAAATCAGATGTCCTTGACTGTTTTAAAGTTTACAACCAGAAAATAAAAGCTAAGTATGGCCACCCTGTAAAAATTTTACATGTTGATAATGGTACAGAATATTGTAATTATGAGTTCAATGATTACTTAAAGAAAGAAGGTATTGAACTAGAAACGACTGCCCCGTATACACCCCAACAAAATGGTAGGGTTGAAAGGGACAACCGTACAATAGTAGAGAGTGCAAGATCAATGTTGTTTTGTGCAGGTTTACCAAAGTACCTGTGGGCTGAAGCTGTCAACACCGCAATATACATCCTGAATAGAACACCGACATCACAGACGCCAGATTCTACTCTATGAGGTCTGGACAGGACAAAAACCTATACTTAGTCATACAAAATTTTTGGCTGTCAAGCATATGTTCATATACCCGATGAGAAGAGGACAAAGTTGGAGCCTAAAAGTCAAAAATTGTTTTTTGTGGGTTATGACAAAAATTCGACAAACTACAGGCTGTTTGATCCTGTCAAGAGAAAAATCACTGTCTCAAGAAATGTGATTTTTAGTGAAAAGCTCAATGGCCTTCAAGAAAAGCCAAATGTTGTAAAAATACCCTTGGCCACATATGATGACGTCACAGAACTTCCTGAAGCCAATGAACCCGACATTGTTGACCTAAACAGTGAAGAAGAAGATGAAGAGCAACAGGCTGAAGAAAGGGCCCCAATCCTACGACCTCAGAGAGCAATTAAAACACCCCTTAAGTATCAAGATTACGAACTTAATCTTGTCGAGACTGACATTCCCTTATCCTATGAAGAAGCTACGACTGGTGAGAGCTCAAGTCAGTGGAAGTGTGCTATCAATGAAGAGCTTGAAGCATTAAATAAGAATAAAACATGGGAACTAGTATCCTTGCCACCTGGAAAGAAGTCTATTGGTTGCAAATGGGTCTTCAAAGTCAAGCGGGATAATGAAGGTGAGATCTCAAGATACAAAGCCAGATTGTGTGCAAAAGGATTTGCACAGGAACAAGGCATCAATTACAATGAGATTTTTGCACCCACAACCAGATACGATTCAATTAGAGTGCTTCTTGCTATAGCAGCAAAACAAAATTATGAGATCAGACAGTTCGATGTCAAAACTGCTTTCCTCCATGGACAGCTAGAAGAAGAAGTGTATATGACAATACCCGAAGGTGTGCAGTGTAAACATAACCTTGTTTGCAGACTACAAAAATCGTTGTATGGACTTAAACAAGCACCTCGGTGCTGGAATACAAAGTTTAACCAGTTTCTCAAAAGTTTTGGGTTTGAGCAAACAGAAGCTGACAAGTGCGTGTACATAGGTTATGTTAATAATATGAAAGTTCTATTAATAATTTATGTAGACGATGGACTAATTATCTCACCTGATAAAATGATTTTAGAGACAGTTTTGACTCAATTACAGACAATGTTTGAAGTGACTGCTAGTGATGTACTAAATTACTTTGTTGGACTTGAAATTAAACGATGTGTGGATGGGTCAATTATCATTAGTCAACAAAATTATATCAAGCAAGTAATTAAGAAGTTTGGCCTTGAAGATTCAAAACCAGTGAGTACACCTGAAGACCCACATACAAACCTATCAATTGAGACTGTTCAGTTACTCTCAGATGTTCCATATAGACAAGCAGTTGGATCATTAATGTTCGCAGCAATAGTAAGTCGACCTGACATTATGCATGCTGTGGGAGTAGTGAGCCGATATTTAGAAAACCATAGCATTATGCATTGGAAAGCTGTAAAACGCATAATAAGATATCTAAATGGAACTATTAACTATGGCATAAAATATGAGAATACAACTAATATTGACGATTTAGTTGGGTATGCAGATGCAGACTATGCTGGAGATTGTCAGACTAGAAAATCGACAACAGGCTACGTTTTTAAATTGTGCAATGGACCAATCACATGGGCAAGTAAACGTCAACAAAGTGTGAAGAAGCTGCCTGGCTACAACAGCTGTTAAGTGATATTAAAGAGGTTGTGTCCAAACCTATGATGTTGTTCATTGATAATCAGAGTGCTATTAGACTTATAAAGAATCCCGAGTTTCATAGTCGTACAAAACATATAGATGTGCGTTTTCATTTTGTGCGTGAGAAATTCGAAGCTGGCTTAATTTTTCCAAAGTATGTAGCATCTTGCGAGCAACAAGCAGATTTGTTCACTAAGGCTTTGCCTAAAAATACTTTTGAAAAGTTAAGGGATGCCCTTGGTATAAACGAATTTTAAAAGTGTTGTTTAGTCTAGGAATGTTTAGCTTAGGATCTTTGTTAAAATATTGTAAAATGTATTTCAAATGTGGGAGTGTTAAAAGTATTATTGTTTGAAACACTTTTACACCCCTTTCTACTTTTGTATTTATAACATTGTTGTTACTCTGTTATAGGCAACCAACAATAGATCTGTTTGTTTTGTTGGCTGCACATGTGTCAGTTGCTTCGCCATCTTTCATTATAATATGTAGTAGTGCTGTCGATCATGGCCGTGTACTAATTAATGTTTTAGTTTTGTTTACTCGTTAATTATTATAAAGCTTGTTGCTAACAAAATAGTGTTTATTCTTTTACCTAAACAATCTCAAAGACAAAAGTGGACGTAAGTGATCCGATATATATTTTACTCGAATTTTGTCAATTGGTGAAAAGGTTGGGCGTCATTGGTTGCTATATTCTATTGAAAAAAATGCAGTTTTCTGCTTCTGCTATAAAATATTCAATGACCCCCAACCCCGACAATCCATTGACTTTTAAAAACACTAAATTAAGTAACCAAGACGGTTTCAGTGATTGGCATCATTTAAGCGAACATTTGAAAATCCACGAAAAAAGTAAATCTCATTTTTAAAATTTACGTGTCGGGTCAGATTTACTAGAAAGATTAAAAACTAATCGAACCGTTGATTCAATAATGCAAAATGTATTAAAAAATTAAACTAAATATTGGCGCAGTGTCATTGAAAGAACAATTTATACTATTTAATTTTTGGCTGAACAAAACTTGGATTTTCGTGGTCCTAGTAACAAATTATTTAAAAGAAATTATGGAAATTTTTTAAAATGTATAGAAATGATAGCAAAATCTGGTCCAGTCATGTCTGAACATATTAATAAATCTCAAAAAAATATTCCACTTTACCTTGGAGATAAAATTCAAAACAAAACCATTAAATTAATAGGTGACAATATAAGAAATAATATTTTAAACTAAGTTAAAGAAGCAAAGTATTTTTCTTACTAAGGTGACTACTAGCCGATTAAAAATCAAGAAATGAAATTTAAAATAAATTGCTTTTTCGGAATGCTAGACATCACTCTTTCATCCGTACATGAAAGATTTAAACTATTATGGTGTCATTCTGATGTTTTTAATTTTTTGTGGAATGTTGAGGATTTCGGCAAATATTCCGACCAAGATCACTTCAATTTTTGTAAAAAACTGGAAGAAACCTTGACTGACAAAGATTGAAACGAGAAAGATATAGACGGAACAGAACTTTTACACGAATTACAATTTCTGCAAAATGGCGACAAAAACGCGACATCTGTACTAGAAACATTTAATTACATTGCAATAAATAACCTAACCCACTCATTTCTAAACATTACGATTGCATTGCGCATATTATTAACCATTCCAGTTTCTGTAGCTACAGCCGAGAGGTCATTCTCTAAATTAAAGTTGATTAAAAATTATTTACGATCTAGAATGGTCCAAGAGCGATTAGAAAATCTTGCTATCAATTCTATACTCTGACTTTTTAAAGCAACTTGAAATGGAAAATCTTGTTAATGAATATGCAAACAGTAAAGCTAGAAAAGTCCAATTTTTGTAAGACCTCTCCATTATGTATCATGATCATGTATTATCTGTTTCAAAACAATCGCCATTTTATTTCTTTATTTTTTTTTAAATATTTTGAATTAATGTTTTGTAACTTTTTGATACTGTTTTTGTTCTGTTGCTGTTGTTTCGTATTCTATTAATATTTTCTGTGTCCTTTCTGTTTGTCACAAATAAATATAGACATTAGTACTAAAAAGTATAGTTTTCTTCAAAAATTTTAACGATCAACTATGAGAGAAGGGTGGTATTTTAGCTCAATATTATAATATTGGTAAGGCGTCTATCATTATTTCGCACGACGGCGCGTCTCTGTTTCCCATGTGTTCTAACTAAAAGAAAAATAGTATATCCAAACGCTTTTAATTCGTCCAAATGATTTTATTCCAAATCTAAAAATAATTAAATTAAACATAGCCTAAGTAAACATAACCTGAACTAAAATGATATATTCATATTACAAAATGTTAAATGTTAAATGTATACACTATTCTAGAACTACCAATAATATAACTATGTCTATGTTATTATGTATGAATGAAAAATACTTGTATTGTAAGTAGTCTTTAAATATTAATTAGACAAGGTAAGAGTAATTTAGGCAGCAGGCCTATTTTGCTTTAAAATAATAAGAAATATAAGACGTATTCTATAAGAACCTAAAAGATATTTCTAATATCATAAACTAAAAAACACACGTCAGAATATAAACGAATTAAATACAATAATCCTGGTTTATAAAAAAACTATTCAGTCAAAATACTTATTTATACCAACCTAAATAAAAAAATGGATATATATTTCTGCCTAAATTACTGGTATAAAATCATTTTTAGTTTTTAACAACCAACTTGTATTTTTTGACGTTTGATTTTCGGGTCTGATTTCTTCTATTTGATAAGCTTAGCTCGAACTCTGTATGAGTGTCCTGGATGTGACGTACCCATTCAGCTGGAGTCGTAAATGATTTGTCGCAGAGGTCGCATTGTAATTCTGGATAACTGGCGTTTTCATCCTCTTCCTAAAAAAAATTTGTTAAATATAATTTCGTTATTATATTCGACTATCTTCAGGGTTAGATTATAGTAATCATTAGGGTTGAGCATTTATGCAAGTTGTATATTTTGCATATTTTATGCAAAAATTCGAATTTTTGCATATTTTTTGAAAACTGGCTTATATATGCTGATTTTAAGTTATTTTATTATATTAAGTATATAATCGGAATCGCTATTATCAAGTAATGAATAATAGAGTTTGGGCCCAAGATATCACCTTAATTATACTAACAGGTAGGTATTATATTAATGGTGTTTAACAATTTACGATCCCTAATCCCTGGATTATTCTTTGAAGGTAGGATGGGCTCGAATTTAATTTGTAATTAAGGTAATATAATACTTAAAGTAAGAAAAATTTTTTAATTGTTTTCTTCGAATTCCAAGGCAAGATTAGGCATTTCGACAAGTAAACTATCTGGTTATGTTCTGTGTTTAGTACGGGTTAGATCGAGTGTTAGTTAAGTGTGAAAAAAGTTGCTTAAAAGTGTTTTTCCGAACTTAAACGTAAAATATGCCGAAAGTAAGCAGTGTTTCCATTTGGATAAAACCTTACAAAGAATTGTATCTCGATATGGATAAAGTCTACTGTATAGCCTGCGGAAAAATGGTTTGTATTATTGCTGTTATTTGTAGAATAAGTTGATATAAAAAAATACTTTTCCAAACTGAAAAAAATATCTATTGCAAGAAATGAATAATAATATGATTTTAATACAAAATTTCGCGCTTTGATAAAAAACCTTTAATCTCTTGTCATGAATATTCTATAAGAACTTGAAATAAATGATTTGATTACTCCCTTTGTTAAAAGTAATTTAATACTTGACCCAAGACACACATTTCTCTTCAGATAAATAAACTATTTTCGTCTGTGTTGAGCAAGCCTAACTTTTGCTCAATTTGGTTGCAGGTTGCATGCGAGAAGAAATTTCAAATCGACCAACATGTGAAAACAGCTTCCCATGCCACTAAGGTACGAAAAATAAAAGTCCCTGGCGAGAAAGTGCAATTATCTTTATCCAAATGTTTTGAACTACCCTCTAGAAAATTAAGTGAACAAGAAGTGTTCAATGAAGATCTTTGCCGTGCGCTGGTGGCATCAAATATACCATTGGCAAAATTGTCAAATGACAATTTTCGTTCGTTTCTACAAAAATATTGCAAAATTAATATACCAAGCCAGACAACTTTGAGAAGAAATAATATAGACTCTTTATATTTAATGGTGCTGACAAAAATAAAAGAAGAAATTTTAAATAATTATTTTTATATTTGTATGGATGAAACCACAGATTCGTCTGGGCGTTATATGGCTCATCTAATAATTGGAGTTCTTACCGAAGAATCTCACTTAAAAGGATTTTTAATTACCTCCAAGCAGTTGGAAAAAACGAACGCTTTAACAGTGACTAGGTTTATACAAGATGTATTGGCGCACTTCTTCCTTTCTGATGCTATTCCCATTGAAAAAATGTTGCTTTTTCTGTCAGATGCTGCGCCTTATATGATTAAAGCAGGACAAAATTTAAAAATATTCTATCCAAAGATAATTCATGTAACTTGTTTGGCGCATGGTATTAATAGAGTGGCAGAGGAAATTAGAAAACACTTCCCACTTGTGAACGAATTAATATCAAACATGAAAAAAATATTTCTTAAAGCACCACTAAGGATTCAATACTACAAAGAAAAACTTCCTTGCGTCCCACTTCCCCCTCAGCCAGTAATAACAAGATGGGGTACCTGGTTGGAGGCAGCTTTTTTTTATGCTGAACATTTTATTGCTTTCAAAGAAGTAATCAGTGAACTATCCGACGAGAAGTCGCAGGCTCTTGTTGATGCAAAAAAGTTATTTGAAAATAAAATATTGCATCAACAGCTCGCATTTATTAAAAGCAATTATACCTGTGTGCCAGAAATCATAACACAATTAGAATCAAATAAGTTATCCCTAACTGAATCTACAAACTGTGTTACACGTGTGGAAACATCTTGTTACAGTGTGAGCGGAAATATTGGGAACAAGATTAAAGAGAAATGTCGAAGTGTTTTGCAGAAAAATGACGGATTTATTTTTTTAAAAAGTGTAGCTAGGGTACTGTCTGGTGGTTTTGTAGATAATTTTGAAGTAGATCCAAATATACTAGTAAACTTAAAATATGCTCCAATTACTTCCGTGGACGTAGAAAGAAGTTTTTCTGTATACAAATATATGTACTCGGATAGAAGGCATAAATTTCTAATTGAAAATTTTGAAAAATATTTGGTTGTTTATTGTTTTCATAACATTATATAGTTACGAAGCTTAGTACATAAACATGTACCCTACCTATCTGTTCAGAAATTAATGTAATGACACCTACTTTCATTTTAATATAGTACAGAATAAAGAATAAAGAGTCGGTCCATAGCTCCCAAAGAGACCTGATATAAATTAGGAGTTAAAAAACCCAAAGTCTTGGTCTCAAATTTTATAAAAGTTTTAATATGCTGTCGATAAGTTTATGTAGGTTACATGGTTTTTTTGGTTTTTTAACTCCTAATTAATATAGTACTTTGATTTTCTAACAATGTGTTTTATTAAAAATTTATTTGGCATATTCTTATATTTTATATGCATATTTTGGCAAAAAGACTTGCATATATATGTGCATATTTCCTCCTTTTTGGTATGCATATTTGCTCAAGCTTAGTAATCATATTAGCATATTATTTAAATTTCACAAAGAACATACTTTTGTAACGTAGAAAGAACTACACGTGGTTCTAAGGGGCGTCCTCGAAACCTGGACGGAGGAAAAAATCAAAAAAGATCTTGTTGATTTAGGTTTTAATCCCTCTAGAGTAATCCGCTGGCATAGCCGCAGCGGGTCTCCATTGCCCCTCGTACTAGTGTTTTTACCACGTACGGAAAAAACTATTTACGACCTTAGGGTCTTAGATAGTATGTCTATCCGAGTGGAGGCGCAACGGGCACGTGCTACAATCTCGCAGTGCCACCGCTGTCAATTATATGGCCACTCCCAATTCAAGTGTACAGCTCCAGTAAAATGCTTAAAATGCGCAAATGAGCATTATTCGTACGAATGCCCTAAACCCAGGGAGGAAAAAGCGAAATGCGCAAATTGTGGGGGTGACCACCCTGCTAATTACATGGGGTGTGAGCGTCACCCCAACAATTTGCGCAAAAAAGTTGCAAATGTAGTAAATAACAATAGAAACTACATTCCTAGAAACAATTTCCGCTGGGGTGAGCAGGACAACAGCAAATTGGCCAGCGGTGGCACTGAGAAGAATACTATTAACAAGAACTCGACACAGGGTCTAAGTACAACTGCGCCCAATGCAATGGAGGCCGCGATGCAAACAACTATGCAGAGCTTCCTGAATCAATTCACAAAGATCATGGAGACCCAGATGAGAACCATCATGAATACTTTTGGAAAACCAATTGGTTAAATGGTAGTGCAAACGGAGACGGCTTTTTTCAAATTAGCTACTATTAATATTAATAGTATAAAGCATCGGAGAATCGAGCTTATTGATTTTGTTGAAAGAAATGAGTTGGATGTGCTGCTTGTCCAAGAAACATGGCTTAAGGGAGAGAGGTTCTCCTTCCCGAATTACATGGTGTTCAGGAACGATCGCCTAGGCAGACGAGGGGGGGGCACCATGATCATGGTCAAGAAGCACATCTCGGCTCAAGTTGTGCCAGGTCCTGATAATTGTCCCCACATCGAGGGGACATTCATTTCAATAAATTTTAAAGATAATAAACGCGTTTACCTGGGATCAGTTTACTGTAGTCCGTCGGTAGGTTTCTCAGGCAACTGCCTTAGAAAAATTTTCGGTAATGTTAATAGTACAATTATAGGGGGCGATCTTAACGCGAAGAACACAGTCTGGGGTTGCAGAGCTACAAATCCCCGAGGTCGCACTTTATATGAGTATTCGGAGGCTTTAAACTATCATATTCTGCCGCCGGAGGAACACACTCACATGTTTGGGTATGGTCTTCCGGATATTTTGGACATTTTTGTGATTAAGAACTCTGTTCGAATTTCACAGCCAATTGTCATATGTGATCTTAGCTCTGATCATGTGCCGGTTGTGATCGAAGTGGGCAATCCACTTGAAAGAGGCCGAGGTTTTATAACTAGGACTAGCACCAACTGGCCTAGATATAATAATATCCTCAAAACCGTTGAGCCTTTCAACCTACTTCGCAATTCGGTTGACATTGAGAACGCGGTGAGCAAGATCACAGATGACATAAATGAGGCTCTTGCTCAATCATCGATTACAAAGGTGTCCCAATATTCAAAATACGGGGCTTTGACTGATGAGATTAGACAGCGTATTAAAATCAAAAACAGGCTCAAAAACAGAGCGTATCGTACTGGAGATCCTCAAATCAAAGCGGAGGCAAACAGAGAAGCCGAAGCAATTAGACTTCTTCTCATCGAGAGGCAGTCTAATCTTTGGGACGACAAAGTCCAAAGTCTGTCGATTGAGGACAACTCAATTTTCCACATGTCCAGAACTCTGACAAGAGGTGCTAAAGCCCCTATGTCATACCTGAAAGACCAGGGCACAGGTGAAACTTTCACAAACGCTAAAGATAAAGCCGAATTGCTCGCAGACAAGCTTTGCGAGCAATTCAGCGAAAATCCCACCACTGACCTGCTACGTGATGAGAGGGTCTCCAGAACGATACATATATACAAAACCATGGTTCACCCGCAGCAAAACTTTGCTGAGGTCACGCTGGACGAGGTAAAAACGCTGGTTAGCAATCTCAATATCAGGAAAGCCCCGGGTTTTGACGGTCTGAGAAATGCGGCGTTGCGAAATCTACCTGACAGAGCTTTGGGGAATATAGTGAATCTATCTCAGGCAATTATCAAAGAAGGCCATTTCCCGAGCGTCTGGAAAAGGGCAAAGGTGATTCTAATTCACAAAAAGGGCGAAGACCCTACTGTACCCTCAAGCTACAGGCCTATCAGTCTGTTATCAAGCCTTGGAAAAATTACAGAAAAATTGATTTTAGCTCGAATAAATAGTTTTGTGTTCGAGCACAACGTTCTGCCTAACGAACAGTTCGGCTTTAGAAGCGAACATTGCACAGTTAGGCAGACAACGAGGCTCACGGCCAACATAATGATGGGTTTCAATAAAAGGGAACACACGGGGGCGGTCTTCCTTGACGTTAGCAAAGCATTTGACAAGGTCTGGCATAATGGTCTCTTGCTGAAATTAATAAGACTCGGAGCTCCGAACTACCTCATCAAGGTAGTAGGCTCTTTTCTAGAGAATAGAAGTTTTGCAGTCTCGTCGGAGAACGCACTCTCTTTGAATAAACACATCAGGGCAGGAGTGCCGCAAGGCTCACCTCTCTCCCCGATGCTGTATAACATTTATACGCATGACATTCCGCGAGATAGGCAAACGCAGCTTTATCTATTCGCTGACGACACTGCAATAACTTCCACTTCTAAAGAACCGCGGCTAGTCGTCACACGTATGCAGCGCCATGTAAACCAATTGGAAAAATGGCTTTCTAATTGGAAGATTCGTTTGAATCCTTCCAAGACAAAAGTCATATTTTTCACCAAAAGTCGCGTTAGACGGCCCGAAACGAGGCTCAGAGTCGGTGGGGTTCAAGTGAATTGGTGCCAGGAAGTGAAGTACCTGGGACTTATCTTCGATCAAAGACTGAATTGGAGGTTAAATTCTATTAATAGAATCAAGGCAGCATTGCGTCAATTAAGCTCAATCTACCCCCTGCTTCACAGGCGGAGTAGACTTAGTAATCGAACCAAAGTTAACCTCTATAAGGTGTTGGTCAGGCCGGTACTTACTTATGGAGCAGCATCTTGGTGCAATATAAGTAAGTCCGAGCTGAATAAGTTCCAGGTGATTCAAAACAAGGCGCTGAAACTCATCGCAAATGCTCCAAGATATACCATGAACCGTGTTTTGCATCAGGACTTTCGAATACCGACAATCAACGAATTCTTTTTAAAAATAATCACAGACTATTACAGACGTACGGACGTATCGACCAATATACTAATAACGGACTCACATACGACGGCCAGACCAAACTCTACATACAAACTGCCGAAAGATTGGCTCCCCGTTGGCATAAATCTCTAACAGTAGAGAAGCACTATGATTATACAGTAGAGAAGCACTACCATGATCGTCTAACAGGCATGCAGCAGGCGCTAAGAACTATGCAGCTTTCCAGCATTCATCCAATAAAGCAGCAGTAGCCGAATCAAAATTCAAAATTAAGCCACAAGACCCAAAAAGTTTTCGATGAGACAACAGATGTCAAAGGATATTCCTGACATAAAACCCCAATCAAGACCCCGTATACTTTTGTAACGTAGCTAGGTCCTTCTAATGTTATCCTTTAAATTGATAGGATTTTGACACCGAAATGAGCGATGAATACGATGAAGGAGCGGTACAAAATGTTTGGCGAAAAAATGAGTAAAATATGAGTTTTACGCCAGAAAAGGAGGTAATTTCTACTTTAGCGCCATGAAAAATGTCAGAACGTGAAACAATGAAGATTTCTTACCTTGAAAGGTAATAAAACATCAATGATTTACCATTTCCGCTTAATTTAATACGGATTTTTTTAAAACTTTTAACAGTCGCCATTTTGAAATAGCTTGAGAGAATCGCGTCAAGATTTATGAGCATACTGTACGAGATATTAGCTTTCAAATGATGTATCACAAGCTGTATGTTTTCATTTAAAAAAAAACGATGTCGTCATATCTTTGACAAATGTCTATAAAGAAACAAACAAATAACGTCAAAATGTGAGCATATACAAAAACTAAATTGACGTGTCCGAGCATTTTTCCCAAAAGTTACAGGTTAAGGCTAAATTAATTTTATTCCTTCTGGGCAGCCTGTATAAAGAATCTACTATGGCCAATACAACAACTTAATTTTTAAATTTTAGTCATCATGTTCCGAGTAGTCCGATGAACTATCGTCGTTGGGGTTCAGAGAATTAATAAAGTCTGTGCGTTTTAAGAAGTCCGATATCGGATTAAATCACCAAGGGATGTTATCGCTTTTAAAACAGTAAGTCGGTTAAGTTGCAATATCTTCGCACCTTCGCTATACTTGATCACACCGAACATCCCACTGGTTTACTGTATTCTATTACTGGGCGAAATCAGAGGTTTCAAAACAAAATTATCTTAGAATTACGCGTTGAGCATAAATAATAATTAAATAGATAATTAAATTATTTTGCTATTATTATAGTTAAATCTATATAATAATCGCTATTTTCCAAGAACCAATTAAAATTTGCTCAAGTGTTGTTTCGAAAAGATGGCAATTTTTAAGGGATTATTTAAACAACAAAAAATCGGAATTGTCAAGACAAGTTGTTTTTCTTGACGAAACATGGGTATTTGCAAACGGAACTTCAATAAAAACGTCTTGGCAGGATGACTCAAAGCATTGTTATTCAAGTACCCGTGCAAGGAATGGAAAAAGGTATATTATATTACATGCTGGTAATGAAGAAGGTTTTGTTTTAAATGCCAGTTTGATATTTTTATCAACAAAAAAAAACTGATGATTATCACGGCAATATGGATGCTGAAATTTTTGAGCATTGGTTCGAGGAAAAACTTTTAAAAAGTTTAGAAAAACCTTCCTTAATTGTTTTAGACAATGCCTCTTACCATACGAGACTCGAAGAGAAATTCCCTACAAGCAGCTGGAAAAAGGAAGAAATAAAATGAGTGGTTGTCTAAGAAAAACATAAACCATGAAAATTTATATTTAAAAAGTGAACTTTTAAGCAAGTGTAAAGAGCAGTCATTTAAAAAAAAGTATGTTGTTGACGAATTAGCCCTCAAATATGGACATCAAGTTTTGAGATTGCCGCCCTACCATTGTCATTACAACGCAATTGAATTGGTATGGAGTATTAGCAAGAACTATTATGACAAACATGCCTGTAAAAACATCGGTAAGCCTAGCGTTATAAAGTTATGGGAGGAGGCGCTTAGCCAAGCGGGCAAAGAAGAATGGCGGAAATGCATTGAACACACAGAAAAAATTATTTTTGAATCTTATGAGACAGAACAGGTTATAGACGAAGTAAGACCGTTAATTATTACGAATGATGATGATGATGTTGATTCTGATGAGTCTGAAAGCATGGGTGAAATTTCAAATGCAGAGGAAGACTACTTTTAGTAGTACCTATCTACAAGTAGGTACGTTCTGTCGCAAGACTACAAAATCGGTTCTTTTTAGAACCAAAACTTTATAAAAAAGAATTCGTAAAACTAATTTGTCTGAATACTACAAAAGCTAAAAAATTATTATTTTTCTTTACATAAACTAATTTTTTATTTACTTTAAATTATTTTATTTAGAAAATGTTATTCATCAACATCCAAAATTACCTTCAATATAATTTATTGTTTGAGAGCCACCGACATAATGCTCAAGAGGTTTTATGGCTTAGCGGACTTCTTAAAACGCACAGACTTTACAGTGTTTTCTAACATGTTATCAGCTTCCCACATTCTTTCTTCTATTTCAACCATATGTTCGATGCACCTACTCCATTTTTCACAATTCATTGTCTTTACTCTTTATTCCCTCTTGCAAGAGGTTTCCAACGTCTCTCATTTTAAAAAGGGTGTTATGCCTTGCTGCAAACCCTTTTACTTGCGCCCACACCAATTCTATGGGGGTTAATTCACAGTGATATGGCTGAAGGATAAGTTCCGCTATATTTTATTTTTGAAGCGATTTCGTCGACAACAAATTGCGTACAAAGAGGTTTATTCAACTTTACAATCTCCAGTAGCTCCTGTTTAAGCATATCTTTATGAAATGGCTTCTTAATTATTACAGTAAGCCAATGAATGATGTCATTTTTTTTCCAAGAAGACGTTGGTATTTTTTCGGATTTTCTTGAGTGGTTTGGTTATCCACGACTATAACAGACCCAGGAGGAATAAGATGTAGCATTTGCTGGAGGTATTCTTTAAATACATCAGCGTTCATGTCTTTATGATAGTCTCCTCTCTTTGATTTAAATGCTAGTATGCCGCCATCGACAAATCCATTTTTGCTACCAATGTGAGTAATTATTAATCTTTTACCTTTTCCCGAGGGTGCTTTTATTCCAGTGGACCATCCTCCCCGAAAGCTTGCCTCGCGCTTTCTATATGTTTATCCTGCCATATTTTCCAACGGTATATCCTTCATTTAATCAAGTTTCGTCCATATAATAGATATTCCTGTTTTGCCTTCGAAACTGTCTAACTGCCCTCAAATATCGTCGTCGCCAGCAGATGATTTTGCCTTTCTCTATTAAAAGTGTTTTCTGTTTTGCATTTTTTCATAAAAAAAAATTAATTTCCTTCAAAGTTCTCCATAGTTTCTTCTTACCCATGGGTGGAACGAAATCATCCTTTTTCATTTCAGACATTATTTTGTCCAAGGTAGGTATTACTAGTAGTAGTAAGTAGAACGAGTGTATGATTCTTCTGATGGCAGTCTTTTCATCCTCATTTGTTACGGTTTCGTTTCTTCCTGTACTTCTCTTTAGTGACCTGATGGGGCCGCGTTTATCCTCGTGCGCAAGTCGGTATGTTGTTGACTGTCCGACTCCAGTCATATTCGAACACATTTCAACTATTTTTGCAACTCCGAATTTTGAATTTTGGTGGCAAAGAGCGTTGAACACATTGAGAATAATAATTTTCTTATTTTTAGATAGCACAGTTTTAATAATCCGTTTCTCAGCAACAAATTCAGAAACACTAGCCATTTTTAAGAACGAAGTTTTCCAACAACTGCTGGAAAGTAACTAAACATTTCAAATTTTTGAAACAGTGTGAAACTACCTGTGCCGCTACCTACCCGATCTTGGGACCCCTGACAATAAACATAATTAAATAATAATAATTGGACTACACCTATGGAATACGGCGAAGACCACTGGGTTTTATAGTTCAATAATTATTTATAACCAGGAAAGGGCAATATTCTATGGATTCATACTTGTCCTGTATTTGTTAAACTAATAAAAAGAAATTGCAACAGCGTCTTTTCAATTTTGATACAAAGTTAATTATTTCCATATGCATTTTTTTATAAGCCGAAAGAAGGCTTCAACCAAAGTAGGCACTCGTGTGCCTCGTGACGTATGAGAAAGAGCAATTAAGAAAGTTGTTAATGAATATAAACATGATCGTTTAGTGTATTTTAAAATTATTACGTAATATACAATTCTAATTTCATATGTATTATACCTCCCCAGATATGTATCATTCCTCCCTATTAAGGGGACACTTGATACGAACGTCCCATAAAAAAAAATTAATAAATAATATTTAGTTGTTAAAGACAAACATTATAATTACAGAAATATTTCAGGATTATGTTAAAGAACATTTTAATAAATTAACAAACTAAAAAAATCTAGTAATTGTTTCTTTATCTGCAAATATCAAAAACTTGAGACATAAGTATTCTGTATTAAATTATGTTAAACAGATAGTAATACCTACATGTAATATATTGTAACTCTTAGCTAAAATATGATTTTGTATTACCTTCTGTTTCTACTGTATAATTATAACTTAAAAAAAAAAGAATTAATTGTATTAGCTGTAGTAATATATTAAGGGATAGGGAAATTATCGAAAATCATTCCGAAGATTTTTTGCCGTGGAAATCGCTCGAGGGCTTGCCCGAGAGCGATTTCCTAATGGCAAAAAATCTGAGAATGATTTTCTGATTATTTCCCAATCCCGAAATGTATTTTGAAGATTATTTACCGAATAAAAAACTAACGATTTCTGACGGGTGAGATTTTCACTTTTGACAAGGGTGATTTTCACCGGAGAGCGGGAGATTATCAATAGTAATATGTTAAGTGCATGTAAAATTGCTGAAAATCATGCATGAAGGATTGTTGCCCTAGAAACAGCTTGAATGCATTTTTATTGTTATTTACCAAAAAGTGCCCGACCGAAGGGAGGGCACTTTTTAAGGTAAATAACAATAAAAATGCATGAAAGCTGTTTCTTTAGGGCAACAAATCTGAGTGCATGATTATCAAGCCATTTTACATGCACGAAATATATTTTTTAGACTATTTCCTGAATCATTTTGATAAATTGACGCGAAATTGTCAAAGCAGAAATTTCAACTTGTTGTGACAGTGACGGTTATTCTCGTAGGTAACCAACAATGAAAAACCAGAAGAGTGCAATTTTCAGCTCAATCGCGACCGAGGGCTGATTTTCACCGAAAATCAAGTGAAAAGCGCATTGTAGTTACAGTATATGAGGGAAATAGTCGCTGGATTTCTGACGGGTGAGATTTTCACTTTTGACAAGGGTGATTTTCACCGGAGAGCGGGAGATTATCGCTGAATAATCAGGTGAAAATCAACCCGCTTTTATAATGGATGAGGTAAATAATCTTGGTAATTAGTGTTAGTGTTAAGTAGCGGTTTCATTCAGTCGAAGTAGAAGCCAGTTCTTGGAAATTCGTAGAGATCGTTTGGAAGCACGCTTATGTGAACCAGTAATAAGTTTATTTTGTGACGCGTCAGTGGGTTTGTTACAGTCGGTGATCATATTGATCATGGTTCGAAGTGAGCAAGATCGATATGTAAAACATGTGCCATCATATCTTGGTACATAGTATACATGGTATCTTCTAAACGGTAACTTCTACGAAGTCGATTAAATTAGGGAAAATGTGCCATTTTTAAAGCTTTTTTGAGATCCACTAACTGCGTTGCCTAATTGTTTTTAATTCCTGAGATACAGGGCGATTAGGGCGAACGGTACCTAAATTACCAACAAAAATAAAAAAACGTCATCATAAGTATCGAATTTTCTAGGGTTTTTTTCGAGCAATTTTCAACTTCGAATAAATCGATAAATCTTTGAAATTTGGGCTAAAGGATAAACACATGTCTATTTACTTTGTATTAGAAGGAAACAATTCATGCGAACTTGAACGAAAACATTGTTTTTTCCTAAATTAAACTACCCTGAAATGATAAGCTCAAAGCTCGAAGGACCACCAAGCACGTAAAAATGGTCGGAATAAAATGCGTGTTCGGGAAAAATTTGAAAAACTTACATCTGGACTGTCTCGCCTTCGTCTTTTGGCTGGCAACATATCGGTATGCGTCTGTACATGCTTCACCCATTCTCCTGGGATTGTAAACGTCTCGGTGCATAATTCACAAGTGAGCGGTGTGTAGATTTCAGTATTAGAACCTTTAATAAACAATACAAAATTTATAGTACCGGCGATAAATTCAAAAGGGATTTGCATACTATAAAGTTCAGCTTTGTGTCAGTGTTAACTTTATTTATTAAATACACCAAATTGTTAAGCATTTTTTGTACTATCATTTGTGAGAGATCTTTAGCAACTGACATGACTTTTGCAGGCAATAGAACTTAAGTTGCTTTCGTTGCGGATTGCAGTAGGCAGATAAAAATATTTTTTTTAGAAAAACTAGTAGAGAAGCGCTACCAAAAACGATTAAATACCTCCCTAAAACTCATTTAATCAAAGCAAATGGATGTATTCGTGTGCAAAGTCCGTCTACCTATCTTACAAACTCATTATAAATGCTAATCCCTAATGCCGATAAGACCCAGCGGGTGATCGAATGAAAGCAGGGACGCACTCGTTACTGATAGAATAAAAGGTTGCGCTGCTTTAAGATAATAATATATATAAAAGCGTGGAAAAAAATATATTTTTTTTTATCTACCTGTATGCAACAAAAGTGTCGTACTGATTTGTTGTGTTAGAAAGAAAACGCAAAAACATATTTTAAACGTAATTTAATAATAAGTAATAATAATAAGCAATAATAATAAAATAATCATATAACAGTATATAAGATACAATACAATTAAAATTATACCATATAGGACGGTTATTAATTAAAACAAAATATACATATATAATATATACCTACAAAAAAAGTACCGTGTCAGAATAGTAGATTCTGTAACGAGGTTGGAATGAAAATTCGATCCGAGTGGAAGATTCCGAACGCGAGCGTAGCGAGCGTGAGTAACCACGAGTATCGAATTTTCATTCTACCCGAGTAGCAGACTATATTTTCTCCACGACCAAAAAGTACGAATAAAAACAAATAAAATCTGTACAAAGCAATTAAGTTATTTATTCGCAATATTCGTAATTTCAGGTGGATTATTATCCAGTTCCATATCTGATTCATCCGATTTTTCACTCATTTTTTGACTTGCACTAAAATTTGTCTGAAAATAATTATTACAACGCGGCCATTTTTATCTGACACTGACAGTTTCGAAATTCATGGCAACCTATGTCGTTTAGATCAATTACAGAATATTCATTCCGTATCTTGTTATGGAATGAAAATACACGCAAAACGCATAAGAAGCAAGTGTTTCAGAATAAATATTCCAACTCAAGAGCGAGAATTTTTACATTCTATTATCAAAAATGATTTAGGAATTATTGCATTCAGTAATGGTCGTGGAGAAAAATAATTATTACATTTTAACCCAAGTCAGTTTTACTGTCACTGTCGTCATCCAAGTTCATAATAATTCTTTGTCTGGGCAACAGATCTATATTTACGTATGATTTTTCTACTTTTTGAACATGCGCTACACAATTGTCCCAGCTTCTGTTCGGAATATTTTGCATCTCTGATTGTACTAAAGCTGTCACAGAAGAATTTAAGGTTGGCGAAACATTATTCCTCCTTACCGATGCTTTCAGCTGGTGCCATATACATATGTTCAATTGGGTTGAACATGCAATGATAAGGAGGAACTTCGTGTGTGTCATACCACGTCTTGTCCAAATAAATAATATCCGTTTCATTCTGTCTATATCCATGGACTGTAATTAGGTATTCCATCCTCCATCTTTTTAACCGATAGCCGATTCCATAATTACTTGTCGTTTGTTACTTTTTTTCATTTTAAAACCGATTCTTAAAATACATTTCCTTATAGAGTCTCACGACAACACTCTATTCCTATATCATCTTTTTTTAATCTTTGCAATAGGGTTTTTAAAGTGGGGATAATTTGTTCCCTCTACATGGCATATATCTTTCTACGAATTATATCGACATCCGTCGCGTCCAGTTTCTTAAAAGTAAGAGGGTCTTCCCTCTTTCTTCTCTCCACTATAGGTTTATTTACAACAAGTCACACTGTGCTCACTGGCCTGCGTGTCAAAGCTACCGCTTCCTTCACTGCACCAAATTCTGAAAAACCACGTTCAAAAAAGGTGGTGTAAACGTCGAAGATTACTTTTTTTGTGTCAACTGATAAAATATTACGCTTTAATTGGTTTTTATCACGACCCGTAGATATTCACTTGACGTACTGGTTTCTTCCCACGGACGAGACATTCTTAGATATTCCGTTTAATTGGCAACAAATAACTTCTTATCTAAACCAATACAAACATCTAACTGATTTTTAAAACAAAAAAATCAGCATATTTAAATAACTAAAATAAACCTATTTTATTTTACCCTAATTATTTTAAGAGGTTTACTGAGAAAATATAATAATATAATAGTCTTTAAATAGATCCGTACCTGGAGTCCCCAGATTAGGTGGTCGAATTTTACACCTCACACAATAGGTTATTATGACGGTAAGGGATTAGCATTTATAATGAGTTTGTAAGATAGATATAGACGGACTTTAAAAAGTTCATTGAAGCAGCAAGTGTACATTTCATAGATCCGATTTTAAATGCATAGAAGCCTAATAAAAATGCCGCGATTTCATCTTGGAACACAGCATTTTGTGGTTTGTTCGTTTACATTACAAATACGACTATTTTGTTGTTGTTGCAATTGACTTCAGTTAAGCTATATTTTATAACATTCTTGCTGGTAGTACCGGAACTAGTCAGAAAATCGTATAGTATCTATGTCCAAACGTTCATCAAAATTTTCAAAAATTTTCAACTCATGATTACAATAAAAACGCCAGAACGTTATAACAATAATTAATTTAAACTATACCTAAAATAAAAATGAATTAATAAAAAACGAAACAACAATAATAAGGAACAGCAAACAAAAACGATATTTCCCTACAGGAAATGTTGACCGGTTTCCCCTATGCACAGACGGCACCTTTTCTCTCCATTTCTTGTCGAGTGAAGTGACTTCTAATTCTTGTCTAGTTTCGTTGGCAATTCAAAAATAAGGCCTTTCAACCTTCCCCAAAGATAGAAGTTTATTGGCGTTAGATCCGGTGTCCTCGCCGGCTAACGATTGAGACCTTAGTTGGGTATATTTATCTCTATCTACATAATTCTCAAAATTGGCCGCCAAAAATGTTTTGACGATTGCAGCGTTGTAAGGCGGTGCTGAAAAAATACGTTCCTGGGTATTTTTTTTTCTTCTTTTTTTTATAAGGCACTGCACTGCAGGATAAATCCTTTAAGGCGCTCTGGGAGTGGTGCGTGTGCGCAGGAAACGATTCACGTTGGTCTTGAATCTTTGGAGAATATACACGTTGGGGAACACAATCTCAGGGAGGTCGTTCCAGAGCGATGACGTTCTCCAGATGAAAGAATTTGTAAAATAGACTTAAGTTGCCAACCCGCCTCTGATGTTCAAGGCTTCCCAGGTTGTTTGTCACAGACTATGGTCACCCATCAAGCGAATGGCTCTTCTTTGAATGGAATCTAGCAATCTCAGGGTATGTTTAGGAGCAGAGCCCCAAATATGCGAACAGTACTCCAGCGATGGTCGAATTTGGGTCTTATAGAGCATCAAAAGTTGTTGGGTTGTATAGAGGTTCTTAGTTCGAAAAATATTCCAAGCTTCTGCGAGGCTGCCTTAGCAATGGCCGCAACGTGACTATCCAAATTAACGCCCAATAAATGAATTGATGAAGCCAAGGGAATCGAGTGTCCTGCCATAACTATATCCGGTTTTTCAACATTAACTTTTTTAGAAAAAACTGTCGCCTGGGTCTTTTTAGCGTTAAATTCTACTTGGTTACTGTCACCCCAAGACAGAATTTCTTCCAAGTCTTTGTTGAGATGTGAGACCTCTTGCTGCCTATAGAGATGTGCATTGGCAGCCGATGTTCGAGCATCCAAAGCAAAAGATGAAACAAGTGTGCTGTCATCAGCGAAGCTATATATAGGATTTTCCAAAAGATCGTTACTGTATAGTAAGAAGAGGGTGGACGACTATATAGAACCTTGAGGGACTCCGGCGTTGATGTTAAATGTGTCTGAAAGAAATCCGTCCATCGCCACTCGCAAAGAACGGTCTTTAAGAAAGCTCGACAGCCATGAACAAAATTGAATCGGCATTTCTCCTTCAATATTAATGACCAACCTCCAATATTAATGACAATTCATCAACAAGGACTTCTATTTGCTCCCTTAGAATTTGAAAATACGCAAATGTAAGAGCGCAATCATAAATAAACGGACCAATAATAATCCTACCCCTAAAGCACTTGCCCATAGAGTATACCCAAATCTTTCTTGCCTTCTTAGCTCCACAATTGGATGAGGATTTTGTTGTTACCAAGTGTAACAGTTGAAGTGGTTTAAAATACCGGCCTTGCTTACATAAGCTTCGTCTGTCCAAACACGAGTTAAAGGAAAATCGCGCACTTGGTTACAATTTTCCAGGAATCATTGGCAACAATACATTCGGTGTTCAAAGTCTCCGGGTTGAAGAAGATAAACTTATCTGATCCTGTATGACTTGAATTTGTACTTTTACATTTGCACGCTATTTATCGCCACGTCGTCCAAAGCCTACTTGTTCAAAGTTGCGCACATCAAAGTAAACAAATTTAAACTTCTGTATTTCAAAGGAAACTTGAGCAACACACCAAATCAGCTATATTTTTGGAATGGTAATTTCAAGCTCTATTCAAATAAGCAAAAATATACAGGGTGTCCCATTTAAAAAGTTATTTTTTCTATTGATACCTTTGAAAAAGTTTTCATAGAGATAAATTCACTCCTACAATAAAATATCCATTTGACATTTGCATTTTTATTACTTTTCATCGATAAAAAAGGTGCATCCTTCTTGATCGCGATAAAACCCTCTCCAGCTAAAAATCGAGTAGCTTTTCTTTTTCATTGCTCGGCAACCTGACATAATGTTACAAATTAATTTAATGCTGTCAAACATTTTTTTAGTGAAGTATTATTTTTTTTTAGTATCTATTCATGCCAAAATTCGTGAATTTCTCTAGCTAAAAATCACTCGATCTTTTTTTTTAAGATCGGATAAACTTTTATTTTTTAAACTCGAACTAGATCACTTTTTAGCAATTTAAAATCGAACAAACGATAATAGATAAAAAACTATCATTTTGTTTGTTCTCATTAAATTTCTAAGCAATCTAGTGTTCGTAAAAAATAAAAGTTTATCCGATAAAAAAAAAGCTCTTGTGGTTTTACGTATGATAAAAAAAATTTAACTGAAAAAGGTTACAGAGATTTTCCGTAAATGCACAGTTTTTATCTCCGAAACGGTGATAGATATCGATATTCGGTTTTCACCAAGCTTGTCATTAAAATTAAGCCTCCATTCAGTTTTTATCTATCTCGTTTGAGATTACAAATATTTAAAAGCAAATGGAACTTCCCTTCGTTATTTACGCGGATTTCGAATGCATCCTTAAACCTTTAAATAATAAGCCCAATGTCCTAGAAGCCAACCAACCTTACACTCTTCTACTGATTCTGCTAATGTTTTTATAAATTGGATAGAAAAAGATGTTCGTGATATTTATAACAAATATTTACAGCATAAAAAACTTACGCGTCCTTTAAGTGAATTGGAAAAACTACAACATAACTATACAAACAAGTGTCACATTTATCAAAAAATAATTCAATCGGTTGAAGAAAAAGTTGATCATTGTCATTTAACTCTCGTGAGAGATTCCCTTTAAAAGGGTTTAATTTGGCCCACCCTGTACATCAAGTCTCTGTATTGAAGTCTACAATATTAACAAACAGTTTTCGAATTCTATATTTCTTCTTCTTCTTTATATATTTAAAAACTGTTCGAAATTAGTTTCCTTTCAAAGTAATAAGGGCGATATTTAAACATAATATTACAAGAAATTCGTATTTCAAGGAGAGAAAACAAAAACTAAACTTGAACCAACATTGTGATTGTTGTCGGATGTATATTTTTTGCTTCGATTACAAATATTTCATGGAAAAAAACACGATTTTATTAAAATTATTATATTTCGTTATTTCTTAAAGATTAACAAACTTAAAAGACAACTAACTAAAAACTAAAAAACATGTAAAGATAACTCTACTTACATTATAATCGATAAAACTTTAAAAAGTGTTGAACAATATTTAAAGTGGGTTAATATTGTTTATTTTTACTTTAAAATATCAGTCTTTAACTTAACGTTACAAAATTCATCACTGGAATAAACTCGGAGAAGGAAAATTGACAATACGAATTACGTACAGGTATTTAAAATAAAATTACAGTGTGATTTACCGTGAACGACGTATTAGACGTTTATGGCAAACCAATCAACGCAACGGGACGATTCACATGATTTTTCTACATAAAAAAACTTGCTCTACCCGGCTAAAATATTTTCGATAATGCGGTGTTGCCGCTTCTAGTAGAAAGTAGTAGCAACTTTGATATTTTAAACGGAACACCTAGTGTATTAACGTTTTTTTACAATTTCTAGTAGTTTTTTAACAACTTTCCGTGTCATTTCCCTAAACCTATCTATTATATCCGTTTTCGAGATATTAATTATTTCCCATCTTTTTCGAAAAATATGACTGGCAGTTAATGCTAGTATTTTTGCATGTCTACGATTCATTTTTTTAATTCTAATGTATTAAGTTCAGGTTATCTCGGAGGCTTCCGATAATAACAGTGACATGATACTGCATTGCACACTAACTAAAAACCGTAGGTGCAATAACTTTTTCAAATAAATTATCAGTCAGAACCTTGACTAAATTCTGTGTATTGCCAACTGACAACGGCAATAAGCAATGATCGACACGCGATTTTAGCGTTCGAGCTTTGCTATTGGTCCCGCTGCAATGTAACCTTCGACGCGACCAACGTATACGTATAATCCAAAAATAAAATAATACATAGTGTGTTCTATTTAAAATAAGCAAGTTGACATCTGTATAACCGGAAGTGCCAGATTCTTGAATGTTTTATGTTAAAAAAAAATCGGAAATTAATTAATATCTCAAAAACGTTAACAGATAGGGAAATAATAAGGAAAGTCGTTAAAAATACTACTAGAGATTGCAAAAAAGTTTAATGCACAGGGTTAAATTCTCAAAGTTGCTACTACTTTCTAGTAGAAGCGGCAACGCCGCATTATTAAAAATATTTTAGCTAGGTAGAGCATATCTTATTATGAGAAAATCCAAGTTTTTGGATCGTTCCATTGACTGATTCCTCGAAAACATCTAATACGGAATTCACCGTAGATCACCCTGTAAACCATCCTTTTTAAGGCGAATATATTTTTGTTTGAGACGAAAATTAAACTCAAAAATAGCAATTCCATGTTTGACAACCATCTTGGTGATGCATATTTTTGGATTAGCATGCGAATATAATGTTTGAAACAAAATTACAAATAACTCTTTAATAATAATTAGAGAACCAACAATCGAATTGCATTTTAACGTTAAACCCTATCTCAGCCTTAACTTAAGACATCATTCATAAAAGCAATTTTTGCGTCTGACGGAGTCCGATATCTGAAGATTTCCCACTGCATAAGATACCAGATGTGTTGACATTCGTAGGGATACTTGAACTTAAATACATGATACAATTTAAAACAAAAATACAACGCATCCAATACGGATGTACACTTATACTGATGTTCGTGCACAATTACTAAGGCTTCTGTGATATTCTGTAACTCAGAACCAATTAGTATAATATATGGGTTTACTGGGAAGCCTTTGCTAGCCTTCAGTTCGATTCTACTTTTAATAGTTTCTAGAATATCCTCTGGATTATTTAAATGTATAATAAATCCACATCGGGATTCTAATACCGAGGGTTTCCAGTGAACCTTCCCAACAAACATTCTTCCTCTGGCAGGAATAAAGGAAGGTAGTAGATATAATTGTATTGCTATTCTTGCATCTAAAAGATATAAATATAAATTTTAATATATAGTATTTTTCAGTTTAGAAAGAAGTAAGTTGAGGTTAGAATTTGATGACATGTGTCACTTTAAGTTACTAAAGGAGGAAACCCAAAAATGAAAAGAAACTGTATTTTATTTATTTCATTTGTTGATTGTCACCAAACTGTCACATTGATTATTTTCATGTGGTAGCATTTCGCAGATTTTCGAGGCATTTTTTATGGCTTTTGGTGGTGTCTTGAGATAGTTTCTATGTGTGATATTACAGTTAGTATGAAAATTAGAAAATTATGGATCACTATTAATGCGTTTCCAGTACCTCTGGAAGAGGAAATGAAGTAGACGTGGTAATTTCACAGTTTCAAAACCCCTTAACTTATTTTCCATGATTTAAAGTTGATTTTGTTGGTTAACAGACCTCGCCGCATTTTAATATTAATGTAAAAAAAAATATTAAATCCGGTCCTGAATCAACATAAACGTACACTAGAAATTGATGCATGTCATAAAGGTTTAATCTCAACTAACATCCTTCTAAACTGAAAAATATTATAACAACAATAATAATCGTAAACTGGATTAACCACTCAGTGCAAAAGTTCACTGAATGACAGTCTTCCTTTCGTCAAAATAGATCGAATTAAGTTAATTTAGTTATATTCGAAATTGTTTTGCTTAGTGGGTACAGGGCATTAAAGATTAAAACATTTTTTTGACTTAGTTCAGGTTACCTGGGTTGTCAATGACATAAAAAATCAGAACACATGTTTACAAAATAAGGTTTTTGATACAACGTCACCTTTCCGCTATAGGTATATACTATACACAAAAAAAATTAAAATATTGGGAAAAACCAAAAATTGTTCTAATTGTTGATGTCCCTACCGGCTGAACCAAACAGTATTTTGACGTCAGAAGCTGTCATCAGTCGTACAGGTATTTTCCGGACACCCTGTGTAATGGAAAATCTCAGGGCTTAGGTAGACAATGACAAGCTGTATTCTGATTTTTACCTGTCATCATCAGATTGCCATAACCCCGATCTTAACTGCCGTATATTTTACGGATGTAGACTGGAAAATTCCAGGTCAGAGTTAAGCCGCCCATACACACTGAAGCATGTGGCGAAGCATGCATCGATTCCCAAGAATTATGGCTCTTGAAAGAATCTGCAGTCCATGTAGATGACAAGGTTTTCTTTTCTGAAAAACTGATATTTGTGTTGCCTACGGTCATAATGATGTCGTTGGTAGGAGGTCTGAACTTAAACTAAACCATAGATAAAGGATTTATAAGGAGGGAAACTGAGATACATTGATCTTGCACCGATTCAAACCCACACACTGCTCACCATCCAGTACGACAATCAGATACCGCGGCGCAACTTGCTGTAACTGATGCAAATTGTTCGACTCCATAGATAGATAACTTAGTATGTTAGGGTGGCTTCATCCGCCTGGTCCACTGCGACCTTTTCAGATCTATTGTTGTTCTCTTTTACTTTAAGAGGATTTGCTCCAGCTTTATCGTCCTGATTAGTCCCAGTAGCCTTGTCAGCGATTGCTTTGTGTAACTTTCCGCCTCGGTGTATTCTAGACCTATCTGTGCGAATCTGATTCTTACTAGGCCTTCGCATTTGCACAGGGCATGCATGGGGTCTCATCTTCTATGTGACAGAATCGGCATAGGGCTCTTCTGTCAAATCCATATTGCTTATATGTTTATTGAGTCTACAGTGTCCTGTTAGTAGCTCTAGAACTGCTCTGACGGACTTTATGTCCTTGTTTAGTAGATCCTCTGTGAGTTTAGGCGATGGTCTTTCAATGAACTCTTTCGCTTGTCTCTGTCCTGGTGTTGCTTCCCATGCTCTTATGAATTTTTCTGCTATCCATTGCTTGTTGGCTTGCTTAACTCTTGCTGTAGCAATGCCTGCTACAGGACGGTTCCTTGTTGGCCATTTTGTCGGTTTTTTTATTTTCTGGATGATCTGGAACTCAGATTAGGGTTACCCTCTTTTGTTGACTCAGGTCATTCAGAGCTCGCGCCCACTCTCACAATAGCTTGGAGTTTACCTGTGTGGAGTTTAGCGCTTTTAGAGTTGCCTGACTGTCGGAAAAGATGTCAATGGAGCGACTATTTTTAATTCGCCTGTGGATTTCTCTGGCGCAGTGATGAATTGCAGCTACTTCCGCTTGAGAGTCGACGCATGCATCGCCGTATGTTACAGTGTATATGGGCACCTTTAAGACATCAATTTTGCGGCAATCTGATGAGTGGCACAAACAGCGAAACGGCTGTACTTTTATAGATTAATAAAACAATTATTTAAGTACCTGTTGATAGATCGTTTTGAAGTAGGTCGAAAACAGCGTGGTCAGCAGAATTAAGAGAAAACAATCTACTGTTGCAAACTCTTGTAAAGACTGCATGGAACTCAGTTTCCAAATTAAAATCTTCACTTGCTTTATAAATAGTTTCGAAGTCGCTGTTTACCTAGAAATTGTGTACATTTTGTGGTGGCCTTTCCAAAAATTTGTTTCTTATGCATTAGCGAGGTTGCTCTATCCAGTTAAAATATTCTCGACAATGAGGTATTGCCGCTTTTACTAGGAAGCAGTAGCAACTTTGATATTTTAAACTTAATAAATTTATTTTTACAATCTCTATTGGTTTCCCCATACTTACCTTTTTCGAGATATTAATAATAATAAATTCCCATATTTCTTTTTTCGAAAAACATGACCTGCAATAAATGCTGATATTTTTGAACTCTGATATACTAAGTGTAAAAACATAGTGGAGTAGTTCATTTCGCCGCGATGCTTGCCGCACAGCGATGAATAAACAATACCACAGAAACGACTGAACAGAAACATACTGGAGTTCTGCACCTAGCCTCGCTGGTCGCCGCGTATCTCGCCGTGACTCTTAAACAAAATTATTTGTTTTTAGCAGGCAGCTGCCTGAAACTAGCTCCGCGACTGGTTGGTTCTGTCCACAAACTCCCGATTTTCATTTGAACCTCTCACGTTCATTATATTTGGTGTAATGTGAAAGAGCCCAGGAACCAGGGATGTTAATGTAGCAATAATTAAAGTAAATTTTGTAGTAAATCATACATTTACTACTTTATCATCTCTGCTAGAAACACGCACTATACTCTAAAATAATACTTCAGTGCAATGGATTTAGAGCCTGACCTAAAATTTTAAGCGTTTCTGAAAATTTCTAAAGAGGTTAGTTAGCTACTGAAAATGACATAGATTTACTATCTGAAGAATTTCTGAAGCTTTCATCTTTTTAAGAAAAGCTAGCCGAAGATTTTACAGATTTTAAAATTGATGAACATTTATAATTTGAAACAAATAATTCTTCAAATCTCTTCTTATGTTTTTTTTCTTTCTCGCTCCAATGCGATGAGCGAGATAATTTTCAGTTTGATCTTCATAGCGGTTAGAATAAAAATTGATTATCTAGCAATAAAATCCCTGGAGGCAAGTCAAGAATTTGTTACATTTTTAGAACAATATGGAAAAGACACTAAGTACAAATAATAACATTTTTCCGTCGATTTTCTTCAGGTTTATTTGTATTTTCACACTGTTAAGTAGGTACCGTAAAATAAAAATTTTAATGTTTTCAACTATGCAAAATTCACCAACAAAAAAAAAAGTGGCACCCAAAAATGTTTCGCTCATAGAGAGGTTTTCCTCTGGCGACACTCCGGGGCTGCTTTTTGCCTAACCTCCCGCTTCTTAATTGGAAAATATGGCAGCTCAGGTTCCTCAAAGGTGAGACAACACAATATGCGGATTTGCTCACCCCACCAACAAAAGAAACAAGTAGTTGTAATCAAGCCTCCGTTGGTAATTTGTAGCTGATGAATTGAAATTATAGAATTCACCAAGTTTAGTGCGTTCTTTATTTGCTGGGTGCACATTCCATCTCCGATTTCCCCATTTGGAGAGTAATAGCCACCATTTCAAAGCACTATTTGGAAAGTCACTATAACTGTCACTCTGATGTAAAAATATTAAAAGAGTGACGTCGACCTACCGCGCGGCGACGAATGAATGACGCCGACAAAACGAACCAATCGCGGAGCTAGTTTCAGGCAGCTGCCTGCTAAAAACAAATCATTTTGTTCATCGAGTCACGGCGAGATGCGCGGCGAGGTGCAGTACTCCAGTATGTTTCTTTTCAATCGTTTTTGTAGTATTGTGTATTAATAGCAGTACGGCGATTATCAAAAAAAAACATTATATACAGAGGGTATTCCATTTAAATTATCAAAGTTGCTAGTACTTTCTAAGTCTATGCAAGAAACCCAATTTTTGGATCGTCCCGTTGACTGTTTCGCCATAAACGTCTAATTTTGTCATCCGCCGTGAATCGCCCTGTATAATGGATTTAACATGAAAACTATGATATCTGATGGATTTATTCATAAAAAAAAGTCACATACATATTTTTAAATGAGGAATATGTTATTATTTATTAAGTAGGCAATCAAAAAAGTTAAGTAAGTAAGTTAGTGTGGTATTTCTTTATATTTACATTTTAATCTATTATAGAATGTTCTAAGAAACCAAAAAGTTTTTATTGAGTGCTGCTTCTTACAAAGATATCAGGTCACGCGCCCAACATTAAAACTTGTGAAACAAATGAAAATTATATTTCTTTTATATATTCGTGTAAATGATATTAGAAAACATTTTAATTATGACCAAAAGGATTTTTCCTTGACCTTATCACAGGTATAGTCGGATTCTTGAACCGTCTCGCAAGATGGTGGACGAGTCACGTGTCACTAATGGCACCCTGTCGACTTCTAGTCTATTTTGTTTTTGTAGGTTGGTAGGTTACTTGTACTAAATTTCAGATTTATCAGGATTGGACTAAGCTAAATTTGTTAAGCACGTAAACCAAATTAAATGTGCAATTTTTTTTGGAGGATTGGAATATATAGTTTGGTAAAATCAGCGTAGCAGCAAAGCGAAAGAAAAAAGGTGTATGTAGTACTTTTTTATTTCTAATTATAAAAAATCTACAATCTACAAGTAAAAAATACTGGTACTACCAAGGCTATTTTGTAATTTTATAAATTAAATTAATATAGGCTGCAATGGCATAGAAATTGTTATATTTTAAGAGCTGATATATATTTTCAGTGCAGTATATTACTATTCATTTATATAAGGAAATAATATTAGTTCATTCTATATTGTTTTTCTTGGAACATAAAATCGATTTATACTTTTTGTCAGCATTTTTTGAAAAAAGCGAGAAAAGAACTTCAGTGAGTTTAAGCCCAATGCAAAAATGTTATGCAATGTTACTATACATTATTACTGTACTGTATTGATGAGTTGCCATAAAACCTGGACGGTATCGTACGGTGAAAATAAAATATCTTTCTCTTCTAACCATCTTTGTAAATCCGCCTTTAACCATTTTTTTGAGGGCCACTTCGCCGTTTGCCTGCTATGATAACTAGCATTATCTAAAATTATCATGGAGGGCTCTTCTAAGTTTGGCAGGGTTTCGCACAGCCATTTTTCAAAATTGTCAGAGTTCATCTATCTCTCCATGGTAGTCCAAACAAAAAAATGACAACTTTATTTGACAGTCATCTTTTACCTTGACTGGTGCCCGCAAATACGGGGCCATAAAAAGGAGAAATAGTTAAAAAGAAATCGGCGATAACCCGTAAACGGGCTCATCAAAAATATCTAAAGTTATTCTTTTGAATGTGAGTTTTAGTGCTCTTTAATAAACCTAAATAGAATTTTTCTCTAAAATAATTAGGGAAGCCAATAATTGACCCCATTTAAAATTACATGGGATTTCCTATGTCCCGCTCGACGATGCAACACCCGGTATGGTGGAGTAGCATGCAACAAAATATATTCATTAATTGTTTATGGAAAACTCTCCTCCCTAATCCTATCAAGATAATGATTTTTTTATTTTTTATTTATTAATAAATAATGGGGTAAAAGATAACGCCCTTGGAAGAGTCAAAAAGTTGCAGGGCATAAACGTTACCCTGTTTTCTTTAGGAATATTATCCATTGAGGTACTTGGAAGACAATAATTATGATCCATTATCATTTTACGCTTAAAAAAGATAAATACCGTATAAAAGTAGTTTGCGGTTAATGTATTTAACTTACCGTTCCGTAACAAATAAACACCAAAACACGTAGGTGGTAGGTACGTCCAAAATAGAAGTCTTTAATAAACTTATTTAAATACAAAACACACGAGAACAATTAAAAACACAGCAAAACGAGAAAAAAAGCACGTGGCGATGTCACTGATGTCAGTGTCAGTGGGCTTTGGGCTAATTACGGCTCTACGATGGGTTGGGGATATTTGAAAGTTAAGGCCGAGACACAATCAAAAACTTAAGGAATAAAGAATAGGATTTAAGATTTAGGTGTTAAGGAATAGGAGTATAGGACAGAATTAAAATTTTATAACCTAAATTTAACCAATCCGGTTCCTTAAAAACGGCGCGATTTTTAAATTCCAAACTATTGGCCTAACCCCACTTTTTGTTTACAAATACAAACTATTTTTACAACTTTGACAAGCTCACTATGCTTTTAAAAAATATGAAAGGCTTGCCAAAAAAGTCCTTAACTCTTTTGAATAGTTTTGCAATGTCGCCAGCGTTTTATTATTACCTTTAGAAACGAAAATACAATTTTGAGGTTATTTAATTGTCAAAAGTCAAACCTAACAAACATGCTGACTTCTGATTGGCTGATTTCCTATTCCTTATTTCTTAAAACCAACAAATTGGTTTTTTAAAGCTTAAATCTTATTCCTTAATTCTAAAAGTTTCATTGTGCGTTGTTTACATAGGACAACATATGCTCGTTCTTCAATCTTAATTCTTATATCATAAATCTTATTTCTTATTCCTTAAGTTTTTGATTGTGTCTCTGCCTTTACTGGTCCAGCTAGTTACTGTCATTTGTCTATTGTCAAATGTCGAACGACGAGACGAGCCGTGAATCCGACTATAAGGTGGTTAGTTAAATAATGACGTTAATAGTTTCGACTGATTACGGCAATAACGTACATACATACAGAAAACGTCAATTCTGACAGATTACTTTAGGTTAGAAGCTGGTGGAAGTGTTGTGATGTTCAATGTTTATTTATTAAGCCGGGTCCAGACATGTTATACAACAAAGTTTCATAACTTGTTAGAGAAAAGAAAGGAAAATGTTATAAAACACAGTGCTGTACAACATTTTTCTTGTTATATAACATGTTTTATGTTATTTATCAGACTGACTGAATTTCGTGAATTTTGTCAATAGGCCTATGACAGCCGTGCCTTTATGTTTTGCTACAGCTTTTAGCGATGATCGTACCAAATATTCGTTTAAGTTTGTAACTTTGTTACTTTCAGGTTGTTCTGGTTATGTTTTATTTTGTGTCGTTGAACCGCAAGTCCGTAGATCTACCTCCAAATATGGTTTATTCTCTGTGACCTATTCGGTGGGTTCTTGGGTTTGACGGATAACTGTCATCGGTATCATTCGGTCAAACTAAATTCTGACGACTGGTCAGACCCTTAGCCCTTGTAGAAAAATTCGGGAAATCTTTCCCCATCTCTGTGTTTTCCACATCAAATCTTGTTTGAAAAACATATATGGTAAGTTCACAGCGTATATTTTCGTGAATTATCGATATTTTTGAGAGATTGTTGCCACATAACCTGAAACTCCATACCTTTTTTTTTAGACCAGAACTATCCCTCTGTATACTACACGTCAGTTATTAGAATGGGCAACGTAAAATGAACTAACGTGTACTACACGTTAGTTCATTTTACGTTGCCCATTCTAATAACTACTTTTCCGAACAACTTAGTTCAGGTTAGTTAGTTATAGGACCCTTGGATTTTCGACCTGTGTATTTGAGTCATGACATTTTGGTCACCTACAATAATCTACCTAACGCTAAAAAGCTAGTTACTGGGTGTGGCTTAAGTGACGTCGTGCTTGGGAATACTGCTCAAAGAAATAAGCGTGGTTAGACTGTGGTTAGTTGTAATAAAGTCGAGGAAAAATCCTTTTATTTTGGAGATTTGCAAAATAAACAAAAGTTGTTAGTGTTAAAACAACCCAGTTAATAAACAAATATTTTGTACCCACAGAAAGTATGCCACAAAGCAAAAAAGCAATAGATCGCTCGAACTTAATTATCACACAATGGTAACTAGCCTAAAAAGAGCACATTTAAAAGCAGTTTCTAAACGAACTACTATCAAAAACATATTTACCAAAGGTAAAGCGAATGTGGTTTTTAAAATAGGCCATTCCTCAAAAATAGTAGACACATCAGATTCCACAACTCTTCGCATTACCGACGACTCTTGCCAGTGCTTAAACACATCACTTTCTGGTTCAGTATTAGATTTAAGCCATGTTTGGCTTTCTCTTGCACTGTCTGGGAAACTTTGCTGACTGTCAGTCTCTGTAATAAAGATGGTTTTATGGAGGTACTTGTAATATGTTGTAGGCGCACTTCAAAATAGAATGTTATCATTTTTACCTAGCAGAGCTTCAAAAATTAGGAGTTTTTTTCTTATTTGACCCAAAATGTTAATTTATCGGAATCTAGCGGAACCACACTACAAAATGGACTTGGACTAATAAAGAAGATGGTGGTTCTCTCGGCTAGTACGAATCTAGATTGATGGTTAATCTGTTGTAATACATACTATAAAATGTTGTAAGTGGAGTCCATTACGCATGAATGGAAAATCTAGACCCTATGCCGCGTAGCCTAATTACTGCCTTACACTTATTAAAATTATAATAGTGGTCGTAAGTAAAATGATTTACATAATATATGCGAGAGTAGGCTATGCTACTTCTTCACTATTAAGCCAGCAAAACAATAAAAAATATAATTTGGGGTCAGAGCAAAAGCAAGCACCTAACTTTTAAAGTTCTAACGTTCTAACACCTAAAATGCTCAAAATCCACAAATTCTGTCAGTGACTTAGTTAATACCAATCACCGAATCTAGGAAGCGGGAGAACAAAACTATTGTAGAAGTAATTGTCTTTTATGCACATAATGAACTTTGCCGCTACAATGACAGTAAACTTAAGAGGCGGCGTTATCATGCAAGCCGCAATCAGCTAAATGCCTTTAAAATAGTACGGCAAATTCGATACTGGGATTCTGATCGCGGAGAAAATAAATGTGGCAACTCACAGAGACCGAATTCATAACTTCAAAGATTTGCAAATAAGCGTGTTGGCAGGGTTTTCGCACTGCTTAATTAATTTGTGTTTATATTATTATTTTTTTATCAATTTTTTTAATAGATGGGTCGTTCACATAGATACGGTTTTCTGTAAACATAGTTATTTAATTTTATTTAGTATTGTTAACTGCTCCTAATTGGGTAGACTACGGATATTAAAGAATCATCAATTGATTGTCCGCCTCCAATTAACATTATTAACGTTAGAAGAACAAATAATAGGTAAAAACGTATACCATGGAATTCGGGAATTCGGGAACGAAATCCTGAACTAACCACATTGGATGCTACAGAAATGTGTGGTACTTTAACGAAACTTTCCTTGCCCACCGTGTTCAGAGTTTTGAGAGGCCTTCATTAAGAAAATGACGAAAAAGAAAATAGTCGAGGAGCCGGAAAAAATAATCCTGGATGATGCCACAAAATACTTCATTCGTCGCAAAATCTATGGATATGGAAAATAACATATTCACAATTAAAACAAAATGATAGCTGAAATTAAGAAGGACACATCTTTACCTGAAATATCATTAAGAGTTTTCCAACGAACTTTAAAAGAAATAAATTTTAGGTATATTAAACGAAATCAAAAAAGCATATTAATTGAAAAAAATTTAATTATTGTATAGCGGCGAAAATATTTGTGAAAAAATACGGGAGTTTCGGGAAAAAGCGAAATAGTTGTATTGCACCGACAAAACATGGTTCAATGAAAGGCACACAGTTGAGAAGGTATGGCAAGATCTAAATATTAAAGGTTCAAGGCAGGCATTTATGGATGGATATTCGCAAGGACTAAGAAATCCTAGTGGAAAAGGTCGTCGTTTTATAAGATCACGTTTTAAGGGTTATTGAAATAAATTTAATTTAAAAAAATGATATGACGTCGCACAACCCGGAGCTCTATATATGCTTGTGATGAGTCACTTACAGAAATTTTGGACTTGGAGTATATTTCTCATTTAATATTTATTGTAGTTTGAGCGTCTTGTTCTGCTTAGTTTACGCAGGTATCATTCTCGATTATTTAAATATTATGGGGCTGTAAGTACATACCGTCAGCCTCTAGGTTGCTTCCTCCCAATTTTTTAACTTGACCAGATATTGATTTAATTAAATGTTTCAAGTTCCTATACTTGTCTGTAAGTTTTCCCCTTGCAGGTTCCGATTTTCCCTTCTTCGATCTCTCTTTATGAACAGGATCGATAAAATATGTTATGCTCTTTTCAAAAGGTACGTGTAGCTCTATAAGTTTGGCCAGAGTCTTTAATTGACTATTATCCAAATGACCATTATATTTATTCATAAAATGTGTTACGATCAGGTCGGCAAGTCTGTCTCTGTCTGAATTGTTAAGAATGTTTCGATGTGCTCTTTTCAGCAAGGCCTGGCCTAAAAGATCCTGTTTGATAAGCCCAATTATATCAAAATGTTTTAAATTCGTATCATAGTCAAAATCAGCCATTATGCTAGTATCGATGTTGAGTAAGTCAAGGTCTTGTATGACGTCGAGTTTAGTTTTTTTAAATGGAGGTGGCTCCAATAATGTATCATTGTCGCTAGTTTCCTAAAATATTTAAATTAAAATATACCTACACCCATATATGTACTTATTAGTACTATATGGCTGTTACCCTGAATATCTTGAAGCAACAACAGAGGTAGAAGATCCAGGGTCATTTCGACTTGTGCGCATGCAAGGGTATTGCCAAATGTACGTTTATTTCTTTAGAACAGGGCAGAAGAGTGAGCCTTAGAAAATTAGAGCAATGATAAAATTACCAAAAAACTTGCTAAAAAATTGCAAAATAAGCATTAAGTCTGTACTTCCCAGTGCTTTCAAGCTATTTGTTTCCATTTCTAAACTAAAACGCGTTAAATAACAATTTCATATAACTGGAAGGTGACAACGTCTCATTTTTACTCGACATAACCTCGAAATCTTTAGCAAATGTTAATTTGTTTGACAGTTCGCTTCATCGAGTTGATTTGGTATTATTAACGGCTTTTGGGTACTGTTTTATCTTTACTTTTCTGCAAATTTTGATTGTGCGTGTGAAATGTGATAATTTTGTGACGATGCCGAGGCAAAACAGAATATTTTACATTATTTTAAACAGGCGTAAAAACTTAAACAAAGATTTATCGTTCTACAGATATGTACCTAGACCGGATGTTTCTTCCTTTTAACTTACCTACGTTAATTTCGTGGGGGAACAATAACTAGGTAGTCCATTCCCTAAAGATTATTTTCCTTTGCCGCTGTTGATATACTTAGGTAGGTACCTACCTATTTTTACATAAAATTGCATGTACTTCAAACCTATTATTTTACTTGTTAAACTCTAACAATAATAAAATTGTAAAATATCTAATAAAAGTTTTATTAATATGTTTACCTGCGTTCTTTTTCTTTTCTTAATCGAAATAATATACAAAATCTTAAACAAATCAAGAACTTTAATGTTTGTTTACAAATTTCGGTCCAGTTGTCAAAGTCAAATGTGATAACCTCATTTTTTGTTTCGTTAAAACAAAAGTCTATTTTCTTTTTCTCGCGCATGCGCACTGCGCGAAATGACCCTGACCGAGCAAGGAACCTCGTCTTCACTACGTTTACATTGGTTAAATGGGCAAGGCGCCATATAGTACTAATACATATATGCCTACACCACGTAATTCATAAAATAAGTGGTACACAGCAACATCACAGTATTTAAGCAAACATTTTTGCAGAAAATTTGGCATTTCGGGGTTTTCTAGGACTGAAATCTTAAATTTCTTAAACTTTTTCTTCTGTATTGATTGTAGAGCGCTGTTCGCGACATTTAAAAGGTCATAACTTTTCTGGTGCCTTTCAATTTTTTCCAAATTTAACTTATCGGTTTTCGTCTACATCAACATTTTTAAGAAATTTTTTCGGTACTAAAAAACCCTCAAATTGGTACCAAATTTGGTGCAACAACAATTATTATTGTTTTCAAAATTCCAAATCGAAAAATAACTTTAAACTTTGATAGAATATCTCGATTATTGTGAATTTTCGACTATGGTAAATTCGATGAAATAATAATATTTAAGGACTAGTGGTTTTGCTGTGTTCCATTACGTTACGGACGCGCCCTGTATGAAGTTCAAAAATTAGATAAGTACACTTACATTTAAAAGGTCTCTCAGGTCAACACCTCTAGCTACGTTTGAATCTAAAAAATTAAATTTAACAGAGAAGGGATATTAACTGCAATAATTGCAAAAGGGCGTTAGAAATGTTGCTACTCAGTGAGCTTATACAGGGTGTTCCATTAATATGGCGAAAAGAATCAGAATGAGTTTCCTTGCTTAAAAATATGAAAAAAGGTTCCTATAAACCTATATCTGGAAATGTTTCGTTTCCGAGATTTAGGATGTTAAAGTTTTATCTGTATTATTGCTTTTTCCAAATTATTTTCGAAATAATGTCGATATTTGAACTAAGGGTTGGGCAAAAATTCGATATATCGATACATTAAATAGCGAGCGATATTTAAAATATTGATTAAATCGATATATCGTCAATATTTTATAATTAGAGAAATATATTATTTGCTTAAAAATGTAATATAAGCACGTATAAAAAAGTTATGACTAGGGCTGGGCTATAATAAAAATCTAATACCGAATATCGATATTTTTTTAAATATCGATACTCGATATTAGATTTTCAATATCGCCCAGCCCTAGTTATAACTTTTTTATACCTGCTTAGCATATACTATACCATTTTTAAGCAAAGAATAGATTTCTCTATCATTTTTACGTGAAAAGGGCATACCTGGTAGGAGTTACTACCAGGAACCCTTCTCAAGAAAAAGAATAATAACATTTTCGGGAGCAAAAAACAGAAAAAAGTGAAAATGCATCGCAAACCGGCGTTAATTAGTAAGGTATTTAGTTGTCAAGCTGTCAAACTTTTCAAAATGAATTACACAAGTAATGAAATGTGCGATATGCATTTCGTCAATCGTGTTATCCCGCATCATACGATGTTTACCCGTCTCCATCAACGTCTTGGTAAAACTTGAAGTTTTCAAGAACAAACCCCGCACAGCAGCAACTCCATAAGTAGAAGAATGAATATGTGCTTCATGAAATTGAGGAAACTCCTACAACAAGTACTAGAAAGATTGCTTTAAACGTAAATGTAAGTTCTTCTACAGTTCTTAGAATTTTAAAAAGCAATCTCTTATACCCTTATCACATCCAGCGGCTACAGGCACTCTTCCCGACTGATTTTCCATTAAGAGTAGATTTATGTCGATTGATGCAACAGAAAATTAACTATATACTCATGAGGCAAATTTTTCCAGAGATGCCATAATGAACTTCCACAACAGTCATGTATGGGCGGATGAGAACCCACATGCAATTTTAGAAGGCCGTCATTAGCACCAGTTTTCACTTAACCTATGGGTGGGAATTGTTGAAGACCATTTGATAGAAGTCTATCGTCGTTTTCTTAAAAAAGATGAATTTCCCATACTTTTAGAAGATACCCCATTGCCATTGAGGTTGCAAATGTATTTCATGCACGACGGTGCTCCACCTCATTTAAGTTTAGTTGCTCGTGAATATTTGAACACAGTGTATCCAAATCGTTGGATAGGTCGAGGAGAAACACAACCCTAGCCCCCCAGGTCTCCAGACTTAAATTCATTGGATTATTTCCTTTGGGGTCACCTCAAATATTTAGTTTATACGACCGCAATAGAAACTGTGGAAGGATTAAGGAATCGCATCCTGTGAAACACTTAGACACACACCCGGAATATTATAACGCGTTTGCCAATCAATACGTCGCAGGATAGATGCCTGTATTACAGTTGGTGGCGCACATTTTCAACAACTGCTGTGAACTTATGTGAACTATCTTTTAATAGGATTGTCCTTTGTCAAATATTTTTTCTTATGTAATTGTTAATGTAATTAAATAAAAAAGGTAATATTATTTAGTGACTGCCTGAATTTTTGATTTTGTTTCCTGCTTCCTGCAGAAATATGCACCGAAAATGTTATTATTTTTTTTTCTCGAGAACGGTTGCTCATAGCGACTTCTACCAAGTAAATGATAAAGAAATCTATTTTTTTTTGCTTCAAAATTTAATACAAGCACGTATAAAAGTTATAACTCCTCGACAGAGAAAAGAAAAAAGGCATGAGTCTGATCCATACTAACCACAAATTCGAATTTCACATTTCAAAAAACCCCTAGGATACCAATTTTAGGTCAAATATCGATATAATTTAGAAAAAACGAAAGTAAAAATAAAACTTCAACTAACACCCTGTATATACGGACATAGATTTATAGTAACTTTTTACGCCAGGAAACTCATCCTGATTTTGATTTTGATTACTGAAACACTCTGTATGTCATTTCAAATACGCGACCTAACCTCACTTCCGGTCAAACCGGAAGCGATATTCATAATATTTTAAATGGATAATTTGCACATTCTTGATCAATATTTACTACTACAATTTCACATTCCCATATTAAATGAGAATAAAGTGGTGTATGTCCAACGCAACGGTACAATATGTATAAAATTATTGTTCCTAAACGCTTTTTGGCCAGCTGTATTTTAGTACTTAAAATTTTTGTTTCTATCGTAGTCGGTTGGGTAAATAGAGCACGAACAACCAAGATGGATTCTCATATCCGTCATCGGACGGTACCACGATCCGAAAATACCCCACGGCGCCGAATATTTAAAAAAATCATCCTCATTATGATGATTACATCAACTTCACAGACGAAAATTGGTGAATAAAGCAATTCCTTTTAATCTTCTCTTATTAGTTAAAAGAAAAAAAAAAGAATGCTTTGAAAGAAAGAAGAGTTTGGGTTTTGGAGATTTTTAAAAGCATAAGGCATTTTCTTGTTATGTATTATTTAAGTTATCAAATAACTAGGTTTTAGAGCATATTCGAAAAAAAAGTTAGGACCTAGACAATAAAAATAAATGTTTATGGGCCATTTGTAATGAAATAAATAATAAGTTCAAAATAAATAAACCACATTTTGCTGAAAATCCTCATAAGTTAGTTAATGATGTTAATAGTCATCTATTAAATATAATTTCAGAAATGATGAGAAATAAAGCTGCAACCCCTTTTAAATGTAATTTACCAGATAATAACCAATCAAGGTATTTGCAACATATAACTAGCAATGAACTATTAAATATAGCGCAAAAATAAAAAAGTAGCGGTAACGATGAAATTCCCGCGTTGTACCTCTCGATTGTTGAAACTGTTGCAGTTCTGGATATTTTTACATTAATTTCTTTACCTATATATAACATTACCAAGTTTCCCTAGGTCAAGGTATTAACCATTGCTGCTTAAAGAAGAAACAATATTCAAAAATCTAAAAAATTAATTCCTATTGACTAACGGCTTCTGAGATATAGCCGGCCTCCTTTCTTATCGAATTACCCGGTATTTCGCTTAAAGACCGTAATATTTTTAATGCTCTATTCTATTCTACTGGGTTGTAATGGCCTCTTATCATTGTTATTGTTAATAATAGTTATTGTGGTTACCTGCCTCTCTGCTTTTAATAAATAAATTTTGGTACGATATACACCTACAAATAAACTAGTGAATATTGGGGAGTGCAGCAAATGAAAGAGTACTCTTTAAAGTTATTCCAAGCTTTCGGAAATCATATATTTCATTTCCATCCTCAGGGAGACTACAATTTATATAAATTAAGATTAGGAAACCTCATTAGAACAATAAATAAATGATTTTACTTACAACTTTTTTGAGATTGTTCATAAGGATGTTCATAGAATTAATATAGGACATGCGAGAAGAAAACGTGTTGAAACCCAAGTCAATTACAATTAAAATCAAAAATTGGAGACAATACTAAAAACATTGTATATGGACGTAGAAACACACAATTTAAAATAAAATCAAAATTTTGATGTTCACATTTTGAAAATTCGTTACTTAATTTGAAATTATGGAATTATTTAGCGGGAAATCATGACTTGCGTGCCTCCATTTTAAGTGACTGGTAGGTTAGGAAATACTGTCATTTTAACATGTCACGCCTATGGGTGCATCAATATCACCCATTTTGGCTAACTACGTCATGGACGACCTGTTGGATGTTGTCTTACCAGTCCTTTCTTTCAAACCCTTCTTTTTAAAAAAATATGTTGATGATATCATCATTGCACTTCCTGCAGATGGCTTAACTGAAATAGTAGAGACTCTCAATGACTACGATCAATATATTCAGTTCACAATAGAAACGGAGGATGAATCACAGTCAGTTCCGTTCCTAGATACCAGATTTATACGCAATATAGACAACACAATTGCCATAGACTGGTACCAAAAACCTTGTAGCGCAGGTAGATATTTAAACTACCATTCCTACCATAAGCATAGTATTAAAGTGAACCTAATAAAACAAATGAAAACGAGAGTTTCGAAAATTTCACACCCATCTTTCCTAAATAAGAATCTTAACATCCTCCTCAATCTTTTCATTAATAATTCATACCCTGCCACACTGGTAAAAAAGATACTATTCAGCACGTCCTCCACTCTAACACAAGCACCCAACGTGAACACTGTCAATAATACAAACAGAAATATAACTGAAGCGACTATAAACTATAAGTTCACTTCATTGCCTTACATAAGGGATATCACTCCAAAACTTTCTAGACTATTCAGAGAAATCAATGATATAAAGATTGCATACAAGCCTGTACTTACAATAAACTCTATTCACTCCAAACTTAAAGACAAAACACAGTCTAATCAACTATCAGATGTTGTCTACAAAATCCCTTGTGCAGACTGTAATAAAGTATACATAGGTCAAACTACTAGGCCCTTGTCTAGCAGAATCACTAACCACAAGAGTGACTGTAGACACCATCCAGAGAGATGTGCCCTTGCTGAACATGCAAATAATATGGACCATAACATTAATTTTAATTCAGCTGAGATTCTAACCTCACAAAATAATTATAAAAAAAGACTGTTTTTGGAAATGACATTTATTGCTCAAGAACCCAATAGTATGAACAAAAGAACAGATATCCAACATTTAAGTGTAATTTATTCATATCTGCTCCACTTAGATAAAAACTTACGTACAATCAATACCATTGATAACAGTTCGAACCTCATATAAATGCATTTTAACGATTTTTCAGGTTTGCTGCATGATAACACTTAAATCCGCAATTCTCTCTATTTAATATTATTCTTATTGTAAACCGCATTAATAATATTTTGACAATTTTAATGACATGTTAAAATGACAGTATTTCCTAACCTACCAGTCACTTAAAATGGAGGCACGCAAGTCATGATTTCCCGCTAAATAATTCCATAATTTCAAATTAAGTAACGAATTTTCAAAATGTGAACATCAAAATTTTGATTTTATTTTAAATTGTGTGTTTCTACGTCCATATACAATGTTTTTAGTATTGTCTCCAATTTTTGATTTTAATTGTAATTGACTTGGGTTTTAACACGTTTTCTTCTCGCATGTCCTATATTAATTTCTATGAACATCCTTATGAACAATCTCAAAAAAGTTGTAAGTAAAATCATTTATTTATTGTTCTAATGAGGTTTCCTAATCTTAATTTATATAAATTGTAGTCTCCCTGAGGATGGAAATGAAATATATGATTTCCGAAAGCTTGGAATAACTTTAAAGAGTACTCTTTCATTTGCTGCACTCCCCAATATTCACTAGTTTATCTCTTAACTAGTCAGCAACGACTACCCTCTCGATACACCTACAAATATGTGTTAGTAAATTGTAATATATCTACGTACGGAATTTTTAAAATCTCTGGCCTACCCTCGGATATCGGATATCTAAGAACCCACCTTGATGTGAAATTATTTTAGCAAAATAGCCACTTTGTGTAGATAACGTTTTTAAAAAAGAATTTAAGAAATAATTACCAATTAGGGTAATCGAATCTATACCTGGAGAATGCTTTTTCCTCACCAAGCCCAAAGTTGTCCTTATAAGGTGTAACCTATTTCTAGACTTGTCCATAAGTTTTCCCCTAGCCGGTTCCGATTTTCCTTTGGGTGATTTTCCTTTGCCGACAGGATCCACAAAATAAGTCATGCTTTTTTCATTTGGTATCTGCTCAAACTGTTTCGCTAGAATCTTTAGTTGCTTCATATTTAAAGTTCCGTATTTATTTGAAAAGTAAGTTACCACCAAATCAGCGAGTCTATCTCGATCTGTATTACCAAGACTGCCTTTTTGAGCTCTTTGAAGTATAGCCCGACCTATCATGTCTTTATTTACAAAAGATATTAAATCAAATTGTTTAAGCTCGCTTAACTGTAATACTGGTCTGGAAGAATCAGAGTCAGAGTCGTAGGCATCATATAACGCGGTTAATGTATTTATATTTGAACGTCGTTCACGCATATTATAACCGATGGTTGGTTCAATTAATTGAATATCTTCATCCTGAGATATACCAGCTTGAACTGGCTGTGTTTCAGTTGCTTCTGACTCTCCAACAAAAACGACATCATCATCGTCATCGGCATGTGTTACGGGTTCTACATTATGTTCATCATATACTGCTAGGCCTATATCCGGTGCTACCTCAGGCGCTGTAGATTCTGTTTGAATTTCACAGTCTTTGGCCCCTTGATCTGATATTTCAACAGTTTTTTCTTTAACAATAAGAGCTGGAATATCTATAAGTTCAGCTATGTCTTCTGCAGTTTCTTTATCAGAATTATTTAAGTTTATAGATCGAGGTAATCCATCGATGCTAAATTGTCCCATACTTTCCTGCAAATAATAAATATCTTCCAGAGCAACTTAAATCTTGATACGTATTAAATTTAATAATTTTTTTGTGTAATTTTATTTTTGCTTCTTAAAGTAAACTTTTTTTAAATGTTTATTTCCAAGTCAATTCATCAAATTTTTGTTACTGTTCATTTAAGGTAATCACAGATTTAGCTATTGTTAAGACTGGTGTAGTGAAAAACTTTTTAATTTATCTTTGTGTCCCACGATACATTTTAAGTGCTTTATAAGTTACAAACGAATAAAGATTTTAAGTTGCGGTTTTCACAGAAAATATTATTTAAAGATACAGGAAAAAATAAAAAAACAGAAATTCTATTTCTCAGGTATAAGACAACTTTGCTATTTCAAATGGAAAACCATGTATATTCTTAACTAGGAAAAATTTGATCCTTTACCACTCTCAAAATACCTACCTTTATCCACACAACATGAAAATATCGAGCATTTAGAAGATAGGAGGAATAAGAACAAAATTCAGGGACTGACACCTGTAGTAAAACCACTGATAACAATTAAATTACCTGGACCTGACCAATTCCTGTCATCAGTAAATAAGAACACAAATATAATCTTAATAAAAAAATTTCGAAATATTTATTTGGTATTTTCAACAATATCCGTACTAGAGACCTAAGGCCCAGTAAGGAGGCCTTAGGTCTCTAGTACCCCCGAAAAATATTTTTTTAAACCTCTATAAATGTGACTTCAACAAAATGGAAATCGTACTTAAAGTCTAACAAAATCTTTCTTCCATTCTATTAAACAAATATCATGATATAGAATGTCTCACAAATCCTCTTTATATATCCCTTCATAAAAACCTTCATAGGAAGAACATCATTTTCCTTCATAAGCTACTAAATGTGACAGGTCTTGTACAAATAAATTTGAACTAAATTTTATCTAACACATCGGTATGCTAATTGCTTTCATCAAGTTTCGTTTACTTCTTAATACATTTTACAAATTTTAAAGCTCCATCAACGTCACCTTCCACAAATAATTTTTTTCTCTACTGCTAATACTAACAGCAACATTTCTTTTGTCTCCTGAGGATGAAGGTCACTACCTTCAAAACATGTAGGCTTATTAATATGAATTATTGAGCCTTTGATTGCTCTTTTATTAAATTAGTAGAGAAGGACTTTTTGACCTTCCTTCCTTTCCCTATAATTCAACTCTACTTTGAGAATGGTCTATTTAAATTAAGTTAAATAAGTTTAAAGCCGGACCTGACATGTACCTGTGGACTGCGCAGACGCAAAGCTTCCGCAAAACGCCGCATATTGGGGACATTTCTGGAAACACGGTATTAGCAATATAGGGTGACCTAGGAGCCCAGTTTATCGGACCTACTCTTCCAAAGTGTTCGGTCAGTGATTCCCTACTCATAAAAGTAAAGTAGTGCTTTATCTTGTTAAAAATAAGTTTGATTTGTAAGGTTTTCTTGCTCAAGCTGTGGATATAACAGAGAAGAATGGTCCATACATTTTTCGTCTAGATACCCCGCAACAAATTCTTGAAATGCGCGTGGATTTTCGGATCCCCAAATTTGACTGTTATGTCGATTTACGAAAGTTGCCTCATGAGACATCACAAGATCATTCATAAAATTGTTGACATTTTACCCTAAATGCAAAATTTCAGTGCAAAAGTTTACCCTTAAACGAGTATAAGTAATCTCCAAAGATTCAAGACCAGTGAATCATTTCCTATGCACACGCAACGTTCGCAGAGTACCATAAAGAAATAATCCTGCATGCCTAGTCCTTATGTACATAAAAAAGCATGCTGACTTCCAGTTCACTTTAAGATCATTAAAGAAAACAAACTACTACAAAGTTAAATATGATAAACTAATGTTGCATAAACCCAGCTTTGCTTTAATACAAAATTGTTGGTTTGGTTGGTAATCTTGTTTCTATTCATTGTCTATTTTAAAATTCACAAAAAAAAAAAGAATGTTGGCTAAATGCGTCACCTATGGCTTGTCAATAGCTTTATTACAGGTAACAAAACCAAAGAGTAACATAACCAATAAGAGGCGAAAGAAAGCCAGTACGGCGAAAGCAAATTTGTATGCGCATGCGCGAAGTTAGTGGTATATCACTCAAATTTAATGTGTCATATTTTGTTATCAATCACTGTCAATCGTGTTTTGACGTAAAGAAAGTGTTAAGTTTCTGGTTTTCTTGTTTTATTTTTTTCCATCGATGTTTTTAGTGTGTTAGGACGTATTTTTTAATAATTTCAAAACTTATTATTGTTTTGTGACTTGTCGGTGGTTAAAATCTATTTGTTTAAATGTCGGAAACGAAGCTTAAAGGTGGTACATCGTGTGCTTACCGTGGGTGTCCTAACAGAACCGGCAAAGGAATTTCATTTTTTAGATTTCCAACAGATACAGGGAGGTATGTTAAGAAAGAGTTAATCTATTTAAATTAAATATAAGTAGTAAGAATTTACACGAATTGATCATTAAAAAAAATCCTTTTAAATAGAGAATGAATAGAGACAAGATTACCAACCAAACCAACAGTTTTGTATTAAAGCAAAGCTGGGTTTATGCAACATTAGTTTATCGTATTTAACTTTGTAGTAGTTTGTTTTCTTTAATGATCTTAAAGTGAACTGGAAGTCAGCATGCTTTTTTACGTACATAAGGACTAGGCATTTAGCTATATGAATAACATGAAATAAGGTTACACAAAACAGGCCTAAGTTTAAATACTATTTTCATTAAAAGATATTGAATATTCAATTAATTTAATCATATTTTTAGATATAAAGCCTGGCTTGTTGCCTGTAACAGGACCGATTTTTTTCACGTGTAAGACCGTATTCGGATATAAATTTTTATCCTATAAATGTATCCTATTTTTTACTGTGTAGCTGGTGGTATCAAGGTCAAAAAATTTAGGTATATCAACATCAAAGAAGCCGACAAAGCTTTCGCATCTAATTAGTTGGGTTACTCTTTGACAAAACTATCTGATTTTTCGTCTGACAAGAGTGCTTTAAAGTGCCTCAAGATTGGCAAAAGTTGTATAGATTACAAGACATAAGAGTAGGGGTTTTTAGAACGGTAAAGGATTAAATTTTTATCCTAGTTAAAAATATACAGGGTGTTCCGAGCAATGGAAACTCCTCTGTGAAAACCGCAATTCGAAATGTTTATTCGTTTGTAACTTATAAGCATTTAAAATGTGTTAAAATACCGGGACATACAGTATTGTTTATTAATAAATGACAATTACTTACATTCCCCAGATTTATGGCTTGAATATTTTCTGCAGCTGCTTCATTACTGCTCGTCCCTAAAACATAAAATTAAATAAAAATTTTAATTGAAACTACTAAAAAAAAGTTTTGATTACTTTTTATTATTACCTATTGATATGTTAAACATTGGTATAAAAACTTAATGGAATTTACTTTGGACATACTGTCGAAGTCTATTTACTAAGTGCCCTCTCTGCATAATGATTTTGGTCAAATACCCTGAATGTTTTTTTAAAGAAATACTGTAAGATCGGAGACATTTACTATACTCCGACACAAGGTAAATGGTCATGACTTTATAATGATCGGGTGACTTTACCCACCATAAACCAATTAAAGGCTGGTTTGTAAGCGTTTCTAAGTAACAGGAAGGTATTTTATTTTTATTTTGATAATGTACGTATTTAAGGTATACTTAATAATTATACCTGTCGACACATTAGAAATTGTCGAATTATTATTAAATCATTTGAACTGTGCCATTCAACGGTGTTCAGTGGTGTTATTACTATTAGTAATTTTTAAAATGTTCAGACCGTGGGTTTAAAACTGTGAATCCGACGACGGAATTGAAGACAAAAACGAGCAAAAAACAAAGTGCCATTTACAGATGTGCTGCAAGAGGATTGTTTTGCCAGTATATTAAGGTAAAATTTATATTTCTTTTAGTTTTGATATGAAGGAACATATTATTACACTTCTTATGGATTCCGGACAGATTTTTTTTAAATTTTAGCACGTTATTTTGGAAGTCGAAATAAGCATTTTCTTTCATTGGACCGACCTTTTAGCCACACAGAGTGATACAAAAATATTAGGTCAAAATCTTACGGAAAATATTTGTCTGCAGGTCTTCTAAAAACGTCAGAGGGCATAGAAGCTGCCATTAAGAGGATAGTGGAGTTAACCGGCATTCCAAGGTCTACCTTGCGTCGGTTCCTTGACCAAGATAATTCACTGGAGAGAAAGGACAGATCTGACAAAGGCACATTGAAAGTGTTTGGAAATGGTGATGCAGAGTTGGTTCGCAGAGAAGTGTATGCGATGTATGAGCTTAAGCAGATTCCGTCACTTTATTCTTTGCGAGAAAAGTTATTAGCAAATGGTTGATTTGCTGCTAGTCGCGAAACGTTACGCCGATTCCTGCACATAATTGGATTTCGATTTAAAAAAAGCGCATTTGCATTAAAGAGACCCAACGGTTAGTGGAATGAAGACAAAAATATTTAACACAAATTGAAAAAATGAGGTACTAAAAACAAAAACGTATGATAAAATATATTGCGTAGATAGGCTATAAAAGCATCCGGTAACATACCACTTAGATTGCCCCCCTACCATAGCGATTTGAATCCTATAGAAATGATTAATTGAATTAAAAAACAAAGTTAGACGCAATAATATAAACCCAAAAATGTCCGCTAATGTAAATGAAGTAATTACAACTCAGTGTGAATTAATACCAGAGAGCAGTTGGAGAGCATGCGTTAATCATGTATTTGAAGTCGAAAATAATTATAAAAAATTTTGGGAAAACATAAAACCTCTAATTATATCAGTGGACGATAGTGACAGTACAGATTCAAACTATTGAGATGGCTCATTTTATTCATACGGTTTTATACAGGGTGTTCCACGTAGAAGTTCCGCATTTTCAACTCGGTATTTACACAGATGTAAAAAAAGCCTTTGCCATTCGTTTTCACACAAGAAAAAATTTATTCCGATATCTTAAAAACTAAAGAAAATAAAGGGGGTGGAACTTCTACGTATGACACCCTGTATAATAAAAATTATATATTACGGCTTACTACTTTTACGCATATTAATAATTGACGTCAAGGTCAGCAATACACAATAAATTTTTGAACATATACAAGCATTGTTTCAATCTTCCTACTACCACCCTGGACCGGAATGATTTATTTGTCAAGATAAAAGGACAAGTAGGTATAAAGTATAAAGGGATTAGTTAATCATGACCATTTACCTTGTGTCTCAGTATACCTTCAATTTAAAATAATTTTACTTAAATAATCTACAAATAGAAGAGAGTAACCAATAATATTGTAAAATATATTCATGAATTCAAAAAATTAAGGTGGATTCTTTGCAGTAATTAAAATATTTCTATTTAGCTAATTTTAGTAGGGTTTAGCAGTATTCATGGGTACTGATTTATTCGTATTAGAAAATCTTAAATATAACATGTCAAGTTACGTTCGCTTGCTTTGTTTACTATGTAGTATGTACGTTAAACAAAATGGCGGATTTAATTATTAAAATTAAAACAAATTCACGTTTTCAAATTTATATTCTTGTGATAATTCGAATAATATATAAGATATAAAGATCCCAATATAAGCTGAAATAAACGAATAAATACATGAAAGCATATCAAATATGAACTAACCTAAACAAACAAATAAATGATATTTTCACGACTTTTGAATTACCAAGAAGTAAAAGCGGTCTTAATTGGTTTCCTATTTGTTTTAGATTTCTGTATATTTACTTCTGTCGTCTGGTTCTTATTTCAAAATTTAATCAATGATTTAACTAAATATTAAGGGATAGGTTTTCTTTAACAAAAAAATGTAATTAATATTTACTTCTTTATTAGGAGATGTACAGAATACATACTTCAAGTACAATTATATATTTAAAAGAATATTAGGTAGCCATTTAAAAAATAGTTACAGCGACATAAGTAGTATAAATTATCACTTAAACACATATTTAATAAAATACACTACACAGTAAGGGCAAACACAAGCGTACATAAACCAACACAAATTCCTATAAAAAGACACCTACCTTGATAATCATGTTTTCCTTTTCTTCTTATGTTTATCACCAATCACCATGCCACAGACTGATTCAGTTATAAAAAAGTTAAGGTAGACAGTTAAAAACCGAGAAGCATATAAAGTAAGAAGCCCAATATGCGTTAATAAAAAGCATGTTATGTGTTCGAGGAAAAAATGAAGGTTAGCTGCAAGGCTTATTAGAAAACGACAATATTAATTTCTTTTTCCGCACGCAAAAAGTGTTTAATTCGAAAACTTCTAATTTTTTAACAGCGAAAATACTTGAAACATACTAGTAAATTGTATGACAATTATGACATTAAATGCCAATAATTATCATTATATAAAAGCCACTGCATTGCATGTCAAAATATTATTTTTCTCGAAAACGAAGTAAGATACGAAAAAATATCGAGAGACAAAAAAGTTGTATTTTTAGCTGCTTAACGCGAAAACTATATAAAATTTTTTAAACAAGTTCGTGGCATACATTTTTTTCTCAATATTATTCGTGAGATTGCCCCCCAAGACGCCACTGGAACTCATAATTATCATCTAGTTAGTGCTAACTTGGAGTCTTATCACAACAAACAACACTGCCAAATTTCACCAAAATCGGCAAATCTTTGAGATATTAATTAAAAAACGATTTTTTTTTATACTTTGACACCGTGTATCTTAAAAAGCAGACTTCTTGGGACATAGGTTCAGGAATGCGCCCTTGGAGTTACGGCCTATCATTAAGTAACACCCTGTATGCAGGGTATACCAAGCTCTATGGTACATTAAGAAAATCTAGAAAACGAATATAAATACCGTGCTGAAATTTTGAAACTGACAATACGACATAGCATTGTAACTTCTAAAAATATTTTTGAAAATGCAGAGTTGCCAGTTCTACCTTTAGAATTCTAAGTCCAACGCCCTGTGTATTATTCGGTTTTTTGATTCTGCGGTTAAATCTGAGTAACTTTTATTAACCATTTCCTATGTCTATATCTCCCACTGCTCCTTAGATATTAATTATTTTGTTATTTTTTGCGGCCAAAACAGGAATAACAAAAAATCAAATATCGTGGGTATCTATGGATCTAACGATCTCAAATTTTCGAAATATTTAAACAATATACCGGTACATATTTCGGTTGTAAAGTCACATTTTTCAAACGAAAAACCCTGTATATTATTAAACCAGATGATAGAGCAGATAATTCCTATTCTTTTACCTAATCGTAAATTTCATAGGTTTGCAAATGCATTAGTTTAGTTCTAGTTAGAGAAAATAAAGTCAATATAGAAATTTGTTGCTGACAGCAGATTTGCGATGTATTTATAGGTTCTTTGTTTTAGAACCCACCTTAGTTCAACTCTTATTTCCTTAACTTTGATCGTTTTGATAGCGCTAACCACTACACTAAATCGTAATTTTAATTTATGTGTTGTATGTGTTCTTTAGTCCCTGTTATGCAGTGGCAATGGCAGTCAAATAATTTTCGTAAAAATAAAAACTTTATTTAACATTTAAACCAGCGGAACAAAAAAATTTTATGTATAAGCTGGATTAACAAAACAGTAGAAGTTGCAAAAGTATGTTGTCGAGTTGCAAGCAAAATATACCATTTTTTTTTTTTATTTTGACTATTTTCTATTCGGCTGGGATTTGTTGACAATTTTCAATTACTCCAGTGACAAAGTTTCTGTTTAGTAGGTATGTATAACAATTATTGTCAGTGGACTTAATAGACTTGAACAGAAAAAATCCAGTCTAATATACAGAGGTTATTTTTTTTAAAGTGTTATAGGTGATATGTATCTCGAAAACGGTTTGAAATAGTTACATGACTTTTGGTGAGGTAATGGGGAGATAGTGGGACATATTCAACCATATTTTTGGCATTTATCTTCTCTCTCTATTTTGAGGGGTAGGGGTAACTTCGGAATTTTAACTAGGATGGTTTCTAAAATTCCAATTTACGTAAAAAAACTCATTTTTTAATTTGCTCCCCTGGTTACGAAATTACAATTATAATGTTATAATTTATTAATAATAGTTTTTACCATTATATTTCAACTTATTTATCGTCTGTCATGCTTGAGAGTTGTTAGAAATGCCCCCTCCAACATTCAAACACTCGATATGAATTTCGTACCGGCTGTAACATTTCAGGTGTCACTAATAAGTAGACAAACCGCATTTATATCATCTAAAATTAGTTGTAGGTGCAGTCGCTATCACTTTCTTCTTTATAAATCCCCACAAGACATAGTCAAGGGGGATCAAATCCGGGGACGGAGCAGGCTAGTTGACCGTACAAGCTTAACCTGAACATGAACAAACCTGTTTTCAAATGATTACCGACCTGTATTCCATAACAGCGCGACGCTTTATCTTGTTGAAACCACACGTCAGCATTTATACTTTGGTGTAAAGATCGAGGTAGTTGGTTACTTAAACAGTCTGTGTATAAGGGTTTTCCGTATATTTTGGGGCACCCCTATAGCTTTTATTTGAAGTGCTAGAAAGAACTTAAAATTACGAAAATGGATTATTTTTCCTGAACCATCAAAATTTGTCATTGGATAAAACGAATGAACATTGTATTTTGCTGAAAACCACCAAGTTGGGGTTTTTAAATGGAACACCCTGTATATTGCTTATTACTTTAACAGGGCTTAAAATTTCCTTTTTTAAAATGTGAAAATCTTGTGTATTTATCATTCCTCCATTTAAGAGTCATTGAAAGAATTCGGAACAACAACTCTACCTCCAAATATACCACACCATACATTATTGATCAGGGATGTTGATTTGGTAGAATTCTTATCCATTGGGGATTTTCTGACTACCAGTAGTGTATATTATGTCTATTTACCTTTAAGAGAACGACCAAATAAAAAAAAATGAATTAAATTTATACTCATACGGGATAACTAAACTAACCCACAATAATAGTAGCTTTGTCAGAAAAAAATTGCATTCTTAAGGAACCTGTTATGTGCTTGAAATAACACGATTCTTAAAGTCTCAGTTCTGATTTCCAGTCTTATTATAGGAAACATAGTGTAGCTTTTCTGTGGTTTTTTTCTATATACTCTCAAAATTAATAACATAATTATTGCACATTAAAATTCGCTTCCATATTTAACTAAGAAATAATCGTTAAAACGTCCAAATTATCAACGAGCATATATACGGAATGACCCTGTACCTAGTTTTTTACATAAACTCGAATTTTATAAACAAAAATAGGTAGGTCCCATATAATTCCATATAAAATTACAAAGGTACCTCCATACCCCTCAAAATAAAAAAAGCAGGTAAATGCCAAAAATATGGTTAAATATGCCCCGCTATCTCACCATTTCATGAAATTATTTCAAACCGCTGTAAATGTCAAATATGTATATGGTTATATATCCTCCCCTCCCCAACACCTTATTACCACCCACACGAAAAATGCATGCACATATTTTAAACCGTTTTCGAGATATCACTTTGTAACACATTAAAAAACTTACCCTGTATATAGCGTTAAAAACAAAAATATGGACTTAGTGTTTTGCTTGTAGCCGAACAATATTTGTTAGATGTTTCCTTTAATCACCGTTATATAAAAAAGCAGTTAGTATCAAGCTCAACTCTTTTCTGTTAACATATATGTAGCAAATTAAAAAAAACCGTGAAACTACATACCCCTACCTTCGTTCGAAGTTGAATCATAACTTTCAGTCTTCACCGATTCCTCAGGATAAACTTCTTTTTCATCAACAATTTCCATTTCGGCTTCTGTCCATTCAAGAGGTTCATCTTTGATCACGAGATAAGATAAATTGTCGGTTTTTCCATTTTCGGATTTTATTGTTGTGCTGTCGGAAGAGTTCTGCGATTCTGCGTCGGCCGATGTGATGGTGTGAGGTTTGTCCGTTTGTTGCGCCACCTTTAACACCATAACTTTTAAGCCACATACAAGGTATTTCCTTATATATTGACACATCCTACAGTAATATGTATCGTTTCCAATAAGCCTAAAATTCATTTATAGATTGCAACGATGTAAATAAATGCTTGCAAAGAGTACGTGAACAATATCGTGCTCGTGCCGGTCAAGCGATCGTTTTTTACACCGTTGGAATTTGGAATCTCAATGAATTTTAGTATAGTTTGCACTAAAATATACTTATAACCTAATCTAACCTACTCCAATGTATAGCAACTTTTTAAATTAAACATAAGATTACTTTTTTATTATTATTTATGCATTAAGCGGTGTACAGGCCGGAAGATAATTGCTGCCACACAGGAACAACCAATCTTTCCCGGATACTTTTTAAATTGTTGATTTTTTACCCACCATCTCCATTTCCGTTTTAGACTTGGAACTGATTATAATAAAAGCGGCACTATCGAGGGCACTTCCTAATCCATGTTGACGCACAGTTCACAAATTGACAGTAATATCGAAATATCGTTGAAACCCAGCTAGTATAAATTTTAGTTTGGAGTTTGGATACACAACATCGTTGTCAACTTGTTGCTGTGTGACCGCGATTATCGTCAGGTCTGTACACCTGCGATCTTTCCTGCGAGATGGATCAGTCCCGGCGTAATGATTGCGGGTCAGTGGGTAATAACTTCATCAGATTCATTTGCAACTCACTCGTCAAGAAACTAGACAAGGAAAGAACGCTAAATAATATATTGTGTCAGTGTGCGATAACAGTTTTATTTTCCATTTCGTTTCATGAAAGGAAAGAATGTTAAAAGAAAGAATGACAGTATTAACCCTTCGTGTATGGCTTACTATTGTCAGAAATATTGTTTAAAGGTTGCCGGTGTTGAATGGCTCACTATTGTCAGGAATGTTGTTTAAAGATTGCCGGCGATGTTGAATGGTCTTTTATGTTTAAAAAGCATACAAAATCAGTAATATCTACTAGTTAAATAAATTACTTTTCTTACTTTCTGATTTAATATAATAGTTCGCTTTGGTGAAGTATTTTCCTTCTCGACAGTTCCGTTAAAATTTGTCATAGTAAAGTTGAGTACTCGTGGTCCGCCATATTGCTTCACGTTAGCCGAGGTTGATGATGATGCCTGTTGTTTTTCTTGTAATCTGTTTTGAAGCTTAGATTGTAGAAGTTTACTCTGTTGGACTTTTTGGGCTTCTTTGGCTTTTGTTGCTTCGTTTTGCGACTGAATGATTTTTTGGTTTACAGAACTGCAGAAAAAATGTCAATTAAACTATATGCAACAGCGAATTCTGGTTTACAATTATTATTTACATCAAAACTATATCCCCGAAATATTGTTTTTTTTGTTATGATATTTTCGAACTTTGATAGTTTCTAGCTTTCTAACGGTACGTCATAGAGCAAAACGGCTTGCATGTCCCTATCTTGCTTTTTTATTATGTTCCCAAAAATATCAACTTCTGGCTAAACGGGAAGTACTATATTTCCGCCTTTTTAGTTACCTACATCCGGTTTAACCGGAAGTTAACACTTTTGGGAAGATAATAAAACCCCGCGGTGTGTACCGCGTGTTCCACCTAAGGAGGTAATCGGCTATATCTCAGAAAGTAAAAACACTAGGACTTTGGGAAACAATATATATCGATAAAAGCGGCCAAGAGAAATAGCTGGAATTTATTTTCAAGTTCGAAAATTGACCGCTAGGGGGCGTAAGAGAACTTTCAAAGTAGAAATGCCGATTTTCTCTTGATTTTTCTTAATAAAAATGTGTTAAAAATATAAGCATTGTATTCTTCATAAAATTATGCAACCTTATGTTAGGAATCGTTTTTTTCTATTTTCAATAATAAAGTGGTGGGAAAAGGTCAAACTTTTTTTCTTTCAAACGCTGAGATCTCTGCTTAGGATAAACCGATTTTATTCAACTTGGTCTTGGAAAAAAGCCCTTTTCTCTCTATTAACTATACCATATTGATTCTGATGGTGGCCACTAGATGGCGTTTTTCCGTAATTCCTCAATGAATAAGGATTTTCTTAAAAAAATCAAATGTTATGATGTGACTATTTCATCATATTTTATTTTAGGCTTATAAAGGCTATTAAATAGTGGAATAAAAAATCCAGGTCCGTATTTAAAATAAAAAAGTTGATGATGGTCGCTGGAATCCGAAACGTCGGATTAAAAAACTAACCCCATCAGCTTGTAGAGGAGGAAAAGTTACTATAAGGAACTGAAAACCGCAACGTGATATCTTTTGTTAAACTAGAGAAATTAGGGATAATTAATGTTTTAAAAAATGGCCTATTTTTCCATATTAATTAATTATTATTATCCCTAATTTCTCTAGTTTAACAAAAGATATCACGTTGCGGTTTTCAGTTCCTTATAGTAACTTTTTCTCCTCTACAAGCTGATGGGGTTAGTTTTTTAATCCGACGTTTCGGATTCCAGCGACCATCATCAACTTTTTTATTTTAAATACGGACCTGGATTTTTTATTCCACTATCTAATAGCCTTTATAAGCCTAAAACAAAATATGATGAAAAAGTCATATCATAACATTTGATTTTTTTGACAAAATCCTTATTCATTGAGGAATTACTGAAAAACGCCATCTAGTGGCCATCATCAGAATCAATATGGTATAGTTAATAGGTCCACGTGTAGAGGAAACAAAGGGCTTTTTTTCAAGACCAAGTTAAATAAAATCGGTTTATCCAAAGCAGAGATATCAGCGTTTGAAAGAAAAAATTTTGACCTTCTCCCACCACTTTATTATTGAAAATAAAAAAAAAACGATTCCTAACATAAAGTTGCATAATTTCATCAAGAATACAATGCTTATATTTTTAACATATTTTCATTAAGAAAAATTAAGAGAAAATCAGCATTTCTATTTTGAAAGTTCTCTTACGCCCCCTAGCGGTAATTTTTCGAACTTGAAAATAATTTCCAGCAATTTCTCTTCGCCGCTTTTATCGGTATATATTTTTTCCCAAAGTCCTAGTGTTATTACTTTCTGAGATATAGCCGATTACCTCCTTAGGTGGAACACCCGGTACTTTTAGATTTATATTAGCCATTCCTACCTAATTTTTTAAATATTTTGAAAATCAACTAGCCTGGGAAAAATGAAACTATAAAAATGCAATTTTAAATGTCAGTTTGTGGTCGTGCTGGCATTTTTGAATATGACAGTTTCCTTTTGAAATATCTTCCACTTTATGATGAAAATTGCTGTTTTATTAAAAATTTGAAAATATTTTCCGAAATTTCTTCCCTTAAAATGATTAGGGACGGCTCAAAGCCAATAACATGCTAATGAAACGGCGAGTAAGAATGCTTATATCGTGTGTAACTTCATTATACAGAAAGTTATTTCCCTAGGTAGAGAAATTTTACTTCTTATTAACGAAATGGGAGTAAATACTGGCGATTTCTCCTGCCTGATGTCATGTTATTTACGTAAAAGTTTTGGTTTTTAAAAATAAAATTAAGGTATTGGGTCTTAAAAGTACCTTGAAGCCACCAATGGAGGAGGGTTTTTCGAAAGCGGAGTTTCCGAAACTACTTTTGGATCCTTTGGTTTCTGAGCCTGAGATTCGGGATTGGGAAGTTGAGTGGCCTTCATACTCTTTTGCGTTCTATTTTGTTCTTCCTGTTGGTCCTCTCTGTAAAGCCCTTTGATCTTTAGAATATCTCCTGCCTTCAGCACCACGTTTAAAATATCCTTGGTTACTGTAGCTTCCCCGCTATACATATACTTAACAAGTATCTTTAGGGCTTTGTAAGTTATGCTTTGGGGAAGAACGATCATTAATGGCAAAGCAGTTGTTACTTTAGGATGAAATCGAAGGGCTTTGTTGAAATATTGGCTAGCGTACGACAACACAAAGCGATGAGCCATTATTTTGTGACCATCCATGGTCACCAATGCCACATCTGCGAACGAGTCCTCTGTTACCAGAGAAGATGCAATACAAGAGTGTATGTATGAAGTGTAGGAGCTCCATTTTAGTTGATAGTTCTCGCAGATTTCTGCTGGGGGCTCCATTATTCCCTGGAACAATGTTACAAGGATTAGAACTGGTACAGAGTTTTGATATAGCATGTATGTATTTCTCGAAACAATATAGGTTGCATTGGGTTAAAGGAGGATAAGGGTTAAGGTGTACCATTTTTTAAAACCACGAGTAGATGCCAAATGTGCAAATGGACAGGTAGGTATATTTTTAGGTTTATTTCGAATTACTTGTTCTAAAGAAATTTAGAATTGCAGCAAATACCAAAAGGTCCAATTTTGTTATCTGCTACTATGTACAGGGTTTTTTATATTTGCGCACCCACCTACAGGGGTGTTTACAGGAATCAGAAAACGTGATTAAAAAGGGGTCATTCCGTTTAAATAAACCAAAGTTTTTTTAACCATGACTGTTTGAGGCACCCTGTATAATTACAGGTATCCCCTAGTTTTATAGATTTTTTTAAGGCCTACAACTTTTATACCGGAAGTCTTTTTATATTGTGCGCCATTTTCTAAATAATTGGCCGGTCCGGGGCATTTTACACACTGTGTTTTTTTTTCAGGGCACATTTCTCCCAAATTTTGGGTAAAAACCGATACCACTGTTTAAAAAAAAATCGTTTTAAGTAATAAATAAAGTTAACTATCCAAAAAATATGTTATAAAAGTACAAGGAAACCTGAAAGGAGTATTTCCACGTTTGAGGATTTTGTAACAAGTTGAATTGAATATTTTGATTAAAACTTTCATTAAAACTTTTAAAATCCATAAATAATATGTTAATCCTAATCCAATTCGTGTGAACATTTATTTAATAAACGCATTTCTTATTTTGGTCTTATTCAATTATTTATATCGTAGAAAGCCTAATATTGTCAATTGTTTTTCAAGCCTACTTGTGAAATTATTAAAATTTAAGAAGAAGCATAAAATTTTGGACTTTTGGAAATTTCTAAGAAAACCTTGGTGAAAAATGTAATCTTAGGTACAGGGTCTTCCAACGAGGACTGAACAGGGGCTCATTTTTGAGCTTCCTTGTATTTAAAGAAAAATCCAAAATAGCCAATCGATGTACTTTTTCCTGCAGAATTCAAAAATGAAACCAAAAATTTATTTGAACCAGAAACAAAAGAGTTACGCTATGGATAAGGTGTTTTTTAAATGGAACATAGCTTTTTTTATACGATTTTTGGAACGAGTAATTTTTTTTTGGTCCGTTCTGATTAAATATTTAATATTGTGACAGCTATTTTTATTAAATTTTAATGTTTTATCCAGTATAATTTAACTTTAACCTGTTTGAAACATACACTAGGTAATAAAGGTATAATCACCTTTGAATCCTTCAAAGACAAAAAATTTGACAAATTTACTATAATATTGCCGAAATGAAATATTCATTAGATGATGATGGCATTTGTAGAACAAGATAACAATCTGCAATCTCTCATCTAATGAATATTTCATTTCGGCAATATTATAGTAAATTTGTCAAATTTTTTGACTTTGAAGGATTCAAAGGTGATTATACCTTTATTACCTAGTGTATGTTTCAAACAGGTTAAAGTTAAATTATACTGGATAAAACATTAAAATTTAATAAAAATAGCTGTCACAATATTAAATATTTTAATCAGAACGGACAAAAAAAAATCACTCGTTCCAAAAATCGTATAAAAAAAGCTATGTTCCATTTAAAAACACCTTATCCATAGCGTAACTCTTTTGTTTCTGGTTCAAATAAATTTTTGGTTTCATTTTTGAATTCTGCAGGAAAAAGTACATCAATTGGCTATTTTGGATTTTTCTTTAAATACAAGGAAGCTCAAAAATGAGCCCCTGTTCAGTCCTCGTTGGAAGAACCTGTACATAGCTTGTACTTAACTTAGAAACGGTGATATTTTTTAGTTTCTTCGCTCATTATAACTGAGGAATATACATTTTTAGTAATAGTTCAAGAATGTCCTCCAGTTTCCTCACCAACATCGTTAATTTTAAAAAATATACCTTATTTTAATTAATTACATGGTGGTATCGATTTTTATTCAAAATTCGGGACAAATGTACAATGAAAAAATATTAAGTAGTGTTTTATTGGGCAAAATATGAAACGAATAAAATTTAAAAATTTTGCACCAAACTTTGGATTTAGAATGTCCATGTTCATACAAATAACTTGTTCTTATGACATTGTTGACATAATGTAATTTTCAGACGTCTAAAGATTTTGAATGACATCTACGGATTGAAGCAAATGCGATATGTCAAATATCTTAGGATATTTTTTGGTTTCTAATTAACTAAAAACAAACGAGAAAATAATTTTTTTAAAAACTTCACGAATATTTTTTTTTTCATATGGCGCAGACTTTTCCGCGGGCACTGTAGATATATTTTTATCCAACCAACGTAATAAAAAAAATCTCTACAATAAGATGTCGTATCTCGTATGTTTTTAACATAACTAGTAAGTGTTCTTTATATAAAATCATGGAACGAGAAAAAAACAGACTGGAAGAAAACGACAAGCTAATAAAGGAAAAATTTATAGTTATTTCTTTGGGTTCTTTACTGCACATTTGTGGGAATTGATATCTTTAAAATTCTTGTTCCGCTCAATGTCTAGTACGGTGAAAACTACTTAATGGGATGAATTTAAACAATACGTTTAATATTTAAGTGCTTGAATTTAATCATCGTTAGGCGAATAAATCGTTTTACACGCTGATATCAAACAACTCAAGCCAATTATCAAAGGGTAGTATTTTTCGCAGTTGTAGGTACTTTTAAAAAACTGTTTTAGGTGGCATATGACTCAAAATTTGAAATAATGGAAATCTTTTAAACTCGGCTAAATATTTGTTTAAGAAAACTAGCAAATCGACATAGTTCACAAAAGCGCATTTTGAAGGAGGAAGATGTACTCTGTAGCTTTAGTTAGGAAGGAATAAAAAAACCTTTTTTATTTTAGATGAAAGATCCTGTATTTTGTAATATATTACTTAGTAGTGTCCTACAAAAGGTAAATTCTACGAAATTTTTCGGTTTTGTTGTAATAATTAAGTATATTTGTAAAACCTTTATTTTCAGTTTTTCGGAAAAAAGTCATTCTTCATAGTTTAGGTTAGTTATTAACTAGTAATTAAATAATTAAGATCCGTGTGAACTTTTATTTCCTTGCACAACGTGCGTAAACAATATAAAAAGGTAGACTTGTAAAATTTAAACTTTGAAACATTAAATTTCATAAACAAAATTTAGGGAGCATGGACTAGTCCTATAATCCTAGATAAAGTATGAAAGAAGACAACGACGAGTTTCAAAACGCAATAAAACCGGTAAAATCAATTATCTCAGAAACTGATGGAAACCTACCAAATAAAATAATATACAGGGTACTTTATTGAAAATTTCGAAGTTTCTGTTACTTTTGGCATGATCCGGCAACAACGCTTCATTCAAAATATTTTAAAACCGTAAACAACGATCTCTTATAGCCACTTTTCAGAATAAAATATTTTTTTAGTTCTCAGGGTACTTCTAATAGGCCACTTTATATGTTATTAATTGTTTCATTTAATTTATTTTAAGATTATGAGTAAGATATAATATTAATGCATCTTGATTGATTATAATATTAATTATGTGGGTATTACTAAATAATTGATTTTAATATTTGGCGCTAATCTACTTCTCCGTTCACCAAAACCGTCTTCTATAATGAATCCGGCACATTTCCGCGACAAAACGAGAATGCAGGCCGCATGAAAACGTTCCGCGTCGCGCGCCGTGCATGAACTCTCGATCGAAGTCAAGGATTTTTAGCTCGAGAACAATAAAGTTTACTCATATTAAGTAAATAAATCGTTACCACAAATACCAATTTGTTTACTTAACAGACTATAACTTGTGTATTTATGTTAATAAACAAAATGTGAATGATTGGAAACGTTCTTACCCAGCTTTCTACGATATCTCCACAATGTTATCGCCGGTAAAGGTAACGAATAACGAAATACACTATCAAGGAGACTGCTTGAACCAAACTGAACTAAAAATGGCGTGCCTGCGCTCGCTCGGGCTCGTATTTAGTCGGAGACACGTTTGGGTTCTCGGGCTGAAGCGGCGCGTTTTTACTTTGAGAGAATGGAAGTAAATATTGAGCGAGTGCTGGCATACTGGTTTGATTTAACTTTTATGTTTATTAATATATTGGCATTGTTAAATTCTGCATGGGATTGAATCAAGAGAGTGTAAAATTATATTAGAGTTGAACGTACATTTTTATTATTATTGTTTAATATTTGATTTTTAAAATTCTACACTATAGTCTATCTTTAAATGATGCGAAGTAATAAATCAATCAAAACCGTCTTCTCCATGGGCGTGCAGGATTATCGGCATGTATAGATTTAAATAGGCCTGAATTTTTAAATTTGTGCAGAATTAGTACAAGTATTGACATTAAATTCAAGTTTTGTCTTCAAATATATATTTTAATATTAAATTTTTTAAGCTTAAAATTATGTACAGCCGTACCATTAACCTGAAATTTTAGAAAGCAATTTTATCAAACTAATTAAAATCTAGGTACTTATTCCGTTTCTGTTCTAATCATTTTATTCCTTTTTTTTTGTACCTAATCCTGGTTCCCTGTTTGCTAATTATGTGGTTATTATGCCTTTATGTATGGGTGCCTCTATTGGAATAATATACCTTGGTTGTTTGTTTCTCAGTGTGTTTTTTTAATTAAATATGGACAATTTTTAACACTTGCCTAAAAACCGTAGAGTCGGTCCATGTATTGTACAATAAATGAAAAAACAAATTTATTCTTAATTGTGACGACTCTATTAAAAGGAAGAATGCGGATTTGACTGTTGACAATGCAGTGCAGTTTACAGCAGATATGCTTAACGTTGGGAAAACAACAATATATAAACTTTTAAAAGAAGAAAAAAGTGTTGGCGTCAAACCTCCAAAAAATTCTCCAGGACGACCAGAACTTCAGCTGGATGACGTTTTAATGCGGAGAATAAGGCGAAAAGTTCATAGTTTCTTTTTAAAAAAGAAATTCCCACGCTGGAGATAATTTTTTCCTTAATCCGAGAAAACCAGATATACCCATTTATGTGTAGAAATACGCATTGCATATTAAAAAAAAATGGGGGTTTGATGGAAAAAACATAATAGGCAATCGATTTTAATAGACAGAAGCGATATCGTCTGTTGTAGAAAAAATCACTTAAGAAGCATCCGAAAGCCAGAAAAGAAAACAAAAAATACTTCACCTAGACGAAACATGGCTAAATGAAGGTCACACTGTAACTAAATTTTGGCAGGATGAAAATATAAAAAGTTTTAAGCAAGCTTTTTTGGAAGGATTGTCCACAGGATTAAAACCGCCATCTGGAAAAGGACATCGACTTATCATAACCCATATTGGAAGTTCTGAAGGTTTCGTTAAAGGTGGTCTACTGATGTTCCAATCTAAAAATACAGGAGATTATCACGAAGATATGAATGCCGATATCTTTGAAGAATGGTTCAAGCAAACGTTGGATCTTACCAAAAGATGCAATAATTGTATTGGATAACGCAAGTTTTCACTCTAAGCTGACGGAAAGATTACCGACAAGTGCGTAGCGTAAAAGTGAAATAACAGAATGGCTAAGTTTAAGACAAACAGAATTTCCATTAGACTCCTTAAAAAAAGAACTATTGGTACTCAATTTACATAAAAATGCATTCAAAAAATATGTAGTCGATGAAATGGCAAACTTACGAGAAATATCTGTGCTCAGACCTTACCACTGCGAATTAAACCCTATCGAACTTATATGGCCTCAAATAAAGACAGATGTCGCCAGAAAAAAAAACACGACTTATAAAATAGTGGATTTAAAAAGACTCTTTAATGAAGCTATGGGTAAAATCAGTGCGGAAAAGTGGAAAAAGTGTATCGATCATGTGATAGAAGAAGAAGCCAAAATTTGGCAGGTAGATATAATAATCGATGAAATGGTCGAACCGCTTAATATAAACGATGGTAATAAAAGTTCATCTTCCGAATCGGTCTATGATTAAGCCATAACGACAAAGTATTATTCGATTTTTGAAAATGCTTTGTTTGTAAGACTTTATATTATATCTTGTTTTTGTAATTATATTATTTAAAATAGTACCACCCATTGTTATTTATTAGTTAATACGATTTTTTAAATGATTTCAATGTTATAAATACCTACGAATATAATATAATACAATTTTAGGAAAATAGGCATGTTTAAGATTTTTAATTTATAAACTGCCCCAATACATGCTCGTGGCTAAAGGATTTTCCCAATAACAATGGTAAATCCTCAAATATAACAATATCTTGCAATAAATTCAGGGTGTGCCTACCTAAAGAATGCTCATTATTTGGATCCTTAAATGTAAACACAATACAGGGTGAGTCGGGAGGAATAGGCCTAACTCTAATAATAAGAAAAAACTCAAATGTTGTTATCCAATATTCATTTGTTTTCAAGTTATAAAGCAAAAACAAAATATTGCATTAATTTAGCTTTCCTGTAATAAACGTTATTATTGTTTGCTTTTGATTGTTGTGCTGTCACTATCTTATTAGTGTCAGTATAAAATGTTACATTGATTCACCGTTAACTTTCGGATTTGTATCATTTTAATTTTATAAAATGCCACACATTTATTCACATCTCGAATCCGCCAATATGGTTTTTATTTATGGTTTGTGTAATGGGAATGCTACAGCGGCTGCTGAAGAATATCGTAAACGATTTCCACATGAAAGAACACCGAACAGAAAGGCCTTTATCAGAGTTTTCAACAAACTCTGCGAGACTGGAACGCTCCCAAGTGCTAATGTAACATCCGAACGAGCCATTCAACAGGATTTAGAAAAAATAGATAATGTTCTAGCTTTAGTAGAAGAAGATGCGACGACAAGCTCACGAAGAATTGGAATTCAGTTGGGGATTCCCCAAAAAAGAGTGATCAATACGCTTCACGAGCAAGGCTTATGCCCGTACCATGTACAGCGTGTACAGAATCTTCAACCTGGAGACTACACCAAGCGTATGCAATTTTGTGAGTGGATAATTAATAATCGTCATACTTTTTACTGATGAATCTAAATTCACCCGTGACGGCATCAATAATAATCGAAACTCCCATGTATAGTCGGACGAAAATCCTCACGCAATAGTCGAAAGTAATTTTAAACACAGGTTTTCAGTAAACGTGTGGTGCGGCATGATCGATAATAATTTAATTGGCCCTTTTCTTTTGGAAAATCGCCTTACAGGGGATCACTACTTAAGTTTTTTACAAAATGAATTGCAACGACTACTGGAGGAGAGTCCTTTAAACATCAGAATTGAACTGTATTATCAACACGACGGAGCGCTTGTCCATTTCGATCGTCGGGTCAAGCAATATTTAGACCAAAGGTATCCAGGGGTTTGGATTGGTCGCGGTGGTCCTATTAATTGGCCTCCTAGATCGCCAGACCTCACGCCGTTGGACTACAATTTATGGGGTTGGTTAAAAACTGAGGTTTACAAAGTAAAAGTAGATACTAGGGATGAATTAATTAGACGCATTCGAAATGCTGTACTCAATATTAAAGAAAGGCACGAATCAATTAGAAGATCCACGCGCGCCCTTCGTAAACGAAGCAGGAAATGTTTGGAAGTCAATGGCGGTATTTTTGAAAATTTACTAAACCAATGATTTATTTAACACAATGTTAATGTTGGATATCTTGGTTTAACAACATTATTATTTTATTTAACGCCGTAACTTGAAAACAAATGTATATTGGATAACAACATTTGAGTTTTCTCTTATTTTTTGATGCATGGATTACATACACCCTTAGAGTTAGGCCCATTCCTCCCGACTCACCCTGTATATTTTAAGGGATGGTATTTAAATTGTTCTTGATGCCCCGGTATGCGTTTTGCATATTTAATGAGCATTTATTACTTCGCGCAATTTAAAGATAGACTATAGATAACTCAACAAAGTGTTCTCTATAGAAATATCTTCTCTTATAAGTCATGTTAAAAAATATTATTCTTCTCTCCCACTCGTATTCACAGCAAATGGAATACTCATCACCATAAACACCACTATTTGGTGAAAAAACACCTTTTAACCTCGTTAAAATTTTGACCATGGTTTCACCCAAATATTTTCAATTTTTGGAGAACTTTCGAATGCTGCTTTAGAGACTCATATTCAGCCATCCACAGACAACAAAACAAACTTAAACCTCTGGATTATTAGGTAAACAGGAACAGGGTATTCTTAAACTCTTAGTATACAGGGTGTCCCTGATAAGAATGCACTCTACATGAATCTCGTAAACCATCGGACATACAGAGATGAACTGAAAAGTTGGGCATTACTGAACTCTGAAACGTCAAGTTTTCAAATTTCAAAAATCTCTAATTTTTGCGATAACGTTCTTGTTTTCCGATTCTATTCGAACAGATATGTCAAAATAAATTTTGAACAATGAATAGAATTGGGCCAATAACGCTACCTTGTGGTATTCCAATTAAAGTATTTTTTGTTTTGGATAAGACTCTGTTTCTACTTTTACCTATCACTACTTTCGTTGCTTTTCTAAAATATATGATTTAATCCACTCTAGAGCTGTTCGCTTAATGCCATACAGACTCAATTTATTTATAAGAATATCATGACTTCATGTGTCATATGCTTTTGACAAATAAAGGAAGAACGCCAAAGGGATATCACCCCTTTCCAGGGCTTCCAAAATGTCATGAACAAAAACAAAAATTGCCGTTTGGTTGGATTTTCCCTGTAAGAATCCGTGTTGTGTGTGGTTAAACAAATTATTTTCATTCATAAAGCTTAAAATTCGTTTACACATAATATGTTCAAATATTTTAGAGAATGATGGCAGTAAACTGATTGGATCGTAATTTTCAAAATTTATATAGTCGCCTTTTTTAAAAATGGGCACTACAACAGCATGTTTTAGTTTATCCGGAAAAATACCAAATGTAAGTGAGTTATTGATAACAAAGAGGAGTGGTTCCAAAATTGTCCCAATGATAAATTTTATTATGCTTGTTGACATTTCATCATATCCGCAACTGAACTTATTCTTTATTTGACTTGTTTGCCGGTGTTATTTATTTGAATTTTTAAAAATGAAAAATAATTCCAATTATAAAAATTATAAAAAGGTTTTAACGAAAATTAATACCTAGGCACTCGTTATATTTTTTAGATAAGGTTCCATAATTTCTAATATTATTGTAAATATTGTAAAATGAAAAAATTATTTTTAAAGTCAACTACAGTTTAAATACAACAATAAAAACAACAAAAAATTATATAAGCTGCTCATTTGCATTGATGATGCATTTTTAAGCCCGAAATCTCTCAAAAAATAAGTGTGATAATATGTCGAAATGTGAAATGGCAAGACTAAAAACTATTGGCGTAACTCATCCAAATTATGTGGTTCTGTTGGATATACTTCTTGTGAACAAAAAACGTAATGCCGGTATTACACTGGGAAAATAGTCGAAGGGCCATATTATACAGGGTGTTACTTAATAATAGGCCGTAATTCCACATTCAATTAGAAAAGTTCATATAAACATGTGTCTTAAAGAGTCTGATTTTTAAGATACAGGGTGTCAAAGTTTAAACAAAAAACATCGATTTTTTATTAATATCTTAAAGGTCCATTTGCCGATTTTGGTGAAATTTGGCAGTGTTGTTCGTTGTGATAAGACGCTAAGCTAGCACTAACTATAGATGATAATTATGAGTTTCAGGGGGCAGTCTCCCGAATAATATTGACAATAAAAATGTACTGACGTGTTTAAAAATTTTATATTGTTTTCGGGTTAAGCAGCTAACAATACAACATTTCTGTCTCTTAAAATTTTTTCGTATCAACGATCAAAGATAAATTGATTTTATTTTATCAATTTTACGACATGCAATGAAGTAACTTTTATTTTTTTTCTCGAAGACGAAGTAAGATACGAAAAAATATTAAGAGTTAGAAAAGTTGTATTTTTAGCTGCTTAACCCAAAAACAATATAAAATTTTTAAACAAGTCAGTGGCGTACAATTGTTTTGTCAATATTATTCGTAAGACTGCCCCCAGAGATATTAATAAAAAAACGATTTTTTTAAAACTGGATGTCCTAAAAAGGCATTTTGTCTAGCTCAAGGTTTCCAGGTTTGAAGAGTTTATGTGTATTGATTTTATACAAGGTTTAAAAAAAGTGATGTAAAATTTAAAAACTTTTAACCAAACCAATTTTTTATCATAAAGAAGCACTATAGCCATACGTACTTTAATATTTTGTAGGGGCTTTGAGGATTGATAGTTTATATACCATATATATACAGGGTGTTATGGAAATGACTTATTATATTTTAAGGGGCCACTCCTGAGGTGGTCTAGAGTTACACTTGATAGTTTTTTTTTCTAAAATCGGAAGTATTTTGAATTTTGTAAAATACCTTAAAACCGGACTATGTGCGCCTTCCATGATAGTTCAATGCCCCTGAACACATGTGTTTTTGACAAGACAAACTGCTGGAATGGTAATTGTTTAGTTTAGTGCAATTAATGTTGAATTTTGTGCTAAAATTTCGTATATAGACTAATTGAGGGTAGCTGATCACAATTTTCCTTTTGCGTTTTTACGGCAAATGCACTGGTTTTGAGAAAAAAAAATGTTAAAGTTTTTCACTTACAGGTTAGGGTATTCTTTTGTAAGGATGTCTTCAATTTCCTAGATTTTATGGTTTTCCCTTCAAAATATGTGATAAAACTTTCACCAAACTATCTGTTCATAAAATAAGAACAACATTTTAGCAAAAAAACAATGGAAAAGGCACAAATTTAATTAAATTCGTTGTTAATACGCCGACAAAGTAGAACCGTCTCTTTTCAGATTCATTGCACTCACGTTGCCAGATTGTTCTTCTTTTTCTTGTAATTATTAATGGCTTCCATCCAGGAGAATGATATGCTAGCTCGAGCCAATAGGATTCATTCAATTAATAAAAATGAATTGAAAAGTATAGGCAATTTATAATACACTAACAATCTGACAACATGGGTGCAGTTTGCTTCTGCTTTTTTGGCCAGCTGTCAGTGAGCTGTCTCCCGTCTTTTTCCAGATAACGTAGAGTTTTCTGTTCGCTTACAAGTTATCCCGTTTTTCAGAGTTTCCTTGTGGCATATTTCGTTTATTTCAACTCAGAAGTGTATACTATGACTCCGACAAGTAATATTTTATTGGAAATATCAACATTTTAGGATTACATGCAAAATAACATACCGGTGAGTTAGAAAAACTTTAACATTTTTTTTCTCAAAACCAGTGCATTTGCCGCCTAAACGCAAAAGGAAAATTGTGATCAGCTACCCTTAATTAGCCTATATACGAAATTTTAGCGAAAAATTCAACATTTGCACTAAAGTAAACAATTACCCAAATCAGCTGTTTGGGTCATTGGCGCGTAGGTGTTTTGGACCTAAATTTTTGAAGGCATTTTTCTCGAATTTCTAGCTTCGAGCGCCATTTATAGCAATTTTTCCCCAATTCGTCTCGACCTATATATTTACGGGTTAAAAAATAATAAGTCATTTCCATAACACCCTGTATATATACATATATTATAGATATCTGGCAATGTAGCAGTTATTATTGCAAAATCCACTCTAGGAAGCGTCTCGCAGTTTTCAACTGCCGTTCCTATTATTCCTGACCAAACTTTGGGTTATTATTTACTGCCATCTAAGTGTTGAATTGATTATCGTAAAGGAAGTTCATTCGCATGCAACTGACAAATGAACAAACAAGAAGTATTTTAAACAGTCTTTAATTGTGGGCGAGACGTTCTGGGACAGTTCTTTGGGTATACCAAAAATTGGACACGTTTTCACTATACCACGTGTGGTCATTACAAACGAAGACATTATGTTAACTATAATAACAACAAACCTTTTTCTGCGGCTGAGACTAAAATACTGTCTCTCACGCTCATGCGCAAAATGGAACTTGGTGACACGCGACTTCACATCTCCTCACATCTTGTTATCATGACATCTTCAGAAATTTTACAGGCATTGGCGGCGTTAAAAATTATATTATTCAATTTATAATTAATAATTATATTTAAGCGTATATAGCTATGCTTGTCAAAATGAAATTGCACTACCTACTTGAAATGTATTTTACAGGGTGTTCGGAAAATGCGTTAGGAAATTTTAAGGGGTGATTCTACATGCAAAAATATTGTTAGTAGATCATTTGGCGAAATGTCGAAATCTCCATTACAGGGGTTTGAATTTGATTTTTTAATTTTAGTTTTTCGTCATACTACATATACTTTTGAACCGATCCATTTGATATTTGGCACACACACTAAACTCGATCGATTATACAATTTGAAGATAAAAGTGCTTCTTTTCAATACCGCGAGAGGGCACTTTACCTAAAACATAAATATTATTTCCGTCATAACTTTTTTCTTTTGATAGTTAGAGCAAAACCGAAGGTGCCGTTTTAATAGCAATTAAAAACATAAAAAATAAGTTACTCTTGATCCAGGTCAATAAACCCCACCGTTTAGTCACTAATCGACATTAAAGTTTTCATCGCTCTAAACCAAATGCCTACGTATTTAAATGTAATCGCGGCAAATCGAGTGGCCGTTTCAATATGCGAAATTCGAGAACTAAATAATTTATTTTACTGTCAAGTTTAGATAGATAGAGTTTTTTGTCATAAAAAGACGAAGTTAAAATGGAACGAGAATATTCAAATGTTGGGTACCGTGATATCCATTTCTGTTACGGGCAAGCAAATGGGAATGCGGAAGAGGCTAGACGGCTTTATATCGCAGCTTATTCTGATAGAAATGCTCCATGTGCCCGACTTTAATCAGTATTCACAGACGGCTTGGCGAGGTAGGTTCATTTTCAAAAATAGTTTGGGTGATAGAGGCAGACCAAGGCATGTTAGAACTGTCGATAGGGAAGAAAGGATTCTCGAAAGAGTAGAGGAAAATCCAGGTACGAGTACAAGAAAAATGACGTTGCAAGAAGGGATTGCTAGTTCTACAGTTTGGGAAACACTTCATGTACAGAAAGTTCAAGCGCTTTATGAGGGTGATTCACGATTACGAGTAGATATGTGCAATTCTATTTTAAAAAAATGTAAAGAAAACAACCACTTTATCGAAACCATATTGTTTACCGACGAAGCAGGATTCACGCGAGATGGGATTATAAATTTTCATAATACTCATCGATGGGCTTATGAAAACCCACACTGCATCGTAGAAAGCCGACAACAACGTGTGGGCCGGAATCGCAGGAGATCACCTAATAGGTCCCCGTTTCTTTGACGGGCCTTTAAACGGAGAAGTTTATTTACATTTTCTTCAAAATGTACTACCACCTTTGTTGGAAGATGTTGACATACAAACCAGACTAAACATGTGGCTTATTCAGGATGGCGCTCCACCCCATTTTAGTTTAGTAGTACGAAGATACCTGAATGAAACATTTCCTAATAGGTGGATCGGACGAAGCGGGCCTTTACCTTGGGCGCCAGATCTTAATCCTATGGATTTCTGTTTCTGGGGCCATTTAAAGGCTTTGGTGTTTGAGACGCCGGTAAATGATATAAATGATTTGCGTCAAAGAATAATAAATGGATGCGATGTTATTACAAATAGAGTTGGTATCTTTTTCGCGTTAGAAGGCCTGCATCTTTTAAAGAGTGTAAGAAAATGTATAGAAATGAATGAAGAACATTTTGAAAATTTTCTATAATTTTTCAAAATATTTTATTAATTACTGTCATAGATTCTAGATTTCACAAAGTAGTACCTATTAAGTTTTGCTTGTTGAAAAATGTATTAATAAATTACTTAGTTGTCAAATTTCACATAATTTGAAACCAGGCCACTTGATTTGCCTCGATTACATTTAAATACGTGGGCATTTGGTTTAGAGCGATGAAAACTTTGATGTCGATTAGTGGCTAAACGGTGGGGCTTATTGACCTTGATCAAAAATAACTTATTTTTTATGTTTTTAATTGCCAAAACGGCACCTTCAGGTTTGCTCTAACTACCAAAAGGAAAAAGTTATGACGGAAATAATATTTATGTTTCAGGTAAAGTGCCCTCTCGCGGTATTGAAAAGAAGCACTTTTATCTTCAAATTGTATAGTCGATCGAGTTTAGTGTGTGTGCCGAATATCAAATGGATCGGTTCGAAAATATATGTAGTATGACGAAAAACTAAAACTAAAAAATCAAATTGAAACCCCTGTACCTTGGTAACCATGGAGATTTCGACATTTCGCTAAATGATCTACTAACATTATTTTTGCATGTAGAATCACCACTTAAAATTTCCTAACGCATTTTCCGAACAAACATTTAGGTTAGTTTAGGTTAGTTAGGGGGCGTTTTCTGTTTCTTAAGATCATTATTATTTTTAACAAAAACAAAAATGGCTAAGTCAATTTGTCTATGATTGAGTTCAAATCAATATTATTAAGTCGATATTCAGATTAAACGGCCTCCGCGCCACGCCGGTCAACGCGACGTAGCACTTTTCCACGTCGGTGATAAGTTTGACCAAAGCCGACCGGCACCCTAATTCCCCAGTAAAATAAAAAATATTTTTGTAATAGTATTATTTTTTTAATAAGTACATTGAAAACTTATCGTGCTGTTTTAATCGGGGCTATACATTTATAGGGGATATAAAAAAATATTTACAGCGTTTCTTAAGGTACAGAATCGCATTATTTTATATTTGATGTAATATGCCAAGGTCATATGCGTATATCGCTCTTATATTATAGAATAGAATAGAATAGCATCATTAATTTTTAGTTTACGTATTTTAAACAAGTAGGAAATAGTATAATTTTCGAAAATGTTGCACATCATATAAATAATGACTTATAAAATATAAATATGAAACGAAGCACCGCACACCTATGCCGCTACAGTTAATACTGACTTTTTACGCCCTTTACCTCCCTGTCTCCTCAGCCGTCGTAGCCACAGACTCGTAAGGTGCATGAGCCTACAAAATGATTTTCATAAATAATAAATTACGACCTATTCGCGCAAAAAACCCTTCCTATACATTTTGCAAGCATTGCAACGTTAGTTGGAACTTAGTCGGAAAATAATACCGGTAGCCCAGCCCAAAATAGATACTTTTACTTTTTTACTCCGTTTTCCATGCAAGTGGAAGCATGCATTTGTTTCGCTCTTACTCACAAGATAACAATTATTAAATTATTATTTGAATAATATTGCATTAGAAAAACGCTTAGAGAGCCGCGATCACCTGCTGCTCGGTCCGTTTTAGCGGGGGGAACAAAAAGTAGCATCACGTCTCGTTTGATGCATTCAGCATTAAATTTACGATAAATACGAGGAAGATTTTAGAGGTAATACTATGCAAATCAAATATGGATGTATTTTAAAATTAAATAAATAGTAAGTTAAATGAAAGAGAAAGGAGATAATAATATGGTCATTGACCAAATGACCTTATGGAAGAGCCGCCACTGTAGGTTCACCTAACAAGTAGTATTAATTTACCATTTAAGCTGTTTTATTTTACTTATTATAGCTACCTATTAGACCTAAATGAATGAACAAGTGGTTTAAAAAATACGTACTTCAACCACCGCTATTCTGCAAGTAATGGTTCATATTCATTAGGAGTAATTTGTCTTTTTGCTTCGCCATAATAAAACTTTCATTTAAACCGGAAACAGACATCGTCCGCAACCTACGCGAAACGACATATTAAATTAAATTTAATTTATTCTAATCAGTTAAATGGGCCTTTGGTTCAACACGTGTCTTATTGAGTTATCTTCATCAGATTGAATAAATGTTGAAGAGGAGAGTTTAAATGAGTCGACGTTTTAAATACACACACAGCACACGAAAATGGTATTTTCTTGTAATAATATGTTAACGACTACCGTTGCATTTAAACACGCAAGATTGGTCTTACCGTCTTACTAAACCCGGAAGATAGTGTGGGATGTGGAAGTGAATTATACGAAAATTATACAGATCAAAAGTATTTACGCAGTTCACCACTAGCGTAGCTGAAAGGTATTTTATTGCGATCAGGAAAAACCCTTCAAAGTATGGCCGCCGATCGAGCGATGTTGGTATGCTTTTTTATGATAAGCCACAGCACTGCAGGATCAATCGTTTACGCTCTGCGAGCGGTGCATATGTGCAGGAAATGATTCGCTATAAAAGATTTTCCAAACAGTGTCGTTCGAGGGACACTAAGTTGATCCACGTACGGGTGGGTTGCAGTAGCTCGTCGTGTATTTCTACCATGCACCGCTCTGGGTGGAATCAAGCGGGCAACCTCAGTTTAGCACTTGCTATGAAAATATTTGTAAAATTGACTCAAGTCGCCAACCTGCCTTCAATGTTCAAGGCTTTCCGGGTTATTTGTCAGATGATAGTCACCGATCAAGCGAATGGCTCTTCTTTGAACGGAATCTAGCAATCTCATGGTATGTTTAGAAACAGAGCCCCAAATATGCGAACAGTACTGCAGCGATGGTTGAATTTGGGCTTTATAGAGCATCAAAAGTTCTTGGGGTGTATATGTATCGCCACTCGCAGAGAACGGTCTTTAAGAACGCTTGATAACCATATACAAAATTGAACCGGCATTTCGTATGTTCTCACTTAAGTTAGGAGTCCCTCGTACCATACTCGGTCAAGGAGGAAATATTCCTTTTTTCTAAGATAAGTTAAAAAGCCTATGAAAATACCGGTGTCAATTCATCAGCGCATGTCTTAATTACGATGACTGGAATTTCGTCAGGACCACAAGCTTTCTTCGTGTCAAGACTCCTCAAGATTCGTTTAACATGGCGCTGCCGGAAAACAATCTCGGGCATTCTCGATTCTACAGGGGGAATGTTCGGTGGAGTTTTTCCCTGAAAATAAACCGTTGAATTTTAAGAGAATAGTTCCGCCAGTAAGTTTGCTTTTTCTTGTGCTTTGATCGCAATGGTGCCATCAGAACCTGTTAGAGGTGGAATGGTTCACTTGGTAAAGTTCTGACTGACGGCCTTAGCTACCGACCAAAATGATCTTGTGCCGTTAGGACATTCAAGAAGTTTGTCGTGTCAGTAGAAATAATTTATTGATTTTACAGCTCGTTCACAATTTTTGATAAACCAAGGCTTGCTGTTAGAAGGGCACTTTTTTGAGAAAGGAATGAAGGTTTCCATGCCAGTAAGGATAACCTCCGATACTTCCCTAGCACAGATGGAATTTCGCTTGATGAGGCACCAGGACCAGCCCCCACCTGAGATCCGATCGGGAGACGAGTTTAACTCCGGAGCATTTTGATCTTGGAACCATCATCATAGCATTTTTCATACATTTCCCACGCTGGAAACCGGAGACATCGGCACAGTGACAAAAGGTTAGCTCAAAGAGCAACTTCAAGCCACCCAAGCCGGTGAAATGGCATTTCACCAGGCCATGTCGGGTAAGCCAACATCTACCATCTACGTAATGCAGCTTTTAGAAAATATTCTTATAATTTAAAGCAAGCGAGCAAGTACCGTGCTTTGGTATTCAGACTGTTCATTTGAAATTGATAATGATGATTATAATTCAATTAATCATGATACAGAGAATAATAAAATGCTCAAAATTAGTTCATCAGAAGCACGTTTAATATGGCCATTATTTGGAGTAAAATTTTTTAATACAGTGGCATGGGCTTTTATACATTTTTATTTACGGATATTGATAAAAGTATGAAATTAAAACAAGCAGCCGGCAAGAAGTCGTAATAATTGCTTAGGCGCACGCCAGTGGTGGTTATGTTTTCGTTTTTAGTAAGACTAAATACAGATCTTTGATAACTGATGAACATCCCTCGACAAATTATGAATTTTAATGTTCTGCAATCAACTCCCATAATCAAGATCCACCGAACGGCAAACCTGTATAGAAATTGACATAAAAGTCTAGAAGACTAATTTAATAAACGAACATGATCCCAGTAATGATGGACACCATGATAATTGTGCCACATATTATTTTATCAATGATTTTATTTTTTGTCTGAACTTAGTAAAGTCCAATTTGAATGAGTTTGTTTGCATTGTAGGTTGTTTCCTTGACAATGTCATAGTTTTCGATATTTTTGAAAAAAAATTAATTTTCGAAAACTTGTATTACCCTGTCGGGTATATACTATTCATTAACCGTGATATGTCACAGTTAAAGTGAGACTGTATATAGGTCCATCGTTCCTTAACATTCTGACCTTTGGTTCACTTCAGTATCTCTTGGATAAAGAGATACACCGTTTATATAACATATTTTCATAAACTCTTAAATGTTCTGCAAGTAGGCTGCAGCTAATTTGTTTATGGAATGGCGCCCTCTTAGACCCGATTTAAATCGCATAGCATAGAGCATTCGTTGAATGTTTAAAAAAAAAGGTTCGAAGTCGTGTACCGCAGCTGCGTTAACGACAGTAATTGTACAGGGTTATCCAACCAAGACTAGACAAGGCGATTTTTTGACTTTTCCTGTACTTTTATAAAAAAACTGAAATAGCCATCTTAAGTCATTTTCTCCCGCGAATTCGAATATATTCAGCAAAAAACAATTGAACATCAAACAAAAGTACTAGGGGTCACTTTGATATTTTTTTAAATGGGATGCCGTATTTTTAATGAGCTTATCCGATTTCTCATATAAATTTTGATTTAAAAATTTAAAAAAAAAATTAAAAAAAAAAAAAAAAAAAAAAGAAAATTTAAAACTGAAGAAAAAAGGCGTTTTTGAATTAAAAATCCAACATTTTAGATCAAAATTTATATGAGAAATCGGATAAGCTCATTAAAAATACGGCATCCCATTTAAAAAAATATCAAAGTGACCCCTATAGTACTTTTGTTTGATGTTCAATTGTTTTTTGCTGAAGATATTCGAATTCGCGGGAGAAAATGACTTAAGATGGCTATTTCAGTTTTTTTATAAAAGTACAGGAAAAATCAAAAAATCGCCTTGTCCAGTCTTGGTTGGATAACCCTGTACAATGAGAGAAGTTTCTCCAAAATATACCTAATTTACAGTGTGTCAATGCGCATGAATGCGGCAATACGAAGTAAAGTGGGGTATACAGGTTAATGGTTATTAATATACAGAGTGGCAAAAAAGTCGCGCATAATGCCCGTAACTTTTGAATTACCTCGTATACGAAAAATTGACCTTCATGAAAGTTGTTCAGTAAATTATTACCCACATTTCTACCTGCATAAATACTTTCTGTCCTTTCTGGTTTGGTTGCCATAGAGACCAACTTACTTTTTTTAAATGGAACACCTTGCATATGATTGCATATTTGGATTCTACTGGGAAAACTTTGAATTTTTTGTATTTCAAATTTTTATTTATTTAAAACTGTAACAAACTTTATAATAACAAAATATATAGCCTAGAAAATTGAACAACTTAGCATCGGAATAATAAACAAGTGAAATCTTTTCAGTAGATCAGGTGTTCAAAATGACCACCATTTTCTGCTAAGCAGAGCGCCAGTCGATCCCCGAACCCATCTACAACGTTTAAAAGGAAGTCGTCTAGAATGGCCCGAATTTTAGCACTAATTCTGACTTTTAAAGAAACTGTGCACGAGTTAAACGAGGACGATTTTAATAGAATAGCTGATGATGGAAAGATGCAATAACGATAATAAATAACAATAACTTCGCAACAAATATCATTTTCTCGGATGAAGCTACTTTCCATTTAAATGACATTGTTAATAGACACAATTATCGTTATTGGTCTGCTGAGAATACTCACTGGTTCCAGGAAGATCATACTAAGAGGCCCGAAAAAGTTAATGTTTGGGCGGGCATAGTTGGTAGACATATTGTGGAACCTTTTTTCATAGATGGTAGTTTTAATCTGGACCTCCTCAGGAATCACATAATTCCTTCTTGCAGAATGGTTTTACCGGGTGAAAATAATGGCATAAACGAACAGGTATGGTTCCAGCAAGATGGAGCACCTGCGCATTATGCGGCATATGTCAGACAATACATAAGCGAACAGTTTCCACGACGTTAAATAGACAGAAGAGGTGCTATTGACTGGCCAGCGCGATCCTCGGACTTAACCCCGCTCGACTTCTTTTTGTGGGGACACTTAAAGAACAAAGTCTACGTTAACCGTCTAAATGACTTAGAATCTTTAGAAGTCAGAATTAGTGCTGAAATTCGGGCCATTCCAGAGGGCTTCCTTTTAAACGTTGTAGACGGGTTCAGGGATCGACTGGCGCTCTGTTAGCAGAAACTGGTGGTCATTTTGAACACCTGATCCACTGAAAAGGTTTCACTTGTTTATTATTCCGATGTAAAGTTGTTCAATTTTCTAGGCTATTTATTTTGTTATTATAAAGTTTGTTGCATTTTTAAATAAATAAAAATTTGAAATACAAAAATTCAGAGTTTTCCCAGTAGAATCCAAATATGCAATCATATGCAGAGTGTTCCATTTAAAAAAAAGTAAGTTATGACAGAAAATATTCATGCAGGTAGAAATATGGGGAATAATTTACTGAACAACTTTCATAAAGGTCCCTTTTTCGTATACGAGGTAATTCAAAAGGTACAGGCATTATGCGCGACTTTTTTGCCACTCTGTATATATTAGGTATCAATTCTATTGGTTTCGATTTTTTTTGTATTCAAGCTAGTTTAATTTCAACTGCAATAATATGTTACGGTTGTCAGTCTACTCAACAGAACAAAACTAATTTGAACCAGGAATTTATAATAGGGTATGTTTGCTTGGTTTCTTAAATGTTTTTTGAGCAACTCTGTATAAGCTGTAATAATTTTACTATGCGTCTTTTTAACATTTATGAACTATTGTGAAAAAAAATGACTATAATTTTTCACATCGTCCTCGTTTGGCTACCCTGTACTTAATCCAAAATGTTCTAGGCTTTTATAGAGTGTCAATAAGTCAACATGAATTAAAAGCACTATTTTAAACTTCGCATACCTACCTATCTTTTAAATTTAAATTAATTGATACCAAGAACATGCACTGACTGCATGATATACACACGGGGTTTTCTAACTTTATTTATTTTAGAGGAAATTTCCCTAGTGTCAATTTAACTGGAAATTTTACACGGAAATTTTAAAAAATTGATAAGTGGAAATTGCATCCGTTTTGAAAATTACATCTGGGAATATCCCGGGGATAATTGTCATTTTTGACATTTATAGTTTCAAAACATCAAAACAGTCGACCTGTCAAAATTAAAATACATTTTATAGCAATTGTAGTTTTCAGAAGCAGAACTAAGTTTTATTTTACTATTAGCATTAGAAAAAATATTAATTGTTATTAAAGTATGGTATTATTTAAATAAATAAATATATCAAAATCAACTTTCTAGCAACTACCTAAATAAACTTTTATCAACTCGGGAAAATTCCGATCAAAACATAACACGTGCCTAAAATATTTCGAAATTTTTCAAAATTTGGTCTTCAGCCAATTAAAAAAAAAAAAAAACATTCGTGCATTGCACCAAAGAAAAAATCCCTCACCCTGCGGGTTGGGGATTTTTCAGGTGCAATGCACTCATGCTTTTGTTAAAAAATTGGGTTCAGACAAAATTTTCAAAAATTTCCGGAAATATTTCATGCACTACTTATATTTCTACTGGAAATACTGAATAATTATAAGCATCATTTATAAATAATTTTAGTTAAAACTTACGCGGAAATTGTATACTTTACGTTTACGATTGATAAACAACGCAGTGAAACTAGATTTTAGGCCCAAATTATTCAATGCCCTATTAGTGATAAAAGCCACATAAATTCTATGACAACAATAATTATTCCTACAGTGGTATCCTTAGATTGGACATTCATAATTTGTAAAGTTCATTTTTGAAAAAAACATCTTTAATAATAATCCACATTGTTTTATGTTTGGAGTTTAAGGAGTTTTTGCGGGTACTAAACAATATTATCTAATAGTTATTTAGCACTTATGGAGTTTTAGGAGTTTTTGTTTCTATGATGTTTTTGAGTTTTCTCTGAAAACCTAGGAGATTTTGAAAGTAAGCGACGATAGATTATTGAAAAAAATCTTGGACTTTCTCAAATAATTCACAAAATCACATTTTTCAAGCATGGTATAGTAAAGTTTACATTATATTTTTGACCTTTGCTGCAATAAATCAACTACCTGATTAAACTCCTTTGTGTAGGTCCTAACATCTTCAAACAGCAATAAATGGGTGCAGGGTCGGCTTGAAAATATAGCTATTCACATAATTGACTTATTTTTATTTTTAATTAAAGAGACATTTGAAACCAAATGAAAATAAAAAGCAATTATTATAATAATAATATTTTGAGACATAATAAATACAATAGAAATTAATGAAATACTGAAATCAAGAAAAGTTAAATTTTTACAGTCGTCAATAAAGTACACTGGGTATATGAAAAAGATTTTTACCAAGTTATGATTAAAATTTGCAATGTTACGATTGAGACTACACACTAATACAAGATTAAAATTAAGTTTTAGATTTAAACACAGTACACTGTGTGTACACAAAAAAATTTTACAATAATTAACTTTGGCAATTTACTTTCCTTTAAATTTATTTCTGTGTCACTATCACTATCTTCATCTAAACTTATTATTAAGGTAAAGAAATAGTCCATTCTCGAAGTGGAGTTGATATATAGGGAAAAGGGGAAAGAAAGTCAAAAAGTCTTTCTCCACTAATTTAATAGTGAGCTATCAAAGGCTCAATTTTAAAAATAAAACGTCTCTACATGTTTCGAAAGTAGTAACCTTAATCTTCAGGAGACCATAGTAGTGCTGCAGTTATTATTGGCAGTAGAGAGAAAACTGTTGGTGGAAAATGACGTTGATGGAGCTTTTTTAAAAAATATTTTGAAAAGGTATTAAAAAATTGAATGCAATCAGCATACTAAAATTGTAAATGAAAGTGAAATGTTACATTTAATTCAAAATTTCTGAAAAGACACTGTCAATTTGTGGTCGAATTTATTATTTCTTCCCTTTTTAAATTCGACCACAAATTGACAGTGTCTTTTCAGAAATTTTGAATTAAATATAACATTTCACTTTCATTTGCAATTTTAGTATGCTGACTTTTAGTAAGACTTTTTGACTTTCTTTCCCCTTTTCCCTTTATTATTAAGGGTTGAACATTAGTACTCATACATATAACTTGCGACCAAATGGCAATTTACTAAAATTTTAATTTTATTTTGACAGATGTTATCAAAATGGAGGTGTCATTTTGAGGGCAATGAAATATGCTTCAAAGGAACTATTACATACAATAAATCATAACCTATAATAAATTCTGAAACTGTCCACCATTCATCTCTATACATTTTCTAACAGATTTTAAGAAATGTTTGCGAACGCGATGGAAGACACTAGGTGTATTTCTAATATGCTCACAATTATTAATTGTATCGTAAATCATCAAGATCATTTACCGGAGTTCTTTACATTAGGGTTTTTAGATGACCCCTCAGGGAAAAAAGTCCATTGGGTTCAGATCTGGGAACCGTGGTGCCCAAGGGAATGGCCCCCCGCCTTTTCCTATCCAGCGTTCAGGAAACATTTCGTCAAGATATGCCCGCTCATTCCTACTGAAATAAGGCGGCGCCCCGTCTTGCAGAAACCACATTTCCACTCTCGATTGAAGAGGAACATTATCTAATAAGTCCGGAACAGTAAATATGTGTCTCTGTTTTGGGCCATCAAAGAAGTGTGGCCCTACGAATTGATCGCCTATAATTCCCGCCAAAACATTTAATTTAAATCTTCGCTGATGTGCTGATGACCTCTTTCTATATAAGCATGTGGATTTATACGATATTTTATTAATAATTTTTTCTTTAGTCTAGCATATTTCTCGCAGTGAATTCGTAGGGGAAGCTGCGCTTCCCTAGCTTCCATGGTAAACAATCCACTAACGCACCTTGACTAATAATAATATTTTAATGCCGATTTGCGGCCAAACGGAACGATTTATCGATATGAAACAAGAGGACAGGGTGTCCCATTTGCGGCACTTTTTTAGGGTATCTCCGTAATTCTTAGTTTTTTTTTTTTTTTATGATAAGGCACAGCACTGCAGGATAAATCCTTTATGGCGCTCTAGGAGCGGTGCGTGTGCGCAGTGCTATCAAAAAAGTAATATAGGTGTTATGTGCTCTTTTTGGGCCAAACTTAAAATGGTAAAATCAAAATTCGAAAATTTTCGCTCGCTTAAGACATACGGGGGCAAATCAAAAAATTGACAATTTCAAAATTACCCTGTATTTTCTTAGTTAAAAGAGATAGAGAAAAATATTTTATACAAAAGTTTCTTTATAATGATTGCTAAATAATCTGCCGTTTTCAGAATGAGTATATGGGGTCAGGTAAAAAAGTTATCGGACCTAACCTCATTTTTTTAAACGAAACAACCTGTATATTTTAATCTAAAAAGATAGCATTTTAAATTCTCTTTTCAAATATATAACACACCATGGATGATATTGGTTTCCTAGGCGATTTACTTAAACTTTATTACTTTAAACCACAGTAGGCCATGAAACAAAAGCTTATCTCCGAGAAACAACTATGTTGACATTCTAGTTGTCATTAACATTTAACGTCAATATAATTTTTATATATTCGTTTGTGAAAATGACTTATCAACATTTTTAAAAATTTCATATGATATCAGTTTAAATTGAAAGTGGAAAAAACGAAGAAATGGCGCAAAATTTATATTTTGTTCTCTACCCGGAAAGACGGCAACCATTTAAGGACATACTCCGACGACTGGAACATAATTTAAAAATATACGGCTCTTTTACGATGCCGAGATCAAAAACTTATAATAAAGAACACAAGGAAAATGAAGAAATAAGCGTGTTAGGATTTGTCGAGGCCAATAATCAGGTAATATATCCTGCGATAGCTTTGAATAGTAGTAGCTCAACTTTTATTGAAGTGAAAATTTCTTTAAGCGCGTTTGACACTTTTAGTGGGTATTGAATGAGACTGAGCCGTCAGATTCGGCTATGCAACGCTCATGATGCAGTCGGGGAAAAAAGCAAGATACTAAAAGTGTCGAAAATGGGACACCCTGTACATTATTTGAAGCAAATTTGATTATCTTCAAAGGTACACCTTCACTTTGATAACAGCTATCAGAATAAAAATCTTAAGGGGAAAATAAAATTAAAAGTCTAGGAAAGTGACATCCGGTGGGTACTTTGGAAAACATTTTTACATTCAGATGAGGCGGTTCATTGAGCTTAGGCTCTATACCAAATTTCAATTTGAAATGTCAAGAAATAAATGAAATATCAAATCAATAAGAAATAAATTTTAAAACTTTTAATAATTTCGACATTTTTCTTAATGACTTACTGCCATTATTTTATCGCCTAAAATCACCTCCTTCAGTTTCCTGAAGTTGTTTCCGGACACCCTATATATTATTAGGTATTTATACCCACTTAAAATGGTATACCAATTAGTGATGTAGGGATAATTAGGGTTTTATTGCAGTCAAAATATTAACGGTATAATGTAAACTTTACTATAACTTGATTTTTGCTCACGTTTAATAACACAACCCAACAATAAAAAAATCTGTTTGTTTCCTGCTTCTAAATAACCAAATCTCATTAATTTTGGGTCGAGAAAAACGAATATGGGCTATGCAATTTTTTTATTAGCTCTTGTTTTCAATATACAGGGTTGGCCAAAAAACATCCATGCTTTATTTCCAATATCGATGTTTTTAACACCGATGTTTTTCTGATGCCATCGAGATAAAATCTGAACTCATCCTCCGAACGGTACACTAATAAAATTAATTATTTGAATTAAAAGAATTTTCCATTGACTCAAATAAATATTTGTTTCCTATTAATTAGCCAAACAAATATGTATTAAAAAAATACCAAGGGATTATTTGCCTCAATTAGTATTATCTGATTTGATACAAATTACTTTTTATTTGGAATTATCACTGAATACAAAGTTCAAGCAAATAGTTATTTCCTTAATACTAACCTAACTTAAATAAGCCACTTCAATGACTTAAAGTAAATAGGTTAAAAGTTAAGTTAACAAGATGTTTATTTGATTGATATTTATACATATTTTATGAAGTAATTTTGTTTTACATGTATTTGCCGTAACAACAACGTTATTTAATTAAACAATTCAGTGATTGGATTTAAATAAACCGGTAATTTCCATCAAAGTCTTTGTTTTTTTATTCAAGCACATAATTGTTTAACTTGTCTTTTATATTTATTTAGACCAAGTATAATTTTATTTGGTTTAAATACCTTTTTTTAATTTTAAATAGATCAGAAAGTTCATTCAAATCAGTTCTTATTTTATCCAAGTACGTGTTTATACAGACGTCACATAAGAATAAGAAATAAGCAGATCAAATCCCCTGTTGCTATTGAATATGGTTTAATCAGTATAATCACAAACCTTATCAAATTGTTTATAGTGTTCAAATAATAAGGCAAACCAACAGAAAAAACACATTTTTGCCGAAAATAAAGGTTATGACAAACGATTTTCACATAAAAATAACATAAAAGGTAAAAAATAACCATCTCTTATTTTATTTCTAATTTATATGTTATGTTATTTGGTTCTATAAACGTCTTATGGCAGATCTGTAGATTTAACTCTTATTTTATTTTTATGTCATGTTTTTTTGCTATATAAACCCACCATTAGTTGTTGTCCCCCTTAAAATATACGTCAATAAAACATTATAGAGAAGTTAATAACTTTGATAAAAAATTAAATAAAGGCACATTTTGCAAATATTAGAGGTACAATAATTATTATTATATTAATTATATTATATCTTTTACGTTAGAAGGTTTGATAGGTATTAAAATATGGTGAAAATTGAGAAAAACTGTCTTATTTGTAACACGATTTAAAAAAATACCTCTAGGTAGCTATGATTTATAAATACCTGGCTACATTTTTCTAAAAAGATTTTGTGTTTAAAAATTCAAATTAGGTAAAAGGATATTTAAAAGAATGATAAAAAAACGATTATTTTTTAAAACTACCACCTTATAGGTATATGTATATCAAAAACGGGGCAAGTCCGGATACATGTTCAAATAAACTTTTTCTCTTAGAATATCATATGGAATCACTCCCTTAAGTTACGTACCATACTTCTGAAACACTGTATAGCTGATGGAAATTTTTTTTCTAGAAAATTTAGCCGATCAAAGCTTATTATTTTAACAAAATATAAACTAAAGCTTTTTAGGTATTTCTGCCGATAGCATTACCCCGAATTTTTTCGCCGTTGGCCTCGAAATTTCTCGGAAGATATTATTATAAATTGAAAAATAGTCCATACTTTCAGTGTAGTCGATGTAATGTAAATGAAACAATGCAGTCTTCCTCTACAGTTTAATGATTAATGTAAATAATTAGCTCCCGACATGTTTCCAGTGCTTAAGCACTTACCATCAGGGGATACTAAAAGGATAGTACAAAGTTGAGAAGGAACAGTGAGTATAAAACAAAGTTTGAAGAGTGCATTTCTGCAAAACTCGAAGTTATAGGTAAGTCCTTCTCAAACTTTGTTTTATACTCATTGTTGGTTCTCAACTTTGTACTATCCTTTTAGTATCCCCTGATGATGAGTGCTTAAGCAATTGAAACATCTCGGGAGCTGCATTGTTTCATTTACATATTATTAAGTTGAAGAAATAGTCCATACTTTCAGTGGAGTTGATGTAATATAAATAAAACAAAGCAGTCCTCCTCCACAGTTTATTAAAAATTATGATAGATGAAAAGGTTCCCTACATGTTTCGAGCGCTTAAGCACTCATCATCAGGGGATACTAACATCGAGTTTTGTAGACAAAACGTTGTCTCAAATTATTGAGTACAACTCATAGTAACTTGGAAGTTAAAGACTTGGTATGTGAGATGTTTAATTATCTTAAGAAATGAATAAAGTTCTGGTTAAATGTGAGATTGAGATCTGAGAAAAAAACACTGTGAGTGGATAATGGAACAGTTTAAAATTTATGAAGGAGAAGAAATTTTTTTTACATTATAGTTGTGCGTTTAGAATTTAATTTATATTAATATATAGGTATATAAATAGCCCCATACTACCACATCAGCTAAGTTTATATACCTATATATTAATATAAATTAAATTCTAAACGCACAACTATACTTAATATAAAAAAAAAATTCTTCTTCATAAATTTTAAACTGTTCCATTATCCACTCACAATGTTTTTTCTCAGATCTTAATCTCACATTTAACCAGAACTTTATTAATTTCTTAAGATAATTAAACATCTCACATACCAAGTCTTCAACTTTCAAGTTACTATGAGTTGTACTCATTAATTTGAGACAACGTTTTGTCTACAAAACTCGATGTTAGTATCCCCTGATGATGAGTGCTTATAAGCGCTCGAAACATGTAGGGAACCTTTTCATCTATCATCATTTTTAATAAACTGTGGAGGAGGACTGCTTTGTTTTATTTATATATATATTATAAGGTTTTTGTAGTTTGCTTTACACTGATAACGCGTGCCGCACTTGTGCCAATTAAAGTAAGTTTTTTAGGCTGGAGGGTTACAATAAGTGAAAAGTCAAAAATATACATAGTTATTTGATATAAGTAAACAATAAATTTAGACAACTAGATGTAAGTAGATTCAAATTTATTTTTAATATTTAATTTATTAATTTGGTAATTGTGGATAGTTCAATTTTATTTGTAATACTTTTTGAAATAAAGTGTCAAGTTTTAATTGAAAAGAACATCGGAAAGAACACCGCAAAAATATCGATGTTAACGAATAAAAAAACATCGATATAAACACAAAAATCGATGTTTTCAAAACATCGATACATCGTGCGCATTCCTAATTCAAACCCTACATTGTAGTATTTATACATAGTCTTCCCGCATGTCTTTGCTTCCCGCGCTACGCGAGACGGTAGCACTACGTAGTGCATGCAGTCTACTTTCGATATAAACGATACAAATCGTTTAGTTTGACAACTCGAGTTTTTCAGCGATTTCCAACCTCCAAATATCGTGCGCCTCATTTACGTGCTGTTGTTGATCATTCGCAATTTTCGCTCGGTTGTGTGACGTGACATGGGGGGGGGGGGGGGGGGTCTGAAAAAAAGTTACCATTTTGTGACGTGGGGGGGAGGGGGTCAACAATCCTCTGAAAATCCGTGACGTCCTTTATGGACGGCCCCTTATACCGTTGGGAGGACGAGTTCAGATTCTATCTCGATGTTTGGAGGTTTAAAATAAACTTCAATGGTATCAAAAAAACATCGATGTTGGAAATGAAACATGGATGTTTTTTGCCCAACCCTGTATATTAAAAACAAGAGCTTATCTGAATTTTTCATACTGATTTTCGTGTTTAGCAAGATAAAATACGTCGGAAATAGCTATTTTTGAGCCCGAAACTTTTTGGTGTTGAGCAGTGTAATTATTAAATCCTAAAAATTGCGATTATAAACGGCGAGGTTGAGGTTTATCGACTTGGATGAAGAGTAACTTTTAAGTATCGGTAATTTTCATTATTCTTATTACTTTTGATAACATAACCTGCAACGTGAAACCAAAGAGTAACCCAACTTTGGTAAAACAATATTTGTACTGTCTTTTAGACCGCGAACTAACGGACGATTTTATGGCGCCACCAAGTTGCTCTTAAACGTGTTAAGAATCTGTTGAGCCGACTGGAGTGAGCCAAAAACATTAAAGACTATAGCATCCCTAAATATAATCGATTACTCGCCGATAGAACCGATCACCGGGATCAGTGCCCAGCCCTAGCCGGCAATTGCCTCGCATCGAGACTATTGATCGCCAGGAAAAGCCCGCTATTTTCTGTTTTGTTATTTTTCATTCAACAACATTTCTGGTAAATATTAAAATGCTTTGCCATCCTTAACGTACCTACCTATTAAATTGCAAATTTTCCACAAATTGGGTAAACTAATAAGTATTCAAAATACTTCTTAAAGAACGATAACTTTTTATCACTATAAAGGTACCTGCTTTTCTACTTATAGGCACAAACTTACCTGCTAAATTTGTTAAAATATTTGCAAACAATTTCAACCGTTGTCAATTGTTTGGACACTTTTTGCAGCACAAGAACTAGCACTCAACTTGTGGCTTTCACAGAAATGCGATGCGGCACTAACGGACTAAAGGTCTGTTTTCACGGGGTTGAAAATCGATAACATTGGGTCTCCGGCCCATTGATTTTAGCCAGCCAATCGTGGAGCGCGTTTATAATATTGATCCAGCGTATCGTATATATTGCGCACAAAGTCGATATCATGGGCATGTTCTGTTTGCAAAACTTGTGCCCGCATCGATTTTCGTTTCTTAGAGGGCTTGGAATAAATTAGTTGAATAGAGGATTTATCTTGTATGCAGGTATCGAGAAATATATTGCATTTTAGTTTGGAGGATGCAATTCTTGTCATAAGAATTGAGTTTCTACTTTTATTGTGTTACGTTGAGGGAATAATCATATTGGGAGAAAGTTGATTATTTATTTAAATCTTCTTGAGTGAAACATTACCTAATTATTTAATGCGAGTTCATTAAACATTAAAACCTTATCTGTTTTCGCTTTTAAATTTTTTTAATATATAGGTAGGTATAGGTATAGAGTTTTTTAAAACACCAAAATTAAAGGCCAAAGATATAAGAAAGTTACACTTTGCCTTTGAATGGGATTATCCAAGGGTGGCCATAAACAAACAATGAATGAATGAATAAATAAATGCAGGTAAATTATGGTCCGTACTTAAAAATGTCTTAAAGTAAACTGCAAGTCCGGAAGACATAATTTCATTTTTAAAGTAATAGTTTGGTGATTTTAAACCGATTTTTACCTGATTCAAAATAAGAGGGTTAATCCCATAAAACAAATTATGTTCTAAAATCTGTATATACACTATCGGACAAAAGTAGAGCAACACTTTCGAAAAATGAAAGAAATCTCGATTTTATAATACACTACGCCCATTAATTATCGAATATTCAAAAAGGCACGCTCAAATTAATAAGCTGTTATTTTGTTAATATTAAACCAATTTTGAATTTTTTTTTCTTAAATGATAGATAAAAGATTCTAGAGTTTAAGGCAGACTAGTTTACGTGCTGATACGTCTTATTGTACGGGGTAGCGCATAAAATCTAGATGCATGTAAATTTCCTAAAATTTAAAACTGACATATCTTACATAAAAATTGAATTTTATTTATTTTTTAAACTAAACCAATTAGACATCTATCTGCGTTAGAGACTGGCCAAAAAGTTTCGCCATGCCACTAGAGGCAAAGAAAAAATTACCATTTCTTCCGAATAAATTATGTTGCTGATAAAATGTTTGGTAAACAATCAATGCGTCATTTTATATCTTTTGGCTTTTGCTAAATTTAGAATAAAAAACATGTCAACAAATTAAGTCTATAATACAGAGTGCCACGCAAATATCTATCCATTTAATTCATTTACTTGCTGCATTTTATTTGCTTAAATATTTAATTCAGACGGTTAGATGAATAGCTATGCTAGATCTCGCCGTCATTAAAATATTTATACTGATGTTATTTGTCGTCATTTAATAAATACTTTATTTATTTATTTACAGAAAATTAAAAATACAAAAATAACGATAGAAATACAAATTTTTTAGTATCGGGTATTGCCTCCACGAGCATTGAGCACTTCTTGACACCGTCGTGGCATGCTTAAAATTAGATTTCTTATAAAATCTTGGTCAATATTCTGCCATATTCGATGCAGCGCTTGTTTTAATTGTAGAAGAGTTTGCGGCGGGATAACTTCCGCACGGACTTGCCTCTTCATACGGTCCCACACATGCTCAATGGGGTTTAGGTCCGGGCTTCGAGCTGGCCAATTCATTACAGAAATTCCAGTGTCAGCTAAATACTCCTGGACAATTCTGGCGGTATGGGGACGCGCGTTGTCATGCATAAAAATAAAATGTTCTCCAATTGCAGGAGCAAAAGGTATTACGTGTTCCTGCAGAATTTCTGTAATGTATCGGTCGGCCGTTAAACGTTCTATAAAGGTTAAGTCCGTTTTTTCCTCTAATGATATTCCCCCCCCAAAGCATTACTGAGCCCCTTCCATAACTAATAGTATTTTTAAAATTACACTGTGCAAATCTTTCACCAGGCCTTCGAAACACTTTTTGACGCCTATCATTACTATACAGACAAAACCGGGACTCATCGCTAAATAGAACATTACCCCACTCACCTTCACCCCAAGCCACATGTTCCCTAGCATATCCTAAACGTGCACGTCGATGTACTGGTTCCAATTTAGGGCCTTGCGCTGCCTCGTATGGCCTAAGCTGAACCTCTTTTAAGCGATTTCGGATCGTTTGCTTGCACACTCGCATAGGACCATACGTATTTGAAAACTGCGTCTGTAATTGAGTGCTGGTAATGAAACGTTGTCTTGTACACTGCAGACGAACAAACCTATCTTGGTTATAGGTGGTTTTTCTTGGTCGACCTTGTCCTTGCTTTCTTTGGTTGGAGCCAGTTTCTCGATATCTTCTTAAAATTTTGGATATTGTTCCCTGAGTTTTGGCTAAAATTCTAGCAATATCTGCTTGAGAAAGACCCTGTTCATACAACCCCCTAGCATAAGAACATTGTTCTGGTGTTAAAAATCGATTAGCGTTCATAATTACTTAGTATGGTAAACTTTAACAACTTTTAATGTCAAACATACAGATATCATTTACTTACCATATCCTAGGTTACCTAATAATGAACTGGATATTCCTGTATCTGAATTTGTATTTGTATAAATTTTCTGTAAATGAATTAAATGGATAGATATTTGCGTGGCACTCTGTATTATAGACTTAATTTGTTGACATGTTTTTTATTCTAAATTTAGCAAAAGCCAAAAGATATAAAATGACGCATTGATTGTTTACCAAACATTTTATCAGCAACATAATTTATTCGGAAGAAATGGTAATTTTTTCTTTGCCTCTAGTGGCATGGCGAAACTTTTTGGCCAGTCTCTAACGCAGATAGATGTCTAATTGGTTTAGTTTAAAAAATAAATAAAATTCAATTTTTATGTAAGATATGTCAGTTTTAAATTTTAGGAAATTTACATGCATCTAGATTTTATGCGCTGCCCCGTACAATAAGACGTATCAGCACGTAAACTAGTCTGCCTTAAACTCTAGAATCTTTTATCTATCATTTAAGAAAAAAAAATTCAAAATTGGTTTAATATTAACAAAATAACAGCTTATTAATTTGAGCGTGCCTTTTTGAATATTCGATAATTAATGGGCGTAGTGTATTAAATGCATGATATCGTATTTAAATACATCGTGTCTTAAACATCAAAGTAGGCTTCTGTTATCGGCGACAACAGCTTTTTCCAACAATCAAAACAAATAAAATATTGACGTAAACTTTCAAATACAGTATTGTAATGCGTCAAAAGTAAAGCAACATTTCAATATTTTCCTAAAAAAGAAAGGTTTTAGTAAAAGTAAAGGTTAAAGTATTTTTGCAGAGTTTATTTTATGTTTAATTGATATTTCTGTACTGTATTAATCATATCAAGAGGTATTCCAATTTTGAAAGAATTAAAGCAGAGAGTAGTGAATGCACACTTGGAAGGTACAATACAAGCCACAATTTCAAGACGGCTTGTTTTACCAAGATAACCGTATACAAAATAATTTCAAGTTACATTCAAAGGGGACATTTAGAGAATCTACCGAAATCGGAAAGGCCGAAAAAAACAACAATTTGGACAGACAGACGCATTAAAAGGATTTCTCAAAACGATCCTTGGATGTCTGCACCTAGATTTTTGCTGAAATTCCCGAAATTATGGTTAGTCCACGGACAGTTCAAAGAAGGTTGATAGACGCAAAGTTATTTAGTAGACGCCCGGCTAAAAAGCCCCTTATTTCGGCAAGAAATAGAGTACCTAGGCTTGAATTTGCACGTCGACATTTAAATTGGACAGTAGACGAGTGGAAAAAAGTTTTGTTTAGCGATGAAACGCGTTATAAAAATTTCAATTCTGATGGAATGAAGCGTGTACGACGGGCAATCAACACAAGGCTTAATCCCAAATACGTTACACCCACAGTTAAACATGGCAAAGGCAGTGTTTTTCTATGAGGTTGTTTCTCATGAAATGGGGTGGGTCCTTTAAACTTCATTAATGACACCATGGATCGATTTGTCTATAGAGATATAATGCAAAATGTAATGTTGCCTTATACAGAGTGGGAAATGCCGTTGCGTTTTATTTTCCAACAGGATAATGATCCAAAACACTCATCACCAATTGTTCAAGAGTGGTTTCAAGAAAATAACGTTCGGGTTTTGCAGTGGCCGGCACAATCCCCAGACCTTAACCCCATTGAAAATCTATGGATAGAAGTTGAACGTGGAATTCGTACACAATCATTTCCAAATAAAAAATAATTGGTAAATAAAATTAATGAAGTTTGGACAAACCTTCCCGAAAATACCGTTTAAAATTGATTGCCTCAATGTCGCCACGTATGTAATAAAAAATAATGGATATTCTATTAACTATTAACATCATACTTCTAGCTATTGTAATTATTAAATGTGCTTAATGGTTTTTTATCGTAATATGTAAAATAAAATACTGTTGACACAATTTGTTGCTTTACTTTTGTCGCACTTCATTTTGTCGATTTTTATAATTATAAATATTTCTCTACCTTCATTTTGTTTAAAGTGTACCAAAATATTGTGAAAAATTACTAATATTGTGGGAATAATATTTCATTAAAATTAGCTGGGGATCACAATCATATAATTAATTTTTTAAACTCAAAGAAATAAAAGCACTTTGTTGCTCTACTTTTGTCCAATAGTGTATAGCCACTCTAGTTAGTTTTAAGCTTAGTAATTATTTTTTCTACTAGCGTGCGGAAAAACGCATTTTCCGCACATGTTTTAGTGCGGAAAATCCACTTTTCCGCACCGTGCGGCAAAGATTTTTCCGCACTGTTATATTTTGAAATTAAATTTAATTAAATTAAATGCTGTACGATTTGAAGTCACTGTTCATCATATTACCTTTGAAATATCTTAGTTGCTATGGTGTATATAACCAGTTGTTGATTTGTATGTCACTGTCAACAGAATATTATAAATTTAAACTAGTTTATCAGTTTTTCTACTGGAGTTTTGCTGAATTCTTCGGCACGCAAAATGATTTCCGATGAAGAGATGAACGAATTAATATTGTAAAATTTTGTTCATTGTAATAAAAATTAAAAAAAAAAACTCCGTTTTTTAAATTATTTTCAATTTGTTTCCTCACGCTAGTAGAAAAACTATTGTTCCTAACACGTGCAGAAACCTATTTTTCCGCACTTAAATGCTTGACACCACTCCGCTACGCGTCGTGCTGTCAACGGCATTTGCGTGCGGAAAAATCGATTTTCTGCACTTGTTAGGAAAATAGCTATTTATTTCGTGTGTAATACAGCGTTTGTTTAACCGTGTGTGAGTCATGGAAAATATGTGCGAGCCTAATGTATCTCAGGAGATAACCCCGTCGAAAAGCAGAAAACACTTTTCTGTGGAAACTGAGGAAGTTATAATAGTATATTAAAGTACATGTTTTATAAAGCATCATCTTATAGCACGCGTCCATGTTAAAAAACGAGCCGCTTGCGGCGAGTTTTTTAACGGGACAAGTGCTCTAACTGCTTTATAAAACACGTACTTTATACTATTTTTTCTATTTTGTATTTTTTTCAATAAGAAAATACATATTTAAAAAGAAAATCAACCCTTCAAATTTTGTAAATTTGTGTGTCTAAATTCTATGTTGGTAATACTCTAAATTTCTTTTTATCATAGTAGCCTTGACAATAAATAATATTTTCTTTGTGTCATTGTCACGAAATTTGTGATTTAATATTTCATAGAGTTGTTCATAATTATAATTAAAAAAATATGGAGCATGATAATCTAAGTTTAACTCCCCCTGAGTTAAGGGATATTGCTAATAAAACGATAAATCAACTTTTACCAGAGAAATCCCGAAAACTTTCTTTTCTCATGGATAACAATAACAGGAAACGTCAGACGTCAACAGAATAAAACATTTAAATATAACCAATGCCAACTTTTAAAATATAAAATTCGGAGTTCGAAATGGATATATTTCGAACTCGCTAGCGCGTTCGAAATATCTATTTTTCGAGACAAAATTAGAAAAACAATGTTTATTCAACTCTTATTGAACGTGCGGTCAGCAAGCAAGCAGCGTTAGAAGAAACGGTCACATTATAGTATGGAGAATTGTGAATAATCCTATTTTAGCGAGGAAAAAAAGAACCAATACTGGCATTTTCTCGAAGATAGATGGAAGTAATCAAGATATAATACGGCGTAAAATTTACAAGTTATACGAGGAACCAGGCATGCCTACATTAGATAATTTAATTAAGAGACACTTTTTAATGGAATCCAGTAGAATCGGGAATGGCGATCCGAATATCTACAAAAAAAATAGGATTTACAGAGATCAGCAAAGGCCGATTATTTACTTCGATGAAACCTGGTTCGACACATATGGTACCCCGGAAAAGGGTTGGGTTGACGCAAGCGGCAAGTGTAAAACAACGCGCCATCAAAAAGAGATAAACGAATTACGATTTTGCATGCTGGATCTAAAGACGGACGGATTCCAAATGGACTTTCTCTGTCTGCAAAAAACATTAAAGATTCTTCTCTGGATTACCATGAGGACACCACTGCTGATTTATTTGAAGATTGGTTTAAAAACAAGCTAATTCCAAAGATACCTCCGAATAGCATAATTGTAATGGGCAATGCAAGCTACCATAGAAGGCAGTTGACCAAGACTCCCGCTTCAAATGACACAAAAGCAACAATTCGAAACTACATGTATGATAATGACATTTATTTTCGGGAAGATTTCACCAAAAGGTGATTAATTGAGGTTTAACAAAGTTTAAAACTGCAAAAGGAATACTTCTGTGATAATTGTGCAAAAAATCATATTGTTTTAAGGCTTCCACCATACCATTGTATATTTAATCCCATAACAGTGGTAGCTGTTTGGATAATATTTTTACCAATCTGGAGGGCACGTATCAGATTGACGTTGTCGAAACACATATATCTGATCACATGGCTCAATTAATATTTTTTGAGATGAACCAAACCAAAAAGTGTCTCATTTATAAAAGATTTTTTTCAGAAAAAAATAAACGCAAAGTAAAGTTTATGAGAGCTCTAAAAGTGCAAGATTGGGAAAGTGTTTTTTCAAGTAGATAGGAGAAACGTTAATCTACGATGGGATGCATTTATTAAGACTTATATAAGAATTTTTGTATCAGTATTTTCCTAAAACTTTTGTGTATGAAAACAAAAAAATATCACAAAGCAGTAGCAATGTTATATAGTGTAGGAAAAGGTTGGATACATCATTGGTATTATCAAGAAATAATAACTTATATAAGCCTGTTTATAATGAAACTAAAAGAGAGAATGACGAGCTTCTAAAAGAGGAAAAATCGAAAAAATTTGAAAGAAAGGACAATAAAAATAAATGGGCCATTTGTAATGAAATAAATAATGAATTTAAAATAATTGAACCACATTTTGCTAAAATTCGTTATAAGTTAGTGTATGATTTTAATAGAAAGAGTGGTGTTTTAGGATTGCAACAGAGAAATTAAATCTGACCTACAAAAAAACAGTATTGGTACAGCTTTAAATTAATTTTAGTAAAAAAATTGTTTGGTTGTGAAAGCTGTAGGAGAAACGGTACTTCCATCGCTTCCATAGGCCGCACGCCCCTGATCCTTATATTATAGTCACATACAGTGGCGGCTCGTGAACTCTATTAGTAGGTGTGCTGCATAGATACAAAAAAATAACGCGGCGGGGAAAAAAAATTTTTGGACCACGCCCACTTATAAAAATTTTAAAATATAAATTTTGCCACGACTTTACCCGCAATTTTAATATTTAAATCGGGCATAGGGCGACCACGCTTTTCCACAACTAATTGTTTTCCACTTTTTTCACGTTTCCTTTTGATGTCCACGAAATATCCCCGGATTGTCGGACGTATCGCTCTCATCATGCCCCCGAAGAGCCAATTCAAAAGCTTCACAAAATTTTATACAATTTATAATTTTTGATAAAATATACCTATTCTTTGACACATTTCATTATGTCTCTCTCTGTACAGGGTTATTCATTATAAATGGACCGCCCCTTTAACTTTGTTATTTTTAAAGATCGAGAGCCGATTTTTTTACCAAATTGTAAGAAATCTTTTGATTTTTTTAATTTATAAAAATATTATACAGCGTGTTCCAAAAACGCGTACCAGATCAAACTTATAGTTTCCACCCTGTATATTATTACAGATTCGGATTCTACTTCAAATTCTGAGCAGATTTTATATAATATACCCTTTACCTAAGTTTAACTGTTTTCGAGCTAGAAACAATAAAAAATCGACTTACAATAATATTTATTTAGTGGTAATTGAATAATTGATTGATCTGCAAAATTAACTTCTCTTGGAGAGAAGAATAAATACCTATATGAAATAGTATATAGGTATAACAATAATGAATACCATCAAGCTCTTACTGAAACTATATTATTCTCAAAAGTAATGGTAAAAAATGTTCAACTAAAAACTAAACTAGCATTTACTGGTATTTCACGTAGTTGGCGTCATTCTAAAAAATCTAAATATAAACAAATTTAAATTAAAGAAATTATTGAAGTAGATGTTTAACATGTCCTCCATTTTCTTGAATACATCTTCTATAAATTCGTTTTTGTCTCTCTATTGCAGCTAAAATGATTCCTTATTGATTTCTGCCATTTAATATTTCTATTTCTGTGGTTAGTATTTCCCTAATCCTATTCACCGACGGTTGTTTTTCATGATTTAATTTTCCTTTTAAAAACCCACAAAGAAAATTATCTAAAACAGTTAAATCTGGCCTGTTCGCTGGCCATCTGCAGGACCCAAATCTTCCCATCCAAAAATCAAAATTTTCGTTCAAATACTCCGTAACAGCAACAACATTGTGAGCAGGAGCCCCATCCTGCTGCCAAATAACTTGATTATGATTCCTTAAATCAGGAACTATTTAATGTATTAATTCCAAATATCGGTTTCATATTACCGTCAAAAAATATTGCACCAATGACTCTATTATTCAAAATACCAGCCCATACGTGAACAGATTGACGGTCTGAATGTTTTATTTGCCGAAAAGCTCTGGTATTTTCAGTCGACCAAAAATGCATATTTTCTGTTAAAAATGCCAGAGGTTGAAAATGAAGACTCGTCCGTGCAAATAATTTTATTAAATAATTGTGCATTTTGCTCCAAACGTTCCATCATTTCCAAACAAAAACGTAAACGAGCTGCTTTATTTTCTTCAGACAATTTTTGCGCCGGTAAAATTTTGTAAGGGTGGTATTTATATTTTTGTAGAGTTCTCTGTATCTTAGAATAGGATTTACCTAGTGTTTCAGACACAGGTATAATGGATTTTTCCGGACATTCTAAAATTACAAAGCAAGGGAATTAACATGCAGATACCAATTAAAGGAAAAAATTACCTTCAAACTGCAAAAGAATTTCTAACTCTTCATTTTCACGATTTTCGTTCCCAGCTAATGTTCTTTTCTTACGCTTAAATGTAGTTTCAGTACAAACTTTATGGTATATTCGAGGAAAAGTAATTAAACTAGGAATTCTCCTTTCTCCTTCAAATATTCTTTGATATTCTCGTTTAGCTTGTCTTTTGTTGTATGCGTTTTTAATATATAATTCATATATATCACGTTTTTCTGCCTCAGAAAAGCTCATTCTTTAATTAATTCAACTGACATCATAAGTTTTACTTTGCCAGGGAAACTGTCAAATTTGTTCTAATTCCTGAAATCATAGCTAACTTGGCAAATTGACCCAAATAAAAATTAATAACCATTCTTTTCTGAAGTCAAGTAACCTAAGGCTATTTAAAGCAGAGGTACCACAATAATTGGCACTCATTCAGATAATTCTTAAAAAGTTAATATAAGAAAATCATAATCATTTTGCTGTCTCTGACCGTTTTGCGGCAATAATTAGCAAAATTTGGTAAAAAGTAGATTTTTAATTGTTACTAGCTCGGAAACAGAACTTAGGTAAAGGATATATATAATAAAATATGCTCAGAATTTGAAGTAGAATCCGAATGTGTAATAATATACAGGGCGTTTCATTAAAAAGACTATAAGTTTGATCTGGTACGCGTTTTGGAATACCCTGTATTAAATTTTTATAAATCATAAAAAAATTCAAAAGATTTCCTACAATTTGGTAAAAAAATCAGCTCTCTATCATTAGAAATAACAAAGTTAAGGGGGCGGTCCACTTATAATGAATAACCCTGTACATTAATCCAATAAGCGGAATCTAATAGAGCCATAATATTAGTTGACCCTAGTAACGCAAATTCCATACAATTATGAAGATGGCTTTTAGAGTTTTCGTGTATTTTTATCTTCAAACTGAAGGGCTCTAGATCGGTGACCCCTATTTCCGTCCAAGCTTTATCGCCACCAAAAAGTAAGCAGGGAAAACAGTAAAAGCATTTTTGTTGTAACATCCACAAATCCATTAATATTTTAAATAAATGTATCTATTAAATTTACGTGTATAGCTTTTTCCTCTTCTTATACTAGATTTTTCAATAATAATATCTGGTAATGGTCTACCTTTTGATTTTAATTCTATCTTTTCTTCGTATGAATATTTAAAAAATCTCTTCACATTAATTAAGTTGAAGACCACTTCCATAGTACACTACACAGTTAAAATTTGTCACAGCAATACACAAAAACCACCCCCGCACTCAATTATTATTGTTTTTAAGTTCAGCTCGCCGTAGACCAAACAGTCGCGTAAAAATTCGTTCGATACTATTCAATATCGTATCGCGCCACCCGCACTGCGCTGGACTAAATGCAGCGAACTCTGCAGTTAAATCACGACAAAATCACGGCTTTATTTTAGACCGTTACGGGAGAAGCGGAGTGCCGCGCGGGTATTCGAAGGAGCTCACCGACCCCGATCATGTTGCCCAGATCAAAAATAATTCAGCGACAGGGAGAGTCGGTAGTCGGTACGATATTTCATTGGTCGACTTTACATAGGCCGCCACACACACGAGTCTAGAGCTGGAAAAACAATCCGAGCAAGAATTAATACAATTGAAATGAAATATTTTTTATACATTATGTAATAATTATTATTATTATTTTTCTTCATTTTTTTGGAAGCTCTGCAGCACTGCAGCGCTTATGCACCAGCTGCCACTGAGTCACAACCAAGTTAAATCACGATGGTAAATTCTTAGTACTTCCAATTTCTATTAAGTAATTTGCGATTTAAAAGATATAATACGATTAGCCGGGATGCCGGAATAAGTAAGCAACCACTAGCCGCGTGGCGAAATTATCGACTATGATGATCGGAGCATCTATCTCGGAATTACCTTAAGGAATATGCCCGATACCCTGTATAATTAAAAGTATCTGGCAATCAATAAGAAGTTAACTAATGCAAAAAATTAAAGTTTAAATTGCGGTAACACATCAATGATAAACCTGACGTGGTGCACTTTATAATAAGATTATAACTCATTAGGGTTCTTTTCCGGTTACAATAATGAATGACGTTAAGGTATGTCAGTCGTCCGGTTGAAGAATATGTGGTTTACAAAAATGGTAATTAAGTATATCAACTTCATCTACTCATTAGCATTTACTTCTAAAGGTATGATTATTCAATATTAATATATCCGTCATTTATGTGATTATAATATATTAAATCATTATTCCATCCAATTTTGCATTAATTATACCGTGCCTAATTTTTAATAACATCGTATTCCCCGCTTAAATGGATCACTTATTATTATTATAATATAAAGTATAGTTAAAAGAAATACACGTGCACATTCTTGTCTTGTTCCCCAATTTTACCTGTTCCCCTCATTCTCAGAATGCATAAACTCTTATGAGTGAACTATGTTACCAAAGCATAAAGAGACCACCAGGTAAAATGTAAAATGTAAGTGTACCAACAGCATCCTAAGCAAGCGATTCGCCATTTTCTTCGAATGCAAGCCGTCAGTTTCGCTAAATGGATTGTAGTGCAAACATCGTTTATACAGAGCAGGATCGACTTTGTGTTTATTTTTTTATTCAAAATGACTACTGAGGATCGTGGAATATGTCGCTATGCTGCTAAGTTGTGTGGACACAATTCAAAAAACTGCGATTTGAGTTAATATAGATTTTCGCAGGAATCAGAAAGGTACCGTAAAGCGGGGCTAATTCGGCCAGATTTTACAGTTTTTTGCATTTTTTAAATGTAAAAACTTTCGCGATGCAATTAATATTATTTATGTGGGATAATATATCCTTGCTAGAGTACTTTTTAAAAGAAAATGTTTTTTTTTTGTTCTAACGTATATTTTTTTTGGTTGAAAAGTGTCCGAATTTACCCTACAAGGTGGGGCAAATTCGGACACCTATTTTAAACAGCAAAATATTGAAGTAAACATGGCTTAATAGTTAGCTCGGACACCAATTTAAGTTTTAAAAATATATTAGGTGGGTAGGTTCTAGAAAAAGCTAGCATAAAAGCTAAAAATATTAAAAAAAAAAGCTTTTATATTTACCATATCACAAAATATGGGATTTATTTTAGAAAAATCTTACAAAATTAAAAATATTTTCTTAGAAAAATAATAAACAAACATGTAGGTATTCTCAAAAACAACAACAACAAAAAAAAACTCTTTAAACAAATAAAAACAAGCAACTTCTTATTCTAAAGGAATATTTGGCATATTAGAAAACATAAATCGTTCTCTTCTTAAAGGCTTTGGTTTGAGGATCACTAAAATATTACTATCCTCGACAATACTTTGGTCAGGAACATGAGTAAAGTAAAAGTATGTACATTTGTCAGTCTCCTTTTTTCTTAAAAATGTCACTAAATAAAGGTTGCTTTCAGGAACTTGGTCATATTTCTCTACAACTTTGGCAGCATAATATTTTAGGTTTGTAGAATTTGCTATTGAAACTTTAACTACAACAAATGTGTGGACATCAATGTTTAGAACTCCTCGATTTTTCTCCAAGTTGTCCAAGTCCAATATAGGCAAATCGTCGCTGGCACTGGAAGGGCCTGCTTGAAGTACAAGGTCATTTTTATTAATATTAAAATTATTAGTTTTTTGCAATTTTTGTTTTAGAATAGATAGCGGTTCCTCATCGGAATCTGAAAAATCATCCTGACCTGGTCTTGCTTCCAATGTATGGAAATCTCTTATCTCCACAGCCTTTCCAGGTTCAACATTGATGCGCTTTCTTCTAGTCTTCGTTTTAGGTTCAGGCATCCTCGATATTTTAAGAAAATCTAATGGCGAGTCTGAAAGAACTGAATTATTCTCTTCAAAATTTTCGTTCAGTTTGGGAATTTTCTTGAGAACTTGATCTGGATCGAAAGGATTTATTCCGCATGCCCTGAATCCTGAAGTGATGGTTTTTTCAGAAGGGGCTTCGATTCCATTCAAAGCAGTTTTCAACAACATGGGGAAATCGGATTTCTGGAAGGGTCCTTCTCTTTTGAGTTTCCAGTCTGTTAAAATTTTCCTCCATGACTTTTTTAGGGGAGCGAAGAAGGCAACGTCAAGGGGCTGGCACACATGAGTGGAATTTGGCGGAAGTAAAATGAATTTGATGTCATGTTCTTCGCACTTCTGGATGACATCTAACGTGAGGTGCGAAGACAAATTGTCGCCAATCATTATTTTCTTTCCTTGTTTATTCCGGAAGTAAGGCAAAACTATTTGTCGGAACCATTCAACAAAAACTCGGGCGTTAAACCATCCAGATGGAGTGCAAGAATATCGGTATCCTAATGGTCCATTTTCCTCCCATTCCTCATACCGATGCTTTGCCTTGTAAACGACAAATGGCGGCAATAAATTTCCCACAGCGAAAGCTGCCATCATAACGGAAATGCTGGTTTTTGTGGAGTCTATAATTCGATCACAATATTTGCTGCCTCTCTTGCACACTACTTTGACACGACCAGGGTCATCGCTAAAGTTCGTCTCGTCATAGTTAATTACATTTTGCAACGGCACACCTTCTAATAAAATGTTCAGTTCAGAGAAATATTCTTCCATAGCTGTATGGGTGACCTGGGCCCTGTTCCTTTTAATGTTTTGTGCGAGACGCACGGACAGTTCTTTGTGTCTATTTAGGAATTTTTTCATCCAATCGCGTCCTGGCAAATTAGAGTTGTTTTGAAAACTCAGAATCTGGATACCTTTCCGATTAAGGTAGTTCTGTACAATGTTGCGCAAATCCAATTCTGTTAATGGAAACCCCCACAAAGCAGCAGTCGTAACTGCATGGACTAAACTTGATTCTCCATCAGAGCTCAATACTGTTGGACGACCAGGTTTTTTATCATGATTTCCTTTAACTTTATCGCCTATGGTGGATTTGGGAATCCCATAAAATTCCGATGCTTCTCTAATTGACATTGCTTGTCGCCGAACCGCTTCTACAGCCCTTGCTAACTTTTCTTCAGAATAATTTTGATAGGGGCGACTCCCCAACTGCCTTTTGTATGCTCTAACCATTGTCCGAAGTTACCCCTCAAAATTGATTTTTTTTGCTCACACCTCGCTAAAAAAAAAATATAGCAGCTATAAATTTCAAATTTTTTCAAAATGTCAAGAAGATATAGGGCTACAAAAAGTTGAAATAAAGTTTTCCCCTACAATAACTAGATTTGGCTGTGCGCCAGTTACTTTTTCCACTTTTAAAAATGTTCCAAAATGGCTTCCTAATAAAATAACACCTGGAGACGAGACACTTAAAGTCTGTGCGTTTTAAGAAGTCCGATATCGGATTAAATCACCAAGGGATGTTATCGCTTTTAAAACAGTAAGTCGGTTAAGTTACAATATCTTCGCACCTTCGCTATACTTGATCACACCGAACATCCCACTGGTTTACTGTATTCTATTACTGGGCGAAATCAGAGGTTTCAAAACAAAATTATCTTAGAATTACGCGTTGAGCATAAATAATAATTAAATAGATAATTAAATTATTTTGCTATTATTATAGTTAAATCTATATAATAATCGCTATTTTCCAAGAACCAATTAAAATTTGCTCAAGTGCGGGATGGTTAAATATGTTAAAGATTTTGTCAGGTATATACTTTTCCGATAATGACATTATTTTGGGATTATTATAATTAAATCTTCATAATAATTACTATTTTCCAAGAAATAATTAAAATTTGCTGAAGTGCGGGATGGTATGTTCTACTTTATTTTAAATAAGTAGTTGTGCTTTTCACTTTTAGTTTGTTTCTCATTGTGTGTGAATTAAAATCAGTTATTAAGCAAAGTTATGGAAAATGTTCAGCAAGGTGGCACATCGCCTAGAAGGCATTTATCTCCAGGTGAACGCCGTTTGGTATTACAAGTGGAACGTTATTTTACTTTAGAAAAAGATAACTCTGGCCCGTTAGAGTCTGTTTTGGCAGTGCAAAAACGAACGTCTGATGCTTGCGGCATTTCAGAGAAGACCTTAAGAAGACTTCGAAAAAAGAGTGAAGAGGATTTGGACAGACCATATAAAAGGGTTCGACTCCATTCAAAAACCTTGGATTTATCCCAAGGGATAAAACTCTCTATTAGGAATATTGTTTATGATATGTATAAAGCCAAGGAATATGTTACCCTCAAAGCTATTCTTGAAAAGATAAAGCAGAAAAAACTTTGCGATATTGGAACTAACAGTTTGTCCATCATCTTAAAACATATGGGTTTCAAATATAAAAAAACGAACAACAGAAAACTGCTTTGCGAGCTGTCCAATGTTGTTTCGAAAAGATGGCAATTTTTAAGGGATTATTTAAACAACAAAAAATCGGAATTGTCAACACAAGTTGTTTTTCTTGACGAAACATGGGTATTTGCAAACGGATCTTCAACAAAAACGTCTTGGCAGGATGACTCAAAGCATTGTTATTCAAGTACCCGTGCAAGTAATGGAAAAAGGTATATTATATTACATGCTGGTAATAAAGAAGGTTTTGTTTTAAATGCCAGTTTGATATTTTCATCAACAAAAAAAACTGATGATTATCACGGCAATATGGATGCTGACATTTTTGAGCATTGGTTCGAGGAAAAACTTTTAAAAAGTTTAGAAAAACCTTCCTTAATTGTTTTAGACAATGCCTCTTACCATACGAGACTCGAAGAGAAATTCCCTACAAGCAGCTGGAAAAAGGAAGAAATAAAAGAGTGGTTGTCAAAGAAAAACATAAACCATGAAAATTTATATTTAAAAAGTGAACTTTTAAGCAAGTGTAAAGAGCAGTCATTTAAAAAAAAAGTATGTTGTTGACGAATTAGCCCTCAAATATGGACATCAAGTTTTGAGATTGCCGCCCTACCATTGTCATTACAACGCAATTGAATTGGTATGGGGTATTAGCAAGAACTATTATGACAAACATGCCTGTAAAAATATCGGTAAGCCTAGCGTTATAAAGTTATGAGAGGAGGCGCTTAGCCAAGCGGGCAAAGAAGAATGGCGGAAATGCATTGAACACACAGAAAAAATTATTTTTGAATCTTATGAGACAGAACAGGTTATAGACGAAGTAAGACCGTTAATTATTACGAATGATGATGATGATGACGATGATGTTGATTCTGATGAGTCTGAAAGCATGGGTGAAATTTCAAATGCAGAGGAAGACTACTTTTAGTAGTACCTATCTACAAGTAGGTACGTTCTGTCGCAAGACTACAAAATCGGTTCTTTTTAGAACCAAAACTTTATAAAAAAGAATTCGTAAAACTAATTTGTCTGAATACTACAAAAGCTAAAAAATTATTATTTTTCTTTACCTAAACTAATTTTTTAATTACTTTAAATTATTTTATTTAGAAAATGTAATTCATCAACATCCAAAATTACCTTCAATATAATTTATTGTTTGAGAGCCACCGACATAATGTTCAAGAGGTTTTATGGTTAGCGGACTTCTTAAAACGCACAGACTTTACCTCTAAACACTGCTAACTGCCGGAACATACAAAAGTAACTGTTAAGACACGTTTCTGAAGAAAAACAGCGCGCTCGCATTCTCTGTTTCCCCACCACCTATTATTCTACCCTTGAATGTCGCGATGTCCGAAGATACCCGCAGTGTCCAAAGTAGCCCCGTTTTACGGTACATAAGTTTAAAACTATATCCCTCAAAAATGTTAATTTTTTTTATAAACCAAGAAAGGGTAAGAAATTATAATTTGCTTGGGACTATAATGATATTATTAATAGCGATATCATTTGAAAATTAATTAAACAAATTATCAATTTTCGCGGTTAGGATTTAAATAGTAAAATGACACAGGTCAAATAGAACTTGTTGAAGAGACATTTTATGTTTGTACTCGTTAATTTTAATAAAATATAATATTGCGATCTAACGTCGGCACCGCTATATTTTCTGTGGCACCGTTTTGCGTAGGAAAACCCAGTATGGCATACAGGTAGGGCTGCATAAGGGCTCGCGACCATTAAATTTTGAGTTAAATATATACTGAGCCAGCGAGATAAAAAAAAAGATATTTTTTAAAGAATCATATTTTAAAAACTACTAAATGTATAAAAACCAAACTTAGCACATAGGAAGTGAAGAAGAGCTTGCGACCACATCATTTTTTACAAGAGTAGAGTAGCCTTATTCTAAAGTTTTTAGCAATATGCTATTTAAGAGAATTCTTTCAAATCATCACATCTTCAAGGATATTGGTTTTTATTAAGTTTTAATAGCAATTATATTTTTGCTTTAAATTTGCATTTCACTGAAAAGTTTGGTAGGTGTACCTTTGATTAGGTAGAGTCAGAATCAATCAAAAGGTACAATGACGTTAGTGACGGCGCGGCGGAGGGAAAACTGTAGTTAAAAATGTCTGTGGTCACTCATTTGGTGGCGAAATATACAACAGTGTTGCCAGGTGGAAAAAATACAAATCGCTAGAGGTTAATTGCAAACTATTATTTCCAGACAGTTATAAACATACACTAAATACATAATAGATAACAATATAGATACACTGATACACATACCTACTGCCTAACGTTTATTTTGACTTAAAGTTGTGTAAGTACAAACCAAATCTTGAATTTTTTTAAGGACCCATTTGAAATTTTAAAAATTGGTAAGTTTTTTGAAATAATCTAAAAATTACCAGAAAATTAACTTTTACGAACAGTTTTTTACTAATCACCTGATTATTCATAAAATCACCAGCTCTGGTGAAATTTCACCAAACCTGCAGCTGAATTACAAACAGTCTATTAATTGTCGATCGAGATATCGAAGTTGATCAGTGCCATCTCGAGTCGGGATACATTTGCGACTACGACCAATCGCTTGGTAATTATCGATATGTGCTCGGTTACTTTCAGTCAATCGACAGTGGACATCTAGCTATTTCTAAAAAAATTGACTTTGGAGTAGCACCAGTAGGAAGGTAACTACCTCAGACGAACAAACGAACCACCTATTTTCTTTTAATACAAATATAAATGACTTGATGCCAGTAAAAAACCTATGCAGTTTCATACAGTTTTTTTACATGGTTGTAGAAATAGTATGTATATTATATAATGAGGATTTTCAATAAATAATTTTGAATAATGGTGATAAAGTTTGGAATAATAGGAATATTTCTGAACAGGTTAACTTAAAAAAAAAAACGCTCAGACACGTCGATTTTTATTTTTATTTCTGCATTTTTTTAGCTAATACTAGAATATGCAGGGTGTTACATAAATGAATTATCACGTCAATGTCACTTTTTGTAAATGGAATACCCTGTATATTATTTCATTTTTTGATTCTACGCAAGATTCTAAGCAGATTCTGTTTATGATGTCTGATGTCCTATACCTATCTTTAACTGTTTACGAATTATTGACAATTGAATATTAGACATCTTCAATGAAAATAAAAATATAAATTGAATTGTTTGAGCGTTTGTTTTTTAGTTAACCTGTTCACAAATAATTCTATTATTCCCAACTTTATTTTCATTCGTATAGGGTGTTTCAAAAAATCAGTATCATTGGAAGTTTGTTTTTATAAACGAAATGACATTTTTTTAAATTTTAAACATAATATTTTATTTAATGAACATTATTTACAATAAAGGAATATGCCTGCCTATTTTAATAAATGTTGAAAGTGGTATCCATTCACAGCTCTACAATGACCCAATCTATCCACAAACTCTCTTTGGAGGTTAGCATGGTTACCACTATCTGGCGTTCATAGTGATGTTATTTGATGTCATTCTAATTCACTTTTTTGACAAACGCCTTGTGATTATTTGATTATTTTGTATTATTTTATCATAATGTTCTTAACAAAAACGCAAAGAATCGAGATCCTCATTATGGCTGGTTGTGGAGATAAAACTCGAACGCAAGAAGAAGTGTGTGAGATGTTCAATAATAAATTATCGGAGAGACAGCCAGTCAGGCCACTGTAAGTAAATTAATAAATAAATTTAATAATTTCGGACATGTCAGAGACAAGCCGCATTTAGGACGACCAGGCATCCCTGAAGACACTAAAATTGATATTTTAATGTCGCTGGAAAAAAATCCTCATTCAAGTACTAGATGTCTTTCAAACCAAGACAACATTGATGTGGATCATTCAGCTATTGCGAAGTTCTTAAGAAAAGAAAAGTTGCGTCCTTATAAAATAAAAATAGTTCAAGAGCTATATGACGATGATCCGGACAGAAGGAATCAGTTTTGTTAGGTAATGATGGATATCTGCCAAAATAATAATAATTTTGTAAAAAACGTGATTTTCTCTGATGAAGCCACATTTTGCCTTAATGGGGAAGTAAATAAGCAAAATTTTTGTTATTGGTCAAATGCAAATCCACAATGGTATAGAGAGGGCCATACGCAGTATAGGGAGAAAATTAATGTTTGGGCGGGAATTGTTGAGAATAGAATCATCGGGCCATATTTTTTTGAGGGGACATTGAATGGCGAACGATACCTGTCATTTCTAGAGGAAGAACTTGTACCTGCCTTAATTACACTATTTCCAAATCAAGATGTTCCAGACACGTTTGATGATAGACTTTAGTTTCAGCAAGATGGAGCTCCTTCCCATTTTAGCGCAAATGTTCGAAGATATTTGGACAATACGTTTCATCATCGTGTGATAGGCCGATGGGGCGAAATAGAGTGGCCACCAAGGTCACCCGATTTAACTCCGCTCGACTTTTTCTTATGGGGCTACGTTAAAGAGAGATTATACAAAAATAAACCACAAAATTTAGAAGACTTGAAAATAAGAATAAGAGCCACGATACGGCAAATTACACCAGATATTGTTACTAACGTCCAAAGAGAGTTTGTGGATAGATTGGGTCATTGTAGAGCTGTGAATGGATACCAATTCCAACATTTATTAAAATAGGCAGGCATATTCCTTTATTGTAAATAATGTTCATTAAATAAAATAATAAGTTTAAAATTTAAAAAAGTGTCATTTCGTTTATAAAAACAAACTTGAAATTGATACTGATTTTTTGAGACACCCTATACAAATGAAAATAAAGTTGGGAATAATAGAAATATCTGTGAACAGGTTAACTTAAAAAAAAAGCTCAAACAATTCAATTTTTATAAAGAATGACTTTTCCTTTAAGAATGAAATTTTTGGTCCGTTTGCCCTCTTGTCTACTATATTTAAAGCACGATAAGTATCTTTGTTTTGTCATCAGCTATTCGTAACTTAAAATCCAACAATAATTACCATTTTCTTTTTTGAGGACACGAGTTTGAGCCTTTAGGGCATGTAGGTTTAATTCGGTTACTGATGTGTTTGTTTTTGTAACCATGATAATTTTATGTATTTAAATACTCCAAATACTAAATAAAACTAATATTTTGTATGTTTATTTGACAATAAAATAGCATTATCTGCCGAAACGTTTTAATAGAATCGTTATAGTAATAATAATACATAATCTCCCAAGATCTGGCTACCCAGCTTCCGCTCTTCCGTTTGCAATATCGGTGCGTAAGCACGAAGTGGACGAGTTCGGACGAAACCTTAAATATTAACTTTAAAGGATTTCTTATCGAGTACGCCTGCTGGTCTCCTTATGATGTGGTATTACTCTCTGAAAAGGCATATAATGTATATTGTAAAACTGGATGGTGACCAACTATAACTTGAATAAACTGATGAAGAGATAAATTATCTTGTGTGATTTATATTAATTTTTTTGTTTCAGGTGACGCTGAGATATTTACTTATTTTTTCGGTCCAATTGGAACTCTTCTAGGAATTAACTTACTGCTCTTCGTACTGACTGCCAGGGAACTCACCTGTGGCTTATGGAAAAGAGAACTGGTTAAATCTACGACTGAACGGTAAGAATATAATATTATAATAGGATGTCCGGAAATGACGATGACAAACTTTAAGTTATACAAAAAATATTAAAAAAAAGTACATATTAACATCCCTGTGTCTGCAAATGCTTCCATTCGGAGTTACAGACCCTTGAAGATGGCGTCATCAAAGTTTTTTTTTTATTTTTATTTATTATCATTCAATTTTAATACGTAAATGAACTTTTAGGTATAAGTTAGATCACTTTCTAAAAATATCAGTTGACCCATATTGCAACCAGTGGCGCGGTAACAAGAGGGTGGGGGGTTATTTAGACAGGTCATATTTTTTTCGCCGAGTGTACTTTCGCTTTTCAACACCTGATACACACAATTATAAATCTTTTGTTTGGGAAACACGTTCTCACATATCAAAGTAATAAACTAATGTTTTGTCTCGAAAAACATCAAGTCTTCTGTAAACATAAAAACGTGCTATATTCTAAACTAAATAATATTAAATTCACGGCTACGAAAACCGTTAATCGGTAGCTTTACAATAGGTTTGCGGCTTATGTAAACGCCTTTTTAAAATCTGCTCCTCAAATATGTTATCAACTAGGATGTATATGGGATGTAAAGTAAGGGCCCCAAATAATTGATCTCTGCATGCACAATGTAATAAATTCTTTGATTTTATTGATTGTAAGCTGTACAGTGGTACAGGTTAGCTCAGATTGGTTAGTAAGCTGTACAGTGGTATAATTCATTTGGGGCCAGACCCCCGTTCTCTAGGGAGCATAAAGAAGGTGAATTCCTTCGAAATTTGGGCGTGGTCCCAAAAATTCTTTGCCTGTGGCGCTTTAGCTCTACTATCTGCGCCCCTCCTACGGTTCACCCCCCCCCCCAAATGTTGGCTACGTCACTGCTTGGCTCCCACAGTTAGCAACGATATTTTAAGGTGAGTATTTGACAAAAGTTTAATATAATATTGAGGATAATGATGGTATATAATATATTTGAAACAAAATTATTTTTGAGGTTAAAAATGTGGTGGGCAAAGTAACCCCCGTTAAAGGAATGCGTGGTGGGCAAAGTCACCCTGGCAGTTGTAAACCAGATATTAGCTTTACCCTATGCATTTTTCGCATACCTATATAAAATGCATTAAAGCTAGACATGTTTCAGAAAGATGTCCAGGACTTATAAAAAGAAATTAGGAGCATGCCACTATAAGAATTATTCTGACGATGCGCTCGCTCAAGCAGTTGCTGACATACGGAGTGGTAAAATATCAGCAAGACAGGCTGCGGATCAATACAAAATTCCTAGGAAAACACAGGACAATAAAATAGCACAACGACACTCCAAAAATTACGGTGGACAAACGGTATTTTTAATACAAGAAAAACAAATTTTGTATCAGATCTTAACATGTGCAGATTGGGGTATGCCACTGGATTCCCTTGACATAAGAGTCATTGTAAAAGAATATCTCGATACCCTGGGACGTGTTGTACAACGATTTAAATAATCTTCCTGGAGACATGTGGTACAGAAATTTCTTAAACCGACATCGAGAGGAACTCACTGTCCGAAAATGTCAAAACGTAAAAAGAGCTAGAGCAGCGGTTGGAACAAAACAGATATCATCTTACTTTCATCATCTGGAAAGGTCTTAAGAAAATATTCCAGCTCGGAACATTCTTAACTTCGATGAAACCAACTTTTCGGATGATCTCGGATCGAAGAAGACGGTCTTTAGAAGAGGAGTTAGGTACCCTGAAAGGAACATTAACTCGACCAAAGGATGCATATCTGTAATGTTTACTGTGTCTGTTATTGGAAAAGTGCTACCTTGTTATGTGGTTTACAAGGCGGAGCACTTGTGGACAACATGGGTTGAAGCGGGCCTCAGTGACACACGGTACGGAAGAACCAAGTCAGGGTGGTTTGACGGGCCATATTTTGAGGAATGGTTCTAACAAATTGTTGTTCCGTGGGCAAGAAAATTGGAAGGTTCTAAATGTATTATTGGAGATAATCTGAGTTTTCACCTCAGCACAAAAGTTATACAGCGGTGTGAAGAGCTGGAAATAAAATTTGTATTTCTGCCTGCGAATTCCACCCATCTTTGCCAACCCTTAGATGTGGCTTGCTTTGCTCCAATTAAGAAGAAAGAGAAATATTTTGACAGATTATAAAATGAATAATCAACATAGTGTAAGCTTGGAAAAGTCGGTTTTCCCAAGACTACCAAAAAGATTATTCGAAGAGGTGAAGCCAAGAATTGCTAACAGCATCAAGACAGGCTTTAAGACGTGTGGCATTGTTCCAGTGAACTGCCAAGAGGTGTTAAAAAAAATACGAAGTGCGCCTTTGCAAGCTCACGTTGAAGTTCCAAGGGTAGTGAGTGATACACTTCTTAATTATTTGCAAGCTTGTAGAAAAGGGGATAAGGAATTTCGTAATAAAGGTCGCCAAAAGAAAATTACTATTCCCGCAGGAAAATCTGTTTCTCTAAATGATTTACAACCTCCTGAAAGTAAGCAAGAAAAAGAAAATGTAGCGAATTCTGAACCTACAGCTGGTTGCCGCTACGACATTCCAAATTCTGGATCCAAGAAGAGAAAGACACTAGAAACTGACTCTGACGACAGCAGCAACTTAGAGGATGACCATATATCTTTACATAACGGCTCAGACAGCGCAAAAAGTTTTTCGTGTTTTGAAATGAATATTCAAGTGGATCCAAAGAAACTTAGCATCGATGAATTTATTATTGTAAAATTTGGCACAGGCAAAAAATCAGCATACAAGCACTATGTGGCCAGACTTATAGACATATATGTTAGCATCGAAGACTTTTCAGTTACTTGCCTTCGCACAAAAGACAAAAACGAACCCGACGTTTCTGATGTTAACTTGGGGCAAATCGTTTGTGTTCTTCCTACACCTGTAAGCTGCCGTCGTGGAAGAATTATTTTTGGGGTCGACTTAAAGGACTATATCAATTAAGCAAAAATGTGTCTCAATTATATCTTACAACTTAAAATAAGTTAGTTGCTTACTTATATTATGTTACGTTACCATGTTCAAGTAACCGAATATAGTGTTTTATATCTTAGTTATAATGAGTTACCTAGTTATATAATATGTTAAACTGCGTATATATGTCTTTGTAACTAACAAAATATATCGGTATATACCTCAGACGAACAAATATTCGTCTGAGGTATATACAGTGTGGTCCACTAAGTGTGCAACAAATGGGAAACTTCTTTATTATTGGTTTCTCAGAAAATTCTATTCTTAATAAAAGTTGGTGCCGATAACCATTTCAGGTGTACTTAAAATGGCTTCAAGTTAAATAGGATACAGGGTAGGGCAAAAAATATGAAAATCGTTCAAGAGTAAAGTACCCTTATTTTAAAAAATAGGGCAAAAGGGCATGAAGAAAAGTTGTTTAAAATAAAAAGTTATACTCAGATTTAAAATCATAGTCTCCTATCTCAAATATAAAATTTTTTAAGATAATTCGATGTAACCCCCGTATTATTGGTATTTCTATTATTCAACTTAGGTCCATATTTAACTTAAGCAAAATAAATCAGATATGCCTAATTTTTTAAATATTTTTCAAATCAGTATTAATTTATTTGAATTTCTTTGTTTTTTAAGCAACCCCAGACTTTACCACTGTTGCAAGGATATTTAATCTTACTTTATATTTTAAAATATGATATTTACTCGGAACATAATTACATACACAATATTGTACTGTCACAGGATTGTAAACTATACCTGTGGTACTGTGCTAAACACCCTTTGGCGCAGCAGGCCATGAAAATTCTAACTAAAACAAAAAGTTATTTGACAAGCTGTTTGTTCTTATGTCAAAGAAATATTGATATTGTAAGTTAAATTAAACTTTTTATTGTATTAAAATGCCCCCAGCGTTTCATTTTACATTAGTTGTGAAGGCAGAGTTAGTTTTAATATGTGGAGAAAATTACAAAGCTATGCGTGAGGCTGCAGATATTTTTAATAAACGCCATCCAGACAAAATAATTCACAACTCAACCGTAAGTAAGATTTTAAGTTTTTTCAAACAGACGGGATCATTGTATTATAATTAGAAAAAAGAACGTGTAAAAACCATGTGCACCGAAGAGCTTGATGTACTTCAGGCAGTAATCGAAGATCCTACAAGATCCACCCAAGAAGTTTTTGAATACACAGAAGTGAAAAAAAACATCTGTAAAGGGCATACTTAAAAAGAACAAGTATCGTGTCTACAGGCCTAAATTTGTATGTACATTTCAAGAAAGAGACTATGATTTGCGTTTTGATTTTTGCATATGGATTCAAGGAGAAATAGAAGAGAGGAGAGATTTTCATCGGCACATTCTTTTGTCAGACGAATCCACTTTTACTACAAACGGTGTTGTCTCGTCGCAAAATTGTAGGTGGTGGTCAGAAGAAAATCCTAATTTTGTAATTGACAATAGAAATCAGTATTACAAAAAAACGAATGTTTGGTGTGGGATACTAAATGACAAGTTAATTGGTTCTTTCTTCTTTAGAGATAATTTGACTGGCAATAGATATTTAAATTTTCTTCAGAATGTATTGGGAAACTTTATAGATAAATTACCGTGAGAAGAACGACACAAGCTATGGTTTCAACATGATGGGTGCCCTGCACATTGTGCTACGGCAGTTACGCATTGGTTAAATGAGGTATTTGGAAACAAATGGCTAGGACGAAATACCGATCCACGGTGGCCGCCTCGTCCGCCTGATCTTACACCCCTAGATTTCTTCTTATGGGGACACTTGAAACAAAAAGTGTATAAAGACCGACCTTTCAACAGCGTTGAAGAATTGGAAAATTCTATAAGACACCATTGCCGTAATATCCCTGCCACGGTATTGCGATCTACTCTTAGGGAATTTTATGAGCGGACGAACAGATGTATTGAGCGAGAAGGCGGACATACAGAGACACTTCGTTAATTAATTCTTTATATTGTATTTTATCATTGTAACTGTTAGTTACAATTATTATAGTTTCATGCATTTCTATAGCGTTATTTTATTTTTTAACTGCCGATATTGATATTAATAAACACAAATTATCTTTGATATTTCAATAAAAAAATAAAATATAGTTTTTTGGGCGTTAGATAAAAAATATTTGATATATGCGTTTTATTAATGAAGTAATTATGTTCGAGTAAATATCATATATTAAAATATAAAGTAAGATTAAATATCCTTGCAACAGTGGTAAAGTCTGGGGTTGCTTAAAAAACAAAGAAATTCAATTAAATTAATACTGATTTGAAAAATATTTAAAAATATAGGCATATCTGATTTATTTTGCTTAAGTTAAATATGGACCTAAGTTGAATAATAGAAATACCAATAATACGGGGGTTACATCGAATTTTCTTAAAAAATTTATATTTGAGATAGGAGACTATGATTTTAAATCTGAGTATAACTTTTTATTTTAAACAACTTTTCTTCATGCCCTTTTGCCCTATTTTTTAAAATAAGGGTACTTTACTCTTGAACGATTGTTCATATTTTTTGCCCTACCCTGTATCCTATTTGACTTGAAGCCATTTTAAGTACACCTGAAATGGTTATCGGACATGCACCAACTTTTATCAAGAATAGAATTTTCTGAGAAACCAATAATAAAGAAGTTTCCCATTTGTTGCACACTAAGTGGACCACACTGTATATTTTTTTTAACGTATTTTTCGTAATTACACTATTAAATGGGGTGACATTGCTCTATCACTTAAAATAGGTAGGTGGGCGAAGTCATATTGGCAACTAACTTTACCCACCCAGTTTTTTATTTTTTTTTTATATTATTTTTATTAATGAGCAAAAAACAGCATTGTTGTTGTGTTGTCCTTATTGTCACTTGAAGCATAGCTCATACGCTTTCGAGAAAAAACAATATTTTATGAAACAAGAATGATTTAAAATTCAAGATTGGACAAAGTCACCCCATTTCACGATACCCCTTAACAGAGATACCGACTTACCTTTTCGTCTCTAACTTTTGAACCGACACGTATAATTTAATGAAACTTGAATATTTTATGTAGACCATAAAGACTCATAAAACCATACTACAGTAGATGTTTTATATGGTCAGGGAAGTCAGGAACGGACTTGCCACCACTCTCGTTGGGCCAAAATTTTGACAGGTGTCATTTTACACAGCTAAAACCCGATTTTTTAAATACTCTGGTCATTCCTCTTCAAAAAGATACTCTACATTTGTTTCGATAAAATTAGGCGTTTTCGAAGAAAATATTGTTTTGTATAACACGTTATTGAAATAATAAATCGGAGTACTGCAATAAAATACCCAAAATACCAGTCCTTTTTATTTCGTTAACAATGTGTCATTGACAACACTTTTCTAAATTTTCTGATTGATTGAGTACATAAGACTTCAGTAATTGAAGATTATTCCTATATTGAATATGCTGATATGCATCTATTTCATGAACAAGCACTCGGCGATTGTGTGAAAGCGAGAAAAATTTATTCTGATACATTTCCAAATCGACGTTTACTGCACCGAAGAACTTTTAAAAGGGTTGATCGTAGCTCTAGGGATGCAAGTAAAAAGTCAAGTGAAATAAAAAAAAAATCCTAAAAGTAGCTAATATTTTGCTAATACAGTTTCGAAAGTTTTGTGCCCCATCCAAGAAGGGCAAGGAACCCTCAGTTAGGAAATTCTGGATGAGATTGCTAAAAATTCGTCTAATAGTGTAAAAATAACTGTCGGTCCATAGTTCATGAGACCTTCGAGAACAACTGCTACTTCCTTATCACGGCCAAAAGTTACATGTCTTGTCTCCAACTACGCAAATTGGTTTTTACAACGATTTAGGCAAAATTATAATTTTACTAGTATTGTTTTGTTTTCGGACGAAGCCGGTTTCACCCGAGACGGAGTAATAGATTGCCATAATTTGCATATTTGGCATGAAGAAAATCCCCATGCAACAGTACAGACAAAGCACCAACAAAGGTTGATGTTTAACATGTGGGCGGGGATTATTGGGAATTATCTCATTGGACCATGAAGGCAGAATAAATAGTACCATGTATTTGCAATTCTTGCAATAAAACTTAAACGATTTAGTAGAAAATGTGCCCTTAAAAATTAGAGATCAGATGTGGTATATGCACGATATTTGTAGTGCCGCTTGTGTGACCCACTTAAGTAATGTTAAAGTTTGCAGTTTGGCAATCAACAATTAATAAATAATGATTAAACATATTTCTGATGATACAGCGTTAATATCCACTTGGTAACTAGACTAAGTTCTAACAATAGAGACATGAAAGAAGCACACGTATTTTATTGCTGATAGACAATTTCTTTTAAGGCCCCGTATCACATGGCGATCCTGCCAACACAGCGTGAAAGTACGCAAGGGTGAAGTAGCGAGTGCAATAACGTTACCCTGCGTGACGTTCGGGCGTAAATGTCAAGTGCGCCGTTGTGGAAGTTTTCGTTTTGGTGTGTGCTAAAATGGGCAAGTCGAGCTCTAAGCACGCTGAGTTAACTGATACGGGGGGTGGTTAACTCTAACTTCATAGTAGAGCAGGAATCGGTAACAGTCCCTACCGACGTTCCTTATGAAAGTCCACAAAGTCTATCGTAAGGGCATTTTAGCAATTTAGTTCGTCAGCACTTATCAAATACTTTTGGTTATCGATGGATAGGTCGAGGTGGGCCTATTTTATGGACACCGAGGTCGCCCGACCCGACTCCATTGGGTTTCTTTTTATTATTCGACACCAGTTTACGCCAGGGAAGATCTGATAAGAATAACACACCATTTTAACGAAAGGAGGCTAAGAAAATATATAGAGGTAACAGAATAGAATATTTTATTTGTATTTAAAAGGCTTGTTTTACTGGAAAGAAACTTTTCCAAGAAATACGTTAGCATGTGGCTCGTATTTGGGAAAAGCAAGGGTTTTATCAGGGGCGGATGGGCTACCTAAGACCGACCCCGGCAATCACTTGCTAAAACCGGCCCACAAATTACAACAAAAAATAATACCATTTATTTTGCGATGTTTATTACTAACCTAATAAAATAGTAGGGGAAGTATGCCTGAGACGGCATACATTTTTTAATAGGGCCACACTTTTTTTATAAATGACATTTAAAGACTTCCAGCTGGAGAAAATGATAAATTACAACCAAGACGAAAGGCATAAAATATTACATATAGCATTTATTAATTAGGAAAACTAAAAAAAATAATTAAAAAAACTGTTACATGTGCCATCTCACCCAGATACATATGGATAAGATGGCATACTAAAATAAACATTAGAACTACGGTCTACAAATATCGCAAATGTATTGTTTTTGCTTCTTATCTATACCAGCGCAATCGGCATGGGACCATTTTGCACAAAGCTGACATTTGATCCATTTTTCTTTGAAACGAGATCTTGAGTATAGGTCATTACAGTAGATACAAGCTGCATCATCTTTATCGTCATCATCAAATATCTCCGACGCATCCGAACATTCGCTGTTCGTTTTCTCTTCAATAAATACTTTTCGCTTTATTTTTCTAGCAGATTTTTTTAGTTCTTTAGCTTTGTTTTCAACAATAATCTGTTTAGCGGCTTCTATCTCAGGTGTAGAGTTAAGAATTCCATATTTCCCTGGTTTTCTGTTAGTTTTGCGCTTAATCTGACTAGCGACTGGAAGAGGTGATATTTCGGCTACTGTAATGGAACTTGATGAGCCTGGTATTTCTACAGTTGGTGAGTTAGAAATACCTTTGGAACACGACGGGGTTTCATTGGCTGATGTATACAATAGCCGATTCTTCTCGCTCTTTGGGTTAAGTTCAGTTGTTACATTCGGATCATCTGGAACTTCAGGTATATTGGTGGTCTCTGATGGGGCAAATAAATGAGCCGGAAATATATCTGCGTTTAGTGGATAAATCCCCGTTGAAAAGAAACCGCTTTGAGCATTTTTTAGTGTCGCAGCCTTATCGTAGGCTTCTTTAAACAAACCAGCAACTTGATAGTGGTTCACAGTTCTTCCTGGGTTACTTCTAATCCAGTTGTTTAGTGCTTGATTGTAATAAGTGTTTAAAGGCCCATAAAAGCTGACGTCAAGTGGTTGCACCCTATGGGTGCAATGTGGGGGAAAACAAAACAATATGATACCATTAGATTTGGCAAATTCCATAACTTCGAGGCCTTTATGACTTCCGTGTCCATCTAGAAGCAACAAAACTTTTTTTTCAGGTGTTGGCCTAACAAATTTGACGAAATGCTTCATCCATTGAGTGAAAACATTAGAATTCATCCATCCGTTTTCTTGGGTGAATCCTACAGCTCCTACAGGACCATTGTCCATTAGTTCCTGCTTCATGTTTTTCCTAGGGAATATTAATGCTGGCGGCACGAAAGTCCCGACAGCGTTCATACAACAGACCACTGTTAAGTGTTGACCACGTTCTGCACTTGTCAAAACTCCAACTTGCTTTCTTCCTTTTGTAGCGAAGATCTTACAGTTTTGCGCAGGAACAGTGGATAAGCCTGATTCGTCTATATTCCATATTTCGTTTGGTTCGAAATTGTTCTCTGTTATTACTTTAGTCAATGCTTCAAAATATATTCGAATTTGTGGTTTATTAAAGGACCTTGCACGTGCAGCTGACGTTGCTTCAGGTCTAAGGGAAATGGCTGGATTTCTTTCCCTAAATCCTCTCAACCAGTCCCAACCAGCCATTTTAGTTTCATGCGAAAATCTATGAGGGATCCTTTTTGCCACTGCTATTTCGTAAGCCAATTTTCTGACTGCAATTGTTGTCATACCGAAAAACCTGCTTTCTAAACTCTTAAGGTGTTCAACAATTTCATGTTCCAAATCTTGACTAAAGGTAACCTTATGTCCGCCCATATATCCTTTTTTCCATCCATTGTTCTTAGATGCACGCCGTCGAAGGGTCGTAAATGGAACATTGTAGGTTTTCGAGGCCAAAAGCCAACCCATTCTCTTTTCTCGGACTGCTAATATGGCCTGCTGCATTTGATTTTCATCCCAGGATTGCCTTGATGATTTTCGTTTATAGCGCCCCATATCTGTGGAAAAAATAGAACGCATAAGTATAGATATAACTGAATAAAAATAGGTAAGGATGAGATGGCATACTATGCTATTTCAGACTGACCTGCCCAGTGCCATCTTACCCATTTTGCATTAGAAAATCACCTTTCAAATTCCTGAATAATTCTAAGAACAACAGTAGTCAACCATTAAAATTAGCGTGCTACTTAACTTACTTATTCAAATAAATTCAGTTACGTACCTTACGATTTTTCACTTTGACGATTAAAGACCTTTCTACGAAAACCAATTTAATTTTCTGCGCACCTTAACCCAACAAAACATCAATTCGAACTAAACACGTTTGCGCAGCGGCGTCTTGGCATGTACAGATAAAATGTCACGTGTCTTCCTCTCGAAGCAGCCTACAGCGATGCCAAATGTATTAAAAATCTAGGAAGAATGCGTGCTATGCCATCTCACCCAGTATGCCGTCTCAGGCATACTTCCCCTAAACAAAACTAAAAATATTTCTAATAGAATTAACTCTTTCTATTATAATTTTTTTACAACAAAATCTAAATTTAACAACTGAAATAAAATAGTATTTGTGTAATAGCAGTCAACATTTTATCAAAATAGACAATTAAAAATAAAGGATATTTTAAATTATAAGATTAACAATCTACCTGAGAAACTAGATGATCCTGCTAGCTTATTAATGACCTCCTCATTGTCGATTGTCCATAAGATTTCTTTTTCAATATTCATTATCATAAATGAGTCCAAATGTTCATCGCTTAAAGAATTGCGTAGTCGGTTCTTGATGTATTTTAAAATAGTGAAACTTCTCTCGCGTGACACTTGGGTGACAGGCAAAGTTAAAATATATTGGTAGACTATAGATAAGCATGGTTCGGCATTCTGATACATATTGTATTTCATTATTGCTAGATAGCAACAATGTACACAGCTTCTACAGAGACTACTGGGAGTTTTTTCTTGACATTTATAGGTTGTTTGTGAATCTATAACATCTGGGTCATCTTCGTCAGTTATCTCCTTATAATCTGCCAAAGTATCTTTTTGGAAGGATTCATTTAAAGTCATCTTATAAATATCTCAATTCAATACAAAATGGCAAAATTCTTCCTTAATATTAGACACTTGGGCATCTTCTTTAAATTGTAAAATTTTCTTTAAAATGCTCTGCAAGCTACTTTCAGAAATACCATTGGTTTTGATTTCATTAAAATTTATAGGATTGAAAATGGACATATCAGCACATAAGTTTATATTTCTGTTATATCGGTTTTTCATTGACATAATGGCGGTTATAGGCGGTATTCATTATAACATTGAACGTTTCTATTTTAAATTTGTCTTTCGAATTACTAACAGCTTCATCACTGCAATTTTCGTTGAAGAATTTCTTGACTTTTCGTATTTTCGTAACTGGAAACTCATCTTCGATGTCAAAACTAATATCTCTTTTCTTCATTTCACTATTAGCCCAAGTTAGAAACATTGGTGTTGACTTTTTAAAATCCTCAAAATCTCGTTGAATTCTTTTTAACTCGGCCGTTGACGTAGATATCTTGAAAGTGGGCCAGTTATAGAAAACAGTTTTAAAAACACCTGGGAAAGAAAAATGTTTTCGTATGTAAGGAATTGATGTTTTAAGCTTTCTGCAGTGGATCGGATATCAGGATTTAGGTCAAGGTTTTGTGAAACACTTGACAATGATTCAAGAACATCTAAGTATAATAGGCTCTCCAAAAATCTTCTCCAACTCTTTTTCTTTAGACCACCATCTAGTTTGCTCAATTACTCCTAATTTTCTCCTTTTTTTGTCACAAGAAATAGATGACCAAACATCAATCCTCTTATACGATTCACGAAAGAAGGTGGCGACTGAATTAAGCAAAGAAAATAGTGATGAGGCTTTCACTGCACTAAACAACATGGTAACGACTATAAACTGAATTTATGCATTTCTTCATTTATATTTTCCAGAACTATCTTTGACTTCTTTTTGAGAATAAACATGTCAGTCTTAATATTTAGAGATCGACCGGCCCACCGGGCATTTGCCCGGTTGTCCGGCGGGCCCATCCGCCCCTGGGTTTTATTGTCTTTTAAAAGAAACACACCGAACTAAAGAACATATTTTCTGTAATATAGACCTAACTCCTTTTTGGACCTAATTTCATTTGTTATGGTATTTCCTGACTTAAAAGCAAAGAACCATAAATATTCCTAAGGTCGACAAGTTTTGAATTTAAAAAAAAATATTCTCTTTAGATACTTAAAAACATAATTTTGCTCGAAACAGAACCCTTCTTGGAAATTATCTTTACCCACTAGGGTTCAGGTTAATTGGAGAACACATGTATTTTATTACATGCAATGGTTCTCGAAAACAAAGAATGCGAGGGAATTGAATCATATAGTTTGATATTAAAGGAAAAATAGATAAAGTTGCGACTTTGAGACTGAAACCGGTATCTGCCCTATACACGTTGTAAAAAAGGTTTAGATCTTTATTTTTTCCTACTTAACACCTGAATAACACAGGAAACAAGCAAAAACGACTTTGTAGGTTTTTTTTAAGATATCTAACTCTTTTTAGGTATAATTAGATTAGGAGTTTGTTGTTCTGTATAAATTATAGGTTTAAGTCATTTTCTATGAGAGGAAATCAATATTTTCAATTATATCCTTTCCGTGGATTAGGTGAGCCATGTATCGGCGAACAGCCTAAGAATATTAAGAGGGTGGTCAATGAGGGTTAAAAGTTAAAAGTGCAATTATGGTGATTGGCCAGAGTACCATCAGTCAAGGGACACGTGAACGACCATTACTTGTTTTGTGAGTTTTAATTGGTTTAAAGTTGAAAGGTTGGGATTTTGGGAGCCAAAGGGTGTGGAATTAGGGACACAAGTTCTTTTCAAGAACCAGTAAAATCAGTTCCAAGATTTTTACCGAGCTCTCTGGTCGACTTGCTAATTCCTGTGTAAAGTGAACCTTTTCTTAATTTTATAGAGTTTCGAGATTTTTACCGAGCTCTCTGGTCGACTTACTAATTCTCGTGTTAAGTGATCCTTTTTTTAATTTTATAAAGTCCAATTTAATCCCTTATCGTTTATTAACCAGGGTTTTAGGGTAAGACGTATACCATCTGGTAGTTCAATCTGTTCTATTTCTTTATTTCTTTTATTGGGGATTTTACATTCATAATTAATTTTCATTAATTATTTTCTTTTATTGGTGATTTTCATTAAACGGATGTCGATTATTCAGTTTGAATACTGAATAATTATCTAGTGGGCTTTAGTTTCGAAACCTCTCTTTCTCACTAGATGTAAATATTTCTTTGTAAATATATTTAAGGCTCTTTTTGTAAAATATCACTTTCTTTTTCGTTTTAATAGATTTTAAGTGTTTTGAGAAAGTAGTTGTTTTATTTGGCTAATAAGAATTCTTTACCAAACTACTTACCTATAAGGTTCCCTTAACGAGGATTCTGCGGTTCGCAGTAGTCTCGCGGACGCGGGTAATACTATACGTGTGCCTGCTGACCAGCTGACCAGAGGAGTAAGGGATCCTTCCCCTAGCTACAACTGCCTGTTAGATTCAGATTAGGTCCAGGTGGGTAAGTGCATCTGAATAGGTACTAACAAAATTAGTTAATGGCTACATCCGACGATATCAGAACTTCGAAATACGTCTAGATACAATCTGATCTCCAGATTCTTCACGAGTGCTTCTGCCCCGATTCAGATTATAGGATAGATAGGGAAACGTCTCCATTAAATTGTGCGGAATGATACTGACTTGGTCTCCACGCTGCCACGTTCTCTAAACCAAGTCTATCACCACCACGTCATTCTGTCACACGCCCATTTCAAAAATCTGCTGAAGTAAACAAGAAGAAGCAAGTATTTCATATTATTAACATTCTTGAGTTGCTTGTCCATAAGTTAGATGCATATGATCATTAATGAGATGTAAAAACGACGAATTTTATTATTTTAATGCGAATTATTATTATTACTAACCTGAACTAACCTAAACGTGTTACACAAAGAGTATGTCATATACTTACCGACCACCCCGTATACCCATATTCTTATAACTGAACCCAACTCTGCATATTCGTCTACTTCCCAATTAAACGGTAATTATGCAAAATCAATTAGAAATCCTCGGTAATTATCTACTTGTTTATTTATTTAATTCCAGTCGTAACGGTTGTTTATATAAGTAAATATAAAAAGGTAGATTGCAAATTATTGCATTGATGTTCGTACTGCATTAAATTGCATGCAACCAGTTTTTATTCGAATAAATACTTGTCAATAAATATTAATTGCGGTTTCTGTATAGAAATCGTATTGATCATTGTATGCTATTTATGGAATAATATATCTGTATAATATATTATGGAGAATTTACGAATGCAATATGTAAGCTTCATTATTTTATTATTTTATATTAAACAGAGATCAGGGACGTGTAGACTTTTCAGAATAATATAAATGGTAAAAACAGGGCGACTCATTTAGATGGCGTGTTAGACCGTTATCCCACTGAATGCAACGCGATCGCGATGCGATTTAAAAACAACTTGTCGGGTGATAGTTGCCATTAACTTGGTCACATAAAAAGCAACTGTTTAATGATCAGTCGTGAAGATCATACCAAACGAGGAGGACGATGATTTTGTTGTTTTTTACTGGTATACACAAAGAAGAAAACAGAAAAGCTGGCAGTGGATACATCCATATATTTACTATTAGTGGAAGTAAATGTTTAGTGCAATGTGCAACGTGTACAAGAAAAGCGCGGGAAGAAGAAATAAACAAAATCATTTGGGAGAAGGATAAGGAAATAGAATCACTGAGACAAAAGAGTACGCAGCAAGAAGGAAATTCTCACAGAGGTGAACTATACGCAAAAATAAAATTAATGGAAAAAACAATCCTGGGAAAAATTGCTAACCTAGAAAAAACAGTAAACATCAACACAAAACCAACGGCAACGCCTCAAGAAGCTGAGGAAAAGGCCACCGACACATCGGGAAAAAAAGAAGACCAACGACGAGAAGTGAGCGAAACTGCAAGTGACAGGTCCAGCGCAAACACGCAAAGAAGAGGAAGAGAATGGGAAAAAAGACCACCTCTGAACCCTAACCTCAAAGGCCCAGAAAATGTTCTGGAGACGGAGAAAAACAAATCAATAAATAATAATACAGGCAAAGAAACGGCTAGCGATAATGATGCTCTTACTCTACATGAAACTTCGCCAAACGAGGCGGATAAGGAAAAATGGAAAACAGTCCAGCGCAAGGCAAGATATCCAAAACAACCTCGTCCTTCACCAGTAAAAGGCGGAAAGGAGGTTTTTGCTTTAAAAAGTGCTCAAAAAATCTCATCCTTGTTCCTGTCAGGCTTACATCCGGACACGAAAGAAGCTGAAGTGGAAGATTATCTAAAAGAAATTACTGAATTTCCATGTAAATGTGAGAAAATGAAAACAAGAAAAGATAAATACAAGAGTTCCTTCAAAATACAGGTACCGAGCGAAAAAAAAGAGACCATAATGAACCCTGAAATGTGGGGAAAAGGGATCATAATTAACCATTTTCTTCACCTCCGACGACCCCCGTACAATCGGGCAAATCGAACGACCCAGAATCAAGCCCAGAATCCATAAGGATCTTGCACCAGAATATACAGTGCCTGAGGAACAAAGTTTTGGGAATAGAAATGTTCATAAATACTCTGGACTATGCGCCAGAGATAATATGCCTTACAGAACATTGGCTGGTAAACAATGAAGCGGACTATTGCAAAGTACAGGGATATGAAATGATATCGCCGATATCGGTGTACACAAGGCAAGTTATGGGGCATGGGGGTTCCTGTATCTTGTGAATGAAAGGATTGTGGATTATTGGGAAATGGAGGACATAAGGAGAATGAGCATAGAGGGAGAAATTGAAGTGTCCGGCATAAGAAGCAGTGTCAGGAGGATCATTGTTTTGTCAATTTATAGGACTTGTCTGGGTAATTTTAACATGTTTATACAGGCGCTCGAAAATATTTTAAATGTCTTAGTTAAGTATGTAAATTATGACCTTGTTATCTGTGGTGATTTTAATGTAGACTTAATGGTGGAAAGCCAAGAAAAAAAGATTTTTATTGATTTACTAAATAGTTGTAACTTTAGGCAGACAATCTTCACACCTACCAGGGTTACTAAATCAACTTGCTCTATATTGGATAACATATTTGTAAATGTTCGTCATTTTACTGAAAATAAGGTGCTCATATCAGGATTATCTGATCATTATGCACAATTTGTTAAGTTAGAGATTGACTCAGTGGAGACTACGCCTTACTTCACAACTAAACGAATCTTTTCTCAAAATAAATTAAATTAATTTGAATTAAGCTTGCAAGACTGTGCAATCATGGGATGATGTGCTGGCGAAGCAGGATGTTGACAGGGCCTACAGTATATTTAATAATATCATAAAGACTAACATTAATTTAACATTTCCTAAAAAAAGTGCAAAATCAAACAAACCACATCAAAAACATGAATTACAAATGGTATTAAAATTTCTAGTAATAAGAAAAGGGCTTTATACGAAGGAGTTATAGATGGCACTGTAAGTAAGCAATATTATAAAACATATTCTAATACATTAAAACAAATTATAAAAAAAGCAAAAGCAATCAGTAACTCTCAATATATTCAAAATGCAGAAAATAAAACAAAAGCAACTTGGTCTTTAATTAAAAATGTCACAAACAAAAAGAAAAAATAAATTACTCTCTTTCAATCATTTCCTGCGGAGGCGGAGATAAATCTGGTTATTAGAATGAATGATTTTTTTATAAATGCCTGTCCTGTTATTAACAGGGGTCAATATCCTGATCTTACCAAAATTAAAACTTGCAGTAAAAGCTTCTTCCTTAGGCCGGTAACGGAATGTGAGGTGTATAAGTATATAACTGCTCTAAAAAATAAAAAATCTGTAGGATTTGATGAGTTGCCAGTAAAAATATTGAAACAGACTGCACACGTTATAGCCTCACCCCTTACCCACATAATAAATATAGCTTTCTTAAATGGAGTATATCCAAAAGCTTTAAAAGAAGCCTGGATTAAGCCAATTTATAAAAAAGGGGATTGTAAGCAGCTAAATAATTACAGACCAATATCATTACTGTCAAATGTGAATAAAGTTATTGAGAGGGTGATTTTTGATAGATTGCTGGGGTTCCTGACTTCGGCAAATATTCTTGTGGATCAGCAAAATGGCTTTAGGAGGGGTAAATCCACTATCACTGCTATTTACCAAGCACTAAAAAACATTATCGACGCCTTGAATAATGGTAAGATTTCTGCAGCCTTGTGTATCGACCTATCAAAGGCATTTGATAGTGTTGATCATGAGATCTTGCTTAAAAAAATGGAGCTGCATGGCATAAGGGGTGTGGCATTGCAACTAGTTAGGTCGTACCTATCAAATAGAATGCAATGTATAGTGGATGTTGGTCGGAATGGAGATCGGGTAGCATCCGATAGTGCGTATGTGCGGAGGGGTGTTCCACAGGGCTCAATCCTGGGACCACTTCTCTACATATTATATACAAATGAACTGGTGAATGTGATCAATAGGAATGTTGTAATGTTTGCTGATGATACCTCAGTAATGTACAGGGTAGAGAGTGAGAATGAGTGTGAAATGCAAATATTGACTGATTTGGAAACTTTAAATGAATGGTTCTCGGCCAACAATCTCTTGCTAAACGTATCAAAAACTCAACTGCTAGTATTTGGAAAAAGAAAACAACATCATATAAATATTAAGTTTGAAAATGCAAGAATTAAGCCGGTCGAGAGCATATCATTTCTCGGAGTACAGATGGACAAAAGTGTAAACTGGAAATCACACATAGAACTGCTTGCAGGAAGTATTTCTCGTTACTGCTACGCACTTAGGATAATCACTAATAATCAGTGAATATGTTAATATTGAGGCGGCTGTGACAGCATATCATGCCTATGTGCAGTCGAGATTAAGATATGGTATATTATTATTCTGGGGAAACTCAGTAGAGGTGAATAGAATTTTTGTATTGCAAAAGAGATGCCTAAGAGCTATTTTCAAATTAAAACAAACAGAGTCCTGTAACATCATCTTAATGGTTGCAGGATTCTTACATTATATGGTATCTACATCTATGAGTGTATACTATTTGTCATTAAGAACTACTCTCAGTTTATAGAGCTTCAATCAGGTCATAATTATGAAACTAGAAATAAACATCACCTAATAAATGATAAAGCAAATTATAGTTATATTCAAAAAAATGTTACCTACAATATTGTTAAGATTTGGAACAGAATTCCACAACACTTTACAAGTCAATCTCTTTCTAGGCAAAAACTTATTTTAAAGAAATTCTTAATAGAAAAACGCTATTATAGCATTAAGGAATTTTTGGAAGATGATGATGTAAATAGACTAGGGCTTTCCACCTAATGTATAATAAAATAAAATTTTAATGTGTTCTAGGATAGCTTAGTTGTAAGATTTTAAATTTGTGCCACGGTCTACACCTTTTGGTAATTTTGTATACGACCTAATATTGAATTACATAAATAAATAAAAATATTAAAAATAATCAAGAAAAAAGAGCCTTTGTTGCTGCAAAAGAATATTTAAAAGATTACGTAAAATTTAAAGTTGGCAAAGTCGTCAGCCTCTAAAAACTATAATACCAACCAAGAAAGCCCAAAATCCTATATTAATATAATTAAAATCATTATTAAGACTACCCTGTTTGGTTTAGTTATTTTCCTACTTCCGCCCAAGCCTTTTCAGTGATATCCTTGCGAGAGTACTCTGGTAATTTGTAATTATATAAACAACTATGTTTTTCCACTTCCTCCACAAGCTTTACGCAAAATCCTTGGCCATTTTCTTTGACGTTTTAACAACAATCGCATAAGATAGATGCACAAATCACCGAAATAAATAAAATAATAATAATAATTTATTTCTGTGATTTGTGGATAGATGACAGAAAACTGGCATGTCCTGTTGCGAGCTGACTTGTCGGCGATTGGTCGTTTCAGGCTCGCATCGCAATCGCCTTTGTGGGAGCAATCCGATTGCAACTAATGGGTACGACGTCTAATTCACTAAAAAAGAACTGCCACGCGATCGTGTTGCCTTCAGTGGGATAACGACCTTAGACCTTTATGGCGAACCGGAACCCGTGAATGAGACGCTCCAAAAATTTGTTCTTTTACATAAACGGACATGCTCTATCCAGATAAAATATTTTCGATACTGCGATGCTGCCAATTCTGCCAGAAAGTAATGTCAACTATGATATTTTAAACGAAACACCCTATATACTAACCTATTCTTACGATTCCATAGTTTTTTAACAGCTTTCCTTATTATTTCCCTATGCCCATCTGTTACTGTTTTCGAGATATTAATTAATTCTCATGTTTTTTCTTAGCCTAAACCTTCGAAAAAAAGATAAATCATCCATATTTTCGAAATAATTGGCCCGGTCATACAATCTTCTCGGAAATCCAAGGTCTATAATGTCCAAGGCATCAAGATCGTCATTAATCATGGTTTTCTCCTCAATTTCCATCGTGTAAATTAAAATATTAATAAAATAGCGACACAATTTTTACTGAACAAAACAGAACTCAAACTAGGTTAGGTTAGGTCATGACACGCGTGACGTGCTTTTGTCGATATTTTTTGGTTCTGCGCCTGCGCACATTGTTCAAGTTTGTTAACTGATGATTTAATCCCTGAAATTTGGGGGATTAATTTAAACTTTTGTTAAGACCAATTAAACCGACGGTGCATAACAATTTTGAAGTTAATTACAGTTAGATGCATAACTTCAGTCAAAACACTTTGGTGCATACCACTGTAACTGATTTTAAAGTGCCGTTTTGACCCAGACGTGCATTATTTTAACTCATTACCATTTGTTATATTATTTTGAGTTGGAATAAGTAATAAATAGTGCTCTGGAAACTCATGTCGAGGGTAAATCATCGATCGAAAAGTCACGGAAAGTTCCGAATTCACGCTCGTGCCGATTTGACGTGGTAACTTCATCCCATTGTTATAAGTATCTCGTGCACGTCGCGTCGTCATGGACCACATAACTGGACTTGCTATCCGCGCAGTCGTTGATCGGAGGGATGTTTTTTTTATTTTTGTTCAGAGTTTGTTCTCATACAGGTGCGTGAAAATGAGAATAATCCAATTTTAGTGTTGGAATATATTTAAAGTGCCAAACCTTATTATGCCTAGCTTCGTTCATAGAGTAGTTCCTTTGCACTTGACGTTTATCATATGTTGTTAGATAAGTCAGTAATGTCAGTTAACCTAGCATGTGTTTTCGTAACAAGTGTTTGTTAATTAAAGTACATATTATTAAATATTCCTTGTGTTTCTTGTCTCTATTGGGATTCCCTGCCAACATTTAGGACAGATTAAATATATAGTCGTTAGGTAAGCTAGAACAACTGAATGGTCTAGTTTTGATAGCTCGAATCATGAGTTAATCTAGCCCGAGTAGTGACGCATCACAACTCCCATATTGGTCTCTGGCAGCTTAAACAATGAATTGCTGCAGCCCACGTCGCATGTGTTCGTCTAACCCAGTTACGATTAGCTTAACTAGCTAGCTAAAACAACCCATCTTCAGGGCTATTATAACTCATGAACAGTGGTTTGATGCAATCTCTTCGATTTAGTTGCCGTAACTTAGAGGTCTGAGCTGTCCCCTATTAGCAACACGCGTCGGTCTAGGATAACTGATATTTGAGTTATGTCAACTCGATATTTCGCTTATAGTGTATATATAAATATTACACACAATAAATAAATTGAAATAATTTACGTCGACAAGGTTACGACAATCGAGCGAATATGAGAGGAATTTAGAACATCTAACCACAACCTTATTTCGGCACTGAACAAACTACTAATTAGTGCCGAACAGCCTCATAAGCCACCAGGCCCGGCGAGAGGTGGTGATTCCCCCCGGGCCCGGAGATTTTGAGGGGGCCTTTGAGGGAGCCCGGATTTGAAAATGCACACATCACATCTTATCACAATAAAATAAATTGTGTTCTACTAGTATTTGTACTTGAATTTCTTGATACTATTAACTCCATAACTTCATCTCTCCTAATACTATATTAGTAATCTACCCTTACTACAAATTTGTAACTGTGTGGCACGAAAAAAACAGGTGCAGGGGGCCCATAGATTTACTACCCCCGGGCCCCGATTTTCTCTCGACGGCCCTGTAAGCCACGCAAGATCTGTCATTATACATGAGCTAAGTGGGATAACCTAAGACCACCTTTCCTTGGCGGGACGTTCGTTTTACCTCTGACGATCCATCCATCTGTGCTAGAGAAGTATCGAAGGTTATTATTACTGACATGGAAGCCGTCATCCCTTTCTCCAAAAAGTGCCTTTCTAACGGCAAGCCTTGGTTTACCAAAAATTGCGAACGAGCTGTTAAACCAGAAAATTATTTCTACCGACAATGGCGTCAAAACCCTACTGCCAAAAATCGTATCATCTTTGTTAACGCTCGAAACCAATACCTACAAGCAAACGATAAACCAAAGAAAAGAAACACACAACCAGAGGATCAAAGACAAACTTCTTGAATGCCCTAACGGCTCAAGATCATTTTGGTCGGTAGCTAAGGCCGTTAGTTAGAACTTTACCAAGTCAACCATTCCACCTCTAACACGTTCTGATGGCACCATTGCGACCAAATCACAGGAAGAAGCAGTTACTGCCGGAACTATTCTCTTAAAATTTAATGGTTAATTTTCATCGAAAAACTCCACAGAACATTCCCCTTGTACAATCGAGAATGCTCGAGATTATTTTCCGGCAGCGCCATGTTAAACACATTTTGAGAAATCTTGACACGAAAAAAGCTTCTGTCCTGACGAAGTTCCAGTAATTACGACATGCGCTGATAAATTGACACCGGTATTTTGTAGGCTTTTTAGCTTATCTTGCAAAAAAGGAATATTTCCTTCTCGCTGGACAAATGCGAGTTCAGCCCATACCCAAAAAAGGCAAGAAGGCCTTGCCAAACAACTATTGCACAGTCGCTTTGGTTTCGGTTATATCAAAAGTCATGGAGAAGGCTATCACGAAAAATTATTAAAGTACCTGGAAGGCTTCAACATTATTGGTGACCGCCAGTATGGATTCCGTAAGTCTAGTTCAACAGGAGACCTTCTCGCTTATGTTATTCACGTTTAGAACAACGGAATAGAACATCATGGGGAATCCGGGGCGGTAGCACTGGACATTTCCAAGGCCTTTGACTGAGTATGGCATGAGGGGCTCCTAATTATAGTGAGACCATACGGAATGCTGGTTTAATTTTGTTCATGGCTGTCAAGCTTTCTTAATGGCCGTTCTCTGCGAGTGACGATGAACGGATTTCTTTCAGACACATTGAACATCAACGCCGGAGTCCCTCGAGCTTCTATATTGTCGCCCACCCTCTTTTTACTATACATTAACGATCTTTTCGAAAAAACTAAAAATCCTATATATAGCTTCGCTGATGACAGCATACTTGTTTCATCTTTTACTTTGGATGCTTGAACATCGACTGCCAATGCACATCTCTATAGGCAGCAGGAGGTCTCACATCTCAACAAAAACTTTGAAGAAATTCTGTCTTGGGGTGACAGTCGCGGGACACTGGTACCCTTGGCTTCATCAATTTATTTATTGGGCGTCACTTTGGATAGTCATATGTCTTGGCATAGTCATGTTGCGGCCATTGCAAAGGCAGCCTCGCAGAAGCTTGGAATACTTTTCTGAACTAAGAAACTCTATACCCTCCACCAACTTTTGATGCTCTATAAAGCCAAAATTCGACCATCGCTGGAATACTGTTCGCATATTTGGGGCTCTGGAAAGCCTTGAACATCAAAGGCAGGTTGGCGACTTGAGTCTATTTTACAAATATTTTCATAGCAAGTGCTCAACTAAGGTTGCCCGCTTGATTGCACCCAGAGCGGTGCATGGTAGCGCACGATGAGCCACTGCAGCCCACCCGTACGTGGTTCAGCTTAGTGTCTCTCGAACGATACTGTTTAAAAATTATTTCATCTGGAGAACGTCATCTCTCTGGAACGACCGCCCTGAGGCCGTGTTCTTCAACGAGTATAATCTCCAAAAATTCAAGATCAACTTGAATTATTTCCTGCGCACCATTTTCTAACTTTCTTGTATTTTGTAGTTCTGATGATTGTTTAAATTTGAAATAAACCGAAACATTAACTTAAACTAAACTTGTATTCATAAAATAAAAAATTTCAATCAAACGGTGAGGAATAAGAATATAGAAACCTGCTTTATACTAAAATTAGTTCGACAAAGCGGTTCTTTTTTAATTTAATACTATACTCTTTAACGCATTCTCTCACCTTATCCCCTAATCAAATAAACCAGAAGAACTCTCGCAATGCCAGAAAACTATTTAATCTGAGAAACCATCAAAACCATAAATTCTATTGAATTAATTTTTTATACCCCGGCAACGCCAACAAATGACCACTTAGGCACTTAAACATTTCCAGGGAAAGAATGTGAAGACAGACATTGAAAGCAATTACTATTGCCTTTTATTTTAAAGTAGATTTCAGTTTATCTGTAGACTGGTTGTAGGCTCAACGTTTTATACTTTTTATTTGTGCGATTACTACGGTTTTACTATGTTAAATTCAGCGGCTAGTGCGGCGACATTTTACTGGAATTTAAACCCAAAGAGAACATAAACGTCTTTTTAAATATGAGAACTAGGTAAATAATAAAACCTCCTATTTGGACTTGAGATTTGTTATCGGTTCTATAATTTATATTCCGGTCAACATTGAGCCAAAAATTCAGTAAACAACTGTACCTAAGTCCTTTTTTTTATAGTGCCTTATCATTATTTGATGCACTTTCATTATTTAGATCGTTGCTTCATTACCTTTAAATATCAAATAAAATAATATTATACGGAGCGCAAGGTTTAAAAAGAGGCATACATTATTTCATATAATATAATTTGATTTTACGAATAGGTGCGACTATCTTTTTTTTTACATATTTTTTAAGTTTGTATTAATTCACTGGGACTCACTTACATCCGTATCACGCGTCTCCATTCGAATGATACCAGTTTCATCTATCTGTAATATGCATACGGATATCCGGATGCTTGTGGATTCAGACTCAGTAGACGCTGCTTCGTGGCCGTCACTAGGTAGCGAGCGTAAACAAACCACTGCGCAATTTGAAAGAAAGCCATTTAATGTGCCATTTGGAACTTGATCGAACTCTAACAGTCACATAATTAAAATTATTAACAGTCATATTTACTCTTAATGCAAAAAAGTGGTAAGTTCTTACTTTTTTTGGTAAACGAAATAGCACCTCACTAAAACCACAAGAGTAAATATAATACCCAGAATAATTTCGTACAGGAACATTTTGTCAAGTATCTCACCACATTGGCGATTTTCCTGCTGACTCTAATAAAAAAAACAAATTACTAAATTCGATTGAATCGGTAGTTGGTTCCTTGTGAAACATTTTTAAAATAATAAACTAAAACACTTTTTGCTTTTAAATGTTTCAAGGTTTTTTAATAGAGAGTTACTCTACATATGTTTCGCCTTATTCGGGCTTTGAAGTTGAAGTTCTGGCTGTAAATACGGAACTAGCCTTAAATTCAATGAAAGATGTTAGTATACATGATAAGATAGATGTCACTAAACATTTTGCCAAAAACAGCAAAGGAGAAATTAGAACAATAAAAAATTTGAAACAAAAATTAACCCAAAATAATGTAATCTTATGGAAAGCGGATAAAGGTAATCCAATAACAATTCTGACTAATACAGAATATACAAATAAAATAGAAGCATTATTAAAGGAGAGTGAGATTATAAAAATACCACATAACCCAACAAATAAATATCAATTAGAAATAAAGGGAAATGAAAGTCTGTCTTTACCACCAAAATTTTTTTATATTAACTACACTACACCCTAGATTTGGGTATCGAGGGCATATATAAGGGAGGGATTCACCATATGAGTTAGATGTTCAATATACATTCAAGTTTGTAAATTGAGTCGGACTAGTTTCGACCTTAGAAAAGATCATCATCAGCAACTATAATTATAATGTATACAAGGTAAAACACAGTAGTGGATGGTTCAATGAATGTGTGTGCCTGCCCATGGACTTGACTGGGTACGTCCCTTTGGCTACACAAATAGGTTAAGAATAAGGGGTTAATTGAAGCACTTGATGAGTATTGAGTGTATAGGTTTTATATTTATTTGACGAAAGCTAATATAAAAAATAAATAAAAACTGTAAATAGTAGGAGAAATAGGTCTTAAACAAGTTTGTTTTTTCTCTTGACCCATGCTAGTAGCGAAATGATTTTATTTATTTTCATTAAATATATTATTGAGAGAAAAGGATTAGGATTTTGAATTTGTGGTGGTATTCTTTATGGAATAGACTTTTTAAATTAAGGTGGGTTAATTTTTTTATTTTTTAATATAACATTTTTAGATGTCAGATAGAACTAAAGGTTTGTTTTATGTTAAATTTAGGTACCTTTTAGTTCGTTTTTAATTGTATTTCTCAGTCACTCAATAAAGATGAGGCTTTTCTCTTTTTTCTTTTGAGAAGGTAGAACATATTAATTCGGTAATATTAATTTTACTTAGAGTGATTTAACTGATGATTATATATTAATATTAAAAAATAAAAAAATTAACCCACCTTAATTTAAAAAGTCTATTCCATAAAGAATACCACCACAAATTCAAAATCCTAATCCTTTTCTCTTAATAATATATTTAATGAAAATAAATAAAATCATTTCCCTACTAGCATGGGTCAAGAGAAAAAACAAACTTGTTTAAGACCTATTTCTCCTACTATTTACAGTTATTAGCTTTCGTCAAATAAATATAAAACCTATACACTCAATACTCATCAAGTGCTTCAATTAACCCCTTATTCTTAACCTATTTTTGTAGCCAAAGGGACGTTCCCAGTCAAGTCCATGGGCAGGCACACACATTCATTGAACCATCCACTACTGTGTTTTACCTTGTATACATTATAATTATATAGAGTTGCTGATGATGATCTTTTCTAAGGTCGAAAATAGTCCGACTCAATTTGCAAACTTAAATGTATATTGAACATCTAACTCATATGGTGAATCCCTCCCTTATATATGCCCTCGATACCCAAATCTAGGGTGTAGTGTAGTTAATATAAAAAAATTTTGGTGGTAAAGACAGACTTTCATTTCCCTTTAAAATACATAACCACAGACCATGGACTACTTCTTAAATCTCAATTAAAAATAGTTAAAACAATGAAGACAAGTACAACTATTACAAAAAATTACCCATATCAATACAGAGTCATGAATCCCTCTGCACCACTTTTATACGGAATCACATCATCAGGTATCTATAGCAGGTGTAGAAATGCATTTCTTTGTGGTCTGGTATTTTTGTCTTTTTACTTTTTAATTTTGTAATAAATCTCAACTCCCAGACTGTTACCCTGATTAATTTGTCAAATTCTGAATATCTATAGTATATATATATACAATAGTGTAAACTATAACTGTTTCTTTGAGCTCTTCGTCAATTTTATTTTGTGAAAAGGGTATTTTTGTTGTGGGCCATTCATCTTTGTACCTTTCTTCTTTCTTCATTTTTCTTTCGATGCACGCAAGTCTATGAATAGCAACCGTATTGCTTTCAGGTAGTACTACTCCATCATCTTTCCATAAAAGGCCGACTTCGAATCGATCACCCACTCTTTTGGTAGTATTCTCCATTATTTCTATAGCTCTTGCTTCTGACTTATTTGTCGGTAAGTTTTGAATTGATACACCAAATGGTTCTATTGTAAATGAATTTTGAACGAGGTTATGAAGGTAATCATTAGTATCTTGATATCTTGATGGCAAATATGGAAACTAAATTCATTTTTCCTTAGAAATTTATTTTCGGCGCGTCCATGAATAATCCATCCCAAAGTAGTTTTTGTTGCTATCGGTGAATCTGTAGGACCTTAGCATATTTTGCGGGCTACTGTCAAATGAATATTGTCCTGTCCAATTAGTAGCATGGGTTGATGTCTAATTTCAGTGAAAGGAATACCTGCTAGATATGAATAGCTACGAAATTCATTCTGCGATATATGCTGTTCTGGCAATGCTAAGTTGTTTACTGATCTTAAACCTGTCAATTTGGACATTCGGGCATTTTCGTGTATTCCTGATATGTCGACGTCACAGCAAATGGAATTTAAGTGAGTTGCCCTCATTTCGTTAGTCCACTGTACACAGAGCGGTACGCTTTCACCTGTGACACCTAAACGATCAACTAGGGAACTATCCATCAAAGTAACTGTTGCGGCTTCATCACATAGAGCTACAATTTGCATTGTTTCTCGAGGTCCATGTAGTAAGACGTTCACCATTCTTAAAAGTATATTTTTGGAGCCTTGGCCCATTGCTAAAAGTGTCTCACGATCGGTATTCTTGTTTGATGATATTTCTTCTGGTCTATTTTTATGTAAAAGCGTATGATGACCTTGCTTGCATCCATTAATATTGCAAGTTTTTCTGTGCTGGCATTTGTTGGTCTGATGTCTACTTTTCAGGCAGGAAAAACATAATTTTTTGTCAATCACAAATTTCCAACGCAAGTCTATGTCTTCCTTTTCAAATCTGCAGCACTTTTCAATTTTATGTTTGCCTTCTCTACAAAATGTGCATTTTTCGTCTCTTTCTTGTGTTGCATATGTAAATTCCTTGGGCTTTTGTCGATTTTTGTTAAAATTTTTGGGTGAAATAACAAAACTTGTTGCATTTGAGAGTTCCAACAACCAATCTGAGAATACTGGAAGATTTGAACTTCTATTTTTCAAGATAAATTCTCCCCAGCGAAATTTAAGAGATTCTGGCAATTTTTGTACTAAATCTTTTAGAAGCTGTGGATTTTGAAGGTGATTTTAACAATGTAGGGATCTTATGGTCGAAACTAAACCCGAAAGCCGATTTGAAAATTGTATCATACCTTCTAGATCATTTTCTCGTACTGGATGTGTTGCAGCTACTTTATAAATAATGGTCTCAATAATTTGATCGGGTCTTCCAAAACGCATTTCTAAAATTTTCAGTACAGTATCTAAATTATTTGGGGCAATTAACATACCAATAACTGCACTTCTAGCTTCTCCACGTAAACATTTTTGAAGCTTTGTCATCTTTTCTTCATTATTATAGTTGCATGCTGTTGAAATTTTGTTAAAATTTGAAATAAATAATGGCCAATCTGCAGGATTTCCACCAAATATTGGAAAGTCACGTTCAAAAAACCGTTTTGGCTCTACTGCATTTTTTAATGCTTTACATAACTTGTCAATATCTGTATTTTTGTTCTTATGTTCGTTGAAATCTTTAGTTTTGAGGTCTTGCAGGTCAAACTCTTGTTTGGAAAACGATTCTGGTAATTAATTTACCCATTTTTGAACTGCACGTGTCTCATGAAATGTTGAATTGTCTGTCTGTTTATCTGATTTTGTATGACTACTAATAGATCCACTTACTTCAGCTTCACCTAACTGCTTTTCTATTTCAAGAACATGTAACTTTTGTTTCATAAATTCTCCCATCAGGTCTTGTTTCTTTTTTTCAATTTCAAAGGCTATTTTCATTCTTTCAATATCACCACAAGTTCTATTACTCGAAGATTTGTCATAAGTTAGGTGTTTCTCACCTCCAGTCATTTCAGTAGGTGTTAGAGTTATAGCTGTCAAAGGTCTTGTCAATTTTTCAACATCTTTTTCTCTAACTACACTCCTGATCTCACTTCTTGAACTTCTTATGGCTTTATCTGCACCTACTTGTGGAGTTTCTGTTAATACTCGGCGTCTTATTTGGGCAATTTCTGGCCAAACATAATTAGGATCCAACTGTTTACCTGTCTGTCTTTTACCTGGATTTCTTTCCATATTGTCTTATAACTTGATATTTCTTATGTTCCTGTATCTTCCAAAGGGCTTTTTCTTTGTCTTTCGAAGGACCAATGTTAAAAGGAATTATCGTCTTGTCTTGGAAGCTTTAAGTTAAACTGAAAACTCTGGATTTCTGACACAATCTATTTTAATCATCTGTCTTGTCTTACTGACAATTCTTATCAAAACGTCAACACTATATACAAAATGACTTAAAACTAACAATACTTGTGAATAATAAGGACAAAATAGATAAGCTCGATAAGTCAGGTGTTTATAAAATCCATTGTTCTGATTGTAAAGCTGTATATATTGGTCAAAGTGGCCGATGTATTAAATAACATAAAACATCAATCTTAAACAATGTCAAAAACACAGGAATGTCAACACATTGTATTAAAAATAATCATTTCATAAATCTAAATAAAATAGAACTGCTTTATGCTGAAAACTAAAGCAAAAAATTAGATTTATTAGAACAATTAGAAAATCTTTGAAAAATAATACATTTATTACTACTAATGACCAACAAAATTTCCACCATACCCCTATTATTGACAAATGTATTCCATCAACATCCCTGGACTTTCCAAAACAGCAATAAAAAAAAACCCATGATATAATTAGGTCAATAAAAGAGGGTATATATAGTTCAAGGATTTTTCTTAAAATTTAGTATTAATCAGGTACTCTTGAAAAGCCCTAATAAGGCGAAACATACGTAGAGTAACTCTCTATTAAAAAACCTTGAAACTATTAGAAAGCAAGAAGTGTTTTAGTTTATTACTATATTAATATAAAACAAATTACATATTTCTCAATAATTTTCGACAAGGAAGCCAAATCTAATGTCAAAAAATACATTGGTTCACAAATTTGACAGATACGATACCATTTTTAATTTTTTTAAAGGCCAACCCCCATAAATAATTACACGAGCAAATTGCATTTGGCGATCCGATTTCAAAAATATATAGTTGTTGATATTTATTTTCAGCCGTTTTGGAAATACGGGGTTTCCTAAATTGCCTTCATCAATTTTGCCTTTTAAGTGTCTCACCCCTTTCATAAATAGACCTTTTAAGCTGAAACCCCCAATTTTTTTCACAGTAATATAATTTCCCGTGACCAAGCTATTTACGCTATAATCAAATCCGACAGATGTCAAAAAGTGATAGATACGACGCTATTTTGAATTATTCAATATGTAATTTTAAGAAATGAAAAACCATACCTTCTTCTAGCAACTGTAGCGATCTCTCCACATAAAATAAAAATTCGTACAATATCGACTTTCTCTTCATTTGTAACAGCAGTATTAATGATCAAAACTTATTAAAATATTATAATAATGTAAAATTTGTTATTGCTTTGACAAATTTACTCCTAGCAAAAGTGACAGATCAGTCATAACAAATAATGCCTAGCAACCAAACAAATGCAATTATCTATTTGTAAGAAATGCTCACAGCCACCTTTAAAAAAATTGGAACCAATTTTGCTACATGTTCCAAATAACAAAGTTTCAGGAATTAATTTATTTTTTTCTCATATCTGTTGACATTATTTTTTGGTTTCATAGGTGAATATTGTGAGAGAAAGCGCCATTTAAATATTTCTTGACGTAAAATCTCCATTAATATAGGGTGTCTCACCCTAATATACGATGCGGTTTTTATGGAAACCATAAAAAAAATATTCATGTAAATGCAGACAACTCATGAGCACAATTTGAATCTTTCTTGAAATATATACGTTGTTACAAAAAAAGGAATCCATGATTAGGGAAGTAAGAAATTTAATGATAGGATCGCAAAATACAATTTACTTGCGTGGTTATCGATGACGGTTGCCATTTAAAAAAATTCAAAATGGCGTCGTATCTGTCACTTTTTGACATCTGTCGTATTTGATTATAGCGTAAATAGCTTGGTCACAGAAAAATATGCTACTGTGAAAAAAATTGGGGTTTTTAGCTTAAAAGGTCTATTTATTAAAGAGGTGAGACACTTAAATCACAAACTCGATGGGCAATTTAGGAATCCCCGTATTTTCGAAACGACTGAAAATTGCCTCTATGTTTATCTATTATAACGCAAACATGCCCTGCTTTTCTCTGCTCTTCTTCCATGACTCTATGGCAGGTTAGTTGTTAATTAACAATTGATTTGTTAGTTGCGGGGTGGTTGGAGGAGTGGCGTCAGATTGACTGCTTCTAGTGCTTGATTTGTCCGTGAGTCGTGTGACGTTTGGTCCTTCTGGCTGGTCCAAAGGTTTGCCTAATATTACTTGGATCCTGGTCGGTGAGCGATCAAGTTTGGTGCTTTTTATGAAGGGATTTCGGTGGTTCTGGTTCTGGGTCTAAATTCCGGCGGGAGTGTACTGGCTGGCTCTGTCCTTAACTATCTTCTCAATTCGTAGTTAGACATCAAGCGTTTTCTTTCATTGTCAAGCATCGCATGAATTGCAACACAACGTAGAAATGATGTTACAGTGACGTATTTTTACTTACTTAGGTACGTCACCTTGTTACTTGTGAATGGTAATACAATTTAATCATCCTAATCATCCTTGTTTTGCTTTGAGTTGAAGAGAAAAAAACTAACAAAGGTTCGTCACATTTGAAAACTATTCATTCACATTTCGTTTAAATATTATGTACTGCTAACCCTTAAAAAAGTATCCCCATACCTGCAGAAAAACTTCAGCCACTGGCATTAAATACGCAATAAAATTCATCAATGAGCCAGAGTCTAGGTATACAGTGGTAGAATAATTTCTTGCATCCGTCCAATCCTCATTTTCTAATTTGGTTATTTCAATTTTGTGGAATCAATTATTTTATTTTTATACGAAAACACTAATAATGCTTTTTTTTTCAGTGCTGCTTTGGGTAGGGTATGCCTCAAATTAGTGGTGGTTATGGGAGTCACCTGGATCACCGACGTGATGTCTTGGGTTATTGGTGGCCCTACTTCGGTGTGGTTCGTAACTGACATCATTAACTGCCTTCAAGGAGTTTTTATTTTTATAGTTGTGGGCTGTCAACCACAGGTAGGTTTATTAAAAATAATACGTCTATACTATAGGCTTTACTACAAATGATATTTTTTTGTATTTATATACAGGGTGTTGCATCGTCGAGCGGGACATAGGAAATCCCATGTAATTTTAAATGGGGTCAATTATTGGCTTCCCGAATTATTTTAGAAAAAAATTCTATTTAGGTTTATTAAAGAGCACTAAAACCCACATTCAAAAGAATAACTTTAGATATTTTTGATGAGCCCGTTTACGGGTTATCGCCGATTTCTTTTTAACTATTTCTCCTTTTTATGGCCCCGTATTTGCGGGCACCAGTCAAGGTAAAAGATGACTGTCAAATAAAGTTGTCATTTTGAGGAATATTTGAACATCTTCTTAAATCCTAAAGTTCTAACAATTTAATAGTACCTACCTATTAATTAGTAAAATATTGAAACATGTAAAATGTCATAATTACCCTTGTAGTTGTATACTTTATTTTAGTTTTATTCAGATTAATTTGTACTCATAAATACACCTTTAATATTTTCGATGTACTATTGTGCCGATAAAAAACTGGGACAAGAGATTTACAAAAACTAGGTAAGAAATACATATCTCCTAGACTATAAAAGGTGTCTAGAGCTGAAAAGGTAAAAACATCCAAAATTTAAAAAGTCACCTCGGTTACATAATGGAACGTTTTGTATTTTGCGATACGGGGTGGTTAAATTTTCGAGACATTCTATAATATGCATAAAGTAAATTTATTAGATTTTTTTTTCAAGTCAAATATTTAATAAATTATTATATTTACCATTACCACAAAATAATAAATAAAGCTAATACAGGTAATAAAATACATTTATTAAAAAGAAAAAAATTGCAAACACAAAGTTTGTCAAAACAACACAAAATTAATATTTGGTCATAGAACCATTTCTGTTTATTACTTCTTGAAGCCTTTGTGGCATACTTAAAACTAGGGGTCTGCATAATTCGCCAGTTATTTCATCCCAAGCTTGATTTATCCTGTGGCGTAATTCATCCCTGTTCCTAGGTCGAAAATCATGTTTATACATAGATTTGACCATGGCACCCCAAATGTTTTCTATCGGATTCAAATCGGGACTCTTCGAAGCCCAGGGAAGAACTGCTATGTTATTTTCTTGGAGAAAATTTTGTACAATGCGTGCTGTGTGTATTGGAGAATTATCATGCTGAAATGTGTAATTTTGACCGTATATAGCGTTTACCGATGGTATCATCACTTCGTTTAGTATATTAACGTATACTGCTGCAGTTAGTCTTCCTTCGACGATTTGGAAAAGTCCTGGTCCTCTAGCGCTAATCCAGCCCCAAACATTTATGGAGAAACGCCCACTTTGGTTGGTTTTGTGGGTGTATCTCTCATCATAGCGCATGCCGGAAGGCCTATACACCCGAATTCTCCCATTATTGCATGACTGAAAAGTTTTCTCGTCAGAAAATATAACTGTTTCCCATAAGTTTATTTGATTAATATATTCATGTGCAAATTCTAACCTGCCCTGTTTATTTATTTCCGTTAAAAAAATTTTATTGGCAGCACAACGGCTTCGTATATCGGAATTTCGAACCCTGTCTCTAGCGGTATTTACAGAACCTGGAAAATTCGTCTCTTCTTTTGCCTTGATTGCAGTTTCGAAGGGATGATCCCTTAGGTAGTTAACCAGTCTTCTATCATGATCATCAGTAGAAATTTTAGGGGGACCAGAACCTGCATTCCTAATAATAGCCCCATGTCTTGCTATTTTTTGTTTTGCCAATAGCACGGTATTCTTGCTAACTCCCAGTTCGTCTGCAATATCCCTAATATTAACACTATCTCGCAACCGACTATAAATAATTGCCTTTTGCTGGGGGGTTAATTGTGGCATATTTACAAATAATATATGATTGTATGTTTGACGAGTCAATCATAAAGTGACAATCTTTATTGAAATGCAAATTTTCATGACATTTTACTGGTACCAGGATTGATGTAAAATTATTCCTAATAGTCTAGGAGAAAATAGAAAAATTTCCTGTCCCAGTTTTTTATCGGCACGATGGTACGAGTTTTTATAACAATAAAGCACACATTTCAAAATGACAACTTTATTTGACAGTCATCTTTTACCTTGACTGGTGCCCGCAAATACGGGGCCATAAAAAGGAGAAATAGTTAAAAAGAAATCGGCGATAACCCGTAAACGGGCTCATCAAAAATATCTAAAGTTATTCTTTTGAATGTGGGTTTTAGTGCTCTTTAATAAACCTAAATAGAATTTTTCTCTAAAATAATTAGGGAAGCCAATAATTGACCCCAATTAAAATTACATGGGATTTCCTATGTCCCGCTCGACGATGCAACACCCGGTATAGTATGTCCACGGATGGGGTTTACAAGAGGACAAATGGACTAAAAATTGAAAGATACGAAAAAAAGTCACTCTTAATATACGTTTTTACTTGAATAATGTATAGGTGATACTTGTTGTCAATGTCTTTATTTAATGAAGTAATTATAATAATAATAATAATACGAACATTTTTATTAACATGAAAAGAATACGATAACGATTTCATAATTCAAAAGCTCCACCCCCATACTTACTCGACACATTTTTCTAATTGCTTTCTCAAATAAGTGAAAGAATTTCTGATTTCTTCCCAAGATATCGATTGGACAGCCTGGATAATTCTGCCCTTCAGCACTTCAATATCATTTGGTACTGCGGTAGCAAAAACAATTTGTTTTAAACGGCCCCATAAAAACATATCCGCCAAGGTTAAGTCGGGGCTTCTTGGGGGCCACAAAACTGGGCCATTCCTGCCAATCCACCTTGGACCAAATCTGCGGTCAAGCCATTCTCTAACCTCACGAGCGAAATGGGCTGGGCAACCATCTTGCTGAAAATACATATTTTGTCGAAAATTTAATGGTAGATTTTCGAGTTCATCATTGAAAAATGTATCCAGCATTTCTAAATATGATAATCTATTGCACGTGTTATCAAAAAAATATGGCCCTATGACGCCATGGATGGATATCGCGCACCACACGTTCACTTTTGTGAAATATTGTCTTCTCGTCATGATTCTGAATTCGGGATTTTCTAAAGACCAGTACCTAACGTGCTGGGTTGCAACGGTTCCATTGGTAGAAAATGTACTTTCATCGGAAAACATGATGAAAATTTTGTCTCCTATCCACAAGCAAAAATCAAGTCGTTTCGCGTCATCTCCCTCTTCCAATCTTTGATTAAAGTGCGGTTTATACGGATACAATTTATTTGCTTTAAGGATCTTCTGAATTTGACTTTTTTTCACAACTTTCAACTGAGTAACACGATTTCTAAGGGACGTCATAGGATTTTCTTCAACAGATTGAAGAACTAAGACTGTAGCAGCATCATCATGGTCGTATTTCTTCTTTTTTTTTGAGATCCAAAACCGAACCAGTTCTCTGGAAATTTTTTATTAACTTGCAGATTGTCATCCTAGGTATTGGGTTTCCTACAAATTTCTCGGTAAATTGTTCCATGGCGTAGCGGTATGAAACTTGACCATCCCCATAACATTGTATTATAAAAACTCTTTGTTCAGTAGATAGCATTTCTACTTAAATAATAACTTCATTAAATAAAGACATTGACAACAAGTACCTATCACCTTAAGTGTCATTATTATTTTAACTAGGTTCACCAGTCAGAGGTGTGCCAGCGAATACTTTTTGGGAAATAATTTTTACATAGGTAAACCTTTTAATGAATTGTTCTACTTCGGTTTGTTGTGTAGAAAACACATTCATTAAGAGTGACTTTGTTTCATATTTTTCAAAATAAAGTATGTTTACTCTTAAGCAAAATAACATTTTTGCAGTTTTTACCCACCCTGTATAAAAAAGTTGAAGTTTATTATGATGAATCGTATTTTCTAGACAAGCAAAAACGTTTATTAAGAGTGACTTTTTTTCGTATCTTTCAAAATAAAGTATGTTTACTCTTAAGCAAAATAACATTTTTGCAGTTTTTACCCACCCTGTATAAAAAAATTGAAGTTTCTTATGGTGAATCGTATTTTCTAGACAAGCAAAAACGTTTATTAAGAGTGACTTTTTTTCGTATCTTTCAATTTTTAGTCCATTTGTCCTCTTGTAAACCCCATCCGTGGACATACTGTATATTTTTATGCTCGCCACTATAAATACCTAGGTATATAACAGTAGACATATGTACCCATAGAGGAACGGCCTTAATTGACTCGTAAGTTGGTGCAGGTTTATCTTAATAATAGCAGAACTTACACGAAATTTGGTACTTAATACGTTTTTTTCTTGGTATGCGAAATCCACATCTAATAACAGTTTTGATGCACTTTATATATTTTTCGTGCCTTAATGTATTAAATTTCTAATCATAAAAACTTATTCCAAAGCTTAATTTATTCAAAAAGGTAAATTTGGTAGGTCTCGATTTATCGCATACTGAAACACTTCGCAGCATTTGTTCTAGGCTTAGGAGGACTGGTCCAATTTCCCTATTATAACGGAATTAAGGGTAAAAAACTCGAACTTGTCGGAACCATGGTTCTTGTCAAGCAGTGCTTCATTGCGCAAGCTATGCCAGGTCTTTCAAACTGTGCACACGTTGAAGGCACCTTTATAAAACTTAAAACCAGAGAATGCTGGATTAAATTGGGTTCTGTCTACTGTCGTCCCTCGGTCAACTTTGACAGAGGCTGTCTGGCAAAAATTTTTGAGTGTGATGGTCCTTTAACTACAGGGGGAGACCTCAACGTAAAGCACCGAGGTATCACCCTTTATAATTACAATTGACTTTAACTATCAAATACTGTCGCCAGAGGAATTCACACACCAACAAACGGGTTTCCGGAGTTGCCGGACATTTTTGTCATTAAGAACACGGGACAGCTCTCGCAACCGGTTATGCTTTCCGAGCTATCCTCTGATTACAGCCCATTCATGGTAGAGTACAGCAATCCTGCTGAAAGACGCCATGGTTTAAAATAGAGGACAACTCCATTTTTAAATTTACAAGGCCACTAACAAGTGGAGCCAGAAAACAAATGTCGCGTCTATACAGGATCTTGAGGAGGCTTTTATGTCAGGTAAAACCTTTGACATTTATTCTTTCTTGACTTTTGGAATTTTTAACTCGGCAAAAGCTTTTGTTGATCGTGTATGTTTCTTTGAATTTTGTTATTGGGCTGCTAGCTTTGGCGCCTTTAACCGTCTTTTAGATGGTGTTGGATAGTGCCTCTTCACTGTTTCCAGTGCCTCTCTACTGCTAATTGGGCTCTCATATAGGGAGCCAGTCTCTAGGTTGCTTGTAGGTTGAGTTTGGTCTGGCTCTTTTATGTGAGTCTCTTATTAGTGTTTCTTTGAATTTTGTTATTGGGCTGCTAGCTTTGGCGCCTTTAACCGTCTTTTAGATGGTGTTGGATAGTGCCTCTTCACTGTTTCCAGTGCCTCTCTACTGATAATTGGGCTCTCATATAGGGAGCCAGTCTCTAGGTAGCTTGTAGGTTGAGTTTGGTCTGGCTCTTGTATGTGAGTCTCTTATTAGTATGTTCGTCGAAACGTTCGTTCGTCCGTAATAGCCTGTTATAATTTTTAAGATATATCCGTTTAATATCTGTATTCTAAAATCATTTCCAATGCTCTATTTTGAGTCACCTGAAACTTATTCAGCTCCGCTCTGCTTATGTTGCGCCATGAAATGTCCCATCTAAGAGATCTATGACCATCGCATCCTGACAAATTAAACGTTGACCGACTGATGATGAAAGCAATTCACGAGTCACCAGGACAATACAAATTTTCAAAAATATACCAAACGACGCGAGAAATATACCTAAAACAACCATTAAGGAAGTTCGCCTCATTGTGCAAAATATACATGAATAAAAGGCGCCTGGCTTTGACGGCATTAAAAATAAAGCACTCAAAAACTTGCCAGAGCAAACAGCATCGGATCTGGTAGACATAGCCCAAGCAATACTCGATGGATAAAATGGCTACTTTCCAGATACATGGAAAAGGACCAAGGTGGCATTGATTCCAAAGACTGGAAAAGATCTAACGTTGGCGGTCAGTTATAGGCCGAAAATGCGATGTCATTTGAAAGAGAATTAAATGCCCTTTTAAAAGGGGTATCACTCGATCCCTTATTCCATTTGAAATAGTAAGGGTTGGTCCCACCCTCCCTGCAGTGTTGAAAATGGTAACAAAAAACTTCCCCCTAGACAAATCTAATTACGTGTACGAGCGATTTTTTTTTTAAATTAACGTGAAATCAGATATTTAGCCTGTTTCGTTTCAAATTATGGTAAACCCTGTATCTATATTAAAAACAATTAAGTTCTTAATCTTCTACAACCCTTGTTAATATATTTATGTATTCCTCTCACTGTTTTATTTATACTATCAATAATGTGAATTTTATTGCATATTTCTTTCTATTTGAATAACTATTATTTCATTGTAATCTGACGCAGCTACAGTGTTAGCGAAACATGTCATTTTTATTTTCAATATAGTGGAATTTTAAAGTTCAACTTTGTTTTACTTCAGCTCATAAGATTAGTTATGGATTTCCACCTAGTATCGGCTGAATCAATTAACCTGTATCTATATATGCTGATGACACAGCAATACCACAATGCTTAAGAAAATCACAAGATGGGCGTTCTTTCTACTTTGTGGCTCTATCTATACTAACACCTCTAAAAATTAAGAAAATACTGCTATTTTTAATATTATTTTTTACTTGTAGGTACTAACAGCTGTCAAGCGCTCATGGTGCCTCCTTAGAAACAGAGAAAATGGCGGAATAGGAACAATGAATCATGATCATCATTCTTCTAGCTCCCAAGGTCTTCCCTCTGTTGGCGGAGATACTTTGACAAATATTAGTAGTATCACTAATACTACGAAATCCGTTCCTCTGGAAACGAATTGTTAGATTATAGTGATAATATAAGTGACGACTGCAGTGAAGATAACAGTGAGGCTTAAATTAAAAAAAAAGTATCAACAAATTTCCACGTGTTTAAACCATTACAAGTAAACAATATACAACAATATAATATACAGGGCGAATTAAACATAACGTCCACGTTCAAAGGGTCAACTTTTTTACGAAAAACAACTTAAAGTATTATAGCGATAAATGTAAGAAATGTATTTATTTTGTAAGCAATTTTAATAGAACTGTGAACTGATAATCCTCAATTATTTGGTCACTTGTATTTAATTTGCATCGAAAACTCCACTCATATGTTAGATTACCATAATACTTATTTATTTAAAATCGCCCTGTATGTATATGTCTATAAAAGCATTTTTATTAGTTTACGATAGAAAATAAAACAAAACTTTTTTTTAATGTGCTAACAGAATTATGTTAGATTTGTATTGTATTGATTGTACTGTTATTTTTCTGTTAACAATTCGCATTTATCTTGCCATTACATATACAGCTTCTTCCAACAACTTGACAAAAAATAGGCAGATCCCACAGTTAAAGAGCATTTATTTTAAAATATATTATGGGTGTTTAAAATGAAAGATCTACTACAAAGCTTTTTGTGATTTACCCAAGTTAAATTTTTTAATTCTACGGTCCAAAGTAGAACAATTTGCTGTAATATGGATATGGATACCTAAAATCATTTAAATGCAGCATTTTACATTTTGACAAGCTACAACACGGCGCAGTTTTAATGACGTAATAAGCTTGCAAACAAATCAATTTTTGATTTTTAAATTTTTTAGGGTTAAGCTATTAAAAACCTTTCAATAAAAAAAATATACAGACTGTTAATAAATATATAGTTTTTGCAATCTCTGCAATAAAATGTCTAAATTGTCAATGTTACTTTTTTGCGCTACAAACACTCCTGAACTTTATTTTGGGATACCCTGTATAAATGCTGATATAATATTTTGACTCCCCGTTTTTTTCTCGCCCTTTTTGATCCCTTACGTTTTAATCGTATCTATCATCGCTATCCAGTTTATTTTTTTTAGTTTAGGAAGAAACAAAAATATTGGAAATATAAAATATGAGGACACCTGTAAATAAAAAAATTAGCACGTGCGCCAATTTTCATTCAATGCTCATGTGTAGTTTTTTTTTATTTCAATTTTTAACAGGACAGATTTCTCGATGTTGTCATATTAAAATAGAAAAATTTACGCCGCCTTAATTCTGACGTTACACGACAAACTAATATGCAGGAATCAACTCTTCGTCTCCTAGTCTGGTAAACTCTCTCGAATATCCCAGGAGTATTGCGAATCATTTAACATGAAGCTATAATTCTGTTCCTGAAATCTTCCTCTGTGTGGATGAGAGTCTGACACTAACGATTTTAAATGTCCCCCAGAAAAAATAATCTAGACCTAGGAGGTCATGGCTGAGGTCCACCTGGATCTATCCAACGGTTGTAGTGTTGATTTAAAAGCTTCCTTACCACCAAACTGAAATGTGGCGGTGCATTATCATACATTAACCACAATTGGTTTCTTAGTTTAAGTGGTACCTCTTCTAACAGCACTGGGAGTTCCTCTTCTAAAAATTGACGACAATATTGCCCATTTAATCTTCTTGGCAGGAAGAATGGCCCCACTAAATGGTCTCCAATACTACCAGCCCACACATTTACTGTAAACTGATACTGGAAATGACTTTCGACTATCGCATGAGGATTCTCTTCTGCCCAAAAATGATTATTATGAAAATTTCTGATGGCATTTTTCGAAAGACTTGCTTCATCACTAAATAAAATTTTATTTCCAAACAATGAATTTTGGACCAACATTTTAATGAGCCACTGGCAAAATTTTAATCGGGGTGGAAAATCACGTGGAAGAGGAGCTTGGTCTGTCTGGATTTGGTAAAGATACATCAAATTATCCATCAAGAGTTTCAAAACTAACACAGATAAAATGTTTTATCCAACACATGACAGTTATGACTGTCATTATCAATGTCATTTTAGACAAGTAAACTATCAAATATGTCCTCCTGTTATAGGGCAGCTGCGACTGTCTGTTGGAGGACCAATTCCTTTAAATAAATAAATAACACACTAGTGAGTTATAATCCAGTAGTAGTATTCTATTTATTTATTACTATTACAAGTAGAATTCACATTGATATTGAAATTAAAGGAAAACGCTAACGGTTTATTCGAATTTGAAGTCATTGTAAAATTCGTTGGTTCATTGGAACCAGACGCTCCAATATCGGTACAGCTGCTGATAGTGCTAGAAGACGCCGACACATTAGAACCTTGTATTTTTTCTGCGATTTGTATTTTGTTATGCACCAATTCTTTTAAGTATCCTTCTGCTACCGTCGAGGACTTCCATCCTCCGTGACGCTTCAAAGTAGTCATGTTAGCCCCTGCATTGGCCAAAAGAGTCGCCGAAGACCTTCTCAGGCAGTGACCGGTGTAGAGCGCTGGTTTCTGCAATTTCAAAAACATTGCAATTTTTGAAGGTATCTTCGACAACGTATTTATTCCCACACACTGGCTGGTACACCTACCATTTTTGTAAAAAACAAAAGAGCGGCTAGAACTAGTATTCTTTGGTCTCAAAGACATGTATTTTTTACATAAATTGATCGGGTTGACTGGAAATCCTTCTTCAAGTATGGTGAAACTTCTCGATTTCTTGGTTTTAGTGTCTGGCAAAACTACGTGAAAATATTTCCCTTTGTCTTGAATATTTTCTATTTTCAAATTGACCAATTCATCGCATCAACAAGCACCGCTAATCCCCATTATCAAAGCCACTTTCATCAACAAGTACTCGTCGTCGGGAGCTTCGTTCAAAAACTTCTCTATTCCAGGTCGTTCTAATGTCTTGGACTTCTTTGGTTTCTATCCCCGTGATTTACTTTTCAAAAAGCTCGTTAGTTTGCCATATTTTGAAATGTCTTTTTTTTATATACAGGTGAATAATAGTCGAGCGAAGCATCGAGTATTTGGTCCATAGCGACGATGGGGCTAATTTTTTTTGCAAATGTAAAAAATAAGCCAATAGAACATTTTCATCGATACCTTTTATCTTCCGTGAATTCATCCAATACTCAAACATTTTGAACTCCTTGTCGTAAGCATCTCGGGACTTTTCTGGCAAAATCTGCATCGTTGCTTCTTCCGCTTCCGTAAGCATATCCTCAGGAACGTCATTTTCATCGGTTTCTATAGGTTTTTTTCTTCAAAAAGGCTTCCCTTTTCTGCAGGGAAAACTGACAAGTGTCAAAATTTATTTAAACATTTGCTAACAGTGTATCATGCCCGTGGCAACCAAACAATCAACCAACTTTGACCAAAATGTAAAAAAGTCACTGTCAAGTCATTCTGACATTTATAGGGTACTGAGACGCAAGTTGCTTTGATTTGATCATGAAACTTATTTATTATTATCTCATAAAAAAACGATTTCTTCCACTTGTTGGATAAAACATTGTATGCCACTCGTGTGTTATGTTTCCTAAGTCACTTGAGAATTTATAAATCTTTCTCGCGTGACTTATTTTCAACATAACACATTAGTACCATAAATAACTATAAAGTTGCCGCAATTTTTCTTGTACTTCTTCCTGGTTCTGGTTTCTACAGCATTCAGGACTGCTTCCTCAATTTTGACAGTTCTTACAGTGCGATGTGTCCCTGCCAAATGAGTGGATTTCTTGAAAGTTCCTTTCGCACAGTCAGATGTATACCTGTGCAAAAGTTGGTGAATCAGGTTGTCTTCGATTTTGATAATGCTGCTACAAATGCATATCGGCATAATCTTGGTTTGTGAACTTAACCATCATTAAATAGCTCTAACTAACTTTGGAAACATCAACTAACAAAATTATTTGACATTAAACGTCAAAAAGGTTAACAAACGGAGAATAAAATATGAGCTGTCAGTGCGCTGTCACAGCCAACTACTTTTTTTTTAGTTTTGTTACTTGAATAATACTAGGTTTGCATCAACGGCTATTTCTACCAGTAACTAGTAACTAGAAAACGACGACAAATACAATAAAAATGTAAGGGAATAAAAAGAATAAGAAAAGAACGGGAACTCAAAATACGATACTAGTATTTATACAGGGTATCCCAAAGAAAGTTCAGGACAGTGAAAATGTTGGTACCGTAAAAAATGTAACACTCTGTATACTGGCTCTGACAATTTAGACATTTTATTGTAGAGATTGCAAAAACTAATAAGTGTATCTCGGAAAATATGGGAGAAAACCAAAAAAGAAATAAAAAAAACTTAAAGCTTTGACTCTGTATATTATAAATGAAGCCTTTTTGAGCGCATATTTCCAAGTATTATTTTCCCATTTTGATGAGCACTATCACTACCTTTAATATCTACGTGACATTTATTAACACCCTGTATAATTTAGGTATCCATTTGTTTTGTATCTTGATCTTTAATACCTTTTATATTTTGAGTTCATTTTACTCATTATGCTACTAAACTGACCTAAGTCAGAAAATATATGAAATACGTAGTAAAAGGAAAAGGCTTCAAAATGTAGATAAACTGCTTATCAAAAAGACCGGGTCGCCGGTTTTTTTCATATTTTTAAACTTTGTCGTTCGATCACAGTTTGATCAATTTGGATGAATTTATTAAAGATTATTTCTTCTTCAAGCACCAGTGGCATATACTTTTGACCTAAGAAAACTTGTTACTGTTATATGCTTGTGCCATAGCCAGTCTGACGGTGCCCCACTTGGTAGGGTGGTAAAGAAACTATTGTAAAAATTTAAACTAATTGCCATTTCGTAAATTTTGTTTATTTCTGATATAAATCAGAAAATATCTTTATCCAAACATACATATTGCCATAATTCTAATAAAACTACACTTATAATTTTGAAGGAATTGTAGATACCAGTTTTATATAACCCATTATTTTATTATAACTATAACACACCATACATTAACAAACGTTCTACCTTGATATCTTATTCTTTTTAGGGTTTACTTTAGACCAAAAGTGCACGTCGTGTAGATCATACATCCCTGACAGTTAGAGTCGCGGTGACAAAAATGCCTTGGAACTCCCAAACGGATGAGAAGCACGTTTTTGTATAGTTCGAGTGTCGTTCTCGAAATCCGTGTTGTCGAGTAGGGGTCTGGCGCTCGGCGGTGAGCGGCTATAATATTTTTTCCTAATTTTGACCAGCGGTTTAAAAAAGCATTTCCCAAACGGACGAAAATAACTGGAGGACATCTAGGCAACCCCCCAATTACCGGAAAAATATTTTCATCCGATTTGATCCTTGCCGTAAGCTCCAGTACAATTAAATGGACCCAAACTCCGAAATTTAAAAAAAAAAGCAGCCGCATGCATGCAACCGGACTAAAATGAATCGTTATTATTTATGGTATTAAAAAAAAAAGTTTTCATCCAAAATGAGCCTGGCTAAACTATGCCAAATAACAAAAAACTTCGCCAGCACGCGTGACTTTGATCCCGGAGTTCTCCGTAAATTTTCTGCGAGATTAAGATGGAAGTTTCGTAAACTTATTTGTCTCTGGTTTAAAAATATAAAAAAAATTAAATGCTGCCGAGAGGCTGTAAAATGTTGAGTGACTATTCAATGGTAAGTCAAAATTTTCATGCATGTTCTGGAAGATCTGGTCTTGGCCGCAATAAATTTGGATGAAAATAATTTTTCGATGTTCTGTAGGTGTCAAAGAACCTGTGTGCAAATTTTCATCCATGTTGGAATTACTTTATCAAATTTTGCCCATTTAAATTTTGAAAAACTGTTATAAAGCGATGGCGACACATGGAGCAAAAAAATTTTTTTTACATATTCTCAGACACGAACTCTAGTTCCCTGTCCAATTTCAAGTTTAAATGAGCAAGTTTTTTTCCCCCTTTTTTCCATTTTTTTTTAGCTCCTGGAAGAGCTCTTTGCAAAGATAAAATCGGATGAAAATATTTTTCCGGTAATTGGGGGGTTGCCTAGATGCCCTCCAGAAATGTTTTTTTAAACCGCTGGTCAAAATTTGGAAAAAATATTATAGCCGCTCACCGCCGAGCGCCAGACCCCTACTCGACAACACGGATTCGAGAACGACACTCGAACTATACAAGAATGTGCTTCTCATCCGTTTGGGAGTTCCAAGGCACTTTTGTCGCCGCGGCTCTAATTATGATGTTGTGAATGACCGTTGTCTGTCCACAGAACCTTTTTGAACAAATCCGAATCCCTGTCTGGTTCTCTTATAAATCGTCTGTACAACAAATTGAAACCGAAGTTCGTTTTGGTCTTCCATCAGAGTAAATTCGAAATGGAATGAATTTATGTCGATTTAAAGTTCTTTGAATGGTACCGAAACTCACTCTGTTTCTTCTTGGTCGGGTTAGTCCTAAGAAACACGTTCTTGGATCACACTTCTTCCATATCTCCGTTTGCGGGCGTATACCGACTTTGTCCCCTCTAATTAACATTTAAAATTGTGTTTACTGTTTGTATTAACTTCCGCGAAATTTCCTTTATATATTCTCCACTTTTATAGAAAAGTGTGATAATCCGAATTTTAACTAATAAAATCGTTAGACTTTGACATATTATTTTACATTGTTTTGTTTTTCATGGCATTCTAGACATATCGAAACTTATTGAATTTATTTCCCAATACCTTCTAGACGTTATTTTAATACATCACTATAATGAGGCTGTTGGTTTCCGAGACGTATGAAATTAGAATAAATACAGCTTTTTAAAAATTTGATTGCTCATGTCTTAAAAACGGACAGACAAACCTTATATTTTTGGAATCAAGAAAACCTTTTCATTTAAATTAAAAATCTACAGAGGGTGTCTCATAATACAATATTTTCAAATGGTATATTAAAATAATCTCAATCAAAACACAACTAGAATTGTACATTTTTGGCTTACTCAGTATATACAGGGTGTTTCAGAGGTACGGCACGTAACTTAAGAGGGTGATTCCTTATGATCTATGAATATGACACATGAGCAAGTGTCCGGAGCGCCCCGTTTTTAATACACAGGGTGTTAAAGTTTAAAAAAAAAATCGGTTGCAATCGGCCGTTTTATCAGAAGGTGACCATTTTTAACATTTGCTTTGATTAACTCTTGCATTTTTTTTTGTATCAATATTTAAAAAAATAATTTTATTTTTAATTTAAATATTTTAATTCACTTTGAAATACATAGGTATTTTTCTTGTATATGCAATAAAGTGGTTTTTATTTTCTCTCTCGAAAACGAAGCAAAAGATACTAAAACATTTCAGAAAACAAGAAAGTTGTATCATTAGTTGGTAAATCCGAAAAAGAGATCAGAATTAGAAGAAAGTCAGTGGCGTACATTTTTTTTGTCAATAATAGTCGTTAAGGTGCTCCCCGGGATGATACTGTACTTAATAAATTTAATCTGGTTAGGGCTAATTGAGCCCCTTATCATTATGAATAACGGTACCAAAATTAAATAAAATCGGCAAAGGGATATTTAAAGAAATTATAAAAAAACGATTTTTTTTAAAAAGACTTTAACACCCTGTATATCAAAAACGGGGCAACTTCGGATACATGTTCATATGAACCTTTTCTTTTAAAATATCATAAGGAATCACCCCCTGAAGTTACGTATAGTACTTCTGAAACAACTTGTATACTGCATCGCAAAGTATTCTGGGAAGCTGATATATTTTTAATAATGATTTGGAAACTGCTTAAAGTTTATTTTCATCAAGACATGATTAAGCGAATCTTATTCTAATGTTAAATAGCATAATGTGTATATTTTGAGACTTGGCCTTTTTTTTATTTACGTAACCTTCCACCGTTAGGTAAGAAGTACCTAAGAAGAAAACTTTTTATTAAATACGCAATAAGGTTAAGGAATGTTAGGATATATTCTTTAGAACGTGGAATATCATTAAAAACACGCTTATTCTCAATTTATTTGGGGCACACAGTATAATCTTAAGTCCCCCATTTCAAAGAAATTCTGATGATTCGTACATACACCTAAGTGTTAAACTATAACATAAGGCAAACATAGATATGGGAGTATTTTTTTCTGCAGGACCCTAATTCGAAAAATGTCAAAATCGTCTCTAGGTTTATCTGACAACTTCAAAACCCCGATATACGATAGCTTAAAAAATATCTATTGATATAATATATTAAAATAATTAAACTCTCTTAGGAAACATTCTTTTAGATATCATTTTATGGGACACCATGTCCTGTATGGATCATTATCATTGCGAAGAAGCTTTCTAGAATTAAACTTTTGTTTATAATGTAAATAAAACAATGCAGTCTTCCTCTACAGTTTAATGATTGACATAGATCTAAGTTCCCGGCATGTTTTGACTGCTTAAGCACTCATCTTCAGGGGATACTAAAAAGAACAGTACAAAGTTGAGAACGAGCAATGAAAACTGTTTAACGATTTGTGGTATTAGTAAAGGTCGTGGAGCAGATGCCTGTCTCCATTAGTACTTTTTAATAATTTCGGGGTAGATATTGATGCCAGATCCTTTACAAATTTGTATTTTTTCTTTAATTTTCCATTAAGCAAATTGAGCACATTCCTTTTTGGATTTTTGTTCTTTGTTTTTTTAAAATAAGATTCTACTTGCCTTGAAATAACCTTGCCAAAGAGGAATTTACGTTCTACTTCTGGAACATGTTTTTGTCGTTCTAAAAGATCATTTACTCTTACATTTGGACTAGCTGGGTTTTTTGGCACCCTTTTTGCTCTGTCTGTACATTTCTTATATTCTCTTACTCTAAGTATTATTATTTGTGCTGAAAACTCTTTGTTTTCCTTTCTTAATCTTTTGCGATTGGGTCTCGCTTTTGTCTTCCACCTAGATGGAGTATTCTTTCATAGTCATAGGCGTCAACGTTTTCAAAGACTCTTGGGCTAGGGGTGGCGTGTTGGCATTTAACATTTCTTCCGTCCTTGCTGTTTCCTTCTTATTTATTCTAGAACGTTCTGTCCAGTCTTTTTGGTTTGCCCTTTCTTATATTCTTCGTGTTTAGTAGCATCGTTTCTTAATATTTCTCTAGTTCGCCTCATATTTAACCTTACTACTTGTTCTTTTCGTCTCTCGGCGGCAACATCTATTGAAGATACCTATATTATTTTAGGGTTTAAAAATACTAAATAGATAAAAGAAAATTAAGTATGTTTATCTGGTGTAACTTTCATATTACGTTTAGGCACAAATATAGGGGGATACTTTAGTGCATTTAATTAGCAAAATTCGGCAATTCAAATATCATTTATAGTATTTTTAATAAATAAAGTAAAGCAATCTTTATTTTTTAATACTAAAACAATTAAGTAAGTCTTAGCAGATGTTCCAGGAATAATTTTTGAGAGAGTTTAAAGTTTTCTTTGGAATGAAAATGACCCTTATAATCTTAAGCAACCCCTCAACTAAATAACCTTCCAAAAATGGACCACATAAATATGTATGCCTGGATAAACACATTTCATTGTTTATGTCAAAAACAGCTGTTTTTAGAAAAAATTCTGTAATTCTTGTTGTATCAATGAATGGCCCAAATTGTCCAAGACTTTTTTAGGTCAAATATATAAAATGCTGCTGGTTAAGGAAGAAACAAACTTTGAAAAATTGATTTAAATCGATGAAACCGAATTCGAACGACAGAAGTTTATAAGTAGGCAAAAAACAAGGTTCCGATCTTTTTGCCGAGTAGTTTATTTACCACAAAAATACAATGTAAACGACTAAAATATGAAAACAAGCGTCTTCAATAAAAATAGATCTAATATGTTTATAACAGTAAAAACCTTTTCGGTCAAATTGTAACTTAATATAAAAATGATTGACAATTAATTGTTAACATAAATATTACATGAAAAAAATAACTGAAACAAAGTGGTTTAGTGGATATAGTTCGCTCATAGTTAACGGTATTTTCATAAATATAAAACATGCTACAGATAGTTATTAAGAGTATAATCAATAAAAAGTAAAAACTATTTCGGAGCAATCTACACCAAGATATCTGCATTTTCATGTAACATTTCTGTTATCAAGATGCAGTACCGTTACAATATACATAAAGTTTGCATTTATCTTGAAAAAAATAGCTTTATTTTTGATATATTTCTTCCACTATTAAATGTGCATTGTTGTTGTATTGTTAGTTTCATGGGTTCCTTCTTTAGAAAAGTACGCGTTTTAGTGATTTGTGTAAATATTAATAATTTTTGTTGTAAAATTAGCACTGACTTATTTATGACACCTTTTGCTCCAGTATTAAGTAGTTAAAAATGAAAGTAATGTTTTGTTGTGTAATTATTTATTCTTTTTAAAGGCTGATGATTTTTCTTTATTTAAAGATAAGTGTAGTGTTAAGTGTTATTTAATTTTCTTTTAAATGTTGTAATTGTAAATGTGTACGTAGAGAGTTTTTCTACAAAATAAATTATTTTCAGTAGTAAGAGAAATGCGTTTAAGTTCTTAACGTTTAAAAAACAACCCGTGATACAAAGTACTCGGTAAATGAATAAGCGGGTAATCATTAAAGGCTTTAAGAATAATTTTATTAATTAACTTCTTTAGGCACGTGATTTTCTTTAAAACGATTTCACTCAAGAACTGTAAGTCCTATCAAGGTAAACTAAGGGTACATTTTTTACGCAGAATACTTTGAAATTTCATAATTATTAAGAAAATAATAAAAAAATACTACTGGTTGAAATAAATGGGATTATTTTAACCCTTAACCACCCCGGTATGTGACGCCTATGACTAATTTTGAAATTCTGAAACTGATTTATCGTTAAAAGTTTATAACCATACCTAATTTCAAAATTTAATTATGAACGAGTTCAAAAATATTTAAAAAAAAACGATTTCAGGGTTGCTCATTCGAGGGGGGGTAGCTCCCTTAACAAGCATTTCTGCACTTATGTTCATATGAAGAAATTCTGTTATTTTTAACCGGAGAATATGGTGGTAAAGTATTGCCCCTTAATTTCGGGATACCCTGTATAACTGATTTTCTATACTTATACCCCATAAAAAAATCCAACACAGAAAGATCAGGTGATCTTGGAGGCCACCTGACAGGTCCATTGGTACCAATCGATTGATCGGGAAATGTGATTTCTAAATAATCTCTCACTAGATGAGAATTGTGACTCGGAGCGCCATCTTGCTGGCAATAAATATTATTTAAATCGGTCAAAGGAACATCCTCTAATATTTCCATTAGTGCATCTCGCATTATATCTAGGTGTCTATTTCCGGTTTAAGTTCCTTCGTAGATAAGATAATTAATTTTAAAGCATGACACGCTATATCCAAACCGATATTGGCGTTCTCGTGGAATTACAACGTGTTGGTTCTTTTGGGACCAGCACCTGAAATTGTTTCGGTTTAAGATACCAGAACTCGTAAAATAAGCCTCGTCGGACCATACCACCCTTCTTTCACAATTTGCGTTTTCCTGCAACATTTGTAGGTAGGTACCAGTTGCAAAAAAACTATCCTACGCTCTGCGTCACCGGGATGCAAATGTAGGACAAGATGGTATTTATATGGTTTAAATTTATATTTTTTTAGTATTAACTGCGTTCTTGATGTTTTAATCCCTTCATCATACACTTTTCTGCATAATATGGATATGGATGGTTGTACCGTGACTGAGGCCAAAACATTTATTTCTTCTTCTAAAAATTAGATCTTGGTTTTTTAAAAGATCCGTGCTCAATGAGATTGGCTTGGATTTTTTGAAATAGGTATACTTTTATCAGGTTGTTCTCTTTCTGGATATCCGCGAAAAATTTATACAGGGTGTTAATTAATGTCATGCAGATATTTCAGGGGGTGATAGTACTCGGGAAAATAAGAAAAAGATTCAAATATATGCATGGTCGAAAACGCGTTATTTTCGTTATAGGTACAGGGTGGCAACGTTTCAATTTTTATTCTCGTATTTCGCGTTTTCTCTCTTATATTTTGGGATAATTGTTTCAAATTTGGAACATCAATCATTTTTTAGAATCTCTATAATAAAGTATCAAAATTGTCGGTCGCAGTATACAGGGTAACTTTTTTTTGGAGCTCCCTGTATGAATTCCGGTATGAAATTTGAACTCTCTGTTCCTTTGTTTAGCGTTCTGGCCTCTTGCACTATTATCGTATCTGTGACCGTTCCCCATTTATTTGCAAGAATAGCCATCGATGGAAATTAAGTGTAGGCGAAATAAAGCAGAGTAAAAAGCTGTTTTTATTTGTATGCATTCTAAGTAATTATTTTCATTTTTATTTTAGATCAACCGACAGGGTTATCAACAATCAGATAAAAACATTACAAATTAAAAATAAATTAAAACAAAACAATTAATTAGTTAATCAAATAAAAATAAAAGAAAATTATAAAAACTCTTAAAAATGTCCGCCTCTTGCTGAAATGCACGAATCAAGTCTTCGCCTCATGAACTGACGGACTCTGCCAAATATCCCAGGAGTTTTGCGAGTGACGTCGCATGAAGCTATTAATCTGTTTCTTAAATCCTTTTCTGTCTGGCCTGGGGTCTGATACACTAATGCTTTCAGGTGTCCCCAGAAAAAGAAATCCAGGCTATTGAGGTCTGGGGATCTTGGGGGCCATGGCTGCGGTCCCCCTCCACCTATCCAACGGTTGTTAAAAATTTGATTAAGAAAGTTTCTCACCTCTATGCTAAAGTGCGGTGTTGCACCATCGTGCATGAACCACAATTGGTTTCTAACAAGAATTGGTACCTCTTCTAGCAGCCCTGGGAGCTCCTCTTCAAGAAATTGATGATAATAGTCCTATCAAATAATCTCCAATAATGCCGGCCCGCACATTTACTGAAAACTGTTCTTGGAAATTATTTTCGCGTATCGAATGCGGATTCTCTTCTGCCCAAAAATGGTTGTTGTGAAAATTGTTTATGGCATTCCTTGAGAAATTTGCTTAATCGCTAAATAAAATCGTGTTTTCAAAAAACGGATTTTGGGCTAGCATTTGTAGGAACCATTGGCAAAAATTAAAGCATAGTGGAAAGTCACGTGGGAGAAGAGCTTGAACCCTTTGGATGTGGTAAGGATACATTTTTTTTTTCGTGAGGTGGAAACCCTTTATGGGCACCAGGTACTTGTTCTGCCGTTCCCTGATAGTATGGGACTCACTCCTAGTAGAGTATACCCACTAAAACCACCTCGGTACACTTCAGATTTCCTCTTTGGGACTGCCCTCGGGTATTACTTCAAAGAGGGTGTAGTTTATCTGTTGTTCTTTGCTCTTTATTCCCTTCTTCTTTCTTCTTTTTCCATATATTTTCTTTTTGTTAATAGTATTGTCCTGACAGTACTTTTGACCATGTCCCAATTTTCTTTGTTTTCCAGCATTTTGTTTATGATATTCTCGGGTGTTATTCTATTCATTTTATCTTCAATTTTCTTTCTTTCCTCTTCCCATCTAATGCATTCAAGAAATGTGTGCGTGACGTCATCCAATGATTCGCAGTACAAGCACTCCTCCGTATCACTCAAGTTGAATCTGTGGAGATATGCCTGAAAGGTGCCATGTCCTGTCAGGAATGGGGTCAGATGGAAGTCTGTTTCTCCATGCTTTCTGTTTACCCATGGCTCGAGCGCTGGTATTAGTATTTTTGTCCATTCTGCCAGTCCTTCTTCTTGGTCCCATTTTTCCTGCCATTTGTTCATTGTGAGTTGTGTGGCATCTTTCCTTCCCATTCCGTGTCGTACTATTTCCCTTTCGTCGGCCAGGATGTCTATCGGTGGGATCCTAGCTACCACCATCAGTGCCTTTGTCGATGTCGTGCGGTATGCGCTTGATATACTAATTGCAACCTTTCTTTGTAGTTTGTATAGCATATTCCTGTATAGTTTTTTTTTCAGTTGCTTTCCTCCATATATTGGCTCCGTATAGCACAATTGACTGAACTACGCTGCACATAATTATTCTGGAGTTTTCTTTGGGACCTCCAATTTTCGGCATTAATCTGTTTAGGTTTCCTATTGCCTTGCTCGCTTTTTCTACAGTTTTCTTTATATGGGTTCCCATGGTCATCTTCCGATTCAAATACACTCCCAGATACTTTATATCATCTTGTGTGTTGATAATTATTCCTTGTATTGTAACCGTGGCCATTTTTGTTTTTCTTCCACCAGCAAGCAACACACTTCTGTTTTTTGGGGGACAAGTTTAAGCTTTTTTTTGTGCATCCACTCATAGTAACATTTTCGAGCATTTTGTTAGCTGTTGCTTCCATTTGGTGAGCCTGTTTTGCTGCGACGACAATTCCCAGATCATCAGCGTATGCAATGAGACCAACCCTCCTAGGGACAGGCAGCATCAATACGTACGCCGTCGTAATACAGGTTCCACATGGTGGGGCCCAGTACCGAGCCCTGCGGAACACCGCAGGTCATTTCCATTTTAATGTTTTCACCTACGATTATTGTTCGTTCTTCCAGATAGCTGGCCACTATGTTAAATAGGTATGGTGCCATCTCCCTTTTCCTCATCTCGCCGAGTATACCATCCCAAGATGCTGAGTTGAAAGTCCACGGTTATAAGGATGCATCGTTCTCTTGCGGTCCTTTGATTTGCTTCGCTCGCCATCTCTTAAATTTTATCGAGTGCATCCATTGTTGACTTCCCTTCTCGGAAGCCGTACTGCTCAGTTGAAAGTCCGCCCCGTCTGTCTATTTCCCTTTTTAGTCTAGCTAGTATTAGCTGTTCAAACAATTTTCCTATTACATTTAGGAGGCATATGGGTCTGTAGGCCTTTTCCCTCTGCCCCGGCTTGTGCTTCTCAATCAGCACGAGCTTGGCCGTTTTCCACTCTTTTGGAAAATTCCCTTTGGATAAGAGATGTTTTAACACTTCCAGGTAAGTATCGGGGTATGTGCTAATTACCTTTTTTAGGACCTCCGGCGGTATTTGGTCTGGCCCTGGGGATTTCTTTTCTTTTATTTTATTATTTGCTTGTAGCAGTTCCTGTTTTGTAAACATTGGGACGTCGGAGCTATTTACCATGATTTTTGGCCACTTAGTGATCGAACATTCTGGGAATAGCGTGTTTGCTATTTCCAGCTGGTTCTCATCATTTAGATTTACCACTGGTCTGGTGTTCAGTTTTCCCATAACAATCTGATATCCTTTTCCCCAGATGTCATTTTGTACCTCTTCCGTTACTATCTTCCAGGCTTTCGTTTTTGCCGCCATGATAGTCTTTTTAAGTTCGTGTCTGGCTTCTTTATATTGGTCTGAAGATATTCTAATTTATATTAAAATTTTCCAGAAAAGCACAAATGAAATGTTAAGTGTTGCGGCAATTTTTCTCGTACTTGTAGCAGGATCATTTCTACTGCATTCAGGACTGCTTCCTCGACTTCAGGAGTCCTAACCGTTCTGTTTGCTCCTGCTAAATAAGTGGATTTCTTGAACGATCCATTTTCACATAGTCGATTATGTAGATTTGCGAATGTCCGTGGGTCAGGCAGTATTCGATTTGGACACCTTTGTGCATAAAGTCGTCTGGCTTCATAACAATTGCCATCGGCAAGCCCATAGATTAAATGCATCTCTGCAAATTCTTGATTTGTGAATTCAACCATCATTAACCAGTTCAAAACAACTCCGGAAACGTCAAACAAAAAAAAATATTTGTTACAAAATGTCAGAAGGACAATAAACAGAATAAACAATTGCCTATCCCAGCCTACTATTTTTTTTTCTCATATTTATTATTGCGCTATTTTGCCTACACTTAATTTCCATCGATGGCTATTTTTGCAAATAAATTGAAAACGGTCACAGATACGAGAATAGTGCAAGAGACCAGAACGCTAAACATAGGAACAGAGAGTTCAAATTTCATACCGGAATTCATACAGGTAGCTGCACAAAACAGTTCTGAAAGATAAAATTGTAGCCGATTCAAGAAAATGTAACACCCTGTATACTGCGACCGACAATTTTGATACTTTATTGTAGAGATTCTAAAAAATGGTTGATGTTCCAAATTTGAAACAATTATCACAGAACATAAAGAGAGAAAACGCAAAATAAGAGAAAAAAAATTGAAACTTTGCCACCCTGTATAACGAAAATAACGCGTTTTAGACCATGCATATATTTGCATTTTTTTCTTATTTTGACTGATTTTGAAACGGTCGATTATTTCCTAAAGCACAACAGCTAGCAAAAAATAATTCAAATAGAAGTTTTAATGTTTCCTATAGTCTATTCGAATTTTAAAAAATTAAGTATACAGGATGAGTCAGAAAGCCGTAGAGTAATAAAGTTACTTTTTTTTAATGGAACACCCTATAACTCAAAATAATTTTGGATTTTACATAAAATTACAATTATTTTTTATTAAGTGCATTATAAGTCTAAATCTAACAGTTTCTGAGATATCGACTTTTGAAAAATGACATTTTTGAAATTTGACAGCTACTAGCATTCTAACGGTACGTCTTTGAGTAAAACGGCTTACATGTCCCTATCGTAGTTTTTAACTATCTTTCTAAAAGTGTCAACTCCCGGTTAAACCGGATGTAGCTCAAAAGCCGGAAATATAGTACTTGTATATGTAAGCCGTTTTGCTTTATGGCATACCGTTAGAAAGCTAGAAGCTGTCAAAGTTCAAAAATGTCATTTTTCAAATGTCGATATCTCAGAAACTGTTAGGTTCAGACTTATAATGCAGTTAATAAAAAATAAGTGTAATTTTATGTAAAATCCAAAAATATTCTGAGATATAGGGTGTTCCATTAAAAAAAAAGTAACTTTATTTCTCTACGGCTTTCTGACTCATCCTGTATACTTAGTTTTTTTAAATTCTAATAGACAATAAATAATCCTAAAACTTTTGTCTTGAACATTTTTTGCTAGCTGTTGTACTTTAAGAAATAATCGACCGTTTCCATACATACCAACGACCCTGTATGTAACAAAAGCTAATAATGATTTAAACTCTTTTATTTTTATTATGAATGTTAATGATACCTAACAAATGATTTTAAAACTTACCGTTCGCGGCTTCATTAGCTTGGATAAAGCAAACATACATATCGTGTTTTTCATAATTTTCATATTTATTATTTTGTGCGATGTTCAACAATTTTTCACAGAAATAAAAAATAAACTTACAAAATCAAACAAATACCAGTAATGGCGCATTTACAGAATTTGATTTCCTGTCATGGCTATCCGTGATTGACCATTATATACGAAAAATGATTAATTTTACAAAAAATGTTAAAATTATCCCTTGTTAAAAGAAATAAATATGGATCATTATACAGGGTGTTACAAATTCGACATACGAGCATTGGAATCTCGGCAACCATAGTAGTTAGAGAAACGGTTAAATGGGGGCAAAGTTGTGCAATTCGGTGCTGATTAAAATACCGCTTTAAAAGTTTTGAAATTCCGAATACTTCCGATATTATTCGAAAAAAACCGAAATTTTGCAAAATCGTTTTTATTTTTTCCTGAGCTCATTTGAATAGCTATTTAAAAATAAATGACACTTTGTCGATGCAACTTTTTCTCCTCTACAAAATGACGTTATTAAACTAAAGATCCGACGTTTCGTCTCCGAGCGGCCAACATCAACTTTATTTTTTTAAATACGGACCTGGATTTTTTTTTACCGATTTTTAAACGCCCCTACCCTCAAAATGTAGTGGCGGTATTACTTTCTAATAATGAATTGTGTTTGCTTATTTCCTTTTAAATTCGTATTTTACATTTTTCAGTGCGGTCCTGGCAACGAATCACAATTATAATTAAAAACGTTATTTTGATAAAAACCTTTACAAATGGGGTTCATGAAAATTTGAGTTTATTAGGAAAGCTCTAATTTCCAAAATGTTCAAAAATATTTCCTTTAACTTATAGGTACCTACCTATGCACAGATCGAAGTTTCTAATGATCCTTGCTATACTACCCCCTTTCAATTGACCTTTGATCTTACTGATAGGTGGATCGGGAATGGTGGGGCAATAGAGTCGCCAGATATTTCGCCTTTGGATTTCTTATATGGGGGGCATTAAAACATTTTATTTATAAAAATGACTTAGATACCATGGAGGAACTGGAAAAACGCATACAGGTTGCAGTTGGTAGGATAAGGAGAAGATCGGTTGAAAGGGCTGTCGCCAAAATTGGAAGAAGAATCGATCGTTGCATTGAGCAAAACGGCAATATTTTTGAACATTTAGAAAATTAGGTTTTATAATTAAGAAATTTATAATTATTAGAAAATTCTTATAAAATAGATTATGTTACTTATGTATGAATATTTTAAATAAAATAGAGTGTTTAATTAATATTGTGATTCGTTGCCAGGACCGGACTGACAAATGTAAAATACGAATTTAAAAGGAAATTCATTATTAGAAAGTAATAATACCACCATAACATTTTGAGGGTAGGGGGTTTAAAAATCGGTAAAAAAAATTCCAGGTCCGTATTTAAAAAAATAAAGTTTGACGGAGACGACACGTCGGATCTATAGTTTAAAAACGTCATTTTGTAATTAATTTGAATAATATCGGAAGTATTCGGAATTTTAAAACTTTTAAAGCGGCATTTTAATCAGCACCGAATTGCACAACTTTGCCCCCATTTAACCGTTTCTCTAACTCCTATGGTTTCCGAGATTCCAATGCTCGTATGTCGAATTTGTAACACCCTGTATATTGAAAGCACTTAAAAAGAGGGATAATACAAGAAAAATATAAAATAATAGCTCAAAAACAAAACGTTTTAGAAATAAACTAACTACGCCACTGAGTTCTACATAAAAAAACTCTATAATAACCCATTTTTACCTTATTGATAAGTTATCATCGAGATACAGAGGAGCGTCAAAAATGACAAATTTTCAAAATCGCCCTGTATGTCAGAAACTAAGAGGGCTATGAGAATTTCGTTTGCGGCAATGAAAATTTTATAAAATAATAGAACAGTAGGCCGGAAACCTCAACTAAGGGAGTTGGTATATGAAAACACACGAAAACTGGACAGCGTGTACATATTTGAAAATATTTTTTTAAATATACCTACATCAATACCATTCCCTTATTGAATTAAAGTTTTTCTTTTTCTATAAGATCAATACAGATATCGAGGAACTTCCCATTAAATGGACACCCTGTATATTTTGGGATGTAAGTAAACTTGGCCGGTACCGAAACCGTCCTTGGCTGGTAAGTTTTAGTAGTTTTTTAATATTATATACCCATCGTAGAAAGAATTATTTTTTTTTGCCTTTGTTTTTTACCATTTTGATTGCTATTTTTAATTTTTCGAATGGATAATTGGTATATTTTTATTTAAATCAATGTTTTTGAATTTTGCCCTAAGATTATCAAATTTTACTTTTCTTGATTCAGGTATGGAATTAGGCTCATCTTCGTTGATGAGCCCAATATCTTCGTGTAAAACAATGGGGACGAACGATGAATCTGATTGGTTATTAAATGGCACACGGCTTGGAGATTTAACAGGTACATTCGGAACCGGAGGTGGAAGCTTGTTATAACTTCCTACTTTAGTAACCTTCATCGAGGGATTATAAAGATTTGGTTTGGTCTTATTAAAAAGTCTATTATTTCTCACATCCTCGATTATAGTGTTACTTTCAACAATACCGTCAACATCAGTGGTGGATATTAGACTTTTTCTAATAATGTCTATTTTACTATCGCGTCTAGTTACTTGTTCCGATACAGTTTTAACAATAAGTCGATTAATTTTAGAACCAACACTTTGCCGAGCAGAGGGCACATGCTGAAAACACTGTGTTGCATTCGTTGTTGAAGGTAATTTTTTCCATCCAAACTTTGAATTGCACTTGTACGTCAGGAATCCTATGAGGGCCAGCGTTGGAATGACACCGAGAAATATTATAAACATGACAACCGCCACACCTTGCCGAGCTGAAATTAAAAACAAAAATTTACCTTTATGTTTTCGTTTCTTATCTTATAAACTACAGAACTACTATTTTTGATTTAGCATTATTCAGGCATAATATATTTTTTCTACTACTAACATGAGAAAACCCTATTATTTACCTCATTTGTCTAATGAGAAGTAGTTCATTATTAACCTGGGTAAATAATGATGATTCATTATTTACCTAGGTTTATAATGAAGATTTTTTATCTTTTTAAAGAAATTGATTGAAAGTTTATTGATTTAACAAAGTGAACATGAAAAATAAACTCTAGAAAATGTCCTAAGATAATGAAAATTATCAAAAACTATGAAAATAATTTAAAATAATAGTTTATTGTACAGTTATAGCAACTCATGTGCCCTGCTTCATTTCCACTATTAATAGAATTACCATGATTTATTATAGGTAAATTTACTTCAGTATTATAAATATTTTCGATAATTTGTGAACGTTCATTAACCCTTGGTACAAAGTCATCAGCCTGTAAGTTTTCTGCCAGACCATTTTGACGTGCGAAAGAAGTGGAGGGTATACTTAGATTTTCATTGTATAAGATGGGTTTTTGTACTAGTTTGTCTACTGTCGCCGACTTCCATCCACCGTGCCCTCTTAGGCTTAGTAGGTCTCCTTCATATTCTGCTAGAAGTGTTACTAAGCTGCGCCGTAGAGAGTGACCAGTGTAATACTCAGGATGTTGTAATTTCAGAAATTGAGCCATAACGTATGGTACTTTACTAATAATATTGTGCCCAATATTTTGTCTATGATGTTGACTTTTGCGGTATAAAATAAATAGTTTTCTGATGTCACTTGGCCGGTTAGCCAAGTATTTTTTTTCGACGTTAATCCATTGCGGTTAGTTCAGGACAATGACAAATCTCCTAGATGATTCTTTTTTTGAGTGAGGAATACTTATCGGGTATAATAGCACTAGTGCATCAAAATTACCGATAATTCTGATTGAAAGCGTGTTGTATTGTAACTGAATGAGTTTATTTTCATTTTTGATTAAATCCGAAAGAGCCCGACTTCGAAGAAGGAGGGCTTTTTCGAGATTTAATCAAAAATGTAAATAACCGAATGCAGTTACAATACTACAACACGCTTGAAAGCAGAATTATCTGGTTATTTTTGATGCACGAGTGGTATTCGGTGGAATATTTCCCGAAAAATTGTATTTCATATTAAAAAAAAAAAAAACATTATTGTACAATAAATTACGTAATAAGTAACAAATTTATTAAAAATATACTTAAAATTAAATTAAATCTTGATTTGTAATCAATTCACTTTTTAAATGTCGCAGATTGACATAAGTAAGTTCAATAATAAAAGTTTTTGCGGTAACCGTGGTTATCGCTTCTACTGTGGAATTATCGCTTCTACTGTGGAATTATCGCTGTAATTCTTGCGAAAGACCACACTTCTTATGAGATTTTTTATATATGAGGGAAATATTCACAATAATCCCATCTCGAATGTCCACATCATCAAGAACCATATTGTAAAGTTCGTCTGTTCTGCAAGCACCGGCTAAACCAATTATCACAATAGCCTAGAATTTAGAGCTTATTAAAGCAGGACAAAAAATGAGTATAATAAAATCCATACCTATTAAAAAATGTATCAATTGCTTCTTTCGAGAATACACGTGATTTTTTAGGTTTATAGGCGACATTTTTCTTTTTCAAACATGCTACTACTTTAAAATACTTCAAAATATCGATATTTTCTTTCAGTGAAAGAGTTGATTTCAACATTAAGTAGCTTGCCCACAACGTTAATACCTTATTGTGTTCCGATTTTTCCTTAAAATAGACCAGAATAACATCTTCAGTAATTTTAACAACTTTTTTTTTCACATATATAGTCGCTTTGATTTTTCAGGCAACCAATCATGGCTCGCATTAGCCGCTGCCTCTCGGAGCTCAGGCGGGGTACAATTTTCCATTTCTAAATCACTGTCGCTTTGGCCGCTAAGATTCTCAGCCATATTTTAATATTTTATGGTAAAACTTTTACTAAAAACCTTCACAATGTGGCCATAATTATTTTAGAATAATGAAGTTTATTGAAACCCATCAGTTTCAATTGTTTTATTCGTTGCCTTGACAACTGAGTCCCAGGCTACTTAATATTTCGATATGTTTGAATAATAGGGGAAATGGCTAATTTTAAAATAAAAATGAGGTCTTTTGGTGTTAGTTCGGCTGTTAGTAGTAGAAAAAATTCTATATATACTATTTCCTAGTCCTACAACCGAGCGCAAAAGTAACCAAAACGCTCGCTCGCCTGACTACCTTGACAACCATCATAAAACATCTGGTGTTCCTCATGTTTGACCCAATTTTGAATGTAGTCGTCTCGGTAGGCTTAAGGGGTGTTTGACACATGTCGACAATTTTGTGATCGGTAGACGGTATTTAAATAAATAATATGTACAGGGTTTTCGCTTATATTTAGACCCCTATCTAGAGCGAAAACAATAGGAGATAGAAAAAAACTTGAAATACGAAAGTTTATGGATTTTTACTGAATCATGAGAATCTTAGCAAAAAATTTTCAAAAGATGATTATAATTCCGAAAGAAATAAGCAACTCATGTTTTTTTAAATGGAACACCCAGTATCTATTTTATTAAAATTATAGATATTTACTTCCCGATTCCAAAAATATATAGTTTGTCTATATTAGCTCAAACCGTTTTTAAGATATTAGCAATCAAATCAAAGTCTAGAATGCCTTGAAAATCAAATGATAAAGTCTGTCGGCTTTTTCTTATTGCAATTATTACGTCTAGAAAGCCATGTAAAACAAATGTTATTATGACATTTTTGGAAGAATTCGATGTTATCCGTCTATATTATTCAAATAATAGAAATTCATTTACAACTCGTAATGAATACCACAGGTTATTTCCCAATATATTTTTACCTTCCAAAAGCGCTATTAAATATGTTGTGAAAAAATTTGAAGAGACCAAAAGCTTAGAAAGGAAAAAGAGGACAGCAATGAGGGATAAGGAATTAGACTTAAATTTCTTGCTGTTCTATGAAGGTGCTTATTTCCAATATTTATACTTATTATTAAATCCTACTATAATTACTTTTGTATTACAGAAAATCCCGAGTATTCTATACCAGATGCGGCGGGCCATTTTAACAAATCTTTATCAAAAATTCTCGAAATTAAAAAAAAATACTGTTATTATCTCTATAAATTTTTACCAGTTCAAAAATTAACAGAAGATCACAAGAGACAGCGGTTAGAGTTTTGTTTGAAAATTTCAAGAAGGCGTGAAATTGATGGAAATCTTTAAAACAAAATTGTATTCACCGACGAGGCAACTTTCAGCACAGCTGGTATGTTTAATCGAAAAAAATAAACATTTTTGGGCAACTTCTAATCCTCACAGCCTGTTAGAATTCAGTGCCGTAGGTCTATAAATGTTTGATGCGGCATTATAGGAAATAAAGTCTTTAGTCCAATAATTTATAATAGGACTTTAACTGGCCTAAGTTATTTGTAATTTCTTGAGAATGAGATTGAAAACTTTTTAGAAGAGCTTCCTCTCAGCCAACACGCTACGCTTATCTGGCAGCAGGACGGTGCACCAGCCCATAATGTTGCCCCTGTTACAAGGTATTTAAATGAAAAATATAATTTGTGGATTGGAAGAAACGGGCCCATAATGCGGCCGGCAAACAGCCCCGATTTAACGGTGCTGGATATTTTTCTTTGGGGCTATTTAAAAAACAAAGTTTAATACAATAGGCCAGAGAACGTTCAAGTTTAGGAATTAAAAATTCGAGAAGAAATTTTGGTGCTAAATAGAGACTATCGAGGGTCCATTATGGACTCAATAAATCATAAATTATTAGGAAATATTCAAAAATGTATAATAAATCAAGGAAGTTACGGTGAAAACTAAGTAATTTTTTTTTATGTCAAATTATTTTTTTTTAACATTGTATTAATTTTCTTTTAAAATTTAAATAACAATCATAAAAGTAAATTTTTTATTTTAATTAATTATTGTTACTAAAATATTAATACTTAATGATTAAATAAAAATTTTAATAGCAAACTACAAATTAGTAGGTATCAAATGGAATTAAACTTGTTGCATTTATTTTTCATCGCCTCCTAAATGTTATTTTAATAGTAAGAGAAGCACCACCAATGTAGGCCATTTGATTTTCAAGGCATTCTAGACTTATAAACGAAAATAAATACAACTTTTTAAAATTTTGATTGCTAATATCTTAAAAACGGTTTGAGCTAATATAGACAAACTATATATTTTTGGAATCAGGAAATAAATATCTATAATTTTAATAAAATAGATACTGGGTGTTTCATTTAAAAAAACATGAGTTGCTTATTTTTTTTGACGTTGTAATAATATTTTGAAAATTTTTTGCTAAGATTCTGATGATTCAGTTAAGATCCTAAAACTTTTTATTTCAATTTTTTTTCTATCTCTAATTGTTTTCGCTCTAGATAGGGGTCTAAATATAAACGAAAACCCTGTACTTATGCAACTTGTAATTTTTATTTTGCAGTAAATACATTTAACAAACATTTTTACAAAAACAGCGGTCGTAGAAAAAATCATGTATCAATATGTATTGTAGCGCACACTTTCTATCCTCAAATGTGTACTTACTCTTTTAGGACCTCATGCCTTGAAGGCGGCTATGTGCTATATAACAGCATATAATATTTTATTTTGTTTTATTTGTATTTAAAAAGCTTGCTTCACTGGAAGAAACTTTCCCAAGAAATGGTTATTATGTGGTTCGTATTTGGGGAAAGCAAGAGTTTCATTGTATTTTAAAAGAAACACTAAATCAAACTATAGAACATCTTTCCTGTAACATAGACTTAACTCCTTTTTGGACTTACTTTCATTCGTTATGGTACTTCCTGACTTAAAACCAAAAAAAAACCATAAATATTTCTAAGGTCGACAAGTTTTGAATTGAAAAGAAAATATTCTCTATAGATACTTAAAAACATAAAATTGCTTGAAACAACCCTTCTTGGACATTATCTTTACCCACTGAGGTTTGGGAGAACACATGGGGGTTTTATTACAGGCAACGGTTCTCGAAAACAAGGAATGCGCGGGAATTGAGTCATATAGTTTAATATTAAAGAAAAAATAGATAAAGTTGCGACTTTGAGACTGAAACCGGTATCTGCCCTATATACACGTTGGAAAAAAGGTTTAGATGTTTATTTTTTCCTACTTAACACCTGAATAACACAGAAAACAAGCAAAAACGACTTTGTAGATTTTTATTTTTAACATATCTAACTCCTTCTTAAGTATAATTGGATTAGGACTTTGTTGTTTTGTATAAATTATAGGTTTAAGTCATTTTCTATGAGAGGAAATCAATATTTTCAATTATATCCTTTCCGTGGACTAGTTGAGCCGTCTATCGGCGAACAGCCTTAAGAATATTAAGGGGGTGGTCAATGCGGGTTAAAAGTTAAAAGTGCAGTTACACTGGTGATTGGCCAGAGTACCATCAGTCATGGGACGCGGGAACGACCATTACTTGTTTTGTGCGTTTTAATTGGTTTACACTTAAAAGGTTGGAATTTTGGGAGCCAAGGGGTGTGGAATTACGGTCACAAGTTCTTTTCTAGAACACAGTAAAATCAGTTCCGAGATTTTTACCGAACTGTCTGGTCGACTTACTAATTTTCGTGTAAAGTGATCCTTTTCTTAATTTTATATAGTTCAATTAAATCTCTTCTCGTTTATTAATCAGTGTTTTGGGGGTAAGATGTGAACCATCTGAGAGTACATTCTGTTCTATTTCTTTATTTCTTTTTCTTGGGGATTTTACATTCAAAATTAATTTTCATTAATTATTCTCTTTTTTTATTTGGGAATTTTCATTAGACGCATGTCGATTATTTAGTTTGAATACTGAATAATTATCTAGTTGGGCTTTAATTTCGAAACTTCTCTTTCTTGCTAGATGTAAATATTCCTTTGTAAATATATTTAAAGCTCTTTTTGTAAAATATCACGTTCTTTTTCTTTGTAATAGATTTTAAGTGTTTTGAGAAAGTAGTTGTTTTATTTGGCTCATAAGAATTCTTGACCAAACTACTTATAAGGTTCACTTAACGAGGATTCTGCGGTTCGCGGTAGTCTCGCGGACGCGGGCAATACTATACGTGTGCCTGCTGACCAGCTGACCAGAGGAGTAAGGGATCCTTTCCCCAGTTACAACTGCCTGTTAGATTCAGATTAGGTCAAGGTGGGTAAGTGCATCTGAATATTCTGAATAGGCACTAACAATATTAATTAATGGCTACATCCGACGATATTAGAACTTCGAGAGACGTCTAGATACCATCTGATCTTCCAGATTCTTCAAGAGTGCTTTTGCCCCGATTCAGATTATAGGATAGATAGGGAAAGTCTCCATTAAATTGTGCGGAATGATACTGACTTGGTCTCCACGCTACCACGTTCTCTAGACCAAGTCTATCACCACCACGTCATTCTGTCACAGCTACTAAAATCCTCAACGGGGTTTGCAGTATCAGTGTGGTACACCCAATACATCCAAATTGTTGTTGAATTGAAGTAGTTTCTATTTTTCTTTTAAAGGAAGTAAAGTAAACGAAGTTGTAGAAAGGGAGCAATATTCACTTCTAAATTAAATGAGTTTACTTCTAATTTATACCAGTAAAATGGCAAAGTCACCGTCAATTTCACTTATTTATAATAATATCTAATTTCTATCGGAGCCACCAACAATAAAATTTAAATTCACAAACAAATCTTTTCACTTACTTCTTAAATTACATACATATTATCCTAACGTCGAAACTGACTTTTAAAAACGCGGTCACTATACGCTTTAATCAATCAATCTTTTCGCGTTACCTTGCCAAGTTAATAAGTAAAGGTTTTCTACCGCTGGCGCCGCGACGATACTTCACTACCTACGTGTGACTTCGGGTCAACGCACTTTCAACTTCAGAACTAAACTTTTTGCAACTACACTTGACTATTACGGCACGGCAACTTTCGACGAACGACGGTACTAACTTTGTAGGTATTTGAACATTACGACGGTTAAAAATGAACTAACTTTTCCTCTAGCAATCCCACCTATTTATAGGAGAAAATTGATCAAAACAACACCTGAAAATGCTCGCAGATGTTTGCACAAGTGTTCCAGTTTCTGGAATCCCTATGTCGGTATCAGAAAAACAAAATATTTCGGCTTTTTTTGCAAAGGAAATTATCTCATTTTATTTAACAGTTATGAGAAAATAGTTTCAGCTGGACGGCAGATGTTCTGCAGGTGTTACTTGTTGACAACAACGCGATCCGTCCCCATTCCGCTATCTATCCAGCTAAAACTAGTTTAAGTTTTGTTGTTAAGTTTTGACCAATTAGGAATCGTACTAGCGCGTCTTCTCCGAGATGGGAGAAAAAATATTTAAATTTTGGCAGAGCCTAATTTCGTCAGTTTCTCTCGTACGGTACCTCAGACGTATCGACAAACCCACTAATCACAGACCCGCATACGAGATCTAGACAAAACGCGAAATACAAACTGTCAACAGACTGGCTCCTTGTTGGTCCAAATTCAAATCCATAGTAGCAGGATGTCAGGGAAAACGTGGTAAATCTCTCGGATTCAGATAGTGAAAAAATAAGATGGTGAGTTCCTATAGTTTTTTAGATAATAAAAATCCAAATAGAAAAAGTGTTATAAGATGCTGTCAGTTGTTTCAGTGTCTTTTGTTCGAATAATAATATCTGGCTTTTAATCGAACTTACGAACGATTTTACGAAGTGCGTTGAACTATGTAATGTTAGAATTTCAAACATTGGAGTTAAAACTGAATAATATCATATTCTGTAGATGTAACAGTGTCTTACCGTTTGGATCAGATGCTGGTCCGCTGTCCTCAGATCCTCCCGACCCTGGGTGTTCACAAAATGGCGGGGCAAAACCATTCCAACAGTGGCAGTGACCTTTATTGTTACACCAACCTTTTCCGTTACAGCCTTTTTCACAAGTAGGCGATTGTTTTTTTAAACTAAGGACATCCTTGCATTTTTGATTGACACACATCTAAAAATTAGTCCATGTCATAAGTATCATCAAAGTATAACATAATATCATCTCAAATACGGAATAAAATATTAATTAATACGTACTACATCATAATTATTTGATTAAAAAAAATGGATCAGCCTTACAGGTAGAATACCCAATCATTAAATCAAAAACCGCTTGGGACCGTAAGTTTTTCAGGAAAAAAATATTATACCGTGTGGGTCAGAAAAGTGCCACGTGTATCAAGGCGTAATTGATTATAACGCATTATTTTCAACTCTACAATCTACAGCTAGTTATGTCGCGTTTATGGAGGGGCGTGAATTTACTGGTGCCAGTTGATTATTTGCACACAAGTTATCGAAACCTTCTTCTTCTTGGAGTGCCTACCCGTTGCGGATGTTAGATAACTTTACTTACTGCGGCACAGAAAAATTCAGCTGTTGATGTAGGAAACCATGTTTCAGCCAAGACGTCCTTCTTATACCTCCTAAATATTCAAGTTTTCTTGTATTTGCTCTAGTTACTATTTCAATATTCTTCTTCATCCTATAAAGCACTCTTCATTAGATCCATGAAATTATCAAAATCCTTTGGTAGGGCTACATTCGAAGGCTCTAAACTTTCGGGAAGTATATTCTATATCTATTGAACTAACCTAAACTTTCTGAAAGTTGATGCTGTTGAAGTCAACGAGTCGACACCCTAACAAGACATACTGTCACGAGGGATACCGCAGGCTTAATCAAAAGGCGGTGGTCATCATAATTATTGCAGCTTCCATCCTTAAAAATATCAATTTAAGAGGTTTAAATAAATAGTAACACCCAGTCCTACTTTTTTGACTAACGATTCTATAAATTCAGCCGTCGTGTGGGGAAAAGTGTCTCTCGTCCTGGATTCAGTTTGGCGGCTCTCTCGCACCGGATCCTCCTCTCGAACTCAATGCTGACGTCGGTGGTATCGAGTATGAAGTGACGCACCTTCTCTCGTACCGTGGTTCTCCACGCAAACCGCACTGCACCTCCCTTCGACCCTGCCATGGGTAACCTGTGTAAACGTAGATGCAGTGCCGTGCGTACGGGAAAGAAAAAGGGCACTTTGTGACAATACCATCAAAGTAGCCTTCTTCCGAATCTCTCTCTCTCTCTTCCAAATCAGGCATTGCCCTTAACTTCAATTCAATGACCTTTGTTGGCCAAACTTCAAATACGGAAATAGGTTTGAGCGAAGCGGTGGATCATTTAAAAGGGGACATGAGCGTCTTTTTAGATTTATTCTTCTCTCAGCAAAGTAGCCGTATATTCGTTGACATAGTAAGGAAATGACTTTTAAAACTGCTGACATTTTAAGAAAAACAGCTCTGACAATGTGTCCTTCTTTGTTACCCTGCGTGTCCTGGATTTTTTACAGATTTTTACTGATCTGACCTGGATTTCAAAAATTTATAGTTGGCAACCCTAGACACAGAATGAGTGATTCCAATGATCACTTAGGATAGTGATGTTACACGGATGCATAACTAGAAATCGTGAACAGTGTATGTTACTCCCAAATATAAAACCTCAATGTTTCAACGCTCCTTTACGGTAAAATTATTGTACCTTACAAAAATGTAAGGCAGAAAGGAGCGGAGAGGGGACCTGCAAGGCACAATTGCAGGCGTCAAACACCTTGTGTCGGTTTGTGACCGAAAACCAAGCCGTGGCGGTGATGTGTTCGATCGCCGAAAGATGTGGCGGCTCGTGCCATTTCATGAAATTATGAAAGATACTTAACTAGCTCAAGTTAACCCCCCCCCCCCCGAATTCCTGCAGTTCAGTAGTGTTAACTATATATTATATATGTATATTTATAAGAAAAGGTTAAAAATAAAACTACACCACAAATTTCCGGCAAATAGAGTCCATCGTTCTTTCGTTTTTGTATGCAAAGTTTTTAACTACTATATTATCAAAATTTTCAATTCCATTAACAAAATGAACAAAATGTTTGTCGGCTGAGAGCATACCTAAAGCACTTTCCTTCATTTTATTTCTGAGGAACGTTTTAATACCTTAAAGTATTGAAAAACAGCGTTCAGCTTCAGAGGTTGACATCGGTATTGTTATTAAAATACCTAAAAGTTTAAGAGTTTCTTGAAATGTACAATTTAAACCATCCTCATTCAACAAGATCGGTAACGAAACAACTCCAGAGGTACTACTTAATTCGTCTCTAACATACTACTTGCAACTTGTGACAATTCAATTTTGTCACTAATAAGTCAAAAGAACTGGCTTAATCAAGGTACCTTATATCACATATCTGACTTGAATTTTAGCTTTTAAACTAGTGAAACTTTCAATCACAAATCACCGAAATAAATTTAGATACGCAACTGGACTCTTAGAACTGTCTAAAACTAATTGACCATTTAAGGATGACGTCGCTGGAGGGCAAATTTGACAAATTTAGGTTAAAGTTTATGTCAAAGCCATGAAATTACCATTACATATTTGACAACGGCCATATTTGCTGGGGGGCAAAGTGACAAGTTTAGGTTATACTTCTTGTCAAAATCATATGTTCTTAAATGGTCTATTGGCGCTGATGTCCTAGTATTTGCGATCTGAAACACGCGAGAAAAAAAGAAATCTGTTTGGCAACTATGGGTAAAAATAAAGAAAACTGTTTTGCCAAGTTTTGATGAAATCTGTTTTATCGGTAGATATTTGTTCCGCTTTAAAGTTTAAAATATTCCTTGGTTTAAATATTCATTTTTTTCTGCTTTTATTTTTATTTTTAGTTCAGAAATACACGTTATTTGTAACTCTTGTTTTTCAGTTTGGAGTAAATACCTTGTTGGTAAAGTAACAAATAACGTATATCTAAGAGCTCAAGTAGAAAGCAGCAAAAAAGAAAGTATTTAAACCAAGCAATAATTTAAAAAAAATACAGTTGACTAAAATAAAGCGAAATAGGTAATAAAACATTATTTTTATGATCAAAATTTAACGGATCTCTTTTTGGCAATCGGTATTGCATGCCATGTTTATTTAAACAGTTTGGAACACAACATTTTTTAGGTTTTAACGGAGGTGCGTAGTCTTCCATAACGGAAATAAATACACGAACTTTAACTTAACAAACCGAAAACACACTAAAACTAAACAAAAAGTCAAAAGAACTATCAAAAAACACGCTAATAGTACACACAGAGACCGAGCGATCACAAACGGCATGAAAATTTAACACAACTTTAAAAGAAAATCGAGAATAGAAAATTGACAATACACTTCAAATTTTTGACAACAACGAAATCTGGGCGGGTGCCTCTTCTCGATCGCAAATCGCAAATGAACGTGGTGCCCTCTATACGAACTTAACCAAACCAAATTGGTGGATCCCACTACCGGCGCCATCTACGAAATGCGATCCAAACAAAATAATAATGTTTGGGGGGAACGCCCGGCTTACGTACCTAAATTTATTTCGGTTAGTTCAGGTTAGTTATGGTTATGGAACTGGACACATATTACAGAAATAACTAAATTTGGGTACCTCTGTTTTATTTCACTTAGCTTAAATACTTGCAACTGGGTAGTCGAACCCATTAGACGTATTTCATTATCACTCGCTAGTATGTGAACCGGCCTATTTTTGGTCCGAGCAGTACTGTTCTGGAGCTTTTCGCTGAAATGTGCTTCATCTCCTCGACGCCTCACCTCTCTATGGTACCGGTCACTGACGATAACTTTGCTTTATCGTCAGTGGTACCGGTGACGGAATGACACTTAATCTAAAGGGGGCCATAGACGCAACGGTTTACCTGACAGGTATAACTTTTCAGGTAAACATGACAGGTTTACCGAAGTTTGGTTTGGGTATACACGTTGCGGCAAACCTGTGATAGTCTATCAGTTATTACCCATTTTACTATGAGGTCGGTACAGCGCGACGACGATGATGCCTTAGCAATTGTAGGTCTTCTAATCGTCCTCCGAAAGAAAGACAGGAAACCCCGACAAAAGTGGTGTAAAGAATGGCTGTTAAAAAGAAACCAATATAGTCACGTCAATTTGATAAAAGAATTAAGTGTAGAGCCTGAAGATTACCGTAATTATTTAAGAATGGATGAAGCAACTTATCAGAAACTATTATCAATGGTTACTCCTTACATTCAGAAACAGGACACTGTCATGAGAAGAGCTATAACAGCAACGCTAAGATTTCTTGCAACAGGCAGGACATACGAATGCCTAAAATTCTCTACCATAATATCACCGCAAGCTCTTGGGAAAATTATTCCAGAGACATGTGAAGCAATTTATTAGACCTTACATAAGGAGTATATGAAGGTATGTAAAAACAAACTCGTTTAATTAAATAGTTATTTACTTTCCTCGTAATTTTTCACATGAGTAAAAGTATATATCCTAATATTTGAACCAAACTAAACAAAAATATATATGATATTTGTACTAAATATGACATTTTTGTATTTTTAAACATATTAACAATTATTAAAGCCGGAAAGAAAAGAACCTGCAGTCAATTCATTTTCTGGAATGCACGCCTGAGGTGAGTGTGAAAATTGTGGAAAGTGAGAGGATTGTGGTTCTGTATTGTGCATAGTTTCTTGCAGAAGTAGGGGGCTGGAGCTTGATGTGCTTGAATGGCTGGGACTTTGCGAATTAATAAATATGGGGCTAGTACTACTGTTGAAAGCATTTCTAGAATAATTTGTCTGAAATTGTTGCATATTGTCAATCGGTCGAGATGCTGAATAACTGCGGAATGAGTGATTGTCCAGATTTCCCAATTCTGCGTCAAATAGGACGTCATTTATTATTTTCTCCGCAAAAAGTCGTCGTTTCTCAAGGGTCCTTAATCTAATAGCTATTGTTTTTCCTATTAGATCGTAGCGATCCTCTTGTAGCGCAACAGGCGCAGGACGTTTAAAATGCTCTTTTACTGAGCGCAACACATCAGTAGTTATTTTATCTTGTGCACTTCTCTTTTTAGCAGATCTTGTTGCTTCTTTTGGCAAATTGTCTGTAAATTCGGCGACATGATCGTCTACAATATTTTCTATAGAATCTTTCGGATAATTTCTGTAGCATTTTCCTAAAACAAAAAAAAATAGATAATGGAGAGAAATAGATTTAATTCTTATTTTATTATAAAAGTAACCGTTTATTATCTGTCTTTTGCATTTTATGGTAATTCTGCATGTATCACCCTGTATACGCTTTGTTTTTTTTTACAGTTCCCTGGCTCTGTTGAACAGTGGAAAGAAATAGCGCGGCTATTTGGCCACCAATGGAATTTTCCGCACTGCCTAGGAGTTATTGATGGCAAGCATATTGACATAGTACCACCTACTGGGAGTGGATCCTATTATTTCAATTATAAAAATCGCCACAGCATATATGGTTCTCTTAGCAATAGTGGACGCCAGATATGGATTCATACTAGCTGACTTTGGTACAAATGGAAGAATTTCTGATGGAGGCGTACTACAGAATACTAAGTTTGTCGAAAAATTGCATGATAAAAAATTAAAAATTCCAGGCGCAGAAGGTGTCGAAATTGGTTCTAGATGCCTTCCATATGTTTTTGTTGCAGATGACGCATTTCCCTTGAGAGCCGATATGCTAAAGCCATTTAGACAAACTGATTTGGATACTCATGATAAGAAAGTGTTTAACTATCGTTTGTCTCGTGCGAGACATATTGTGGAGAACGCTTTCGGTATATTGTCCTCAAAATTTCGAATTTATCATACTACAATTAATTTGGATGTAAGCAACATCGATAAAGTAGTTATGGCCACATGCGTCTTGCATAATTTTTTAATGACACATGCAGCAAATTCTTATGCACCACAACATTGTTTTTACACAGAAAATACTGACAACGGAACTGCTACTACTACCGGCTATAATACCGCAAGTTCTAATATGGAAAATCTACGCCGACGAAGTCAAGGAAACATTAACCTAGACGGGAAAATAGTTAGGCAAAAATTTTTAAATTATTTTGTAAACGAGGGAAAAGTCTTGTGGCAAGATGATTTTGTTTATGGCTAATCTAATGTAATAACCAACATTTTATAAATTGTATTAAAATTCCTATCATTAACTTTATTAACATAAAAATAAATCACGTTTTTAAATCGAAATTAACAGTGCATTTACTTACCGGAGAATTATTTGTAACGACCTCATCGTCGTCTACATTTGACAATGACTTCCGTGGAGTATCTTCATCACCGAGAAAATCGAAAAGTTTGTAGTACCACAACGTTGGCATATAAACATCGTCTGTGGACGCTCCCGACTTTAAAGATTCTTTATATTTTCTTCTTTTCTTTTCTTACGTTGCTACGCAAACTATTTATTTTTTTTAATACGTCATCCTTCGTAGCGTTTGGTTCTATCTCTTTAGTTTTTCAACGAGTTTAGCATATGCGGCTGTTCTTTTATTTCTGTCGTGGTAGTCTTTGGATTTTACAAGCCAAAGACAAGGCTCGGATTTATATAAATCAATAAATTCTTCCATAATGCCGTTGCGCTTCCGAGACGCCATTTTTTGAAACTACGCGACGCGAAAAGCGACCTCTCTACCCTTCGCGCTGAACAGCACAGAACAATAAAGCTTTACTGAACAGTTCAACTGAAGCCTGCATCACACACGCGCAGGTTTGCCTGAAGTTAAACTTTCCAACAGGTAAAACATATTAATTTTCCATTGTTGTCAGGTCGCCTGCCCAGGTGGGGACACCTGACGGTATTGGCACATACACGGTCCTGTTTGCCTGTACAGGCGACTTGAACAGGTATAACTGTCAGGTAAACCGTTGCGTCTATGGCCCCCTTAATCGTTTTCCCCACCTCACTTGACTTCCAGCCAGTGTTGCCAATCGGAGCACTTTAGTGCGATTTTCGCACCTTTTAACACGAGGGAGCACCTTTTTCGCACCCTACACAAAATCGCACTTTTTCGCACTTTTTGGAGTAAACAGTAAACGCCATCGCAATCAGATATTTATTTGATTTTCTTTAGAAAAAGACGCACTTATTGCCCGATGCGGCCGATGGAGCATTTGAACTTTGAACCTGAACTCGCCCTAGAGTGAAGAACAACTTTGGCAACACTGGACGTCCACTCTGGCATTTGCTTTTTGTTTTCTGTGCTTTGCTTTGGCTTTTCTTCTGTGCTCTGTGCTCTAATCTTCGTTTTTATGCTAATTTTTCTGTTCTGTGTTTTTATGCAGTTGGGGGTTTACCGATACCTGCGACAATATAATTATTTAATTTTTTTACCGTTTATCGTGTGTGTGTGTGCCAAAACATAAATAAAATGAAACGATGGCTTGCCCAGGCTAAGGTAAGCTGTTTTTGCTTTAAATTTACTTTTAAATTTATTAATCCTTAAAAAAAATTGTAGGCAAAAGTAAAAAAAGCAGAAACCGGTGAACAACCAGATTGTAGTTTTCCCTCGCTGCCAATAAGAAGTGAGAGTACAAGTAGTACAACTAATCTGCTTCCTAGCCCGTGTTCTAAACCTGGCAGTAATTTGGAATCTGTAAGTTCATTATATTAATATGCTTAAATGCTTGCAAAAATAGTCCTTAAAATTTTTTGTAGGCAAAAGAAAAAAAAACAGGAACTAGTGATTTGTTTTCAATTTTCGCTGAACAACCCTCATGCAGTTTTTCCTCGTTGCCAAGTGCAAGTACAAGTACGACTAATCTCCTTGCTAGCCCGTGTTCTAGACCTGGCAGCAATTTGGAATCTGTCAATTTGGAATCTGTAAGTCCATATGATTAAATGCTTGCCATATGCTTAAATGCTTGCAAAAATAAAAATGTATTTGGGTCATTATCAAAAAAAGAGGGAAAGTTACTTTCTGTGATCCCCCGTTAGTATTTTCAAGTATTCAAAATTGTATTAATTTTTAGAATAAGTAGTTTACTATACTCTATATGTACAAATAGTGATTTTAGAAAAAAGTCAAAACAATAGAAAAAAAAAAGAAAAGATTAACAGAAAAAAAACATTACCATGTCGAGGTTATACCCTAATTCCTTGAAAAGTGTTGAAGCGCTGTAACTATAAAATGTTATTTAAATAAACAGATAGTAAGATTTGCTTTTGCGATCGGTTGACTATCTTTTGTTGAGTTCTGCAATCGATTAACCCTTTTGGTGTTTCAGAAAAATTTATCCAAAATCTGTAACGTAAAGTTAATGCTCATTACCATGTCTTCCGTAATCTTGCATAGTCTGGCAACAATGAAAAGCGTTTATCAGATCTATTGGATTCGGGGGACTCCCCTATATATGTAGTTAATTTGGCAAGTCCCTGATCTGAGATTAGTTTTTGCCTAGCCGCGGAGTGAGTAGGTTTATCGCCCAGATCACAGAGTGTAACCACCTTGACGACATTACCGTGTCTTAAAATTTGTGTTGTTGTATGTTTTGGGAAGAACTAAATTATATTTAATATTTTAGTGTTATAATAGACCAAGGTAAGAAAAATACATAACTTAATTTTCATGTAATAGTTTCATTTTTTTTTGATGTTTTGCTCATTACCGTGTCAAAAATTCCCAACATTACCATGTCTTTTCAGTGACATGGTGATGTTGTTATGACACGGAAATGTTTTTAGTTACTATTCTTACGTTTATTCTTAATAATTGTAGATACACAACTCATCCAATGTAGCCAATGCCGATGAAGTAACTAATAGAGCCAAAGTTAGAGTCCTGCCTACTAATAAAATTATAAAGTCCACTGATAACTCTGATAATGCAGAAGATTTTGAATTTAACATTCAGTCAGAGACTAGGTCCGAGATTAAACCTGATGACTGGGTAGCAGTCCTGTTTAACGACTTCTGGTATCCAGGTAAAAGTTTAAATAATAAGTGTCTATTATCGGATCAACTTGTTGTATTTTTTAGGTGTAGTTCTATCACTGAAACGCAAATCTCTGGAAATCCAGTTTATGGACAGAAAAGGTGAAAATTTCTTTTGGCCGGAGAAACGAGATATCCAGATTATTCCAGCTGCCGAAATTTTACTAAAACTTTCAAAGCCACCTGTGCCATGCTCTGCACGACTTTTTTCTGTTCCGGAATACAAAAAAATAAATGAGATGGTTTAAGTTTTTTTTTGCTAGATTCCATACATTTTTTTAATTTTTTTAATAAACAGAACTTTAAGTTGCGTTGAGTTTTTGTGTAACTTTTAATACACACGTTTTGTTAATAAATTTATTCCATAAATACATTAAAAATTGGTGTTTATTGTTCTCTTCTGACATTACCATGTCAGCTAATTAACATTTCCATTTCTCCTTGACATTACCGTGTAACTAAATCTCATTACCATGCCGTTTTTGGTTATTTTTTTCAAATATAGCAAAAATATGGGAGGGTACATTTTACAGTTTTGATTGCCTAGTAATAGTGCATACATTTACATAAAAATATTTTATAGAACTTGATATTTAACAACTGTCACAAAATATTATCAACTTTCCCGAATTTCTTGATAATTGCCCATTTGCTTTTTTAGGATGAAGATGATGGTTCAATCTCGAGTTCAATCGATCAAAAAGAGAACATCAGTTCAAGGGGCAAATAAAGGAAAAAAGAAAGGGTTTGTTCATTCCTGGTGTAATTTGCCCAGTTTTCAAGGCTGGTTGCAAAAATCAGCTAGATTGACTCTTGAAGGAAATGAAATGGCATATTGTAAAGTATGTAAAACTGATATTTTGGCTCAAAAAAGTGTTATACTTAAACATTCGAAAACTGAAAAGCACAAATTAAGCTTTCAGACGGTGGGTAAAAATACAAAAATTGACGATCTCTATAAAGATAAAACTCATGAAAATTTCGCAGTAAAAAAGGCAGAGTTAAAATTATGTGCTCTATTAGCTACTAACGATTTACCATTTGTGCTAATGGACACTTTATCGCCGCTTTTGGCCGATATTTTTCCCGATTCCAAAATTGCAAAACAAATTCAGTTAAAAAGGACAAAAGCTACAACTGTAATGTCAAAGTGTTTAGGCCATAATTTCCTTTTAGATCTTTATTCAAAATTAAAAAACGTTTTTTTTTCTATAATTATGGACGAAACTACAGACATTTCGGTCAAAAAACAGTGTGCGTTCACTGTCATTTACTTCGACAATGAAACAAATTTAGTTAGGACACAGTTTTTTGATTTAATTGAACCCGAAGGATCAAATGCCGCAGATCTTTTTTTAGCGCTTAAAAATTCCGTTGTTTTAAAAAATATCCCCTTTGGTAACATGGTGGGATTTTCATCCGATACCACCAATGTTATGGTAGGCGAATATAACTCTGTGTTTTCAAACCTGATTCGTGAACTACCTAACATTGTTTGTATTCGGTGCTCTTGCCATATGGCACATTTAGCCACATCTAAGGCGTGTCTTAGCCTGCCTAGACATATCGAGGACCTACTACGCAATATTGGTAGTCATTTTAATAGAAGCCCGGCTCGACGACAAAAATTTCAAGAATTTCAATTTTTTTTTCAAACAGATATTCACAAGATTTTGTCCCCCGCTATGACTAGATGGCTTTCTATTAAAGAAGTTGTCAATAGGGTGCTGGAACAGTTTGAGCCGTTAAAAGCCTATTTTACAGAGATCGTGTTTGAAGACCCTTCGATAACCACAGAAAATATGCTTGAAACAATAAAAAACCCATTTACAAAAATTTATCTCGAATTTATGTCCTACTCTTTAAGCCTTATGACTGATTTTAACTTATTGTTTCAGTCTGAAAAACCACTGCTGCATAGGTTAAAACCCGAAACAGAAAAATTGTTGAAAACTTTGTGCTCTAACTTTATTCAAATTTGTGTCATAAGACAAATCCAAGATATTTTCACACTTAACCATAAAAATCCCTCAAATTTTTTGAACTTAGAAAAAATCTATCTAGGTATTGAAGCAACTGAAAGTATTAGAGAATTAAAACAAAATTCTAATGTGCCACAAAAAGATGTTGAAGGTTTTTTTAAATCAATTTTGTCTTTTTATATTGAATTAGTAACGCAAATTAAAGATAGATTTTCATTTAAAGATCCCATTTTTAAAATAATTGAAATAATAAATCCAAAAGTCGCTTAAAAATTTGAAAATACTTCACTATTACATATCGTTGAAAGGTTTCCAATATTAAAAGAACATGTGAATGTTCAGGAACTCGATAACGAGTGGCGTCGTCATGCCCTTTTAAATTATAATGATTTAAAGCTGGATATGGAAGATGCGGAAAAATATTGGTCAGAACTATTCACTCTAAAAAATGATGCGGATATACTACTTTTTCCAAACTTAAAAAAACTGTTTTCTTTACTATTGGTTTTGCCATATTGAAATGCTAGCGTCGAGCGAATTTTCAGCGACCTTTTCAATATAAAGACAGACAAAAGAAATTTACTAAAAACAACTAATAAAAAAGAGATTTTAGCCACCAAAGAAGGAGTTGTGCAAAATGGTGGTTGTGTCAAGTTTCAACCCACTAAAAATATGTTACACTGTAAAATATGGCAGGAGAATTAAAATGTGCATTAAACATAAGTCATAAGTTTGTATTTTTGTATTTGTAGTTTCTAAGAAAATTATTTATTTTTAGTTGTTGTGAAATGTCTGTGTATTTATAGTAATAAAAAAATGTTTTAAAATAATAACCAAAAAGATGTGGTCAAAGTATATTTGCCTTAAACGACCCTGTCCCTAAATCAATTCGAAAGTGCCTAAGGGCCTTTTGACACGGGACACGGTGCTATTTCTGCCAGCAGAAATGCCTGTAGACCTGCGCAGTACGCAGTGCGCAGGCGCCAAACATTCATAAATAATCGTTTACTGCGCAGATCTACAGGCATTTCTGCTGGCAGAAATAGCACCGTGTCAAGTCAAAACGCCTTAATATCACCAAAAAATAAAACGAAGAACAAAATATAAACAAATTCTTTGATGCTCTAAAAATCGCACCTTTACACTCGAAATCGCACCTTTTTGCATGGCACGGAGCGTAATTTCATTTTAGTTGGTTGGCAACACTGCTTCCAGCAGTTCCAGCGGCCGACAAAGCAACAAGCACCCTCAGGAAAAGGTAAAAGATTAATAATTACTCACATTGGTAGCAAAAATGGATTTGTCGATGGCGGCTTATTAGCATTTAAATCAAAACGGACTGGAGACTATCATGAAGTGAACGCTGATGTCTTTGAAGAATACTTCCAACAAATGCTAGATCTTATTCCTCCTGGGTCTGTTATAGACATGGATATTGCCAGCTACCACTTAAGAAAATGCGAAAAAATACCAACTAATTCTTTGAAAAAAAAAATGACATCATTCATTGGCTTACTGTAAATAAAAAGCCGTTTCATAAATATATGCTGAAAAGGGAGCTATTGAAGATTGTAAAATTGAATAAACCTAGGCTCTTTGTACGAAATGTTGTCAATCCACGACTGTTCAAGTCATCTTTAGAGGATTTTGGGTTTAGAGGCTTTATTTTCTGTTGCCCTTAAGTCTGCCTTGATTTGTGGTTATATTTTTGGATTGTTGATCCCGCGGCAATAGAAAACCACTAAGTGGGATTTTGTGTTGCAGCTGTTCGCTGTGAAGTCAAGTCAGGTCACCAGGGCCTAAAGGGGCAATACATTTTGGAGCACCCACCACGTTGTGAACCCCCTAAAACCAATTATTGGCACCATATAGAAGCTCCGAATAGGGTCTTTTGGACACCGTCTTTTTGACATCTTACCTTCTTTTCGACATCGATCGACTGCTTGTCGTCTGGTCCTCCTTCCTGTTGGAAGAAGTTCACCGCCCACATTTCAACACAGGTTCAGATACTAACCCCCATTTTTTTTTAATAAAGCCAGCAATTATTTTCATTTCTTTTGTTTTATTTATACAGCTCCCTCGTGCCTTCCCACAACCATCTAGGAGGTTTCCAGCTTTTTCTGTGGTAAAGTTGGTGGCGCTTATTGTAAAACCCCCTCCCGCGAGCTAGGGCAATTGGCACGCGTGCTCCACGGTTGGTTCTGTGCGTGCTCTCTGGCCACCACTTTAGTTAATTTTTTTTTATCGACAATTTCATTCATTTCCTTTTTTTTTTATTAAATTTTAAAATTACGGTTCGGCGTATTCAGCGGTGCTCATCACAGCATCGCTAAAGAGTACCATCTCCTCCTTTTTTTTTATTTTGTTTAATAAAATAAGTAATTTTTTTTTGATTATTTATTTTGTTTTTTTTTTTCTTGTAAAAAAAAATAACAGCGAAGTACGCGTTTTAAACTCCTCCGTTGTCAGATTATCTTTGTCCAAAAAAGAAAATTGTGAACATGTTTCACTAAAGATTGCTTTCAGGGAATTCCTGCTTATAAACGGAAAACCTTTCTGATGTAAAGAGATTACACAAGCGAATAATGCCCACAGAAGCTAAATGTTCTATTGACTTGTAATAACACTACATCACATATAGGGCTTCCCTTTTTCTACTCATACTACTGTCCTCTACAACTCGCGCTTTTTCCTTATTGGTTCATCGGTTTCTTTCTGCGAAAAGTTTATCTCTTTTTCCAATAATGCTTTCCATTTTTCCAAGAAAATTTAAAGATATAAATAGACAACCACGTACGCGTCTCGCCTCTAGACTAGGTGAAACTAGAGGCTAGTTTTTTTCAATTATTTAATATTTGTTGGATAATGGATATGCAGAAGATGACGTTCACCATGTAGTATATACAGGGTGTTATGGAAATGACTTATTATATTTTAAGGGGCCACTCCTGAGGTGGTCTAGAGTTACACTTGATAGTTTTTTTTTCTAAAATCGGAAGTATTTTGAATTTTGTAAAATACCTTAAAACCGGACTATGTGCGCCTTCCATGATAGTTCAATGCCCCTGAACACATGTGTTTTTGACAAGACAAACTGCTGGAATGGTAATTGTTTAGTTTAGTGCAATTAATGTTGAATTTTGTGCTAAAATTTCGTATATAGACTAATTGAGGGTAGCTGATCACAATTTTCCTTTTGCGTTTTTACCGCAAATGCACTGGTTTTGAGAAAAAAAAATGTTAAAGTTTTTCACTTACAGGTTAGGGTATTCTTTGGGTGTCGCGTTTCACTTTCCTTTCAATTTCCTAGATTTTATGGTTTTCCCTTCAAAATATGTGATAAAACTTTCACCAAACTATCTGTTCATAAAATAAGAACAACATTTTAGCAAAAAAACAATGGAAAAGGCACAAATTTAATTAAATTCGTTGTTAATACGCCGACAAAGTAGAAACGTCTCTTTTCAGATTCATTGCACTCACGTTGCCAGATTGTTCTTCTTTTTCTTGTAATTATTAATGGCTTCCATCCAGGAGAATGATATGCTAGCTCGAGCCAATAGGATTCATTCAATTAATAAAAATGAATTGGAAAGTATAGGCAATTTATAATACACTAACAATCTGACAACATGGGTCGTGCAGTTTGCTTCTGCTTTTTTGGCCAGCTGTCAGTGAGCTGTCTCCCGTACTCCCGTCTTTTTCCAGATAACGTAGAGTTTTCTGTTCGCTTACAAGTTATCCCGTTTTTCAGAGTTTCCTTGTGGCATATTTCGTTTATTTCAACTCAGAAGTGTATACTATGACTCCGACAAGTAATATTTTATTGAAAATAGCAACATTTTAGGATTACATGCAAAATAACATACCGGTGAGTTAGAAAAACTTTAACATTTTTTTTCTCAAAACCAGTGCATTTGCCGCCTAAACGCAAAAGGAAAATTGTGATCAGCTACCCTTAATTAGCCTATATACGAAATTTTAGCGAAAAATTCAACATTTGCACTAAAGTAAACAATTACCCAAATCAGCTGTTTGGGTCATTGGCGCGTAGGTGTTTTGGACCTAAATTTTTGAAGGCATTTTTCTCGAATTTCTAGCTTCGAGCGCCATTTATAGCAATTTTTCCCCAATTCGTCTCGACCTATATATTTACGGGTTAAAAAATAATAAGTCATTTCCATAACACCCTGTATACAAGTGCAGGTAAGTTCTAATAACGCCCATTTTTGGAACGCCATTTCTTGGAAACTACTATAATAAATTATGGTATTATTGTAAGAGATTGTAAAGAGAATAAAACGACCTTTAAAATAATGGGCCAATTAAGATTTTAAGGGTAACATCTACATCTTCCAGAGAGTTGAACCTGGAAGGCTGCAAACATTCTCTAAAAGTGTCCCTCTTCCCCCTTGTAAATATAACATTGGTATGTGTCTCCGATTTTTAATATTATTTACTAAATGAGAAATATTAAGGGTGGGAAGTATTTAAATTGGCTTACCTGAACTCTAGTCTGTTTCTTAATGCGAGAGAGTAGTAAATCATTATTGAACTATAAAACCTAGTGGTCATCGCCGTATTCCATAGGCGTAATTATTATTTTATATAACATTCGGAGTTGCAAAAATAGTTGAAATGTGTTCGAATATTCGGACAGTCAACAATATACCGACTTGTGTACGAGGATAACCGCGGCCCCATCAGGTCATCAATCAGAAAAATCATACATCGTTTTACCATAAAAAAGAAATACCTACCTTGGACAAAATAATGTCTGAAATGAAAAACGATGATTTTATTCCACCCATGGGTGAGAAAACACTATGAAAAACTTTGAAGGAAATGAATTTTTGTTATGAAAAAATTTAAAACAGAAAATCACTTTTAATAGAGAAAGACGAAATCATCTACTGGCGACGACGATATTTGAGGGCAGTTAGACAGTTTCAAAGGGAAAACAGGAATATCTATTATATGGACGAAACTTGGTTAAATGAAGGAAAAGCTTTCATGGAAGGTTGGTCCACTGGAATAAAAGCACCCTCAGGAAAAGGTAAAAGATTAATAATTACTCACATTGGTAGCAAAAATGGATTTGTCGATGGCGGCTTATTAGCATTTAAATCAAAACGGACTGGAGACTATCATGAAGTGAACGCTGATGTCTTTGAAGAATACTTCCAACAAATGCTAGATCTTATTCCTCCTGGGTCTGTTATAGACATGGATATTGCCAGCTACCACTTAAGAAAATGCGAAAAAATACCAACTAATTCTTTGAAAAAAAAAATGACATCATTCATTGGCTTACTGTAAATAAAAAGCCGTTTCATAAATATATGCTGAAAAGGGAGCTATTGAAGATTGTAAAATTGAATAAACCTAGGCTCTTTGTACGAAATGTTGTCAATCCACGACTGTTCAAGTCATCTTTAGAGGATTTTGGGTTTAGAGGCTTTATTTTCTGTTGCCCTTAAGTCTGCCTTGATTTGTGGTTATATTTTTGGATTGTTGATCCCGCGGCAATAGAAAACCACTAAGTGGGATTTTGTGTTGCAGCTGTTCGCTGTGAAGTCAAGTCAGGTCACCAGGGCCTAAAGGGGCAATACATTTTGGAGCACCCACCACGTTGTGAACCCCCTAAAACCAATTATTAGCACCATATAGAAGCTCCGAATAGGGTCTTTTGGACACCGTCTTTTTGACATCTTACCTTCTTTTCGACATCGATCGACTGCTTGTCGTCTGGTCCTCCTTCCTGTAGGAAGAAGTTCACCGCCCACATTTCAACACAGGTTCAGATACTAACCCCCATTTTTTTTTAATAAAGCCAGCAATTATTTTCATTTCTTTTGTTTTATTTATACAGCTCCCTCGTGCCTTCCCACAACCATCTAGGAGGTTTCCAGCTTTTTCTGTGGTAAAGTTGGTGGCGCTTATTGTAAAACCCCCTCCCGCGAGCTAGGGCAATTGGCACGCGTGCTCCACGGTTGGTTCTGTGCGTGCTCTCTGGCCACCACTTTAGTTAATTTTTTTTTATCGACAATTTCATTCATTTCCTTTTTTTTTTATTAAATTTTAAAATTACGGTTCGGCGTATTCAGCGGTGCTCATCACAGCATCGCTAAAGAGTACCATCTCCTCCTTTTTTTTTATTTTGTTTAATAAAATAAGTAATTTTTTTTTGATTATTTATTTTGTTTTTTTTTTTCTTGTAAAAAAAAATAACAGCGAAGTACGCGTTTTAAACTCCTCCGTTGTCAGATTATCTTTGTCCAAAAAAGAAAATTGTGAACATGTTTCACTAAAGATTGCTTCAGGGAATTCCTGCTTATAAACGGAAAACCTTTCTGATGTAAAGAGATTACACAAGCGAATAATGCCCACAGAAGCTAAATGTTCTATTGACTTGTAATAACACTACATCACATATAGGGCTTCCCTTTTTCTACTCATACTACTGTCCTCTACAACTCGCGCTTTTTCCTTATTGGTTCATCGGTTTCTTTCTGCGAAAAGTTTATCTCTTTTTCCAATAATGCTTTCCATTTTTCCAAGAAAATTTAAAGATATAAATAGACAACCACGTACGCGTCTCGCCTCTAGACTAGGTGAAACTAGAGGCTAGTTTTTTTCAATTATTTAATATTTGTTGGATAATGGATATGCAGAAGATGACGTTCACCATGTAGTATATACAGGGTGTTATGGAAATGACTTATTATATTTTAAGGGGCCACTCCTGAGGTGGTCTAGAGTTACACTTGATAGTTTTTTTTTCTAAAATCGGAAGTATTTTGAATTTTGTAAAATACCTTAAAACCGGACTATGTGCGCCTTCCATGATAGTTCAATGCCCCTGAACACATGTGTTTTTGACAAGACAAACTGCTGGAATGGTAATTGTTTAGTTTAGTGCAATTAATGTTGAATTTTGTGCTAAAATTTCGTATATAGACTAATTGAGGGTAGCTGATCACAATTTTCCTTTTGCGTTTTTACGGCAAATGCACTGGTTTTGAGAAAAAAAAAATGTTAAAGTTTTTCACTTACAGGTTAGGGTATTCTTTGGGTGTCGCGTTTCACTTTCCTTTCAATTTCCTAGATTTTATGGTTTTCCCTTCAAAATATGTGATAAAACTTTCACCAAACTATCTGTTCATAAAATAAGAACAACATTTTAGCAAAAAAACAATGGAAAAGGCACAAATTTAATTAAATTCGTTGTTAATACGCCGACAAAGTAGAAACGTCTCTTTTCAGATTCATTGCACTCACGTTGCCAGATTGTTCTTCTTTTTCTTGTAATTATTAATGGCTTCCATCCAGGAGAATGATATGCTAGCTCGAGCCAATAGGATTCATTCAATTAATAAAAATGAATTGAAAGTATAGGCAATTTATAATACACTAACAATCTGACAACATGGGTCGTGCAGTTTGCTTCTGCTTTTTTGGCCAGCTGTCAGTGAGCTGTCTCCCGTACTCCCGTCTTTTTCCAGATAACGTAGAGTTTTCTGTTCGCTTACAAGTTATCCCGTTTTTCAGAGTTTCCTTGTGGCATATTTCGTTTATTTCAACTCAGAAGTGTATACTATGACTCCGACAAGTAATATTTTATTGAAAATAGCAACATTTTAGGATTACATGCAAAATAACATACCGGTGAGTTAGAAAAACTTTAACATTTTTTTTCTCAAAACCAGTGCATTTGCCGCCTAAACGCAAAAGGAAAATTGTGATCAGCTACCCTTAATTAGCCTATATACGAAATTTTAGCGAAAAATTCAACATTTGCACTAAAGTAAACAATTACCCAAATCAGCTGTTTGGGTCATTGGCGCGTAGGTGTTTTGGACCTAAATTTTTGAAGGCATTTTTCTCGAATTTCTAGCTTCGAGCGCCATTTATAGCAATTTTTCCCCAATTCGTCTCGACCTATATATTTACGGGTTAAAAAATAATAAGTCATTTCCATAACACCCTGTATACAAGTGCAGGTAAGTTCTAATAACGCCCATTTTTGGAACGCCATTTCTTGGAAACTACTATAATAAATTATGGTATTATTGTAAGAGATTGTAAAGAGAATAAAACGACCTTTAAAATAATGGGCCAATTAAGATTTTAAGGGTAACATCTACATCTTCCAGAGAGTTGAACCTGGAAGGCTGCAAACATTCTCTAAAAGTGTCCCTCTTCCCCCTTGTAAATATAACATTGGTATGTGTCTCCGATTTTTAATATTATTTACTAAATGAGAAATATTAAGGGTGGGAAGTATTTAAATTGACTTACCTGAACTCTAGTCTGTTTCTTAATGCGAGAGAGTAGTAAATCATTATTGAACTATAAAACCTAGTGGTCATCGCCGTATTCCATAGGCGTAATTATTATTTTATATAACATTCGGAGTTGCAAAAATAGTTGAAATGTGTTCGAATATTCGGACAGTCAACAATATACCGACTTGTGTACGAGGATAACCGCGGCCCCATCAGGTCACCAATCAGAAAAATCATACATCGTTTTACCATAAAAAAGAAATACCTACCTTGGACAAAATAATGTCTGAAATGAAAAACGATGATTTTATTCCACCCATGGGTGAGAAAACACTATGAAAAACTTTGAAGGAAATGAATTTTTGTTATGAAAAAATTTAAAACAGAAAATCACTTTTAATAGAGAAAGACGAAATCATCTACTGGCGACGACGATATTTGAGGGCAGTTAGACAGTTTCAAAGGGAAAACAGGAATATCTATTATATGGACGAAACTTGGTTAAATGAAGGAAAAGCTTTCATGGAAGGTTGGTCCACTGGAATAAAAGCACCCTCAGGAAAAGGTAAAAGATTAATAATTACTCACATTGGTAGCAAAAATGGATTTGTCGATGGCGGCTTATTAGCATTTAAATCAAAACGGACTGGAGACTATCATGAAGTGAACGCTGATGTCTTTGAAGAATACTTCCAACAAATGCTAGATCTTATTCCTCCTGGGTCTGTTATAGACATGGATATTGCCAGCTATCACTTAAGAAAATGCGAAAAAATACCAACTTCTTCTTTGAAAAAAAAATTACATCATTCATTAGCTTACTGTAAATAAAAAGCCGTTTTATAAATATATGCTGAAAAGGGAGCTATTGAAGATTGTAAAATTGAATAAAACTCTTTGTACGAAACGTTGTCAACGAAATCGCTTCGAGACGAAATATAACGGTGCTTCATTCCACAATAATTCGTTGATTTCTCGACGGCAATAAAATTTAAATGAGAACCCTTAGTCCTTACCCCAACCATAAATCAGTTGCCTGACAAATATCTAGTGTCTAGGCACCGAACCTTTTGAAAGGGTACAGGTCCTGATTACCTACTAATTTCAATAGTTTAGGTTAGCTATTTTCAACAAAACAACAAATATAAAATAATAGGTAAGTATCTTTATTTTAATCATGTAATTAAATAGCTATTAATATTTATACAGAAATACTAATCAACAATGTTATAATAATACAATATTTAACTTAACCTACTCTATATTTAGCTGTGTTTCACTATCACTATCGTCTTCATCTATGCCTAAACTAATTATTAAGGGCCTTACGTTACTATTAATTATGTTATAGGAATCTTCGACTTGGATCACGTGTCTCACAGAATTTTTCCAACTTTCTACTGGGATATTATTTACACATTTTTTAATTAATTCTATAACAGAACTACTTAGTGTAGGGGTTGTGATAAATGTTTTTTCTTCGTTACAAAATAACTTCCGGAAGCAATATTATCTGAAGTTTCACACAGATCTGACATATTTTGGATGCTCGATAACACACACGAAAATACCTTTATCTACTTTCATTTAGTAATATGAATTTTACAGTTCTGTAAATCGTTTTGTAAGGGCATATATTACAGCACTAGTGCTGTAATAGATGCCATTACAGCACTAGTGCTGTAATAGATGCCCTTACAAAACGATTTTTAATAGCAGGTGCATTTTTATTTTTAAAAATGCCTTTTGCCAAATATTTTTATTCATAAATGAAAGTAGATAAAATTTTGTACAATATTCTTGTTGTAAATTCATATTACTACACTCGATGTTTTATTAAACTCGGCTGACGCCTCGTTTAACAACTTTAACATCTCGTGTTGTAATATGAATCTTTACAACACTTATATCGTAAATAACTATTAACGCACAGCTTGACAAACACCAAACGACTGATGAACTAAGATGAAAAGACTCTGCTTTATATTGAACACCTGCAATTTGCCATTAACCTACCTAATATACCAATATAATAACATAATTAATAGTAACGTAAGGCCCTTAATAATTAGTTTAGGCATAGATGATAATATAATATTGTAGATTAGTATTTTTGTATAAATATTAATAGCTATTTAATTACATGATTAAAATAAAGATACTTACCTATTATTTTATATTTGTTGTTTTGTTGAAAATAGCGAACCTAAACTATTGAAATTAGTAGGTAATCAGGACCTGTACCCTTTCAAAAGGCACTTATTTATGGCTGGGTTTAAATTTTATTGCGGTCGGGAAATCAACGAATTATTGTGCCTTCCGCCATATACTGTGAATTAAACCCCATATAATTGGTGTGGGCGTAAGTAAAAGGGTTTGAAGCAAGCCATAATACCTTTTTTAAAATGAGAGACATTGGAAACCTCCTGTAAGAGGGAATAAAGACAGTGGATTGTGAAAAATGGAGTAAGTGCGTCGAACATGTGATTGAAATAGAAGAAATAATGTGGGAAGCTGATAACATGCTAGAACACACTGTGGAGCCCCTTATTATTTCTCTGGATCCCAACAAACTCGGAACATGATGACTCAAGTTTAAAAATTAAGTTGTTGTATTGTACAGGGACATTTTTTTAAGTGTCTCACCCGATTGACGATTTTCCTGCTGATTATAATAAAAAACAAATTAGACATTTCTCAATGATTTTCGACAACGAGGCCAAATTTAATGTTAAAAAAATATGTAGGTTCATAAATTTGACAGATACGGTGCCATTTTCAATTTTTTTTAATAGCAACCCTCATAAATAATCACACTAGTGAATTGCACTTGGCGAGCCGATTTCAGAAACATATAGTTGTTAATATTTATTTTCAGCCGTTTCGGAAATACAGGGGTTTCAAATTTGCCTTTATCGATTTTGTCTTTTAAGTGTCTCATCCCTTTAATAAATAGTCCTTTTAAGCTAAGACCTCCAATTTTTTTCACAGTAGGATAATTTTCCGTGACCAAGCTATTTACGCTATATTCAAATCCGACAGATGTCAAAAGTGACAGATACGACGCCTTTTTAAATTTTTTTAAATAACAATCCTCATAAATAACTACCACACAAGTGAATTGCATTTTGCGATCCTATTATTAAATTTCTCATTCCCTTAATTATGGATCTTTTTTTTGCAACAACCTGTATGTTTCAAGATGGATTGAAATTGTGCTCATAAGTTGTCTGCATTTACATTAATCTTTTTTTCATGTTTTCCATAAAGACCTTTGAACCCAAAAAATAATGTTATGAGAAAAAATTAAATAAATTATATTGTTCAAGCGTTTTCCTGAAACTTAGTAATTTGGAAGATGTAGCAAAATTGGTTCCATTATTTTGAAGGTGGCTGTGAGCATTTCTTACAAATAGATAAATTCAACCATAGGTTTTTAAAATCTGATCGCCAAATGCAAGTCACTTGTGTGGTTATTTATGAGGGTTGCCATTTAAAAAAAATTCAAAATGGCATCGTATCTGTCACTTTTTGACATCTGTCGGATTTGAATATAGCGTAAATAGCTTGGTCACGGGAAATTATGCTAATATGAAGAAAATTGGGGTTATCAGCTTAAAATGGCTATTTATTAAAGGGAGTGAGACACTTAAAAGACAAAATCGATGAAGGCTAAATAGGCACCCCCCTGTATTTCCGAAACAGCTAAAAATAAATATCAACAACTAAAAATGTCTTTGAAATTAGATCGCCAAATGCAATTCACTTGTGTGGTTATTTCTGAGGGTTGCCATTTAAACAAATTCAAAATGGCGTCGTATCTGTCACTTTTTTACATCTGTCGGATTTGAATGTAGCGTAAATAGCTTGGTCACGGGAAATTATGCTACTGTAAAAAAAATTGGGGTTCTCAGCTTAGAAGGTATATTTATTAAAGGGGTGAGACACTTAAAAGACAATATCGATGAAGGCAAATTAGGAATCCCCGTATTTCCGAAACGACTGAAAATAAATACCTATTAACAACAATAGGTTTTTGAAATCGGATCGTCAAGTGCAATTTACTCGTGTGTTTATTTATAAGGGTTGCCATTTAAACAAATTCAAAATGGCGTCGTATCTGTCAAATTTGTGAACCTTTATATTTTTTGGCATTAAATTCGGCTTCCTTGTCGAAAATTATTGAGAAATGGGTGGTTTGTTTTTATTATAGTCAGCAGGAAAATCGCCTATCGAGTGAGACACTTAAAAAAATGTCCCTGTACAGGGTATCCCATTTTCGACACTTTTATATCTCCGTAATTGTTAGTGCTATCAAAAAAGTAATATAGGTGTCATGTGCTCTTATAGGGTCAAACTTAAAATGGTAAAATCAAAATTTGAAAATTTTCGCTCGCTTAAGAGATACGGAAGAAAATCAAAAAATTGACAATTTTAAAATTACCCTATATTTTGTTAGTTAAAAGAGATAAAGAAAAATGTCTCATACAAAAGTTTCTTTATACTGATTGTTGAATAGTCTCCCCCTTTTAGAATAAGTATACGGGATCAGATAAAAAAGTTATCGGACCTAACCTCATTTTTTCAAACGGATTTTAAATCTAAAAATATAGCATTTTAAATTCTCTTTTTAAATATATAACACATCATGTATAATATTGGTTCCCTAGATGATTTATTTAAACTTTATTACTTTAAACCACAGTAGGCCATGAAACGAAAGCTAATATATAACATTTAACGTTAATTTTATTTTTACATATTCGTTTGTGAAAATGACTTATCAACATTTCAAAAAATTTGATATGATATCAGTTTATATTAAAAGTCGAAAAAACAAAGAAACGGCGCAAAATTTATATTTTATTCGCTATCAGGAAAGACGGCAACCATTTAAGAACATATTCCGACGACTGGAACATAATTTAAAAGCATACGACTCTTTTAAGATGCCGCGATCAAAAACTTATAATAAAGAAAACAAGGAAAATGAAGAAATAAGCGTGTTAGGATTGGAATCAGGTAATATATCCTGTGATAGCTTTGAATAGTAGTAGCTCAACTTTTATTAAAGTGAAAACTTCTTTAGGCGCGTTTAGCACTTTTAGTAGGTATTGAATGAGACTGAGTCGTCAGATTCGGCTATGCAACGCTCATGATGCAGTCGGGGAAAAAAGTAAGTTACTAAAATATAACCAAATGCATAATGTATTTGGTTTTTATGAATCGATTCTTTTATCGTCTTGAATTTGAGATTTGCGGATGTTAGATTGTGAAAGGTTAATAGAGAATTTCGTCTTGGTGAGGTTTTCACTTCTGTCTGCACACATCCTAATTTTATTCTTTAAAATCACTTTGTAATTTTAGGAACAAAAATCTACCTTTGTCAGAAACGTAGAAACTGAAACTGGAATTACAAAATCTAAGGCGCAAAGAATTTTGACGTCCAATAAATATTTTCCCTATGTTTGTTAAAATTACCTAACATTTGCATCCTGGTGATGATGTGAGACGATTGGAATTTTGTCACTGGTTTTTAAATAAATCTTTTCACCAAAAAATAATTTGGTCAGATGAATGTCGAATTACAAGTTGCGGTATTCATAACCGACATAATGAATGACATTGGAACTCCACAAATCCTCACATAGTACGACCTGTTCCGCCTGTTCGGCAACAAGGTTACCACAAGTTGTCTTTTTTTTCAAAACAAACTAGTGTATCGCATTTTTATAGTAGAGTACTTAAATACTCACTTTAGAAACCGTTGGATAGGAACACATGGACCTATAAGGTGGCCACCACGATCTCCGGATCTAACGCCTCCAGATTTTTTTTTTTGGGGAGTGTTGGAAAATAAAATTTATGAAGAAGTCATTTTAACCCGGGAATAACTTGATCAAAGAATTCATGAGGCCTTTGCAGAAATAAAACCATTACGCATCATGAATGCCTTAAAATCCGTTCGAAAAAGATGTCAAAGTAATAAAGTTTAAATAAATCGCCTAGGAAACCAATATCATCCATGGTGTGTTATATATTTGAAAAGAGAAGTTAAAATGCTATCTTCTTAGATTAAAATATACAGGATGTTCCATTTAAAAAAATGACGTTAGGGCAGATAACTTTTTTACCTGACCCTGTATACTTATTCTGAAAACCGCAGTTTATTCAACAATCATTATAAAGAAACTTTTGTAGTAAACATTCTTTTGTATCTCTTTTAACTAAGAAAATATAGGGTAATTTTGAAATTGTCAATTTTTTTATTTTTCCCCGTATCTCTTAAGCGAGCGAAAATTTTAAAATTTTGATTTTACCATTTTAAGTTTGACCCAAAAGAGCACATGACACCTATATTACTTTTTTGATAGCACTAACAATAAAATTACGGAGATACTCTATAAAAGTGTCGAAAATGGGGCATGGTACAGGGTTATCCAACCAAGACTAGACAAGGCGATTTTTTGACTTTTCCTGTACTTTTATAAAAAAACTGAAATAGCCATCTGAAGTCATTTTCTCCCGCGAATTCGAATATCTTCAGCAAAAAACAATTGAACATCAAACAAAAGTACTAGGGGTCACTTTGATATTTTTTTTAAATGGGATGCCGTATTTTTAATGAGCTTATCCGATTTCTCATATAAATTTTGATCTAAAATGTTGGATTTTTAATTTATTTATTTATTTTTTTTTTTTTTTAACATTTTCCGAATTTAAAACTGAAGAAAAAAGGCGTTTTTGAATTAAAAATCCAACATTTTAGATCGAAATTTATATGAGAAATCGGATAAGCTCATTAAAAATACGGCATCCCATTTAAAAAAATATCAAAGTGACCCCTAGTACTTTTGTTTGATGTTCAATTGTTTTTTGCTGAAGATATTCGAATTCGCGGGAG